>CM062818.1:1143420031-1144031371 GCA_031772625.1 Pinus tabuliformis | reverse complement strand
GGATCATGTTCTATGAGTTGTAGTAATGCTATTTGTGGATGATTGGTCATGTTGGTAGAAATAGATGGACTTCTATTTTTAGACATATGGGCAGGTTTCTATTTTTAGACTACCAGGCTAAAAATATAACAGTCGAATATTATTGCCTCATAATAATATTTGGACTATAAACTTTATCTTATCCTCTTGGAGCACTTCAGTCTGAGCTACAGATGTGGCACATGCAACTGTTAGAAGGAAATACGCTTTCCTTTGTGGGTCAGTTGAGCTATTGCATGCAGGACTTCAGTTAGAACTCAAGAAGTTGAGTTTGGTGGAGTTGATTGTGGAGTTGATGGCATTGTGTTTAGTTTGACTTGGTTGAACTAGTTGTATTTAGTCTAATTGCAAATAGACTAGTGATGAGATGTGTGAAAATTAATTGTTAAACTAATTCACTAATTATTAACTCATAAAGCAATTAAAGAATACATCAGTTAACTCAGTTGCATGTCAGTGCATGTACAGTTAAGTGGAGACAGGTGTTAGAGGTTGAGATTGCTATCAGTTGTGACTATAGTTGTGAATGATATCTTGCACAATCAAAGGGATTGAGTTATGCCAATGAGGACTGTGTAGTGTGGGACAATACAAGCAAATTATAGCTTGTGCTCAAGTGATTTTCACTAAGCATTGTGTAGTGGAGGCAGGCAAAGCAGCGGAGGAGATTTGAACCTGTGACTTGTTCGGATCTAAGCTAGTTTTGTGTGTAACATGTGGAGATAATACTGAGTACTTGTGAGGAGTATAGTACTATATATTGTTACATGTTCTCAATCATTATAATATACAGATAGTGTGGGGTTTTCAGATGTATGCTTTCCCCGGGTTACATACTGTGTTAATATGTGCATGAGATTGATGTTTCATTGTTTTTAATGTTGCTAAATTGATGATCAACGTAGAGGAGATTATGTATTGTGCATGTATTCCGCAATAGTGTATAATCAAGATAATCTCTGTGAATAAGTGTCATATTATTCAAAATTTCTACATGGTATTGGAGTTGTTGATCATCAGATCTATTATTCAGAAAGTGTTTACATTCTATTTCTTCAGGTAGAGTTTGTAATCGGGCTAGGTAGCCTCTGGCTTCATCCTTCCTTTGGAAGGTGAGATATATGGTAAAAGCCCATACAGTCAATCTCTGTACGAGAAATACTTTGTTCTCACAAATTCTAGATCAGAGGCAGTTGAGTTTGGAGTTGGTGGAATTCAAATTTGCAGCAGTGTTTTCTTGGTATCAATGTGGCAATGTCTTTCAACGGATTGCGATTGGAGTATACTCTTGAGGGCATCTCGAACTATATTGCATGGAAGGATAGGATGGAGGCGGTGTTAGATGATAATGGGCTGAAGGAGTTCATAGAGGCTGAGGTCCCAAAGCCTATTGATACTGTGCAGGTTGTTGCTTCGCAAAAGAAGACAACAAAGTGTCGAAGGATTCTGTTGGAGGGCATGGAGGATCACATTGTGTCCAGCCTGCATGGAAAGGCTTCTCCATACTTGATGTGGAAAGCATTGATAGATCTATTCCAAAGCAAAAGCGATCAGAGGAAGCTGGCACTCAAGGATAAACTCAGAAACATCAAATGTGAGAAGGGAGACAGTGTGCCCAAGTATCTCACAAAGTTCACTCAGTGTCAGGATGAGCTGGGAAGTGTGGGGGTAATTTTCGATGAGGAGGACTTGGTGAGCTTGGATCTCCTTGGTCTTCCACAGAGTTGGCATTCCTATCAAGACTCTGTCAATGGTCGAGAGAAATTGCCAGGATGGGAGAGACTTTGGTCAGATCTTGTGCAGGAGGAGATCAGGTGGAATACTAGGGACGGATCTTCATCAAAGGGAACTAATGAATAAAATTGCGCTTTGGCTGCCAAAGCAAAGAAGGGGAAGAACAAGAAAGTTTCTCAGTCTAGTGCGAAAGGCAAGAAGTAGGACATGTCCAAGGTGAAGTGCTTTCACTGTCACCAGCACGGACACTATGCCACTAATTGTCCGCAGAAGAAGAAGAACAAGCAAGCTACTAGATCTGCAGTAGGAGACGCTCTAGCCTTGTAGTTTGAGCTTGATTTTTCATTGATCGCATGCTTGGTTTCAAGTGTGATGGGATCGGTATGGTTCTTGGATAGTGGTGCATCTTTTCACATGATAGGAGATCGAGATTTGTTTTCTGATCTGGAGGAGAAAGATCTTGGAGTGCACATCGAGATGGGTAATGATGGTAGATACAGTGCGACCAGTATCGGTACCATTTCCTTTGAGAGGGAGTTTGGTAAACACTTCGTATTGAAGGAAGTGATGCATGTTCCAGGATTGAAGAAGAATCTTATCTCTGTGGTGATGTTAGAAGATAAGGGATATGATGTTGTTTTCAACGAGGGAAAGGCTTTCCTGCGCAGTAAGGCAACTGGAGAAACCTAGAAGATAGGGTTTCGAGTAAGGAACCTTTATCAGTTGCATGTAGATGGCTGCGCAGCAATGGCATGCAAGGCAGAAGGATTGGTGAGCCAAGATGATGGCGAGTTGTGGCACAGGAGATTGTGTCACCTTCACCATGGAGTCTTGAAGATACTGTAGTATATCACCACATGGCTTCCTAAAGGCACTCTTGCACAGTCAGATCAGTGCAAGGGGTGTACTTTGGGAAAGTTTGTGAAGGCCACCTTTCACGAGAAGGATAGTCGCGGCACGATGATCCTTGAGAGAATTCACATAGACATGTGTGGACCTTTCTCAGTAGTTTCAATAGCAAAAGCCAGGTATTATGTGATCTTTGTTGATGATTTCTCTCGTAAGTGCTGGATCTTCTTCATGCAGAAGAAGAGCGAGACATACTCAAAGTTCTGTGAGTTCAAAGCACTGGTCGAGAAGGAGTCGGGGAAGAAGGTGAAGGATCTCAAGAGCGATAATGGTGGAGAATACATCTCTAGAGAGTTCAAAGATTTCTGCAGTGCAGAAGGGATTCGAAGAAAGCTCATAGCTCCCCATAACCCACAGCAGAACAGGGTTGCTGAGCGGAAGAACAGAACGATCGTGGGTGCTGCACGGGCGATGTTGCATGATCAGGGCCTACCCCTCACTTGTGGGCAGAAGCATGCAATACAACAGCATATGTGCAGAACCGTTGTCCTTACAGATACTTGGCATGAGTACACCCGAGGAGGCTTATTCTGGTAAGAAGCCTGATCTTTCTCATTTGAGGATTTTTGGTGCTAACATTTATATGCATGTGAAGAAGGATTCCAGAAGAAGTTGGAGCCGACTGCAGAGGTTGGGATATTGTGGGGTACACTGATACGCCCCACAACTATCGTGTGTATTTTCCAGACAGTGGTAAGACTGTTGTGCGACAGGATATAAAATTTCAGGAGGAGAAAGCCATGAAGTGTTCGCTTGAGAGGGAGCCACACTTTCATGCATATGAGGAGCTATTAGTTCCTAAAGATGCACTTTAGGACGTGGATCATCCACAGGACGAAGTTCATGGAGTGGAAGAGACCACTCATGCAGCGCCAACCATCAGAGAGCGAAAGCGCTTGACAGAAGCTGCGCGACTGGCTCAAGATGCAGAGAAAGTTGTAGGAACACCTATAGCCCAACGTAGGCAGAGACAGTCACCTGATCGGTACACTGGATACATGGCTCTTGTGAGAAAATGTGTGTGATTGAGCCATCCTCTTTCGAGGAAGCTGTGGAGGATCCCGCATGGGTAGACACCATGGTGGAAGAGTATGATTCGATTGTTAGAAACAGTGCATGGGAGATTATTCCTAGACCGAAGGGAAATCAGTGGTGGGTTCGAGATGGATCTACAAAGTTAAGCAGGCAGCTGACGGAGTGTAGAGGAGTACAAGGCAAGATTTGTTTCCCGAGGCTTTTCACAGATAGAGGGGATTGATTATGAGGAGACCTTTGCACCTGTCGCAAGGTATTCTTCCATACGGAAAATTCTTTCTCTCTCAGCGTAGATGGGGTGGCACATTCATCAGATGGATGTGAAGAGTACATTCCTTAATAGATTCATTGAGGAGGAGGTGTACATAGAATAACCCAAAGGTTTTGAGATCTTCAGCAGCGAGTCGCATGTGTGTAGGCTCAAGAGAGTGTTGTATCGGTTGAATCAAGCACCACGTGCTTGGCACACACAGATAGACAATTATTTCACTGGACTTGGATTCTCCAAGAGCGAGGCGGATCCTAACCTATACCAGATTGTGGTGGAGGGTAAGTTGCTTATCATTGTACTTTATGTAGTTGATTTGATTCTAACGGGTGATGAGCTGTTGATACTTTCATGCAAGGATGATCTTGCTAAGGAGTTTGAGATGAAGGACTTGGGCCTCCTTCATTATTTCCTGGGATTGGAAATTTGGCAGCGCAGTGATGGACTATTTGTTTCTCAGGGTAAGTATGCTCGGGAGATACTGGAGAAGTTCAACATGCATGGTTGCAAGCCTGTTGATACTCCTCTTCCCGGAGGTTGGAGGAAGGAGGATGCCACTTTAGCAGAAGAAGTGGATGCCACTATTTATCGACAGTTGGTGGGGTTGCTTATGTATCTGGTCAATACATGACCCAATATATGCTATGCTGTTAACCAGCTTTCACAAGCTATGGTTAAGCCAACCAAGCTCTTCTGGAAGGCGGACAAGCATGTATTGTGTTATTTGAGAGGCACATCGGGATATGGATTGTGGTACAGATAGGAGGATGAGGTGAAGCTATGTGGCTTCACGGATGCAGATTGGGCAGGGAGCCAACCGGACAAAAAGAGAACATCAGGAGGGGTCTTCAGTATTGGGTCAACAACAGTTTCTTGGTACAGCAAGAAGCATAGATCCATGACACTCAGTTCAACAGAGGCTGAGTATATGGCAACAAGTTTGGCTGCATGAGAGGCTATATGGATGAGGAAGATTCTGGTCGGGTTGTTTGGTTCTTACTTGGATCCTACTATGATTTACTGTGATAACCAGAGTTGCATTAAACTCTTGACTAATCCTGTATTTCATGATAGATCTAAGCACATTGACATCAGGTACCATCATATCAGAGATTGTGTGCAACGGAGAATCGTGTTACTTTCATACATTCCAACGAAGGACCAGGATACTGATATCTTGACGAAGGCGCTCACCAGGAGCAAATTCGAATACCACCGAGGTAGGATAGGGGTTGCTGATAATCCATATCTTGTTGAGAGGGAGTGTTGAGAATGCAACAAGATGATGGAGCTTAGTGGAAAGAAGTTGCCTTCACTAAGTGGGCCCGCAGGCTATTTATGGCGCAAAGCCTATTTTTAGACATATGGATCATGGTCTATGAGTTGCAGTATGTTATTTGTGGATGATTGGTCATGTTGGTAGAAATAGATGGAGTTCTATTTTTAGACATATGGGCAGGTTTCTATTTTTAGACTGCCAGGCTAAAAATAGAACAGTCGAATATTATTGCCTCATAATAATATTTGGACTATAAACTTTATCTTATCCTCTTGGAGCACTTCAGTTTGAGCTACATATGTGGCACATGCAGCTGTCAGAAGGAAATATGCTTTCTTTGTGGGTCAGTTGAGCTATTGCATGCAGGACTTCAGTTAGAACTCAAGTAGTTGAGTTTGGTGGAGTTGATTGTGGAGTTGATGGAGTTGTGTTCAGTTTGACTTGGTTGAACTAGTTGTATTTAGTCTAACTGCAAATGGACTAGTGATGAGTTGTGTGAATTAATTGTTAAACTAATTCACTAATTATTAACTCATAAAGCAACTAAAGAATACATCAGTTAACTCAGTTGCATGTCAGTGCATGTACAGTTAAGTGGAGACAGGTGTTAGAGGTTGATATTGCTATCAGTTGTGACTATAGTTGTGCATGAGATCTTGCACAATTAAAGGGATTGAGTTATGCCAATGAGGACTGCGTAGTGTGGGCCAATACAAGCAAATTATAGCCTGTGCTCCTGTGATTTTCACTAAGCATTTTGCAGTGGAGGCAGGGAAAGCAGTGGAGGAGATTTGAACCTGTGACTTGTTCGGACCTGAGCTAGTTTTGTGTGTAACAGGTGGAGATAGTACTGAGTACTTGTGAGGAGTATTGTACTATGTATTGTTACATGTTCTCAATCATTATAATGTATAGATAGTGTGGGGTTTTCAGCTGTATTTTCCCCGGGTTACATACTGTGTTAATATGTGCATGTGATTGATGTTTCATTGTTTTTAATGCTGCTAAATTGATGATCAATGTAGAGGAGATTATGTATTGTGCATGTATTCCGCAATAGTGTATAATCGGGATAATCTCTGTGAATAAGTGTCATATTATTCAAAATTTCTACAAACACAACATGGTGATGTTGTTTGGAGAGCGACATATCATTGTGGAGGGATGGATTTAGTTTCTAAAAGGGTCTCAACTCAATATACCCAGTTGGATGGGTTGTTTATCTCAAATACAGTGAGAGTAGTTAAGTTTAGCTTATCAGGTTCATGAGGGTAGGATTGGTTAAACTCAACTTATACGTTAAGTTCTTTAAGCAAGTCGTTGAGGATTATTTATCGTCGATTTGGTGTATATTTGGTGTTAGATCACAAAACAAGTGAATGTTAAAGAGAATAGGTGCCAAATACGTCAAACCAGTTCTTGAACCCTCAAAAGTTGACTAACTAGAAAGAGGAAATTCATTTAGCATTCCTGGATATCGATTTAATGCATGTGGGTCACGAGATCATGAATTATATAGAATTTTCAAGCTACAATGTCAAGTTTGTCAAACCCTAATCAATAATGAAGCTATGAGATAAACTTAAAACCACTAGATTGTTTGGTTAATTATAGCATTGCTTTAGTCTGCTTAGTAAATCTATTGTTTAGATTGACAAAAGTTTTTGAAGTTAAACCATTATAGATCTAAGAGATGTGAAAAATGTTTAAGTGATTCAAGCATGGGAAATGAAATGATTTGAAAATGAAATACTCTTTCTAAACATTAGGCTAGAAGACTTGAAGAACCAATCTAGATTTAGAAATAAAATTAATTTAAATAACATTGTGTGGGCTGCATAGTGAGTCGTGACAATTGAATTTAATTTATGTTACTTTTAAACTTATAAATGGAAAGAAAATATATGATGTTTATGCATTCAATACAGTGACAAAACAACACCTAATGGTTGTAGTAATGGCTACAATGTCAGCTGGATACAAGTGGTGCATAGTGGTCATTGGTTTAATTGCCATGTAGGTTAACCTGACCTTTTCCATGGTGTTTTGGCATTGTCATGTAGGTTAACTTGACCTTTTCCATGGTGTTTTGGCATTGCCATGTGGGTAAAGTTTGAAAAATAATATGGTCAGGAAAAATGAGCGAGCAAACATTGCCCCAGAACTCAGGTTTGATTCCAAGTGTTTAAAAATTCACAACCCTCTTAAAAATATGAAGGTAATCGTGACTTGAAAGCTGATTTTTGGCTTTGAACCAGTTTTTCTGGTGCTTTTTATTTGTCTGTTATGATGTTTTAGGTTATTTTATACAATTAAGCACTATAATCTACTGTTTTTTGAGACTTACATTCTGCTTCGTTGCAGTTTTCTCACCAATACAGTGATAATGTCAGGTTCTGCTACTGAAAACTGTGATCTCATGACATTCCTTGGGTTGTGACATCAAATTTTTATGTTTTCACCCTGAAATTTCTGTCATTGTTAAAGATTTGTGCTTCCAACGTTAAATTTGAAATTTTTGCTTCAAATTTGTCTTTCTTGTCTTTGATAAGGTAAAACTACTTTTAGTCTTAAATTCAGATTCATCTGTCTCAAATCCTTTATTTGTTCTCAATTTGGGCTACTTCTTGGCATGTTATACTATTGAATCTTCTGAACCTTGTTTATCCGTGCTAAAAATCAGTCTCCTTCTCATATGTTGAGTCTATTTATCGCTATACCCTGTTCGGTCCCTTTTTTTCTTTAGGGGTAAGCACTTTTTGATTTTTTCACATTGGAAAGGTGCACACTTGCCTCAGTGGGAGACGAAAAGCATTTGTTCAACTAGCTTCTCTTCATTTAATATGCTCTCCTATTGGGAAGGTACATGCTTCTAGCATGGACGTTGCGGGGTTGAGTTGAGTCAAGGGCACCCTCCTCATTCTTCTGGCTGTTCTCGATGTGTACATGAACATTACCATGTTGTCTCTGATATTGTCATGGATATCACAAATGCTCATGGCCTTGATGTCTGAGCCGAGCCCAAGATTGAACCTTGTTGATTTTGACACAAACTCAACACTCTCATTGCTGTTGGACAAAGACTAAACTGACATTTGAGGATAGGGAATTCAACCTTTGAACAACCAGTTTCATGGCTGTGTTCCAGTTTAGAAACAACAAAATATCTGACTTAAATTCGACTAGATAGAATTCAAATTCCTTGGTGGCATACTCTATGTAGAGAGGAGTTAGGACACCTCTAGCTTGGATGATGACCATGAACAAAACAATGAACTACAAGTAACCATGATCGGTCAAACCTTAGAGAAGCAATTTAAGTTGAGATTTCCATTAGTGACTAAGGACATGCTCAATGGTTGGATGACAAGCTCTTATTCTAGTTGCAACTCTACATTCCTCCTTCCTATGGCATTGACAACAGCAGAAGCTCTTCCTACCTTGTGTTATGTGCCCATTCCCTAACTCTCTTTGATGCTCTCCTTCTCCCATTTTTGGGGCATGAAGGTTTTTTGTAGCTCAAATTTGTCCGATAGCGATCCCTCAGATCCTCAAAAATTGACTCAATAGAGACAAGGCCAAATAATATTCAAAAGTTGTTGGAAAATTAAATTAACATTACAAGTTTTTCAAGGCTCTAATTAGTGTGATAGCGATCCTTCAGAGCCCTGGAAATCGATTCAACCAAGACAAAAATAAATATCATTCAAGAGAGATGCTACTTTAAACTTGGAACTTACTTCCAATTCAACTTCTATTGGTCAGTTGTAAGGCTACATTTCTAGTTTGAAGTTGTAGAAATGCCACAATTTAGCTTTTAGGAAATTATACATTCCTTTTCAAATTCACGAAAGGTTCAAGATCCTAAACAAATACAATCATACTCTTGTCAAACTGCTTTATTAAATATTCTAGCTACACTTATATATCTGAAACACAACTTAAGCTACAACATTTTAATACTACACATTCTGTCGGAGTGCCATTGCACCACGATGGGAAATTGTTAGTATTGAAGCCAACCAAGACTTATGCCTGGACTCCCCTCCAAAATTAACATTAGCATCTAGTCCTCAAAACCCCTATGCATGATACTAGTGAGAGACAACCACTCAAACTCTCATTAACTCCTCAAAACTCCCTAACCCTAGAATCATGAGAGGGAATTGTTTAATGTTTTACATGAAAATATCTGTAACCAACTTTCTCTCCATTATACATGTCCCTTACATGGCATTTCCCTTGTAAACCCATAGGTGTAAATTAGTGTGCCTCACCCAAGGGGAGTCAAACTAATCATTTGTTGGCAACAAAGTAACCAAATGACTAACAACATTGGAAACTATCAATTGAGCTAGCCCCTTCAAAAAAAAAAAACATTAATTAATTAATTAATTAAAATTCACGAGTTCCACAAGTCACACTTGATGAAGGATTTATATATAGAAATATATAAATCTTTTTGAATGGAATTCATCTGCCTAGCCTTTTGGCATCATATTATTACATTAGTTGCTTTATTAGTCTAATCCATACCATTTTTTTCACAATATTGAATTTAGAATTATTGTTTTTTTTAAATCAAGGTTGAGTGCTAGATGGTGTTTGTTAACCCTAACCGAGCATGTTGCACATGGAGTATTGATTTTTTTTTTTTCATATCTTGTTCCTAAATGCACTTATATAAGTGACTATCAATTAACATCTTCTTTATACTAAGCTTGCAATTGTAGGATTATTTGATGGAGCTTAATGCTTTTATTGAGGGAAGTCATAGTTTGTGCTTACATTCTCCTTGACACTTCCCTCATGTCATTGTTGATCACCTCTGGTGAGTGCTGAGGTGTATTAAGGAAAATTGTTCTTATGCGCACTTACCTAGTGTCGTTGTTCTCGAAATCACATAACCCTGGGGGTTTGTTACTATGATTTCTTATTGATATCCCGCGTTAGATAATGCACATTATGTCTTTGGTTGGCATCATCATTTCTTGTTTTGAGGCTTGCATCTAGCACATATGGTGGTTGAAATGTGATTGAGGCCTTGCATAACATTGCTCAAACATTTGATTTACCCTTAGCACATTTATGATGAGGGATATCCATCAACTAAGAGTTTCCTTAAGTATTGTTGGTTAATTATTTCTCCTTGACATAGTGAATTAGTTGTTGAGCATGTTTGCATGTGTTCACAGGGTTTCACTTGGATTATTGTTTCATGATTTTGATTGATGAACCTTGAATTAGTATACCCACCCTTTGTTGCATAATTGATGTCCCTTTGGTGGATGTCTTGATGACATGGAAAAGTGGTTGTGGTTTGTTAGAAGAATGTCGATGGATATTTATAGTTTGGCTATAATGTGGCATGTTGTGAGTAGTTATTTTATTGATAGAGGAAATCACTCCCCTTATTTGGCATCTTCTCATGCATTTGGAGGCATTCAGACCTTGCTTGGGTGGTCTTTTACATTGACACCCATGGTTTTGGTCACTTGGTATGTTATTTTCATATTGTATCATATATTTTCTCTTCGTTTGGGAAGCTTCTTTATTACTATATTGGAGAGTGTCCTAGCCTCATTACAATCTCTTAGGGTGAACTATTTACCATATCCCTTGGAGGGGAGGTGTTGGTACATGTGAATTTAATGACTTTGGCACATTGAATGAGGACACCCCACTTCTTTAAGGAGGTTATAACAAATTTATGGACAATTGTGGCACATGTTTCTGTGGGATTACTATTTATGGTCAATTTGGTTGATCCTGGGAGATAATTCCCTAACATATTTATACTATTTCCATTTGGAGGAGTTACGTTGTTTGTCTACAAGACTCTAATTACCTTGGCATATTATTTCAAGTCACTCCACTTGAAAAGGTGGTCATGACCATTATTTTCAAAAAAAAAAAATTATGGACTACTCTTGAAGGATGAGTTGCTCTATTCTTGGAAAAACAACCTTAACATCTTCTATTTTGGCTTTATATTTGGTATCTATAGGCGACTAGCTACCTTTTCTAAGAGACTTCTCCCATTTTGGCATGAGTATTTATAGGTAAAGTTATCTAGCTACATGAGTTACCCACAAAGATCGTTTTTATAGGGACTCTTGCTTTACATATACATTTTGGACAAGCTTACGGTTAGTGTTGGGGACTTAGTTAAACCTTAGCACTGCATATCATCTATAAATAAATGGAAAGCCTGAAAGATAAATCAGGTTATAAAAGATATGCTTATAATGTATGTCATGGATAATTACACTCAGTGGGAAGAGTACTTACCATTGGTAGAGTTTTCCTATAATAAAAATTTCCACAATTCAATTAGGATGCCTCCTTATCAAGCTCTCTATGGGAGGCCATGCAGGACACCATTGAGTCAATGAAAGGATGGAAGACACAATAATAGTCATGATAGGATTGTTTCAAAATGGAGGAATAGGTAAGATAGATTCAACGAAGTTTAAAGGAAGCACCAGATAGGAAAAAGAGTTATGTTGATGCACATAGTACCGATCGAAGTTTTAAAGTGGGGGACCGAGTTTTTATTTTATTTTTTAGTTATTCCTAACACTATTCAGTTTGAGAAAGGTATGAAGTTACCACCTTGATTTATAGGACCTTTTAGAATCAAAGAGAAAATTGGACCAGTGTCCTATTGTCTTGTACTACCACCCCACTTGCATAAAACTCATGATGTTTTTATGTATCTGTCCTATAACATTATGTTTTTGATGAATCCCACAAACTCGACTGGAGGGAATTATAGGTCTCAGACATAGGAACCATAATGATCAAACCAATATGCATATTATACCATAGGGTTTGATAGCTCAGGCATCACTTGGTGGACCAAGTTAAGATACAATGGGACAAGTCTAACCCAAGATCTGCTACCCGAGAGGACGCAAAGACTATATGTCGCAATTACCCCTCACTTTTGACCATTTATGATGTCCATTTTGACTTAGATAGCTACCTATGCTAAGGCTCTATTTGCAGTTCCATGTTATTTATTTATGAACGCTATGTAATATTGATGCATTTAGTTAGATAAGTGAAACTACTTATATAAATCATTAGATGGATTAGGTATTGATGATTGAAATGTTCGATGTATGACCTAATGTATGACTTACTTGGTTATGATTTATCTAGTGCATGACTTATCAGAGTTATTGTTGTTTCATGTATGGCTTAAGTGGATATGATTTATCTAATGAATGACTTGGTGAAATTATGATTTATCTAATGTAAGATTTATGTCCAGTATGAACTACAAAATGTATACGTGGATACTAGACTTAATAATATGTTGTTTAAGATAACGTATCTATATCTATTTTGTTGTTATATATATGCATGGATGAGAACTAACCCATAGATTGGAAATAACTATATGATAACCAAGATCTACTCTTCCATTGGGGAAGGTCGAGACATCCAATGAGGAATGGTATGATGTACATTGTTCTATTACATTTGGTATCTACTTGATATGCACTCTTATGACATGGGTAAAATGTAAATGACAGGTGACAAGACTACCTGACTGGATTATTCGATGACAAGTATCCAACTAACGTTGTAGTGTGGTCCATATTAGGGTGTTGACCCTAGTGTAAGGAGGGGTGGAGGCATTTCCCACCGTGTAACCTCCAAACCTGGAATCGTGGAGGGCAGTGATGGACACGCTCCCCTAGATGTGTGATGACGATTTCCAGTTAGTGTTGACCCTAGTTGTAAGGAGGGGTGGAGGTATTTCCCACCATGTAACCTCCAAACCTGGAATCATGGGAGGGCAGTGATGGACACACTCCCCTAGACGTGTGATGACGATTTCTAGTTGCCTGCTGGGGAAGTTAGGTCGATATATTCGACGCTTCCACCATATTGGTTTTATCAGTGGTCATATTGGTATAGCCGATGCCACAATATATAATAGCAGAGGATGGATAGGGTGGGAACGGAAGTAGGTTAGGAAGGATAGGAGGATATAGATTAGTTGGAGACTCTTGATGGGAAGTGGTATCATTGCCTGACTTATTAAATTTTACTACTATAACTCTCTCTCTATTTTGTTATGCCTTATTGTCAAACTTCTTTCGAACTCCTTATATCTTTTTCACTCTAACTTCGAGATGAAGTTTTCTGAAGGAGGGGTGTATGTAATGCCCCACTTAATCTTATCATGCAAATTTTATTAGTGTTTAAATTACCTGAAAATATTGACTTATAATTATCAAGAAATATTGGTAAATACCTACATTTGTGAAACTGTAATTTTTATTTACTGATATAAAATTTATTATTGTTATTATTCAATTCCCAACTTGTCTTCTCAAATTTAATCTTGGATAGGATATGGTCTCCTTCCATTTATTCCAAATTAAATATCCATATCCCAAGGTGTCTTCTCAAAATCTACTTAGGAGAAGATATGGTCTTCTCCAATTAATTTCCAAATTAAATATTCATATCTTATCCCCAAAATGTCTTCTCAAATCTACTTGAACAAGATATGGTAAGAAAAGTCAAGGATAGTAAATGAAAGGATGAGGAGGTATTCATGACATTAATGACAGGTGGTTGAGGTGGATGGGAGGAAGAGACATAAAAATGGAAGGAAGATGAGAGGAGAGGGGGGGATCCTTGGTCTTGGTTTCAGTTTGGTCCGATTTTGGAGGATTTTTTTTTGGGGGAGGGATGTGGAGAAAGAGGAGGGAGACCAAACTTGGATCTGGAGAGTGTTGGTTAAACTTGGACACACTACATCTTTTTGGACTTGGGCTCGGAGGGCTAGGGAACCTGTGGAGGTTCCCTGGGATAGGAAATACTTCTTAGTTGGTTGGGAGGAAAATCCAGTCTGGTAGTCAAGAGGAGCATCCCAACAGAGTCAAGAGCTCAAGAGCATCTTAACTTCTATTGGAATAGGTATTCCTCCATTTATTGATTACTTATGTAAATGGTTGCAATGAAATTCTTACTTATTTAATCTGTGGTAAATAAATTTTAAAGGTATGTTATCATCAAAAAAATGTTTAGATATAAATATGTTATTTCCCATCTTATTATGTTTAAAATTAGAGAAATGTAGTTTTAGTTAGAGGACCTTAGGAAGGAGCTTCACACACTACATTCTCTAGAATTGGTCAGTTTAGTAGAGGACTAGTCACTTTGGTGTTTTAAGGCTAGTTCAATACAAGACCAACCTTAGCCAATCTGAACCGCCAAACTAGACTAGTACAACTCTAAACCCATTGGGACCAACCAATTCCACTATTTCTAGGATAGTTCCAATAAGACTATGCCCTTCTTATCCTCCTCTCGATTCGTTTTGTTGGATCCTTTCAGGAATGGTGATTTGGAGAGCGTCATAAATTGTTAGACTGTTGTGAGCACCTAAGATCATACGTAGTTAAGCCTTGCCAAGAAAAAAATTGCAAGGAACTGTTACACTAAAAAATGTCACCATGGCTATTTACAGTTAGTATGGCTCTATCAACAGTCATGCTATCCTCCTAGGCAAGTCTTATGCCTTTTCTCTCCATGTCAAAACTCCAAAAAGAGAGAAAGTCTTTGTAAATGTGTTTATCTCTGGGTACGCAGATTCTCTCGACCTTACCTACGTATACGCACCTAATGTTCACAAAAACTGCGTACTTGTACGCTCTGTATGTAAAGGGGCAGGTGCGTACCCCTGTAAAGGTCAAAAGGCACAAGTTTCACTTCAAAAAAGTTACTTGTGGTCATTTCTAGAGGCTTCTAGAAGTATGTTTGACGTATATGAAGCGCCTCCAGATGGTTCATGTACCCCTACCAAAGAGGAACTTATCCCATCAATAAGGGAGCTATCCCATCCAAAGAGGGGATTATCCCATTGATGGTGGACCTGATTAACTTCCTCTTGAGCACTATAAATACAGGCATTGGGCCAGAAGGAGGAGAGGTTGGAAGCTAAACATTTCTAAGGGTAGATGCTGCTGGAATTAGGACTCCCATTTAGAAGCTTGTGAGGAGAGATTGCCATCTTTGCTTTTTCTATTTGGAAGTGGGTGAGCTTTGTCAAAGTAAAGGAGAACTCTTGATGGACCCTGGGAGGGACTTGCACAACACCAAGGCTCAGGTTGTAATTGTTCCTTTTGTTTCCTATTAATGCAAATGAGTCCATTCTTCTCAATAACTTGTTATTTATGAGTTGTTTCATGTACTCCTTGGTCTATGTGTTAAATATGTTTTATTTTATGAGATTATCAAGTGCTATTTAATCATTTGATTGTTAGTGAATGCAGGTTTCGAAGTGAAGGAGGAGCTCATCCAGATCAGCGAGGTTGGACTGCTACAACAGTGTTGGACTACAGGTAGGATCTAAACACTTGATTTCTTATATAGTAAATGCATGTTTAGAGAAGGATTGCTCTTGTTTGTCTTGTTTGTCACTAGAGAGTCTTAGGCTCCTAGGGTGGTTGGTTGTGTCCGCACTATCGACTCTTTCCGCCTGACAAAATGGCAACTCCACTGGGGAATCCATTGTTGAGAAAGTTTTTTCCTTTGTATGCAACTTTGATATGAGAAAAGTCATTTATTTTCTGGTTTTTGGCTCTGTGACTTTGTATTTGGGTGGGTTAGCTTAGGGTTAGATTGAATTTAGTTTTTCTTGATTTTTCCAGTAGTACGCACCCTCTGAGTATTGCACAGTGCATATCTGTACGCACTGTTGCTGTGTGCACAGAGCGGGCCCGCACCTGTCTTAACAGGTTGCCTGCGTACCCTGCTAAAAATTAAGAAATTTCCATTTTTTACATTTTTCCTCTTAGATTTTGCTTTTTCTTAGTTTTTAATGCCCAGATCCATTAGTCTCCTGTCAAAGATCTTCACTTGAACTTGTTTCGATAGCATTGAGTGTTTTAGTGGATTTCATAGAAGTTTAAGCCCTAGGGTTTGATTTTTGAGTAGGTCCTGTAGTGACTTTGGCGGTAGAAGCTGTCAAGCCTTAGATCTCTCTGGTTTTGTCAGCCTTCTTAGGAGTCGGACCTGTCATAAAGTCTACCTGTGAGAGCAACTTATCTTTGAGTTGTCTCTTTGGAAAATTTTGAAGTGCTTGTTGATCGAGTAGTGAATTCCATTTTACAAAAAGAACAAAAAGATTTGAGTTTTGTTTTGACTGGTCTTTTGATTCTGCATTAGCTGGTCCTTGGCTTGATTGTGGTCAAGTAAAACAACCTAGAATCATCTTTGTAGGCTTTTGCCTCGTTAGTTTTGCTTTAGAGTAAATTTCTTTTTGATTTGCTTGTGAGTCAATTTTTCATAGATTTTATAGATTTTGAGATTGATTTTAGTTAAAATAGATTTTGATGCTTTATTAAATAAGAAAAATACAAAAACATCTCCTTTGAAAAGTTTTGTTTCAAGTGGCTTTGACGTATTTTGAAAGAAAAAGAATTTTTCGTGCACGTAAGGAGTGGTCATGTTTGTATGCTTGGAAAGATAAAGAGAATTGTTTCTTTGATTGTCTTTACTAAGAAAGTTGTTTTCTATAAAATTTGCATTTTCCAACTCTCTTAGTTAGGAGTTTCATTGAAAGAGAAAAGTGGCGTAAATCATCTTAGGTGCATCTTTGTAGTGGTTTGAGTCGAGTCTACACACCATTGGTTTCATTTCCGCTACCTTTTGTCTTTAAGAAAAACCATAAAATTAACGCTTAAAGTAAAATCAACTTAGTAAATTTTATTTACTAGGGCTCTGAAACACCAATTTAGATCAGGCTAGTGTCTTGGAGTAGGAGAGTAATTAACTCTCCAAGACAACAAAACCAAACAAGTAGCTTATCTTGTGATAGAATAAATCCAATTGTCTCATTTGTACTCTGGGAAAGCTCCTCTTAAAGGAGAAGCACGAGCTCGTGTCCGAACCAATGAGGGGATCAATCCTCCCTCGTTGGGAACGACGCCAAACACGCACGTATTACAAACGGTAAACCTCGGATTAACCATTGTCAAGGAGCCATGGGTCACTTGTAGGTAAACCTTGGATTATTGTCAAGGAACCGGCAAGCGGATTGAGCTTGATACTCTGCCCTTGCGTGCTGTCGGAGTGTAGACTGTTCCCCCAGGTGCATTTGTTGCGGTTGGTAACCTTAGTGACCATTATCTTTAGGATTCTACCGAGGTGACGGTGGAGGGAAGATCCCACTGTACCTGGAGCAGACGTCAGCTAGACTCACTTGGATTTTCCGGGGGTTCACTTCACTCGAGACGGTTAAAGTGGAGGAACTTGTGCTGGTCTATTCATTAAGCAGGTTGCCGGGGTAATTGTTCCACCCGCCACTTCTGTACTAAATCCGGCAATGTTGGGTTTCATCTCCAACTAGCGTTTTTGGTCTGGAAGGCTACTGTTTGTGCTTGGTTTGACGCCCTAGATTCTTTAGGCGTGTGATTCAAATTTGTTTGGTTCTTTAGCGACTTTAGGTGGTTTGATTTGAGATTTTACTTTGTTTTCGTGTGTAGTAGTTAAAAGTTTTTAGCTGTGGCGGAATTACCGAGACAGTCCCGTAGACTTCGGGGCAAGTCACCTGAGATTGTTACCGGAACTGATTTGTTGAGGAAACTCCGTAGATCACGGGGTGGATCTCCTGAAGACGTCCCGGGTCAGTACGAAGGATTGAAGGTCCTTGTAACTCCTCCTAGTGGCAGTAGAGTAGGTTCACCTGAAGAAGGAGAATCTTCCTTGGTAGTCCATCCAGATTACCAAAGTCTAGAGACAGGTTATAATCCCGAAGCTGTTACAGTTTCTGAGCTTGCTGGTAGTTTTTCGTCTACTAGTGATATAGGCGAAGAACCTGAAATATCTGAACCTGTTACTCCGACTTCTAGTGTTCCAGATTCACCAAGAGTAGAACGCGTTATCACCGAAAATCTTCCTACTGGTTTGATTGCTATTGAAGAACTTGCTCCAGAGGAAGAAATAGGCGTCTCTAACCTTGAAGATCAACTTACTATCGAGCTCAGGGAGCGTGAATCTATCTTTTATAGTCCTCCTAGAAGTACTACTTGGTACCTTTCGTTAACCAATTATTTAGACAACTCAGGGATAGGTTTTTCTACACCTCGTACTCCTTTTCCACCTGGAGTTATTTATACTCCTGTAAATATGTCTGGTCAGTCGTCCGTGTTTACTCAAACTCCTGAATCTTTCTTACACAGCGGTCCTTCTGTTCCCACCGGGTATCAATCACTTTCTGGTACCTTCGCGGGGGCATCTCCTCAATCCATTGATCATGGGTTATTAGTTAGACACAATGGTAATAAACCGTTGGGTGTAGGAGACATTTACATGATGTCAGGTTCAGTTCCCGTTTCTCAACCTCAAGGTGGCCAATTACCGCCTGGGGGGCAGCCTCAATTAACCCCTGGGGGGCAACCTCAAGGTACACAAATTGTGTCTGGGGGGCGGCCTCAAGGTCAGTATGTACCTATGGTACAATACCTACCTCAAGGTCAACCCCAGCCTCAATATGTACCCCAAGGTCAACCTCAGTATCAATATTTACCTCAAGGGTATCAACCCCAAGGGTATCAACCTCAAGGGTATCAACCTCAAGGTCAAGGTCAACCCCAGTATCAATATTTACCTCAAGGGTATCAACCTCAAGGGTATCAACCTCAAGGTCAAGGTCAACCCCAGTATCAGTATTTACCCCAAGGTTATCAACCTCAAGGTCAATACTCGAGTCAAGGTTATCAACCACCTCAAGGTCAGTCATATGTTCAAGGTATGGGAACTGTACCTTTCAGTTATCAATCCTATCCTCAATCCGGTTATGGATCTCAGTATTCTCAACCTGTTACGGGTCAATACCCTGGAATGATAGTGTGGGATCCATCACAGGGTCAACAGGTGTTGCAGCCAAGTATACAGTTGGTACCTCAAGCTGGACAACCCGTAGTTTCTGGTCCACCCCAGCAACCGCAACCTGTCTAGTCAAATGTTCAAACTTCTGTAACTTCGGTAGTTACTCAGCCGCCAATTGCACCTAGTACTCCATCTCAAACGGCTGCTGCAACTACCGCAACATCTGCCGCACTTACTTCTGGAGTATCGACAGCTCCGGTTTCTACTGTCTCTGCAACCACTCCTCAGACATCTTTACCTTTGTCTGGATCTACGATTCAAACCACGGTCCAGATGCCTATAGGTCAGCCTGGTATAAGTACGGTTGTCACTACTCAACCTCAATTTGTTCATCAACCGTACCAGGGACAGTACCAATATGGGCAAGCTGTCCAGCAGCCGGTTTACCAGTATCAACCGTATCCTGGGTACACTTATCAACAACCTCAACAACCCCAGTACGGTCCGGTTAATCCTGGTTTTCCAGGAGGATATAATATCCCTAATGCGATTCCTGTTCCTAGTTATCCTGGATATCCTCCTCCTGGGACTGGTCTTGTGACCCAGAGTTTTAGAGATCCTAACCGGCAATTACCGTTTATCGCAACTTTGGATTTACCAGACTTGAAGTGCCTAACGAATGATCCAATTCAATATCTTCCGTTCTGGCCGCCAATGCCAAATAAGTTGCCCAATGATATACCCAAGTTCGAAGGTAAGTCTGGAGAGGATCCGTTCAATCATGTGATGACTTACCACCTCTGGTGTGCTTCAAATTCTATCTGGGATGATTCGATCCGCTTACGTCTTTTCCAGCGTACACTCATTGGTCTCGCGGCCAAGTGGTACATTGAGTTACCACGGGCCTCTTTTTACAATTTTAGCCAGTTAGCTACCTCGTTCTTAACTCACTTTCAGTTGCTGGTCAGATACGATAATGGCACGGAGTTATTAACTTCACTAAAACAATCGACGTCCACGTATATTTCTGATCACATTCATGAGTGGAGACGTCGGAGAAGGTTAGTGAAAGTTTTTATTCCGGACCAAATCTTAGCTGAATGGTTTGTTAAATCATTATTACCGAAGATCACTGAAGATGTAGCGAAGGCCGGAGTAGTTACTGAGGAGCAAGTCATTGCTCAGGCGCAGTACCTTGACTTAGTTTATACTCAGTCAGGTACGTTACACGAGAAGATCCCAGATCTTCCAAAATCGAATCAAATCGCTGCTGCTCCTTCGGGATCTCATGCCTCTGATGGTATGATTGGTACGGTGAATACAAAGAGCAAGAAGAAATCTTCCAAGAATTCTACTACTCCTATAATCACCTTGCCTGATTCCCCGACAGGAGAGTCTTCTCCTGAACATTCCGCCGATATTCACGCTGTAGAGTCATCTACGGCCAAATCAAAAAACGGTGGAAAGAAGAAAGGAAAGAAGAAGGCTAAAGCAGACAAGGCTCCGAAGGAGAAAACAGAAAAGTCGGAAACCAATGACGAAAAGCGCAAACCTCGATATCCTTGTCTTATTTGTGAAGAGGATCATTTTACAAGAGATTTCCCTCATCGGGCTGAGGTTGTGAAAATAGTCAAAGGTTCTCCCACTCCTGCTGTGTTAAAAGATCCATTTCCAAAGCAGGAGAGTAAGATGATAGGTTCTTCCTCGACTGCCAGTGAAGAACCCATTTTGATGATGTCTCATGTGAGGATTGCGACTCGATCGCAAGATTATGGTAGTAAGAATCCTGTTGATGGTAAAGAAGCAGAATCTTCTCATTCTAATCCATCAACCTCAGCTCCTGGTTCCGATCCACTACAGATCGAAAAACCTAACCCGGACTTAGTAATCAAACCGCCCGCCAAGGGTGTACTTCGAAGGTCTGCTTTTAATCCACATGTGAGAGCGGCCCAGAATTACAACATTGTTGAGGACTTAGCTGTTTCACCCTCAGAAATGTCGGCTTTAGAAGTGCTGCAATCATGTCTAGCACAGCGAAAATTACTTTTGTCGGCTATCGGAGCTGTTGATGTTCAGGACCCGAATCTGATAATCTTCGATCTAGAAAATAGTACACCGCGCCTTCCCCATCAAATGGCTTTCCAGATTCCAGTGATAGTCAAAAACAGGCCTATTCATCGGACTGTAATTGATGAGGGAGCTTCCACGTGTATTATGTCGATTAAGTGTTGGAGATCGCTTGGTTCTCCTTCGCTAAACCAATCCCCGACCATCCTTAAGGCCTTTGATGGCCGTGGGTTCCGTCCGTTTGGTATTCTACAGGAATTGCCTATAGGGGTAGAAGGGAAAACCGTTAGTCTGGATGTGGAGGTGGTTGATGCCCCTCTAGACTACAACCTTCTTTTGGATCGAAGTTGGTCATATGCTATGACAGCGGTTGTTTCATCGGTCTTCAGAGTAATAAAGTTTCCACATAATGGCAAGATCGTGACAATTGATCAGCTGACATACTTTTCATCCGACCCAGCCTCTTCCGAGAGTATCCAGCACGTAGGTAAGACGACAATCCCTTCTAGGGACGTTGGCGTAGGTTTAGTTAAAGATTCTGGTTTACTGGGAACTTTTCCTTTCCCTCCAATCAACGCAGACCCTTCATTTGCATCAATTCATATGATTACATCAGACACAATTATTTACGACGATCCTTGGATTGTCCCATCTGAATCTGAGATAGACTCATTCGGTGATGTTATGCCTTTGAGTCCATATGAAATTTCTTATGAAGCCGTCATGTCTTTTACCAACTCGCGTTCAACCCAAATCGACCAAATGAATGTGGTCAGTGAAGAATCACTTTTTACATCAACCTCAGAATGGATAGCGTTTCCTGAAGTCGTGTCATCTGACGAGCAACTTCACGAAATCCTAAGTGTAGATGATCTACCATGGGAAGATCTTCATCATAGATCTTCGTTTTTACCTGAGGATGATGCTTTTGAAAATGATTTTTCATCTATCTTTACCGCTGAATATGTCAAAGACGCTCAGAATCCAACGAAACATTCTGATTCAGAGTTGAATTTAGGGAATATTTCTCGCACTATTCCCATTGACATTTCAGTGAAGCCCGGAATTGAGGAAAACATTCATATAGGTGCCTCATGTACAGAAGATGAAATTCAAACTTACAAGGCCCTATTCCAAGAATTCCGCGATGTGTTTGCCTGGTCTTACGAGGAAATGCCAGGAATCGACCCTGCCATTGTTGTTCATGAAATAAAGACCTACCCGGACGCTAAACCCGTCTGGCAACAGTTGCGTCAGATTCACCCTCGGAAAGCGGCTGAAATTAAAGCAGAAGTCGAGAAGCTGTTGAAAGCAGGTTTCATTTATCCAATCCCGTTAACGGATTGGGTATCGAATATTGTTCCGGTTAACAAGAAACAAGGAACAATAAGAATCTGTATCGACTATAGGGATATAAATCGAGCTTGTCCAAAAGACAATTATCCTACGCCTTATATCGATCAAATTATTGATGATTGTGCCGGAAGTGAAATGTTTTCCTTTATGGATGGTTTTTCGGGCTATAATCAAATCAATATTCTACCTGCCGATCAACCAAAAACGACATTCATTTGTCCATGGGGGACATTTGCTTACTGCAAATTACCTTTTGGGCTTAAGAATGCCAGAGCCACTTTTCAACGGGCGATGTCTTACGCATTTCATGACATCAAGCACATTGTGCAACCGTACCTCGATGATTTGCCTGCTCATTCTTTACATCGAGCTGATCACCTTGTCCACTTACGAGCAATCTTTATGAGGTGTAGGCATTATCGTATTCGGTTGAATCCCCACAAGTGTGTATTCTGTATAGAAACGGGTTGATTGCTGGGATTTGTTGTTTCAAAAGCCGGCATTCGCGTTGATCCCTCGAAGGTCGAAGCTATCATCAAATTGCCTCCTCCTTCGAGTTTGCGCCAACTCCAAAGTTTGCAAGGGAAAGCGAACTTTTTACGCCGATTCATTCCAAACTACGCCGAGGTCACTAAAGGTTTTACAAAGTTGTTGAAACACAACGCTCAATTCTTTTGGGATGAGATTGCCCAACAATCTTTTGATGCACTTAAACATGCGTTGACCCATGCACCGTTGTTGCATCCTCCCAACTACAACCAAGACTACTTCTTATACCTCGCAGCTTCGCATTCCACTATTGGAATGGTGTTAGTTCAAGAAGATGAATTCGGAGCGGAACATGTGATATATTATCTTAGTAGGACATTAAACCCCACTGAGCTAAAATATTCGCATGTGGAGAAATTGGCCCTGGCAGCCGTTCAAGCTGTCCAACGTTTTCGTCACTACATTCTTCTCCGTAAAACTACAGTTATTTCCGATTGCAACCCTATGATTTATATTTTAACAAAACAACTGCTAGGGGGCAAGTACTCTAAATGGATCGTTATTCTGCAAGAGTTCGACTTGGAGTTCGAGAAGTCCAAGTCTAAGAAATCCTTAGTTTTTGCGGAATTGATGTGTGATTTCCCACGTGCTGACACAGAAACTGTGGCAGAGGAGTCCATTGCGGATGAATCTTTGTTTCTTATCAGTACTTTAGATCCGTGGTACGGGGATATAATCATCTATCTCCAAACCCAAACCTTTCGGCCTGAAGCTTCAAAGTCGGAACGTCGAAAAATTCGGTTTCAATCCCAGCAATACAGAATTATTGGAGATACACTTCATCACCAGGGGGCAGACTTAGTTTTTCGACGTTGTTTAACTCACGAAGAGGCTGAGAGGGTTTTGAATGATTGTCACTCTGGAGCATGTGGCGGTCATATGTCTGGGTATGCCACAGCCCAGAAGGTGTTGCGCGCTGGCTATTTCTGGCCGTCCATGTTTAAAGGTTGTATCATTCGGTCCGAAAGTGCCACAACTGTCAAGTGTTTGATCGCAAGATGCGCGCACCACCTGCTCCTCTCCATCCTATAATTGCCGTTGGTCCTTTCGCCAAATGGGGTATCGATTTTATTACTTGTAACCCTCACTCGGCCGGGGGGCATGCGTATATCATCCTCGCAGTTGATTATTTTACTAAGTGGGCCGAGGCGATGCCTACATTCGACGCAAGCGGCAAAACAGTTGCAGTTTTCATATTCAATCACATTATAACTAGGTTTGGTGTCCCGCAAGCAATCATCACTGACCATGGGAGCCATTTTAGAAACATCATGATGACTAAGCTTACAAGCCAGCTTGGTTTGCGCCACGATAGCTCTACTCCTTATTATCCACAAGCCAACGGTTTGGTTGAGTCTATCAACAAAGTTCTGGTCATCATGATCCGACGAATCATTGGTACCTTCTAGCTTGTCAATGTAAATGCCAAATAGGGTAAGGGAGAGGGGGCAACCTTGTTTAACTCTAATATTACACTTGATATCTTTCGACCACCCCTCATTCGTCGGATCATGATGACCAGAACTTTGTTGATAGACTCAACCAAACCATTGGCTTGCGGATAATAAGGAGTAGAGCTATCGTGGCGCAAACCAAGCTGGCTTGTAAGCTCAGTCATCATGATGTTTCGAAAATGGCTCCCATGGTCAGTGATGATTGCTTGCGGGACACCAAACCTAGTTATAATGTGATTGAATATGAAAACTGCAGCTGTTTTGCCGCTTGCGTCGAATGTAGGCATCGCCTCGGCCCACTTAGTGAAATAATCAACCGCGAGGATGATATACGCATGCCCCCCGGCCAAGTGAGGGTTACAAGTAATAAAATCGATACCCCATTTGGCGAAAGGACCAACGGAAATTATAGGATGGAGAGGAGCAGGTGGTGCACGCATCTTGCGATCAAACACTTGACAGTTGTGGCACTTTCGGACCGCAATGATCCAATCTTTAAACATGGACGGCCAGAAATAGCCAGCGCGCAACACCTTCTAGGCTGTGGCATACCCAGACATAGGACCGCCACATGCTCCAGAGTGACAATCATTCAAAACCCTCTCAACCTCTTCGTGAGTTAAAAAACGTCGAAAAACTAAGTCTGCCCCCTGGCGATAAAGTGTATCTCCAATAATTCTGTATTGCTGGGATTGAAACCAAATTTTTCAACATTTCGACTTTGAAGCTTTAGGCCGAAAGGTTTGGGTTTGGAGATAGATGATTATATCCCCGTACCACGAATCTAAAGTACTGATAAGAAACAAAGATTCGTCCGCAATGGACTCCTCTGCCACAGTTTCTGTGTCAACACGCGGGAAATCACACATCAATTCCGCAAAAACTAAGGATTTCTTAGACTTGGACTTCTCGAACTCCAAGTCGAACTCTTGCAGAATAATGATCCATTTAGAGTACTTGCCCCCTAGCAGTTGTTTTGTCAAAATATAAATCATAGGGTTGCAATCCGAAATAACTGTAGTTTTACGGAGAAGAATGTAGTGACGAAGACGCTGGACAGATTGAACGGCTGCCAGGGCCAATTTCTCCACATGCGAATATTTTAGCTCAGTGGGGTTTAATGTCCTACTAAGATAATATATCACATGTTCCGCTCCGAATTCATCTTCTTGAACTAACACCATTCCAATAGTGGAATGCGAAGCTGCGAGGTATAAGAAGTAGTCTTGGTTGTAGTTGGGAGGATGCAACAACGGTGCATGGGTCAACGCGTGTTTAAGTGCATCAAAAGATTGTTGGGCAATCTCGTCCCAAAAGAATTGAGCGTTCTGTTTCAACAACTGTGTAAAACCTTTAGTGACCTCGGCGTAGTTTGGAATGAATCGGCATAAAAAGTTCGCTTTCCCTTGCAAACTTTGGAGTTGGCGCAAACTCGAAGGAGGAGGCAATTTGATGATAGCTTCGACCTTCGAGGGATCGACGCGAATGCCGGCTTTTGAAACAACAAATCCCAGCAATCGACCCGTTTTTATACAGAATACACACTTGTGGGGATTCAACCGAATACGATAATGCCTACACCTCATAAAGATTGCTCGTAAGTGGACAAGGTGATCAGCTCGATGTAAAGAATGAGCAGGCAAATCATCGAGGTACGGTTGCACAATGTGCTTGATGTCATGAAATGCGTAAGACATCGCCCGTTGAAAAGTGGCTCCGGCATTCTTAAGCCCAAAAGGTAATTTACAGTAAGCAAATGTCCCCCATGGACAAATGAATGCCGTTTTTGGTTGATCAGCAGGTAGAATATTGATTTGATTATAGCCCGAAAAACCATCCATAAAGGAAAACATTTCACTTCCGGCACAATCATTAATAATTTGATCGATATAAGGCGTAGGATAGTTATCTTTTGGACAAGCTTGATTTATATCCCTATAGTCGATACAGATTCTTATTGTTCCTTGTTTCTTGATAACCGGAACAATATTCGATACCCAATCCGTTAACGGGATTGGATAAATGAAACCTGCTTTCAACAGCTTCTCGACTTCTGCTTTAATTGCAGCCGCTTTCCGAGGGTGAATCTGACGCAACCGTTGCCGGACGGGTTTAGCGTCCGGGTAGGTCTTTATTTCATGAACAACAATGGCAGGGTCGATTCCTGGCATTTCCTCGTAAGACCAGGCAAACACATCGCGGAATTCTTGGAATAGGGCCTTGTAAGTTTGAATTTCATCTTCTGTACATGAGGCACCTATATGAATGTTTTCCTCAATTCCGGGCTTCACTGAAATGTCAATGGGAATAGTGCGAGAAATATTCCCTAAATTCAACTCTGAATCAGAATGTTTCGTTGGATTCTGAGCGTCTTTGACATATTCAGCGGTAAAGATAGATGAAAAATCATTTTCAAAAGCATCATCCTCAGGTAAAAACGAAGATCTATGATGAAGATCTTCCCATGGTAGATCATCTACACTTAGGATTTCGCGAATTTGCTCGTGAGATGACACGACTTCGGGAAACGCTATCCATTCTGAGGTTGATTTGAAAAGTGATTCTTCACTGACCACATTCATTTGGTCGATTTGGGTTGAACGCGAGTCGGTAAAAGACATGACGGCTTCATAAGCAATTTCATATGGACTCAAAGGCATAGCATCACCGAATGAGTCTATCTCAGAGTCAGATGGGACAATCCAAGGATCGTCGTAAATAATTGTGTCTGATGTAATCATATGAATTGATGCAAATGAAGGGTCTGCATTGATTAGAGGGAAAGGAAAAGTTCCCAGTAAACCGGAATCTTTAACTAAACCTACGCCAACGTCCCTATAAGGGATTTTCGTCTTACCTATGTGCTGGATACTCTCAGAAGAGGCTGGGTCGGATGAAAAGTATGTCAGCTGATCAATTGTCACGATCTTGCCGTTATGTGGAAACTTTATTACTCTGAAGACCGATGAAACAACCGCTGTCATAGCATCTGACCAATTTCGACCCAAAAGAAGGTTGTAGTCTAGAGGGGCATCAACCACCTCCACATCCAGACTAACGGTTTTCCCTTCTACCCCTATAGGCAATTCCTGTAGAATACCAAACGGACGGAACCCACGGCCATCAAAGGCCTTAAGGATGGTCGGGGATTGGTTCAGCGAAGGAGAACCAAGCGATCTCCAACACTGAATCGACATAATACACGTGGAAGCTCCCTCATCAATTACAGTCTGATGAATAGGCCTGTTTTTGACTATCACTGGAATCTGGAAAGCCATTTGATGGGGAAGGCGCGGTGTACTATTTTCTAGATCGAAGATTATCAGATTCGGGTCCTGAACATCAACAGCGCTGATAGCCGACAAAAGTAATTTTCGCTGTGCTGGACATGATTGCAGCACTTCTAAAGCCGACATTGCTGAGGGTGAAACAGCTAAGTCCTCAACAATGTTGTAATTCTGGGCCGCTCTCGCATGTGGATTAAAAGCAGACCTTCGAAGTACACCCTTGGCGGGCGGTTTGATTACTAAGTCCGGGTTAGGGTTTTCGATCTGTAGTGGATCGGAACCAGGAGCTGAGGTTGATGGATTAGAATGAGAAGATTCTGCTTCTTTACCATCAACAGGATTCTTACTACCATAATCTTGCGATCGAGTCGCAATCCTCACATGAGACATCATCAAAATGGGTTCTTCACTGGCAGTCGAGGAAGAACCTATCATCTTACTCTCTTGCTTTGGAAATGGATCTTTTAACACAGCAGGAGTGGGAGAACCTTTGACTATTTTCACAACCTCAACCCGATGAGGGCAATCTCTTGTAAAATGATCCTCTTCACAAATAATACAAGGATATCGAGGTTTGCGCTTTTTGTCATTGGTTTCCGACTTTTCTGTTTTCTCCTTCGGAGCCTTGTCTGCTTTAGCCTTCTTCTTTCCTTTCTTCTTTCCACCGTTTTTTGATTTCGCCGTAGATGACTCTACAGCGTGAATATCGGTGGAAAGTTCAGGAGAAGACTCTCCTGTCGGGGAATCAGGCAAGGTGATTGTAGGAGTAGTAGAATTCTTGGAAGATTTCTTCTTGCTCTTTGTATTCACCATACCAATCATACCATCAGCGGCATGAGATCCCGAAGGAGCAGCAGCGATTTGATTCGATTTTGGAAGATCTGGGATCTTCTCGTGTAACGTACCTGACTAAGTATAAACTAAGTCAAGGTACTGCGCCTGAGCAATGACTTGCTCCTCAGTAACTACTCCGGCCTTCGCTACATCTTCAGTGATCTTCGGTAATAATGATTTAACAAACCATTCAGCTAAGATTTGGTCCGGAATAAAAACTTTCACTAACCTTCTCCGACGTCTCCACTCATGAATGTGATCAGAAATATACGTGGACGTCGATTGTTTTAGTGAAGTTAATAACTCCGTGCCGTTATCGTATCTTACCGGCAACTGAAAGTGAGTTAAGAACGAGGTAGCTAACTGGCTAAAATTGTAAAAAGAGGCCCGTGGTAACTCAATGTACCACTTGGCCGCGAGACCAATGAGTGTACGCTGGAAAAGACGTAAGCGGATCGAATCATCCGAGATAGAATTTGAAGCACACCAGAGGTGGTAAGTCATCACATGATTGGACGGATCCTCTCCAGACTTACCTTCGAACTTGGGTATATCACTGGGCAACTTATTTGGCATTGGCGGCCAGAACGGAAGATATTGAATTGGATCATTCGTTAGGCGCGTCAAGTCTGGTAAATCCAAAGTTGCGATAAACGGTAATTGCCGGTTAGGATATCTAAAACTCTGGGTCACAAGACCAGTCCCAGGAGGAGGATATCCAGGATAACTAGGAACAGGAATCGCATTAGGGATATTATATCCTCCTGGAAAACCAAGATTAACCGGACCGTACTGGGGTTGTTGAGGTTGTTGATAAGTGTACCCAGGATACGGTTGATACTGGTAAACCAGCTGCTGGACAGCTTGCCCATATTGGTACTGTCCCTGGTACGGTTGATGAACAAATTGAGGTTGAGTAGTGACAACCGTACTTATACCAGGCTGACCTATAGGCATCTGGACCGTGGTTTGAATCGTAGATCCAGACAACGGTAAAGATGTCTGAGGAGTGGTTGCAGAGACAGTAGAAACCGGAGCTGTCGATACTCCAGAAGTAAGTGCAGCAGATGTTGCGGTAGTTGCAGCAGCCGTTTGAGATGGAGTACTAGGTGCAATTGGCGGCTGAGTAACTACCGAAGTTACAGAAGTTTGAACATTTGACTGGACAGGTTGCGGTTGCTGGGGTGGACCAGAAACTACGGGTTGTCCAGCTTGAGGTACCAACTGTATACTTGGCTGCAACACCTGTTGACCCTGTGATGGATCCCACACTATCATTCCGGGGTACTAACCCGTAACAGGTTGAGAATACTGAGATCCATAACCGGATTGAGGATAGGATTGATAACTGAAAGGTACAGTTCCCATACCTTGAACATATGACTAACCTTGAGGTGGTTGATAACCTTGACTCGAGTATTGACCTTGAGGTTGATAACCTTGGGGTAAATACTGATACTGGGGTTGACCTTGACCTTGAGGTTGATACCCTTGAGGTTGATACCCTTGAGGTAAATATTGATACTGGGGTTGACCTTGACCTTGAGGTTGATACCCTTGAGGTTGATACCCTTGGGGTTGATACCCTTGAGGTAAATATTGATACTGAGGTTGACCTTGGGGTACATATTGAGGCTGGGGTTGACCTTGAGGCAGGTATTGTACCATAGGTACATACTGACCTTGAGGCTGCCCCCCAGACACAATTTGTGTACCTTGAGGTTGCCCCCCAGGGGTTAATTGAGGCTGCCCCCCAGGCGGTAATTGGCCACCTTGAGGTTGAGAAATGGGAACTGAACCTGACATCATGTAAATGTCTCCTACACCCAACGGTTTATTACCATTGTGTCAAACTAATAACCCATGATCAATGGATTGAGGAGATGCCCCCGCGAAGGTACCAGAAAGTGATTGATACCCGGTGGGAACAGAAGGACCGCCGTGTAAGAAAGATTCAAGAGTTTGAGTAAACACGGACGACTGACCAGACATATTTACAGGAGTATAAATACCTCCAGGTGGAAAAGGAGTACGAGGTGTAGAAAAACCTATCCCTGAGTTGTCTAAATAATTGGTTAACGAAAGGTACCAAGTAGTACTTCTAGGAGGACTGTAAAAGATAGATTCACGCTCCCTGAGCTCGATAGTAAGTTGATCTTCAAGGTTAGAGATGCCTATTTCTTCCTCTGGAGCAAGTTCTTCAATAGCAATCAAACCAGTAGGAAGATTTTCGGTGATAACTCGTTCTACTCTTGGTGAATCTGGAACACTAGAAGTCGGAGTAACAGGTTCAGATATTTCAGGTTCTTCGCCTATATCACTAGTAGACGAAAAACTACCAGCAAGCTCAGAAACTGTAACAGCTTCGGGATTATAACCTGTCTCTAGACTTTGGTAATCTGGATGGACTACCAAGGAAGATTCTCCTTCTTCAGGTGAACCTACTCTACTGCCACTAGGAGGAGTTACAAGGACCTTCAATCCTTCGTACTGACCCGGGGCGTCTTCAGGAGATCCACCCCGTGATCTACGGAGTTTCCTCAACAAATCATTTCCGGTAACAATCTCAGGTGACTTGCCCCGAAGTCTACGGGACTGTCTCGGCAATTCCGCCATAGCTAAAAACTTTTAACTACTACACACGAAAACAAAGTAAAATCTCAAATCAAACCACCTAAAGTCGCTAAAGAACCAAACAAATTTGAATCACACGCCTAAAGAATCTAGGGCGTCAAACCAAGCACAAACAGTAGCCTTCCAGACCAAAAACGCTAGTTGGAGATGAAACCCAACATTTCCAGATTTAGTACAGAAGTGGCGAGTGGAACAGTTACCCCGGCAACCTGCTTAATGAATAGACCGGCACAAGTTCCTCCACTTTAACCGTCTCGAGTGAAGTGAACCCCCCGGAAAATCCAAGTGAGTCTAGCCGACATCTGCTCCAGGTACAGTGGGATCTTCCCTCCACCGTCACCTCGGTAGAATCCTAAAGATAATGGTCACTAAGGTTACCAACCGCAACAAATGCACCTGGGGGAACAGTCTACACTCCGACAGCACGCAAGGGCAGAGTATCAAGCTCAATCCCCTTGCCGGTTCCTTGACAATAATCCAAGGTTTACCGACAAGTGACCCCTGGCTCCTCGACAATGGTTAATCCGAGGTTTACCCTTTGTAATACGTGCGTGTCTGGCGTCGTTCCCAACGAGGGAGGATTGATCCCCTCACTGGTTCGGACACGAGCTCGTGCTTCTCCTTTAAGAGGAGCTTTCCCAGAGTACAAATGAGACAATTGGATTTATTCTATCACAAGATAAGCTACTTGTTTGGTTTTGTTGTCTTGGAGAGTTAATTGCTCTCCTACTCCAAGACACTAGCCTGATCTAAATTGGTGTTTCAGAGCCCTAGTAAATAAAAGTTACTAAGTTGATTTTACTTTAAGCGTTAATTTTATGGTTTTTCTTAAAGACAAAAGGTAGCGGAAATGAAACCAATGGTGTGTAGACTCGACTCAAACCACTACAAAGATGCACCTAAGATGATTTACGCTACTTTTCTCTTTCAATGAAACTCCTAACTAAGAGAGTTGGAAAATGCAAATTTTATAGAAAACAACTTTCTTAGTAAAGACAATCAAAGAAACAATTCTCTTTGTCTTTCCAAGCATACAAACATGACCACTCCTTACGTGCACGAAAAATTCTTTTTCTTTCAAAATACCTCAAAGCCACTTGAAACAAAACTTTTCAAAGGAGATTTTTTTGTATTTTTCTTATTTAATAAAGCATCAAAATCTATTTTAACTAAAATCAATCTCAAAATCTATAAAATCTATGAAAAATTGACTCACAAGCAAATCAAAAAGAAATTTACTCTAAAGCAAAACTAACGAGGCAAAAGCCTACAAAGATGATTCTAGGTTGTTTTACTTGACCACAATCAAGCCAAGGACCAGCTAATGCAGAATCAAAAGACCAGTCAAAACAAAACTCAAATCTTTTTGTTCTTTTTGTAAAATGGAATTCACTACTCGATCAACAAGCACTTCGAAATTTGCCAAAGAGACAACTCAAAGGTAAGTTGCTCTCACAGGTAGACTTTATGACAGGTCCGACTCCTAAGAAGGCTGACAAAACCAGAGAGATCTAAGGCTTGACAACTTCTACCGCCAAAGTCACTACAGGACCTACTCAAAAATCAAACCCTAGGGCTTAAACTTCTATGAAATCCATTAAAACACTCAATGCTATCGAAACAAGTTCAGGTGAAGATCTTTGACAGGAGACTAATGGATCTGGGTAGTAAAAACTAAGAAAAAGCAAAATCTAAGAGGAAAAATGTAAAAAATGGAAATTTCTTAATTTTTAGCAGGGTACGCAGGCAACCTGTTAAGACAGGTGCGGGCCCGCTCTGTGCACATAGCAACAGTGCGTACAGATACGCACTGTGCAATACTCAGAGGGTGCGTACTACTGGAAAAATCAAGAAAAACTAAATTCAATCTAACCCTAAGCTAACCCACCCAAATACAAAGTCACAGAGCCAAAAACCAGAAAATAAATGACTTTTCTCAGATCAAAGTTGCATACAAAGGAAAAAACTTTCTCAACAATGGATTCCCCAGTGGAGTCGCCATTTTGTCAGGCGAAAAGAGTCGATAGTGCGGACACAACCAACCTCCCTAGGAGCCTAAGACTCTCTAGTGACAAACAAGACAAACAAGAGAAATCCTTCTCTAAACATGCATTTACTATATAAGAAATCAAGTGTTTAGATCCTACCTGTAGTCCAACGCTGTTGTAGCAGTCCAGCCTCGCTGATCCGGATGAGCTCCTCCTTCACTTCGAAACCTGCATTCACTAACAATCAAACGATTAAATAGCACTTGATAATCTCATAAAATAAAACATATTTAACACATAGACCAAGGAGTACATGAAACAACTCATAAATAACAAGTTATTGAGAAGAATGGACTCATTTGCATTAATAGGAAACAAAAGGAACAATTACAACCTGAGCCTTGGTGTTGTGCAAGTCCCTCCCAGGGTCCATCAAGAGTTCTCCTTTACTTTGACAAAGCTCACCCACTTCCAAATAGAACAAGCAAAGATGGCAATCTCTCCTCACAAGCTTCTAAATGGGAGTCCTAATTCCAGCAGCATCTACCCTTAGAAATGTTTAGCTTCCAACCTCTCCTCCTTCTGGCCCAATGGCTGTATTTATAGTGCTCAAGAGGAAGTTAATCAGGTCCACCATCAATGGGATAATCCCCTCTTTGGATGGGATAAGTTCCTCTTTGGTAGGGGTACATGAACCATCTTGAGGCGCTTCATATACGTCAAACATACTTCTAGAAGCCTCTAGAAATGACCACAAGTAACTTTTTTGAAGTGAAACTTGCGCCTTTTGACTTTTACAGGGGTACGCACCTGCCCCTTTACATACAGAGCGTACAAGTACGCAGTTTTTGTGAACATTAGGTGCGTATACGCAGGTAAGGCCGAGAGAATCTGCGTACCCAGAGATAAACACATTTACAAAGACTTTCTCTCTTTTTGGAGTTTTGACATGGAGAGCAGAGGCATAAGACTTGCCCAGGAGGATAGCATGACTGTTGATAGAGCCATACTAACTGTAAATAGCCATGGTGACATTTTTTAGTGTAACAGGAACTAGTACAGACATCCCAAAACATATTTAGTGAGGACGTGCATGCAAGGAACTATTATAGACCTCCCAAGATACTTAGTGAGGATGTGCATGACCAAAAAGAATCAGAAAAAATTATCCACCCTCAAAAACCCTGCCCAAAACATTGAAGTTTGGTCCAAAAAAAATCACTTGTAGGCTATTAATGCTACCAACAATCATTCCCCCTCCAATTTCAAAAGAATCTACTACTCATGCTACCTCCTCCACTATGTTTATAGTAAGTTCTTGCAACTGTGTGAGCTACAAGAAATTAAAACTGCCTTGGAATCTCCACCAATCTTAGGGAACTTGACTTCTCTGCATGCCCCAACTATTTTGCATTGATTGATCAGTTAACTAGATGATCATTGAGTTTGAATGAAGTCCCACTTCTTAAATGACCTTCCACTAGTCCCTCCAAAAGTTAGAACTAGTTTAGCTGACAACAACCTGAGATAATTGACCTTTATTGCTACAAATTAGCAATCGCATATGCAGAATGGAACTCTAACTCCTCCAACTCAAATTTACTGAGTAAACTAGGTGACACAAGCCATGTCACACAAGTTAACATCATCCAAGTTGTCTGTTGATGCGGAAATTCGAATTTTTTCAATTTAATCAAGTAAAAATCAAATTGAGAATTTCTTGTTGCATTTTTCAACACACAGTTCATAGTGAAAGAATGTATTACTTTCACTATGAACTTGGCATAGTTCACATGTTAAGTTCATAAGGTTTTGGGCTGATGCGGTTCTATGTGTTGTATATATAAAGAATAGGTGTCCATCTCTTGCTATTAGAAACAAGACTCCCTATGAAATGTGGTATGGCCACATTCCTTCGGTGAGGAATCTCAGGGTTTTTGGTTCCTCTTGTTATGCCTTCATACCTAAGGAACAGATAAAAAAACTTAGTGCAAGGTGTCCGAAATGTATCTTGTTTGTGTACTCATACCTCCAAAGTGTACCATCTCTATGATGAAGTGAATAAGAAGTTTATAATATCTAAAGATGTGATCTTTCTTGAGTCTTCCAAGATTGACAATGTTGTTGAGTGGTAGCTTAATCGTTTGGATAGATTCGAACATCCAAGGTATTTTCAAGAGTTTGATAGTGAGATTCCACATCTCCTTATCTTAGCTCTATAATTTCTATGAAGAGCCTTAAAGAAATCAGGTTGAAGGAAATTCCTTCCCTTGCTTTCTCAGGAAAGAGCTAAGAGACTACTGAAGCATGTAGCCAAACCTGACAAGTAGTGAGGGTACATGCAAGATACAAAGCAAGGATCAATGCAAAGGAGTGTACTGACTATATACAAATCATCAAACATATTTCATCCCACTTAGGATGCCTTGCATCGTGCCTGGTTAGTCATCAGATCATGTTGGTCACAAGCTTTATAACTTAAATAAACAAGTGGTAATACTCTTCATCTTCTAAGCTATGTAATAAATAAGTGAAAGGGAACAAGACACGTAGAGGAAACACAAGGAATGACTTTCATTTCTTGCAACCATGCATGTCATTGAAGACAAAATGATATGACAATGATATGCAAACTTTTAAGCTACAGTAAGAGGTGTATTTCAAAAGATGTGCTTTGTTTTCCGTACCTAGCCTCCAAAGGGTTATGAATGAGATGGAGTCTTCATGTGGTCCCAATATTCTATGATACCCTAGGTTCCTTTGTCTGCTTATTTTTCTCGTCATCTCCTTAAGAGTTATCTATCATGTCATCTTTCTTCGTGGCCCCTAAGAGACATAATTGTGTAGTTTCAGCAGGCAGTGACTGTTGTGTGATGAGGCCCTGGGAGGACACATTTACATAGTTTTAGGATGTGAGACACTGTTATGGGATGAGGCCCTGGGAGGACACATCTATGCAATTTCACGATGGAAGGCAGATTGGGTAGTCAAGGGACAAAACTGCACATTTTCTGGAGACAGTGGGTTCCGGCTGAGCGAAGGACATTGGAGGAAACCATTTCATAGTTTTGAATGCTAAGGTAGGTTGGGATTTATATGCATTGCATAGTCCCAACAGGTAATGGAAAAGCTTGAGGGTTACATATGTGAAGTGCGCAGTTCAAGAAATTTGGATGAGGCTAGGTTGCTAAGGAAACTCCGAAATTTAGTTACGTGTGGGATCAATGTAATTGATGTGAACAATGATAAAACTTGACTACAATCACACACTTTAAAACTTAGCAATACAACATAGACCATCTAGAACATATAACACATACTTCGCTTAATGAAACAACCTTTGTGGCAGCTTACGACTAGTGTGGCTCCGATGATAGACTTTGGGAGGATAAAATTGACACTTGTGTAAGAGTGTCTGAAATGAGTGTGAAACATATCTATGTGGTGAGGACAACTGATTCTCATAAATATTTCCCCTTGAAGCAAAACAAACGTCCCTTTGCATGACAAGCGATAACCCCCATGCCCAAAGATGACACATTCTATGTAAAGATAAAAGCAGGAATGACTCTTAAGATCGAAAAGGGGAGCTTGAGATCATCAACTTTCCAATAAGTGACTAAGTAACGATCGATCACAATATCCATAGTAGGCTCTGAAATTTAAGTGTAGGCCAAAATTTTGGATGGTGTTGTAGCCGCTACAACAGAGCCTTCACCTTCTTGCTAGCTTCTTTTTCAATGAGTGTATTGAATTCTATGAACTTGGAGAATGCCTCATCTTTCTTCCACATGAAGAATATCCAACACTTTTGTGAGAAAGGTCCATAAACATCATAGTGGATCCTTTCTACGACTGCATCTACTTTATTGTCCCAATCATGGAATGTGGATTTTATGTACTTCCGCAATGTACATCCTTTGCATATATCCTACTGCTTAAGTGCTCCTTTAGGGAGGCCAATGGTTATTTGGTGTATACTATTCGAGGTACCATGATGCAAATGACCAAGTATTTTGGGCCAAATTTCATCAACATCGTGACCTGCACTTTCTCTGCCTTAGTGCTTAATGCAGAACAGTCTTCCACATCTAACTTACACATGTTCTTCACATGAACCCCGATTTGCTTCACCTGCCCCATGGCTATGTGTCTAAGGAACACTTTCCTTTGTTGAATATCACTTCACAACCATGGTAAACCAACCACTTGTTGAATGCTAGTAGACGGACCCCTAATCCTTTACCTTTACCTTTACCTTTTTTTATTAACACCTCGTATTGAAAATTTGAAGACAAAATATTTATTTTCTCTTAAAAAATTGTCTTAAAATCCCCCTTCATGTAGCAGTTCTGAATGCAACGATATACAATTTGTCTCTAATCATATCAGCAGATATGAAAGGGACAGAAGAGGAATTGATGTCCGAAAAATCTTGTCAGTAAAAGTTGTTGCGTTCTTCTTAGTCGACTACACCCACAAAACAAAGAGCCCAACAACTCACTATCTTTATATAAGATAACGTGAATGGTAAGTAAAATAACAACCTCGGTATAAGCGCAAGACAGTAGTTGCCTGCAAGCTGGCGGACTTAGGGTGCACTGTTAGAGTCAATTTTGCAATTGTTAGATAATATTGTCTTAAATTGATATGTTTGTGTCTTAATTGTTAATTGTATTAAATAGGTTTCATCTAAAGTGGCCATTGCCTTAAATATAAAGTTTTGTCTTAAAATATTTTTGTCTCAAACTATTTTTGTCTTAAATATAAAGTTTTATCCTAAAATAATTTTGTCTTAAATTGTTTTTGTCTTTAATATAAAGTTTTGTCTTTAAATGTTTGTCTCAAACTACTTTTGTCTTCAATATAAAGTTTTGTCTCAAAATATTTTCGTCTTAAATTATTTTTGTCTTAAACTATTTTTGTCTTAAATATAAAGTTTTGTCTTAAAATATTTTTGTCTCAAACTATTTTTGTCTTAAAGTTTGTATTTAAGACAATTCAATTGACATTAAATTTTAATGTAAAATAACTAAAATAAAAAGTGAATTTTTAAGACAAAAGGTTTCTTTTATCTTAAAAAAATGTCTTAAAAGTGCCCTTAAATGTCTTAAATATCTTAAAAAAACTATTGCAATAAAAATATTATTATTATCATTATAATTAATAATAATTATTTCTATATAATAATTATTTCTTTATAATAATTATTATTTAATATTAAATTTATTTATTATTATTTAATTTTAAATTATATAATATAAATATGAACCCTAGGAATATGAACTCTTAGATTAATAAAACTTAGGGATGATATTATTAATCCAAGGGAATAATAAACCCAACCAGTTAATACTAAAACCCCAAGGGATTATAAACCCAAGGGAATAATATTAACCTGAGGGATAATAAACCCAAGTGATTAATAATTAAAACCCTAGGGTTTGTATTCCCTTGGGCTTTTAGTATTAATCCATTGGGTTTATAATATTAATCTCTTTAGTTTAGAATATTAATCCCTAGGATATATTAATATAAGGATTCATATTCCTAGGGTATAATATTATTCATACGTTTATAATATTAATCCTCTAGGTTCAATATAAATCATGGTCATCCAAGGGTTTATATACCTTGGATTTATAATATTAGTCCCTTGGGTTTATAATATGTTGGATATTTGTTATTAACCCTTGGGTTTATAATATCAATCCATTAGGTTTATTAATGTAAGGGTTCATATTCCTAGGGTTTAATACTAAAACCCCAAGGGATTATAAAATCAAGGCAATAATATTAACCCAATGGATTAATACTAAAACCCCAAGGAACTATAAACCCAAGGAATAATATTAAACCCTAGGGATTAATATCATAAACCCAACGTATATAAACCCTAAGATAAATATTTTAAACTCTAAAATAAATATGGTTGAGAATGGTTGATTTTCATTTTGAGACAGTCCTTGATTTTCATATTGAGACAATCCTTGTCACAATGCGACATATTTTGAGCCAATCCTTGATTTTCATATTGAGACAATCCTTGTCACAATGTGATGTTGGACCATGGTGGACCATGCTTAACCATGGATGATTTTCATATGAAAACAATCTTTGTCACAATGTGACGTTCGACCATGGTTTACCATGATTAACTATGGATGACCATGTTTGACTTTATAAAACATGGTTAACCATGGATGACCATGTTTGAATTTATAAAACATGGTTAACCATGGATGGCCAAGGTTGACCATCATTGACCATGGTTGACCATGATTATCATATTGAGACAATTTCTCTCATAATGTGATGTTGGACCATGGTAGAGACAATGATTGATTTTCATATTGAGACAATATTTGTCACAATGTGACATTGGGCCATGGTTGACGATGATTTAACATGGTTGACCATGACTGATTTTATAAAATATGGTCGACCATGGTTCAATAATATTAAACCCAAGTTAATAGTATTATAAACCCTAAGAAAAATATTATAAAAACTGAAATAAACATGGTTGACCATGGTTGATTTTTATATTGAGACAATGCTTGTCACAAAGTGACATTGGACCGGGGTTGAACATACTTGACCATGATTGATTTCCAAATTGAGAGAATATTTGTCACAATGCAACATTGGTCCATGGTTAACCAATACTAAGAAGATCCTTGTCACAATGCAATGTTGGACCATGGTTGACCATAATTATTTTCATATCGAAACAATGTATTCCAATGCGATGTTGGACCATGGTTGGCCATGGTTGATTTTCATATTAAGACAATCATTGTCACAATGCGACATTCAACCATGGTTGACTATGACTGACCATGGTCTACTATGATTGATATTATAAACCAAAGGGAATAATAAACCCCAGGGATTGATATTATAAACCTAAGGGAATAATAAGCCTTCTTTAAATTATCTGGAAGGTCCCTAATAACATACTCAATGTTTTCAATAGCTAGTTTTCATCAACTGACCTTGGGGCAATGATGCATCTTTGCTATTTATTCATGAAGATTGTATGATTTTTTCACCTTATCCTAAAGACGAACCACATTAGTTGGTTTGAAATGTCCCAAATCCTAAAAATTTGATTAAACCTTAAAATTATTATTTTTAACCCAAATATAAAATCAAAAAATTAATAACAATAAAAATAATTAAACTCATAATAAAAAAATATATGACAAAACAAAAAATATATCATAAAATATTTAAAAATATATAATAAAAAATAAAAATAAAATGTTGTAATATAAATATCAAAATATAAAATTTTAAACTTCCCCTGAAAACAAGATTGATTAAATATAAATAGTAGTTTCAAAATATGTAAAATAAAATTAATTATTTTAAATAAAATCAAAATATTAATAATAAAAAATATATAATAAAATTAGTGGATAATAAAATATTTCAAAAGTATATAATAGAATTTTAAAATAAAATAAAATAAAATAATTTCTTTTTTATTTTAATAAAATAAAAAGATTAATAATTAAAAAATAAATTAATTAATAAAATATAAAATATAATAATAAAATATTTAAATATTTAAATTAAAATGGTATATAATAAAATATTTTAAAAATTAAAATTTCTAACATAAAGATTAAAACATAAAATTTCCAATTTCTCCGTTCATGAAATATAAGTATGGATATTAATGTATATAAAAATAGATTAGTTATTTTAAATAAAAACAAAAAGATTATTATTATTTATTATTTATTTTATAAATATGTTTTTTTTATTGATGATATGATTATGGTTAATGTCGACTGAGACCAAATTTTGGTCTATCGGATCTAAAGAAATGAATTATTTAATTTCATTTAAGATTTTATTCCTATGCTCAAAAAGCTTGGAGAGAAGCCTCCCGAGCCCATTGTATTTTTGACAACGTAAAAGGCTAGGAAGGTCAGTACTGTAACAAAGATTTTGAAACTGAGATCTAATGTAGTTGTACGCAGGGCACTCTAAGAGTAAGTGATTTTCATCCTCGATGTTCATATTCTCACAGAGATGGCAGAACCTTTCCATCCATGGTGTTTTAGGAACCGCCCAACGACCCGTTTCACTATGGAGCTCATGAGAGTTCGTTCTAATCTTGGCTATATTAATTTTCTTCTTTGAGCTAGTTAAAATAGAGAGATACTTTTGATCTTCTAGGGTGGGGTTGATGACCTCCTTATAATATCTTAATTTTCTTTTAGCTGCTAAATCTTTCTCATACGACATTTGTTCTTTGAACTTAGAAGTAACAATATTTTTAATGTTATTAATGTTTTCCAATGCAACATTCTCATCGATCTCCCAATGGTTTAACGAGGCCCTGGTGTCTTTATACCCAACCTCGTTTGAGCCTTAGGTGGTTTTGGCTGGAATTTAAAGCTAGCTTAGGAAGTCTATGGTCTCTTATGTTATTGAGTTTGTGATTGTACAGTAGAAGCCTAGTCATAGCTAGGCTCTCGATAGGGGAAAGACCCACTTCTATAAGGAGAATAGGATAGCGTGTGTTAATTTTAATTTTGAGGTTATACGTTATAAAACGCTTATAGATTTGCTCAATATTTCTCTAGGATTCTCTGGAGATGCTACAACCCCAAACCTCACATCCATATAAGATAACTGGAGTGACTAAAGTTTCAAAGAGGAACTTCTTTCTATCCCACATTACGAGGTTTTTCATTTTACAATTATTTTTAAGCCCAAAATAGGCTTTCCATCCCCCATTAATCCTTTTCTCAATGCTATAGTTCCAGTTGAGCTTGTGATGGATATCAATTCCTAGGTACTTGTAGGAAGACACTTCCTCCAAGTTACTATTGTCGTACATAAAATTAGCATAAGTGTCCTTCTTGGATTTGATAATCACAACTTTTGTTTTGTTAGTGTTAACAATGATACCCATGGTAGAGTAGAAATCCTTAAGTATAAGTTTCTTATCAAGATCAGATGGGCACTTTTCGAGAAGAACAATATCGTCTGCATAGAGAAGAAGGATGATGACTATCCCAGCTAAGATCGTGCCAGCACATCCTGCTTCCTCTAAACAACCTTCTAGCTTGTCAATGTAAATGCCAAATAGGGTAAGGGAGAGGGGGCAACCTTGTTTAACTCTAATATTACACTTGATATCTTTCGACCACCCCTCATTGCTCTTTAACTTGGAAATTACATTCTCGTATAACCTTATAGCGACAACTCTCAACTCAAAAAGAACCTTTAGCTCTTCTAATCTATTCCAAAGGTTGTTTCTAGGAATCATATCAAAAGCCTTTCTAAAGTCGAAAAAGCAACAAACGAGATTGAATTTATCATTGCGGAAATAATTATATTTAAGTATTTATAATTAATATTAATAATAATTTATAATTTAATAATAATAACAACAATTTAAACTAAAATTATAATTTAATTATTTTTTATAAATTTTTGAAATATTTTAAATGCAAAATCAAATATATCATACAATAAATATCTTAATATAATACCTACACTAATATTTATTTCAATAGAAAAACATTAATAATAACATTAAAACACTTATAACCAATAAATTTATTCAAATATTAATTTGTTTCCTTAGCTGGTCATTAATAATGACAAAATAGAAAACATTATTAAACTTATAAAAAATAAATTTTAAAACCAAATTCAAAGAATCATTTTCCATCATTTATATTATTAATAATACACTTATTTCATCTAACATTTATATTATTAATGATAAACTTATAGTGTTCTTGCCGAATAAGTTCCAAACATTTTACTGGAAAATTAAACAATATAAGTTAAATGGTGTTGTAGTCATTTACATGTTGGTCATACTTGCAGGCCAACACCTTGAAAGCTTCACACCATTGCTTTTCATTGTAATCTGGGGCCTTGCATAGGTTCGTTACAGGAGAATAATCCACCGATGAGAACTGCAAGCTCACAAAGTTCACTATAATCATTTCATCATCAAAATTAATCTTCAGTGTTCAACATATTCATCTCCTCGTCAAAATTAATCCCTCAAACCCAACTTGTACAGAAAATACCGAAAACCATTTATGAAAATTAAGTTCATGTACAATACATTTCGTCAGGAATTGTCTTAGTTCTTCATCATGTGATTTCTTGGTAGAAAGATTATTTAACTTTATAGTCTAATCTGTGAATATTTTAATATTCTCTCAATGTGGAAACCTAGGCTACTCTTTCATGTCTCTCTTTATGTATTGGTACTCCATCCCTTAAATTCTCTTTATATATTGGTACTTCATCCCTTAAATTTGCTCAATCTATTCTATTTATTAAAAAAAAAAATGAGCCTAGTAGAAAGCACTATAGATGAGCGTTTTTACATATTGGTACTTCATCCCTTAAACTTTCTCAATCTATTCTATTTATTTAAAAGAAATAAAATTGTGCCCGTTAGAAAGCATTATAGATGAGCATCATTTACAGGGGTATTGTCACGCCCCTACACTGGCGATAGTCTTCCAACCGCACTATAGGAGGTGAGGCACCACCGACCACTTTCTTTTCACCAATATTTACGATCGTGGACTACACCTACTTTCGATACTTAGTTTATTTCTTCTTTACCAAGTATATGTTTTCTTTATAACACAGTGAAAACCATTAACATTCACCATAAACAGCATTAACACATAAATGCACAACAGTATAAAGGGAGGGGAAACTCCCTATAATGAGTCTGCCCGAATAATCAATATATATAAGTTACAATCTTGGGAAACCCCAAATTTACAGTTAGTCAAATTTTATATTCACCCGGCAAACTTAGTTTCCCAGCTCATCGGTGCGCTCGCACGGTCACCACACGACTTTCCAAACTCGTCATTTACCCTTGAACGCATTCGTTCAGCTCGCCGAATGACTTGTGTCGTTTTCCGAACTCAGGCGCCACTACTCGTGTCACTGTACCGCCCAATTCGAGCACGTTCGCATGTTCGTCGCCTCCATTCACAAACCTAACACTTCGTTCACCATTTCGTTCACCTCACCGGGGGCTCCCACCTGTGGGTCACCCTGCACAAGTTAATCGACTTGTTTCACCGTTCGTTTCAGTGGGCGCACACGCTGTGTCACCCTGCCCGAGCTCGTCTGTTCATGCTGTTCGGTTCACCTGTCGTGCGGGCTCATCGCATGCCCTGCTCCTACCGCAAAACCACCGAGCTCGCACTTCTTGTGATCACTTGTCTTTCGATGCCTTAACTCCATCTCACCGCCGCGTATGTATATCCATCACTCGTCGTGTGGGGGCACCCAGGCTGACCCACCAACTCTTCGACAATGCATTGGTCTGCCCTCCTCAACTTGTTGGTCCGCTCGTTCGCTTAATCTAGCTCGCCCTTCATTAAGTTGGCTCCCCCGCCTGTTGGCTCATCCACCCGTTAGTTCGCCCATCCATCGGCTCGCCCTGGACTGCCCCATGGGTATAATTCCAAACTCATCGCATTTCTCCATTTCACATTCATGTGTGCTACAAATCATTTGGCTCACCCACGCCTTTCACCCATGCGCCCTCACTCAACCACGCCTGCAACTCGAGGCCCTTACATCCTCCTCCACCCGAAGTCATTGTCATCCTCGACAATCCTTTTCCACCCCAGCAACCATCTGTCACCAAGATGTCCATACCAATGCCACATAATCCATGAGTATGTGCTCTAGGAACAATCATCTCCTTGATCCATGACTTCAATCCATCTATATATTGCAAACATCCCTGCAACATATATAATAAGACAGTCTCCATCATGTGTCATTCCGTCATGTGAAATCCTTTGCATAATACTCCATCCAACACAACATCTTAGTCAAAACCAAGACATCTATCTGACACAAACCTAGTGCACATCATGCCCTCATGTCATTGAACTGATTTAGTAGCTAATCCAACCATAACACTCAACCCATGAGAATGTACCTTCTCCATGCCGCCATCGGTTGTTTCTTCAGCATCCTGTCACAATCTCAAACTCAACCAAGAATCTGCTCCAAACCCATGCTCAGGTCCATGGAATCTCCATCCCATCTGCAACATGTCATGATGCTAATGCTAATGTGCTACCTTGCAGTCGCATTCATTCCTGCATCATCTACCTGTCATCATACCTGCTCAAATGCTTAAGGACTCACTGCCATGAGCAACTAACAATGAGCCCCATCTTCTAAGTCATCTAAGAAGATGTGGAGGGAGCAGAGCCTGAAGGCTCTCCCTCAGTAATCAACTCAATCCAGCTGTCTAGATCTTCCACTTCCATCCTCTGTAGATATGCAACTCGATCCTCCACCTAGACATTCGGCCTCATATAATCATCGTCATCGTCATCGTCATCCTCCAGTGCCTCCAGCCTCTTAGACAAATCCAATATGCTATCTGACAATGTTTGGATAACCTGTGACTGTTCTATAAGCTTTGTCTCTGCAACAAACATCCGCTTACAAACCTCATCCATATGCTTGTCATCCTCCATCTGCATCACTGCCAACTTACACTCGGGTCTTGTTACTCCAATGGTTGGAACACCAATGGGTACATCTTCCCTTTCGTCGTAAATGTACAGCTTCTTCAAATGTGGAACAATCATCGCATCATAATGTTTCAAAAACTCCATTCCCAGCACAACTTCATAGTCATCAATTCGCACTATAGTGAAGTCGACTTTCCCGGTCCACTCACCAAGTGTTGTGTCCACCTTTTTAGCTGCACCAATCACAGAATCAGGAGGAGAATTCACTGTCTTTAACTATGCCTGCACCGGTACAAATTTCAGCCCAATCCTTCTCGCAATATCTTCACTCATGAAGTTGTGATTAGCACCACTATCCACCATAGTGAGTACTTCAGCACTCCCAATCTTCATCCGAACATATTGCAAACTGTTCCTTTCCAGATCTCTTCGCGAGACCGCTTCCATAGCAGCTGTAGCTCCAAGAATCTGCATCACCCCCACAAAAGTCTCTTCTTTCTTCGTATTGGACTGTGCCATCGCAACCACTTTCCGTCTTGAATGACAATGCTTTATCGTATGTGGTTCCTCACATATCTAACACTTCAATGGTTTCTTCGTCTTTGTCTTATCATACGATTTTGAAGCATCATCTTTCATATTTTTCTCTTTCGTCTTATCAAACTTCTTCCTTTTCTCATCAGAAGCTTCGTCATAATGCTCCACCAAATGATCTATAGCCGCAAAAGCTTCCTCAAGTGTCTTTATCTTCTGTCTCTTCACTTCATTCCACACCCAAGGTTTCAGCCCTATAACAAAGTTGGACACCTTGTCTCTCTCTACCATTTCCGGAAGTTCCAGAACCGCACTTGCAAACTCTCGTTGATATGCCTGCAGACATCCCATTTGCTTCATGTATTTTATCTCCAGCCTTGCTTTGCATGTTTCATCGTGTGGACTGAAGTGGGTCTGCAAAGCCTTCTTCATGTCTTCTCATGAAGTTATGTCGTCAGCATTGCCATTGGCAATCTAATCCATCCTTCTTCACCACCACATCTTAGCATCTTTCGTCAAGACCTGAGCAGCTACTTTCACCTTAGTTTCCTCATTAGGTAATCCCAAGCGTTCCAAACAATGTTCCATGTCCCATAGAAAGTTACCAAGATTCTTCGCATTCCTTGTACCATCATAAGATTTCGGTTCCTTGACTTTCACATGTGACACTCCTCCACCTGAGTTATGTCTCACGACCTTCTTCAACACTGCGATCTCGTCTTGTGCTTCGTCAATAGTTTGATGCAATTCCAAGCTTTTTGCCGAACGTTGATCTCCTGCCTTCCCAATCTCCTTGACTTCCTCTTCTAGTTGTGTATACTTCCATTCTGTATACTTGTATCAGTCCTTCAGTTCATCAAATTCTTCCTTCATCTTCGCATTGCCCTCTTGATCCTTCATGATCTTGGCCATCTTCGAAGTCCAATCAGAATCCAATTCCTCCATTTGTTACAATACCCTGTTCATGAAATTTTCACCTACATTGTGGCTAGACTCACCTGTCACAACCTGAGGTTCACTTGCCACCTCTGCCATCAACTTCCTTTGTGATCTAGTATAGACCATTCACCAAGGATACCACCTGTCACAAAGTAACAGCGGAACTAGCCCTTGTCACGGTCTCCTGAATCAGCTCTGATACCACTTGTCATGATAGTGTAGTGGGACCAGCTCCTTATCGTCAATCAACTCTAATACCACCTATCATGCCCCTACATTGGTGATACTCTTCCAACTACACTATAGGAGGTGCGACACCACCAACCACTTTCTTTTCAACAATACTTGCGATCGTGGATTACGCCTACTTTCGATACTTAGTTTATTTTAATCTTTACCAAGTATATGTTTTCTTTATAACACAGTGAAAACCATTAACATTCACCATAAACAGCATTAACACATAAATGCACAATAGTATAAAGGGAGGGGGAACTCCCTATAATGAGTCTGCCCATTATAAGTTACAATCTTGGGAAACCCTAAATTTACACTTAGCCAAACTTTACATTCACTCGGCAAACTCGGTTGCCCAGCTCATCGGCGTGACCCCACGGTCACCGCACGACTTTCCCAACTCGTCTTTTACCCCTAAACGTGTTCGTTCAGCTCGCCGAATGACTTGTGTCGTTTGCCCAACTCGAGCGCTACTACTTGTGTCACCGTGCCACCCAACTCGAGCACGTCAGCATGTTCGTCGCCTCCATTCACAAACCCGACACTTTGTTCATCGTTTCATTCACCTCGCTAGGCGATCCCACCCGCGGGTCACCCTGCACGAGTTAATCGACTCGTTTCACCGTTCATTTGGCGGGCGCACACGCCGTGTCGCCCTACCCAAGCTCGTCCGTTCACACTGTTCGGTTCACTCGTCGTGCGGGCTCATCGCACACCCTGCTCCTACTGCAGAACCATCAAGCTCGCACTTCTTGTGATCGCTTGTCTTTCGATGCCTTAACTCCATCTCACCGCCACGTATGTATATCCATCACTCATTGTGTGGGGGAACCTAGGCCGACCCACCAACTCTTTCACAACGCGTCGGTCCGCCCTCCTCAACTCATTGGCCCACTCGTTCGTTCAAGCTAGCTCACCCTTCGTTAAGTTGGCTCATCCACTCGTCGGCCCACCCGCCCATCGGCTCACCTGGGACTGCCCCACAGGTATAACTCCAAACTCATCACATTTCTCCATTTCACCTTCGTGTGTGCTACGGCTCGTTTGGCTCACCCGCGCCTTTCACCTGTGCGCCCTCACTCAACTGTGCCTACAACTCAAGGCCCTTACAGGTATGCTTATGTTGGGTGTGTTTCGTTTCTGTTGATATTTCATGCATTAAAATTTCAACCTAAATGTTAGAGGCTTTTATCTTTTTACAAAAAATTGGTGATGAAATTTTGGTGGGATTTTGGTTTTTTACTATTTTCTAATTTAGTGATAAATTCAAAGTGCTCAAAAAACCATTGAAAATTCAAACTTGCGATTTGAAAAAAAATGTATAAATATTAAAAAAGTCGGCCTAAAAATACCCTCATTAAAATTCGTACAATCTGTTCTATTTATTAAAATTAAAGACTTCAACGAAGTAAAATTGTGGACGTTAGATAGAGTTTTTGAAGAAGGTTTGTTAAGAAAATTTAATCGTTGTTCTGAAAATTGATGATCTTCCATGTTTGCAGAACTTAAGGTGCTCCATGTATGGGCCAATACGCCATAGTGTTATACTCATGATTCTAGCCACCTCGAAAACATGTGATGAGAATGGATTGGATTTGTATGAATGAATCAGTTGCAGAAATTCTTAATATCAAGTTTCAATCAAGAATGCAATTATTGTTACAATCCAGGTTGATAGTTGTGTGCGTATATCTACAATTCAAACTTGAAACTTTTGCAAACAACTTCTGAGTTATTATAGTTATAAGAAAATCTCAACATAAATTTTGTGGGTATATGGATCCAATCAAATTTGAAGATTTCATTATCCTCACATACCATTCTTAACTTTAGCGGGAAAGAAATCAAATCTATTTTTAATTTAAAAAAAATAAACTCAAACTAGGTTTGAGGGGCTTTGCTCCCATTTGTCTCTTTCTCGCGTTATTTTATTGTTCACTGATAACACTACGATGTCACTAACTAGTAGTCATGGCAAGATTGAAAGATAAAGAGTACATGTAGCTACGACTATGAAAGATTAGAGAGAACACAGAGCTACAACTGTTAACAAAAAACTATTCAATTTACATGAAACGACAAATGACAAAGCAACAACATTCACTATGTAAGACTACATCAAGCTAGGAAACTACTGCTACAAGAGCATGCAACTACAAGTGCGTACAACTTTGACTATGCTATCTCTGCGATGGCTCATCTACATTTATACATAAAATAAGTTGGTTAATTTCCTCTTTAGGTTGGAAGGGTCATGGCGACGATGTCTCTTCAAAGCTCAACAGGTATGGCAGTGTCGCCTCTTCGACGCTGGACAGGTCATGGCGATGAGGCGATGGAGGAGGTGTTCGGAGAGTTGACAGGCGGTAATTATTTCCATCACTTCTGCTTAATTACGACTAGCAACTTAGCCATGACTTAACATAACTTAAACATGCCTATTGGTCTAAGTCACAAGTAGGCTTACAATGACTCAAAACTTTGACATTAATTTGTGGGCTAGATTTCTCTTTCTGTTTCTTCCAGATCTTGTATCCTCTGAACTATTTCATCTTTGCATTTTTGCAGTAGGTTCCAAATTTCAGTTTCTTCATTTGATGTTGTAGCTCTTGCAAAACATAGAAAATCATTTCATGGTGTCCATGGATGTCCTCTACGTCTTTAAAACTTTGCTTGTATGTGGACTGCTACCACATGTCATCTTCTATAGTTTGTTCTTCATCATCAATCTTCTGATTATCAATTTTCTGCAACATAAGTTCATAATAGAAGTTTATCTCTTTAGGATTCCAATACATAAAAATTTCATTGACATTTTCATTTTCAACATTTTCCATGCTATCTTCAACATTCATTGTTGCAACTTCTATGTCGACATAATCAACACATGGGGTTTCAAGCCATTCTTAAAGGAACTTTAATTCTTCAAATTTTTTCGCTTCATCTCGGTTGCTTTTAACATATGCGCACACAAAATCAATGTTAAATTTATATGAAAAACCATCTTTAGAACAATATTGGCTCTATTCATTCTACTATGGAATGAGAGCTTTCTTCTCTTCTTCCTTTTTTGACTTTGTCGATGCCATATAATCTTGATTCTCCACCTCTGCTTTTTCAAACAAGTTTTCTTCCACTTGGTTTCCAGACACTAGTGGGTTTCTCTCACCAAATAACAACATATCAATAAGAAGTTTATGTTGCATCATATGCAACCATTCATCACTAGTTAATTGTTCTTCATCAAAATTAACATCAACAATTTCAATTGCTGGATCCACTGAACCAAATGCTTCTCCATTGATAACATTATCTATGCCAAAATCACTTCCTACTGATAACATGCCATCAACATTGTGATCCACTTTCAAGTGAGATCCACCAAACTCTTCATATTTTTGTAGATTTGCTGCTACAGATCCATCTTCATTTTTATCTTGAAGCACTACTTCAACACCATGTATGACACTATGATCTTTGACTCGATTACTCCCCCTTACACCAAATTCTGCTTCCAAGATCTTTCATGCTTGCTTAGAAGTTGTAGCTTTTGCTTCCTTGGAAGTTGTAGCTTTTGCTACCTTTCACAAAAACTTCTCACCCAATCCTTGTTTTATAAAATTTAATGCTAAATCATCGCATACTTCATCATATGGTTTATTAGACCAATGTTCAATTAAGTCATTAGCTCAAAGAAAAGTTAGCATTCAAATAACCCACAAATCAAATATTTACTAGTAAACATAGGTGGTGGTAGCAAATCAAAGCTACACCAATCACCCTCGATTTATTCTTTGTCTTCTGCTAGACTTCTCAGTTCCTTGGCTTCGACCCGAACTTCTCTAAACATGGGAATGACCTTTTCTTTTTCTTTTCGATTCATTTTCTTAATCTGCTTCAGTCATGCTTTGCCACCCATGATTGATGTATTTCCTCTGTTTTACAGCTGCTTTCATGATTGCATGAGGATATCTTCAATATCGCCCCCCAAAAAGAATGATGTTTAATATACGCCCCCGTAAGACACAATCTTCATCCAAAACACCATAATGCTTGACAAAGCACCAAAATATTTTATAAACAAACAGATTTTTGCAAAGCCCAAAACTCTATTCAAATAAACCCTTTTTAATAAAACTTTTCAAAATCATTAATATCGCCTTTTCCAAACCTTAGGGTCCTAAAATAATGTTACCCACTTAGCTTTAAAAAATCTCCTTACAACTTTCAACATTTATAGAAAGGAAAAAAACACTGTCGGTTTTTTTTTTTTTTAAACAAAACCTTTGTAAACCTTTATGAATCCGTTAACATCTCTCGATCTCTAAAAATAACCCTTTCGAAAATAATTTCAAAAACATTAAACTTGCCTTTAATTGACTTTTCTTGCTATGGCCGAAGCACTTTCTCATTGAATTCTCATGCAGCTCCTTCTTTCAACGTAGCACGATAACTTCTTTCTTTTCACTGTGTTGAATCAGCTACAACCACGACCATCTAATGTCACACACAAATTATATCGTATAGTGGGCTATAAACCTGGCAGCTGTTCAAATCCGAACTTTTAGTCCAATGTTGTTCTAATATGATAGCATCTGATACAATGAGAGAGTTGTCCAGCAGAAAACGAAATGCAGAAGTAGTGGAACACTCATTTAAGCAGTTGTTAATGGACGAATCACAACCACCCAAGTCGATGTCAAAATTCCCTTCTCCAATACAAGGTCACTTGTTCACGTGAGAATTAGAACTGCAGCGAAACACATGGAAATGGTCACTGGCAATGGTCGCAGTAATCCTATAGTTTCAGATCATGCCTTCTAAATGTAGGGTATTGAACAAAATGCAAATTTTTGCGGGTGAGGCCGCAGTTCACTTGTGAATGATTCCATCACAGAAGACGATTCGAGATGCATCGCCTTTGCTATGGCGATGTTACATATCAAACAAGCAATCTGCCCATTCACATATTTTTGCATCACATGGAGCTACACTATAATCTGCCCATTCAGATATTTTTGCATCACATGGAGCTACACTATCCGAGAATTTGTTTGATCTGAATGAGCGATTGTTTCGTGACTGTAATACGTCATGGGATTTGGTACGCCAGTTGTTTCGTGACTGTGATACGTCATGGGATTTGGTACGCCAGCGGGCACAGAGAGAAATAGGTTTGAATATATGTGTTGTGATCAAATCAATGTCAGGAGGAACAGATTGAATAAGGTAGGAGGAGAAATGTTGTGCTTAGAGCTCTCACAATTCAACCACTACACTAGCGAGCCGTGACGACCGTGGCTCTGATACCAGATGAAAGATGCATAGTACAGTCAACTACAATTATCAAAGATTAAAGAGAACACGCAACTATAGTTGCTAACAAAAAAACTACTCAATTTATATGAAAGGATAAATGACAAAACAACTCTTAAAATAGGATAATTACTCTTTCATGAGTAGTTGGTTGAATATAGAGAATGTTAAATATAGAGAATGATTGAGTATTTGAGTGTTGTGTAAGTCGAGTTAAGTGATAGACATTTTTTAGTGTGTGATTGCATGTGCATGCATCTCAAGGTGAGTTGTTAGTAGAAAATGATAAATACTCTTTATTGGATTCATTGTAAGCATCATGTTTTGTGTTATCAATACAAGAGCAGCAATTTATGTTTTATGTGTTTAATTCATGCTTTGTCTCTACCACCTTTCCAACAAATTGATATCATAACGAGATTACACAGAGCGAAGAAGAATAGATTTGAAGTGGTATGTGTGAGAAAAAAAATCTATTTTTTAAACGTATTTTACGGTTATACACAAAGCACTAGAACGCACCAAGGCTCAGCAGAAAGTCGCGTTAAAAGTCAAAAGCTTAGTGGTTTTGACGCGTTAAAGCATTAACACTCTCCTCCCAGTGGTGCACTACGTTAGTCGCATGTGGTGGTGGGCCATTCCTATTTTCGCCACAATTTTTTAATTAATGCCCCTGACATGCGGGGCTTAAGGAAATATAACGCGAGCTGTTTTTTTTTCACCTCCAGCTTTTTCAGCTCGCGTTATATTTCCCTAATTTTTTCACCTCCAGCTTTTTCAGCTCGCATTATATTTCCCTAATGCCCCCACATGTCAGGGGCATTAATTAAAAAATTGTGGCTAAAATAAGAATCGCCTGTGGTGGTGCCCTACTTTAGTCGCATGCGGTCAGCACGTGACACGCGTTAATCAACCAAAAATTCCGAGGTCAAAGTTTTTAAAAGTCACGTGGGAGTAAGAAGGGAGTAAGAAGGTTTACGTTATTCATAAATATTTTTATGAGGTTAACATGAATGTTTACGCTATTTTTTTATGAGGTTCCCGTAATTCAAAAAGTTTTTCAGTTTAAAGTTATATAAAGGTGTGGTAAACCAAAAAAGGATTTTTCAACGAAGAGACCTTACGAAAAGGGTTTATTATAAAGTTTTTTTTTAATATATAAATATTTTCTATAAAAAGATTTTTTACATAAAAAATAATAACTGAGGTTTTTTTTGAAAATGGTAATTTTTTGAAAAAGTTTGCAAAGGAGAATTTTAAGGTTTTTTTTCAAAGATAAATTTTTAGAGAAAGATGGATTTTTCAAATTTCCAGTCCCAGTTTCCTCCGTTTATAGGGAAAGATTATGATGTGTGAGCCATTAAGATGGTGCCCACATTGCAGGCACATGATGTTTGGGATTATGTCCAATTTGGGTTTTCAAAACCTAAGGATGAAGCAGAAGAAAAAGCTCTCAGTAATACATAGAAGGAACAATGGAGGAAAGACAAGAAGAAGAATGCACAAGCGTTGCAGCTTATCCAGCAGGGAGTGGACCGAGCAGTATTCCAGAGGATTATGATCACGTCTGCAGCAAAAGTAGCATGGGATACTTTGGCGATAAACTATACATGCATGGCCAAAGTTAATATTGTTAAGTTGCATAATACTATGAGAGATTTTGAAAGTCTGCAGATGGAGGAGATAGAGGACATCGATTCTTTCATGAATCGGGTCATAATTGTCATAAATCAGTTAAAGATTTATGGTGAAGAAATTAAAGATCAAAGAGTGGTTGAGAAGATCCTCAGATCTTTGTTTACCAAATTTGATGTTGTGGTAGCAGCCATAGAAGAAGCCAAAGATTTGGCATCATTGAAAATTGATGAGTTAATGGGATCACTTCTATCACACGAGGCAAGAATAGGCAGGAATAACAATTCCACTTTAGAGACCTCTTTCAAAAGTCATATTTCTATTTCAAGAGAAAAAGGTCGAGGAAGAAGTAGAACGAGAGGCATAGGCTAAAGCAGAAGATATGGTGGTAAGAGATATCGAGAAGAGCATGAACATGAAAGTGGAAGCAACTACAAAAGCTTCACAAATCAAAGGTGAGATGTTATTATTGCAATAAATTTGGTCACTATGCTTGTGATTGTAGGAAAAAGATAGTTGATCAAGGGAACAAGAGAGCTAATGTTACTACAGAGAGTATTGACTCCATGTTCCTAGCTTGCCATACCATGCATGAACCTGCTTCTAGTGTGTGGTTGCAGTAACCACATGACATGCAACAAGAATTTGGTTGCAAATTTTAATCAATCTATAAAAATAGAGGTAAAGTTGGGGACTAACAAGACTATGGAAGTAGATGGAAAAGGGGTGGTCAACATTCTGACAAAGCAGGGGGAGCCAAAGACAACGTCAGAGGTATATTATGTTCCTAGTCTTAAACATAATTTGTTAAGTGTTGGTCAATTGACATTGAAAGAATATCGAGTTATCTTTCAAGGTCAAGAATGTGTTATATATGACAAGCCCCCAAGCAAAGGTGTAGATGACGAGAAACAAACTTTTTCCTCTAATTATGAATTACAGTGGTCACGTGAGTTCTTTTACAGTTGCATGTTCTGATGATTATTGGTTATGGCAGTTTCGATTTGGACAATTACACTTTTCTGGTTTAAGATAGTTGTAGCAAAAACATATGGTCAAAGGATTACCTCCCATCAAAGAACCTCGTAGTACTTGTGAGTGTTGCATCTTGGGAAAGCAACACTGTGAGAGTTTTCCAAAGGGAGTTGCATACAGAGCAAAGCAACCTCTTGAGCCAGTGCATACAGGCTTATGTGGACCGATGAGGACACAATCGATTGGTGGAAGTTGTTACTTCCTCAATTTCATTGATGACTACAACAAAAAGACTTGGGTTTACTTCTTAAAGCAGAAGTCTGAAACTTTTGCAAGGTTCAAAGAATTCAAAGCCCTAGTAGAGAACCAAAGTGATCGAGAGATCAAAGTATTGAGGTCAAATCGTGGTGGAGAATATGACTCAAAGGCATTCCATGATTACTGCAAACAACATGGAATCAGAAGACAATTTACAACCAGGGACACACCGTAGTAGAATGGTGTAGCAGAGAGAGAACTTGACAATTATGAACATGGTAAGAAGCATGTTGAAAGATAATAACTTGTCTAATGAGTATTGGGAAGAAGTAGCTGCATGTGCTATTTATGTGATCAACAGATATCCTACAAAGAGTGTGATGAACAGAGTACCAGAACAAGCATGGTCAGGTATGTAAGGCAACATATCTCATCTCGAAGTATTTGGATGTGTAGCTTATGCACATGTGCCTAAGGACCGAAGAGGCAAATTTGATGATAAAAGTGAAAAATGCATATTCATTGGTTATAGTGAGCAATCAAAAGCTTACAAATTGTATAACCCTATCATAAAGAAGACCATAATTAGTAGAGATGTTGTGTTCAAGGAACAAAAGTAATGGAATGGCACTATAGACAAAACAATTGATGCACAAATGCCACTGATGGAAGAAGATGATGTAGTAGAAAAGGAGCAGCAAGAATCATAGGTGAATACACCAAACAGAGACACACCAACAAGGACTCCAAGAATTTCAGAGCAACATGGATCTTCAAGCGGATCAACAGATCAAGATTCTCCCAACAATCAATCACGTGATGAATCAAGCGATGGTAAGAGAAAGATGAGAAGTTTGAAAGATATTTATGATGATCTAGATGTTAGTTCAAATTTTGCATTGTTGTCATTCCAACCTTCTTCGTTTGAAGAAACAACCAGAGATGAAAATTGAGTGCAAGCCATGGATGAAGAAATTGAGGCTATTGAAAAGAATGATACATGGGATTTGGTTGATTTACCAAAGGACAAAAATCTCATTGGTGTAAAGTGGGTGTATAAGACAAAGTTGAATGAGAAAGGTTAAATGGACAGATTTAAAGCTAGATTTGTAGCAAAAGGATTCTCGTCGCAACCGAGAATAGATTTTGGAGAAATGTTTGCTCTAGTCGCCAGATTGGACACTGTAAGAGCAGTTATAGCCACAACAACTCAGAACAAGTGGAAAGTATATCAGATGGATGTGAAATTAGCCTTCTTGAATGAAATTGTAGAAGAATAAATTTATGTGCAACAGCCTCTAGGATATGAAGTTGAGAGTAATGAAGAGAAAGTTTACAGGTTGAAAATAACACTCTATGGACTAAAGCAAGCACCTAGAGCTTGGTATAGTAGAATCGACAACTACATGATCAAGAATGGATTTTGCAGAAGCAACATTGAACCTACCTTGTACACAAAGGTAAATGATCATGGACAAATTTTGATTGTTTTTTTATATGTTGATGACATTATTTTTACAGGTGATTTTGAGATAGATGAATTTAAAGCAGCCATGATGAAATAATTTGAGATGACAAATCTTGGTTTCATGAAATATTTTCTTGGCATAGAAGTTGAGAAATCTGAAAAATGAATTTTTATTTGTCAAAATAAATATGTCAAATATTTATTGAAAAGATTCAGGATGGAAAATTGCAAACTTGTCCCTACACTAGTTGCATCAGGTACAAAGTTAAGCAAGGATGATGAAAGATTATATGTCAATACAACTCTATTCAAAAGATTGGTTGGCAGCCTCATGTATCTCACAGCTACAAGACCGGATATCATGCAAGGAATGAGTTTGGTTTCCAGATTTATGGAGACTCCAAAAGAGACACATTGGAGTGCAGGAAAAAGAATTATGAGATACATAGTAGGAACTAGAGATTGTGGCATAATGTATGAAAGAACAGAAAAGAAAGACTTGATTGGATACACAGATACTGATTTTGAAGGAAGTTCGGATGATAAGAAGAGAACTTTTGGTTTTGTGTTCCACCTTGGTTCAGGTGTGATTTCATGGGCATCTAATAAGAAAACCATTGTGACACTTTCGTTAGAAGAAGTAGAATATGTAACAACAATATCAACAACATGTCAAGCAATGTGGCTAAGAAGAGCATTTGATGGACTCAAGCAAAAACAATAAGGATCAACAACAATATATTGTGACAACACCTCAATGATTGCATTGTCCAAGAATAGTGTGTTTCATCAAAAGAGCAAGCATATTGATACTAGATATAACTTTATTAGAGAACTTGTGAGAAATGGAAAAGTTCACTTGAAGCCTTGTAAATCTAGTGATCAATTGGCTGATATATTTACTAAGTCATTACCACAAGATGTGTTTGAGTTTCATAGAAGAAACTTGGGTGTTGTAAGCTTAGCTGAGACATAGACCACTAGGCATGTTTGAGTTGTCATAAGTCATGGTTTAGTTTAGCAGTCGTAATTAAGGGGGAGTGTTAAAATAAGATAATTACTCCTGCGTGAGGAGTTGGCTAAACATAGAGAGCCAGTTAACTCACTGATTGAGTATTTGAGTGTTGAGTCAAGTCGAGTTAAGTGGTAGATGACTTTTAGTGTGTGGCTACATGTGCATTCATGGCAAGGCAAGTCATTAGTAAAAAATGATAAGTATCCTTCGCCAGGTTCATTGTAAGCATCATGTTTTGTGTGATCAATAGAAGAGCAACATCTCGTGTTTTATGTGTGAATTCATGCTTTGTTTCCTCCACCTTTCCAACAACAACAACACCGACTATGTAAGACTACATCAAACGAGGAAACTACTACTACAAGAGCATGCAATTACAACTGCGTACAACTTCTCATGTGCTATCTCTGCTATGCGTCATCTACATTTATACAGAAATAGCTTCTTCAAGTGGGAAGGGTCATGGCGGGTCATGGTAGTGATGTCTCTTCGGAGCTCAACAGGTATGGCGGTGGAGCCTCTTCGACACTGAATAGGTCATTGAGAGGCAGTAATTATTTCCAACAAATATCCCTATCAAGGGAACCAAGGTAAAGAGTGATGTTGTTTCCATTTCAACGACCTTTTAGGATTCTGTTTTTCGAGTAATCCAGAAGAAACTTCATTCTATTCAGAATCGGGTTTTGTTGATGGCTATTTGGTGATGTTGTTTCCATTGCAACAACCTTTTAGCATTCTGTTTTTTGAGTAATCCAGAAGAAACTTCATTCTATTCAGAATCGGGCTTTGTTGATGCCTATTTGGTAAGAGGCTTGATACTCACGCTTGGTAATTGGGTGCATATAGGTGATACCTCCTGCTCCTTCATATCTCGCCCGGTGCAAAGAATAATTAGTGAGTAGATAAAACAAAAAAAATATGTTGTAACATTAAAATTAATGCATTTGCTATTATTTTTTAGGCTATTGATGTTCTTACCGCTGAATGCAAAAAGTGAGTTTGAAGAATTCATTATGTACCACATAGCGCTCGAGTTATTTTATTCGATCCCATAATTGGATCTCGCTTCTTCTGCATTGAGATGAATCCAAACAACCATAGAGTCCAAAAAATTCTCGTTTTGCTGCAGTGCCACTCACTGTCAGGACATCCTTCCTTTATGGTGATCAGGGTGCTAGCTGAAGCCGTGGCGCTGGAAAATGAAAAAGAGGAACACTGAAGCTGAAAATTATCGCAGAAAATTATCACATAAAGAGAGGAACAGTGAAGTCAATAGCAAAATCCGATCCAGTACCAATCCCACTGATGTTGAAAAAGAAGATCGGGGAGTCGAACAATGCTTTGTCGGCATCTACGTAGGCCAGGAAGATTGATCCTCGACGTTCTGTACATAATCCTGGGTGTTGGGACTAAATGAATGGGGCATGTCGGCAACCGGAAGAGAACACCATCACCATAGCCTCGCAGAGGAGTATGGAAGCGAGCCATGAGATGAACTCGGATATCACCATGAACCTGAATGCCATGAGATGAACCCGGATTTCACCATGAACCTGAATGTCATGAGATGAACCGATGGCGTTTCGGTTCGACTATCTGTAACACACAAAAGGAGACGACGGAGAAGACACAACTGTCGATTGCTCTCAGACAAAACATATTCAGAAAAATATCAATATCTTAGCCAAAATTTGAATGGTTTCCCCCAAAAATAGCACAATTTAGACTATCCGAAAATTTAAACACATACTACCCATATTCAATAGAAATAAAAATATATAGATATTAAAGATTAAAATATTTCATTCAACCTGTTGGGTGAAAATTTAAACACATAATACCCATATTCAACACAAATACACATTAATGGTTAAAATATTTCATTCAACCTGTTGGGTTCAAACCTGTAAGAGTTTGCAATAACCAAACATATATGCATGGCTAAGAGTTCTAAAACGAATAAATAGATGAGATTGTTCTGGCTAAGAAGATGCTCTCGTTAGAGATGAGATCATTTATATATCACTTTTTTCAAATGATAAAATTGTTTCATAAGCACCCTACTAATATTAAAATTGGTTTATTAAATTTAAAGAAGGGTTAATAGTTATTTAATTTGTTTTAAAATTTTATTTTTAATTAATTAAATATTTATAAAAATTAGCATTAAAATAAATTATAATTATAATTATAATTTAATATTTTTATATTAGTGAAATGATATAAATTAAATGATTGACAATGTTTATAGAGATTATTAATAATAAGTATTAGAAAAAAATATTTTTTTATTTTTTTTTCTCTGTAAATGCTAATTCTATTAAGAAAGATAAAAATATGTACAAAGAGGTTAGAACCTCTAAGGAGGCCGCGGCCATTCCTCTACCAAAAACTCATGGACCTTACAGTTCAGGCTTGATACCAGATTTACAAAACATACTGCAAAATTTATAGTTCGGGCACTGACATACTTAAAGATATTACCCTGACTGAGTTCATCATGCCCTGTAATGACCACAAAAATTAAGACACAGCTAACAAAACCATATCTGAAACAGAAAACCGAGACTGGAATGACAATGGCCCCTCTCCGTAGCCAGAGTGTGGACCAGACAAAGACATCTATCCTCAGAATTAACGACACATACCCAAAATTACTTAGACCCCCCGGCAGAGAGTAAACCATTCTAATCTGCATGCTTGGATGAGTCTGGCATTTCCGCTTCCGCTTGACTGGTAGAAGCAACCCAGGTCACAAATCCACCTTCATCATAAACAGGTTCACCACCATCAGGAGTGGTCACCAAATTTAAAACACTGCCTGCCCACTGAGTCGGGCCACAAGGCACAATATCATCTTGAGCCAGATCCACAGGATGATGTGGCACCCCCGCGTCATGGCCACCTTCATGCTGGTTATCTGCCTGGAACACCAGCCCAGTCAGGTCCCCAAGCAGCACGCTATCTCCCTGAGACTGAGAGGGGGTAGTATTAGCCGAGCTCACCTGATTACTATCTTCCTCCGCGAGAATAATAGTGAGGCTTGCAGTCAAAATGGGCCTATTAAGCCGGCTTTGGAAGGTGAATCTGGCAGTCTGGAAAGAGCTATTCGGAATGGGCCTGGCTTGTTCCGGAGGCGGAGAAGAAGGAGACGCAGAGGCAATAGGAATGACATTTTGAGGAACAGGGCGAGACGGTTGGCCTCTGTCCCCTGTGTGACTTCCTCTGCGAGGAACACCGCGTCGTCGAGGCATTCTCCAGAGCACAAATTGACCAGTAGATAGAATGAAACAGAGAAAATCAATTACCTGAGGAACGCAAGCCGCTACAATGAGTTTGCCAATCCACGCCAAAAGCCAGATGCGGCAAACAAGACCGAGGTTCTGAGACCTCTCTGCCGCACAATGAATAACTCCAGGGACTGAACCAGGTATGAAGAACCGATCCATAGCAATATAGCAAATTCTCTGCCGAGCATACATGCCTGCATTAACTCCGGCCTGCTGAACCCACAATCGAGACTGCCCCGCAATGAATTCACATACCTTTAAACGCTGCTGCCCACCTGCTACGCGTCCTCGACAGACATTCCATCTGCCATCTGCGCTGCCAACTGCCTTTGAAGTGCGGCCTATCATTAAATTGACTTGATACCACCCGCATCCGGGTTGAAAAAAATATTATTTTACTTAAAATGGTTATTATTATTATTAATTATAAAAAAAATTTAACAAGTAAGTTAAATATATATATACATTTAAAAAAGAATTAACAATTTTTTTGACCATGGAAATTGAGTCTCATTTTTTCATAAAGATTTTTAATGTATAAATAGGTTTGTTATATTACCATGAGATCACTACCATGGTTTATCATCATGCCCAAAAATTCATAAATCAATTTATATAACACTCATTTATATTACAATTTTTTTTAATTAATAAAATTCATTAAAATAAAAAAATAACATAACTATTTTGTATTCCTAAAATTATTCTATAGACGCTAAAACCATACCATCCAACTAATACTAATTAATAATTAAATTAAAATTGTGAAACTCCTATTCAAAAAATACACTTTTAAGATTAAATTTACTTCAATTTACTTCATTCATCGATAATAATCTAGTAAAAAAACCACAATTTTTAAAATATCTACCTATTTATATAAAAAAAAATTCATAAAAAGAATAGAGTTTTAATGTTTGGTATGTACAACATTATAGCCTAATTATGTAGCTACCATGGAGTTGTTCGAGATATTCATTGTGTAGCTACCATGGAGTTGTATGAGATATCTTAAAAATTATAATTAAAATGAAATATAAACAAATTAATCAAATAATACCCACAACTTATATATAATAATTTACATTTATTTTAATGAAAATAACTTAATATTATAATATTTGTATTTGTAATTTATGTTATATACTTAATAGGTTTAAAAAATAGATTTATATATATGCAGTCTACTATATTTATTGAGAAAGGATAAAATAATGTTGTGAGAAATGTGTCATTGTAAAAAATATAAATTATAAAATGATGATGGTTTTCTAATAGTTATATAGTATATTAGACTTAAATAAGGTAAAATATTAATTAGAATTTTTTAATATTTTATTTTTAATCTGAAAAGGAAGCTAAGAAGAATTTCCATATCACTATAATTTTGTTAACATAAAAGGCTAAAAAGGTTCATAGTGTGACAAATATTTTGATACTTATATTGAGTGTGAGCATAAGATGCATTATCTAAGAGAAATTTCTTTTCATATTAAACCTTATTAAGATCATATAGTTGAAAGACTGTTTCATCCCTTAGTGTTTTGGCGATTGACCAATGCCTAGTTTCACTATGAAACTCATCTGTTTCATCCCTTAGTGTTTTGGGGATTGACCAATGCCTAGTTTCACTATGAAACTCATGAGAACTAGTTCCTGTTTCGGAAATATTTATTTTTTCTTAACACTAATCAAGATAGAAATACAACTTTTGTTTTCAATATTGGGGTTGATCACCTCCTTAGAGTATCTTAGTTTCCTTTTTTTTCTTGAACTCTTTATTACCCCACAATTTCTCCTTTAATTTGCAAGTAATAATATTTTTAATATTATATAAATTCTACAAGATGGTAGCCTCCTTTATTCTCGAATGGTCCATAAAATATTGGGCATCCTTATTTCACCCTTGCTCTTTCCAAAGGTGGATATTTTTAGTGTTAAAAGAAAATTTAGTAAACCTCTTAGTGTCCATGTTGTATAACTTATTTTTATACCTAAGGTATTCATGCTTTCAGTGCGGGAATAACTTGCTTCAATTAGGAGAATAAGGTAAAGAATATTTTATTTAATATTGAGGTTGTATTTTATCAACTGCTTTTAGATTTGTTCAATCTTCCTCCACGACTCCTTGGAAATACTGGAACCCCAAAGCTCACATCCATATAAAATAATATGATTAACAAGAGTATCTAAGGTTCTCTTGTCATAAATGAAAGTATTATAGGCGATATTTTTGTATTTAATTATTGTGACTTTAGTTTTTTCGATATTAAAAGTGATACCCATCTCAAAGCATAAATCTTGGAGGATTCTTAGTTGCATGCCAAAATATTAATGACTCCTTTCTAAAAGAACAATTGTGTCATCATAAAGAAGAAGAGTTATGGCCATATTAGTGAGCGTGGGGCCAACACTACATGCATATTCCATACACACCATATTAGGGAGTGCGGGGCACAATTTTTTAGCTTATCAATGTATATGCCAAAAATGGTAAGGGATAAGAGGCAATCTTGGTTGACTTTAATATGCTATCATGCTTCCTTATCCATGTCATACAAGTTAACTACCTCCAAGTTGTTTGTTGATGTGGAAATTTGAATTTTCTCATTTTGACCAAGGCAAAGTCAAATAGAGACTTTTTTGTTGCACTTCTAAACAAAATAAAATTTTGTAAATTATTGAATATTCTACATTCATTAGGGGAAGAACAATAGTTCAAAATAGATATATCCTGTGTGTCCAATTGCCTTAAAGAAGTTTATTTTCCAAGGCTTGTTTGTTCCACCTAGGATGAGCGTGTTTCAGAGCTTTAGAAAGGTTGATTTTCCAATATATATTGGTTGGGGTTGATAGTAACTCAAATGCCCTTATTATGGAACAAAATAAGCTCTCTAAAGATGTGTTTCTTTTAGAAAAGGATATTCTTTATGAGGCAGCAACAAATATAATGGCTAGAAAAATATCAATCCTTACACTATGTCATCTTATGATTTCTAATTCATCGATAAGAGTGTCTATTTCAACTTTAGGTGGAGGCAGGGTTGTTGACTTTTATTTTTAAAATTTAATAAAAAATGGGGATAAATTATCGAGGGAATATGCGAGGCATATCCTTCGCCTTAGTCCATGATCGATAGCTGAGGCCCCAAGCCATCAAACTATTGAATGTTGTTACTTGAGGGATTGAATGTGGTGCTTGTTCATTCCTGCACCAAGAAGTCTTCTTCAAATCAAAATCTTAGTTTCTTTTCTGGGTGTGAATGCAACCCTGGATGGTAGCAACCCTCAAATGACTTCTTCCTTCCACTCACATTTCTTCCCTGCATCATACCCAACTGTAAGCCTACTAGTTGAATTGATAGTAAACTATAGGATGTTAGAAATTTTACAAGGGAAGAGGAGAGGAGTTTCACTCATAAATAAGCTGCGGAAAGTAAATCTTTAGTTGCGGCAAGCAAATCACAACTGGACAAAGGCTTCAATAAAACAAAAAAAATAACTCACGACAAAAAAGAGTAAAACAGAGTAAAGCTTGGAGAAACACAATAAAACTTTGGATTAAATTCTAATTCATGAAAAATACATTCATATGAGACTGCAGGTCATTCACCAAGTAAAAAACATGTTTATGGCGATTTACACTTCACTAGGGGTTGTGGAGTAACACACAGTAATGGTTTTTTTCACGCACCCACCAAAATTTTCTCCATGATTTTCTCTTCACCTCTCAGACTTTCACCCTCTCTCTCGCTCAACCTTGCAAATTAATTTTTCATTCATATTTATCAAAACACACAACTTTGACTCATTAATTCATGGTAGATCAAAACATTAATACACAGTATGGGTGATTTTACATAATATTGATTTTCGGAACTTGAAGGTGCTGTGGTGTGTAGATAACAATTACGGAGTGAATTTTTTACCATACCTATTTAAAAAAATTCATTAAGTTCTTTAACACTATGATGTGTTGCGGAATGGTCAACATTGTATTTCCACTCAGAACATTAGTCCTTCTGCCTACAAACAAAATCGCAACCTGCAGAAGTTGTCTGGGAAAGTATCAGTGTTTTTAAGGTTGTGGTTGGGATTATTATTTCCAACACTCCCCCTTAATTACAATGACCACCATTGACAACTTCCAAACAGTCTCTGAGATAAAAAAAACTTTCACGTGCCAATGGATTTGTGAAAATATCAGAAAATTGTTCCTGTGACATGTAGTAATGCAACAAAATTTCACCATTGTTAATTGTCTCTCTAATAAAATTATATTTAGCATCAATGTGCTTGGTCCTCTTGTGATAAACAAAATTCTTTGACAATGCAATTACGAAAGTGTTGTCGCAGAAAATAATTGTCATTCCCTCTTGGTCGTGGTGAAGATCCCTCAACATCCTTCTCATCCAAACTGCTTGACACATTGCTACTGTTGCGGTGACATATTCAGCTTATGCTGTTGATAGTGACACTATTGGCTAAATCTTGGAGGCCCATGAAATGGCTCCAGAACCCAAATGAAAAACATATCTTGACGTGCTCTTTTTGTCATTGACACTTCCTGCCCAGTCACTATCGATGTAACCAACTAGCCTGAAATCATTTGTTGTGGCGTACAAAAATACCATACTATTTTGTCCCATTGACATAACTTAGAATCCTTTTCGTTGCTTTCCAATATGTCTCCTTGGGTGTCTCCATGAACCTTGACACCAAACTCACTGCATACAATATATCTGGCCTAGTGGCGGTCAAATACATAAAGTTTCCCACCATACTTTTGTATAATGTCAGATTGACATTGCTGCTGCAATCTTCTTTGCTCAACGTCAACCCCATGATAGTTGGAGTTGGTGCAGGCTTGCTATTCTGCATATTAAACCTGTCCAAAATTTCTGCTACATACTTTGCTTGAGAAATAAAAATGTCATTTTTTGTTTGCTTCATTTCTATGCACAAAAAATACCTTACAACCCCAAGTTAGTCATTTCAAATTCACTCTTCATGAATTCTTTGAAATCAACAATGAGGAATTCATTATTGCCTGTAAAAATCAAATCATGTACATATAAGACAATAATAAGAATCATACCATCACTCTCTTTGATGTAGAGAGTAGGCTCACTGTCACATTTTTCGAAACCATTGTCCAACAAGTAAGCATCTATCCTATTGTACCATGCATGCAGTGCTTGCTTCAACCCATAAAGAGCTTTCCTCAACCTATACACCTTGTCTTCTTGGACTTCTACCTCATAACTAGGAGATTGTGCAACATACACTTCCTCTTTCAACACTCCATTGAAGAATGCCGATTTTACGTCCATTTGATACATTTTCCATTTACGTTGCGCGACAATCACCACAAATGTATGCAGTGTCTCCATCCTCGCGATTGGCACAAATGTCTCCGCATAATGTCTTCCATGTTGGTGCTTGTATCCTTTGAAAACTAGCCATAATTTATGCCTTTCAATCTTCCCCTCAATGTTTCTATTGGTCTTCTAGACCCACTTCACTCCACTGACTTCTTTTCCTTGCGGAAGGTTGACTAAATCCCATGTGTCATTATTTTCTATTGCTTCTATTTGTTCCTCCATTTTCGCAACCCATTTTTCTTCTTTGGCTGCATCTTCAAAATGGATTGGGTCATCTACATGAAAAAATAATGCAAATAAGGAATTTAGACCAGCGCTACTATCAACTCTTGCTCATAAATCTCATTTAAATTTCTGAATTTTGGTCTTCTTGTGCTTGCTGAAGATGAGCTTGACATGTCACTTGGTGGTGCGCTTTGTGGTGTGCTTGGAGAAGCACTTGCTTGACTACGTGATGCTATCCTATTATTTGTTTACGATGTTATTTGTTGCTTGCTTTGTTGCGCTTGAATATGAGTATAAGGAGTCATTGTTGAGTAATTGCTTGATGTTGTAAATTCCTCTTTGTCCTCATGTGGTATACATTCTTTCACATTTACTGTCTTCTCTAAACCTCCATCCCATGCTTCCTCTTCTAGGAACTACACATCTCTGCTAATCATGAACTTCTTGGTTGATGGATTGTAGAGCTTGTATGCCTTAGATTCATCACTAGATCCAACAAATATGCATTTCTCCCCCTTGCTGTACAAATTCTTCCTCAACTCATCTGGGACATGTGCATATGCCACACATCCAAAGACTCTCATGTGAGTGACACTATTCTTTCTTCCACTCCATGCCTCTTCAGGAACCACATTCTTGAAATTTTTGCTTGGACACCTATTAATGATATACGCTACACAAGAGACATCTTCAGCACAATAATCATTTGGCAAATGTTTTTCATTCAACATACTTCTTGCCACCAATTGATGGTGTTTGCATTGGTCCACATAAATCTGAATGGACAATCTCCAAAGGTGCCTTTTCCCTTATTGACTTTCCTAATGGAAATGTCTCTCTATGTTGTTTGCCCAAGATACATCCTTCACATAGGCTGTTCGGTTTTTCTATAAGCAACAACCCATTCACCATGTCTTTTCTATGCAGAAAATTCAAACCTCCAAAGTTGAGATGACCAAATTTCAACTGCCATAACCAATTTTCATATTTGACCTCTGCTTGAAAGTTTACTTATGTGACAACTACAACTTTTATTTTATCCTCTTTTGAGCCCATTGATAGTTGTTCTTGTGCACCCTCTTCCTTCAAATCTAATTTTATCTTTAGGGGAAACATTCTATTGTTTGTCATCTGAACCTTTTCAATCAACTTCCTTCTTAGAGCCTTATCCAAAATTGTGCACTCATCATTTTTGAAAAAGACATTGTAGCTCTTTTACATGAGCTTTCCAATGCTTACGAGGTTATGCTTCAAACTAGGGACAAAGTAAACATCTGAGATGTGATTCTTCTCCCCCTTCTTTGTTAGGATATTAATTCTTCCTTTGCCCATGATAGAGACTTTGCTATCAATCCCTAATGTCACTTCAGATTTCACACTTTCATCTAAATTGGAAAACATTTCTATGTTCCCTAACATGTGGTTGCTACACCCTAAATCTAGATACCATATATCACTTTGATTTTCTTGTGCTACATTACAAGCTAAAAACATGCTATCATGGTTCTGATTTTCTTTTGTGAAATTTACAATTGGTTTGTTACTAATGTCATATTGCTTCTTTCTACATTCATTTGCATAATGACCATACTTCTTATAGTAATGACATTGGACTTGAGATTTATCATACCGTTGACCTTGTGCTTGATTTTGGCTTGGGCCTTGACTTGGATTTTTATTGTTTCCCCTTTCACTTGAGCTTGAAGGACTGCTTCTTCCCCTCTGTGCTTCTTCCTCTTCCTCTATCATATGATCTTTCTCTGCCTCTACCTTGAACAAATGAAACTTGTGTCTTGAAGGTATTCTCTAATGAGGAGCATGTTGCTCCATTGAGTTTATGTTCATAAAAAAGCAGTGATGCATAAAACTCATCCACTAAGCACTGTGAGAGATTCTTTGTCTCTTCTATCGCCACGATAATGGCATCAAACCTTGCTGGCAAACTTCTCAAAACTTTCTAAACTATTCTCCTTTCCTCAAGTGTCTCACCATGAGACCTGATTTGAGTAACTAGTCCAATTACATGTGTAAAAATGAGTCTACATTCTCACATTCTTTCATACAAAGTGTCTCAAAGTCTCTACTTAAAGTTTGTAGCTTTGTTGTCTTCATTTTTTCCATGCCTTGGTAGGCTGTTTAGAGGGTGTCCCATGCTTGCTTAGACTTTGTTGCTGTTGCAATACTTGGGAAAATGCTTTCATGAACTGCTTGAAAAATGTAGAAGAGGGATTTTGCATCCTTCTTCTTGTTGTCCCTCAACAAATCCCTTTCTACTTGGGACAAGGCATTGTATGTTGCTGCATTTGCTCGTTCTTGAAAACCATTCTCCATCAAATCCCAAATGTCTTGAGAAGAAAACAAGGCCTTCATTGTAATAGCCCAATAATCATAAATTTTCTCATTAAATTGCCCAATAATCATAATTTTTCACATTAAATTGACGTATCTGAGGACTTGCTCGTGAATACACTTCAAAAATCTGCCCTCAAAACAAATTTTAATTTATAGTAAAAACACTTGTTTTTGTACTGACAAAGTTTAACATGCTCTGATACCATGCTAGAAATTTTACAAGTGCAGAGGAGAGGAGTTTTAGTCAGAAAAGAAGTTAGTTTCACAACTCGACAGAGGCTTAAATAAAACAAAGAAAATAACTCACGGTAAAACAGAGTAAAGCTTGGAGCAACACAATAAAATTTTGGATTAAATTCTAATACATGAAAAATAAATTCATATGAGACTGCAGCCCATTCACCAAGTCAAAAAAGGGGATTTACACTTCACCACAGTTGGGGAGTAACACACAGTAAAACACAATAAAAATAACTGTTGTTTTCACGCGCTCACCAAAATTTGCTCCACTATTTTCTCTTCAACTATTCATTCATATTAATCAAAACATACAATTTTGACTCATTAATTCATGGCAGATCAAAACATTAATACATAATATGGGTGATTTTAAATATCAAAACATTAATATAAAGTATGGGCGATTTTACATAATAAATGATTTTTTGAAGTTGCAGGTGTTGTGGAGTGTAGATAACACTCTCGGAGTAAATGTTTGCCCATACCTATTTACCAAAATTCATTAAGTGCTTTAACTCTATGATGTGTTGCCAAATGGTCAACACAATACTTCTACTAAGAACCTCAGTCAACCTCAATCCTTGCGCCTGGGAAAAAAATTGTAACCGGCAAAAATTGACTTGGCAAGTATGTTTAATGCGGTGGTTGGGATTAATATTTTCAACATAAGATGCTGCAATGGCCATTCCGGCTGTATTGAATAATGTGGTATATATTTATTTGCGGGTAAATTTAAAGAAGATTGTTGCGATAAATCCCTTTCCTCGGGTCCCTGGCCAGTTAATCTTCGATCAAGCAATTCTTGAGAAAACCTTCTGAGCTGTAAGTTTCGTCGCTAATTTCTCTTCATGACATTTAATCAATCCCTCCTTCTCAATCGAATATCTTTGCAAATTTCTACGTGTGGAGAGGGCTCTTGTGTGGCCAAATACACATTCAGCTACAGGTGTCACTGCACTGATGGCTATGAAAATATTTTCAATATTACAGTCGGCCCCTACATCATACCTTCCTGTGGAGAGGGCTCTTGTGTGGCCTCCACGTTCAGCTACAGGTGTCACTGCACTGATGGTTATGAAGATATTTTCAATATGACAGTTGGCCCCTACCTCATATCATGTAAGCTACTCTCCTCCATACTTCTCTTCAAATTTCAAAGGTCCCTTGTTCGAATGGCGTACCCATTTTTCCCTTTCTTTTGCAGGTTCAATCAGTGTAGACTGTTCGCAGTTTAGGTGGAATGGAAGCGGAATGGAAACTCCTCAGTCGCATGTAGACACATCCAAAGGTCAGGCAGAGACCAACGACTCGAAACAGTCCCCAAGTGTAATATCCACATAACCCAGTATGCACAACTAAAATAGAATGGAAGCTAGTAAAACGGATTATATATGCATGCTTAAATAGGTAAATGAAAGAATATATATATTATCCTCACAAAAATGAATCTTGCACAAAGTTTAAAAGTGGAATACTGGTAAAATCCCTTTCGTGAAACATTTAGGAAGCAAAACATAACTGAGAAGTGATAGCAGTAAGAAAATTTCTGTAAAATTTCCAGCAAAGGAATTTCCAAGATAAAACCCTTTATCTAGATAGACGATCAAATGTGCACGTACATTAATTAATGCAGGTAAGAGGAAAAGTCAGTTGACCTATGCAGAATAATTACTCTGCAATAAGAATCACACTGGAATGGTAAGATAAATGAAGGGTATTATGAGAACCCGTATCGTCCTGAGAGGGCATTGAACGTATACTCTGAAAGGAAAAATTGTTATTATGTGAAAAATTCCACAGCTATAAGTATGTAAATTTCATATAAGTGAATAACGAAAAAGAGAGCTTGGGGTTAGTTCCAGAGTAGTCGATCTTGTGGAAATCAACCACTCGTTACAGTCCCCAAGCGTGTCTGTCATTCCAACAAATAATTCTAGAGGGTCCAAGTACGGTCCAACAAAAGAACTGGATGATAAATATACTTACACATGTAAAGGGTACAAATAAAAACAAATATAAATCTTTCTCATAAGATGCCTACAGAACTATAGAGTAGAAAAATTAGCAAAAATCTTCCAGTGGGGTATACATGTAGCGAGAAAACGAATATTGCTAACTGTAAACATAACAGTAAAAATACACATTGGAAAACATAGCGAGGGAATAACCAAAACCGTTATTGGGAAATAGAATCATTTATGGATAATGGTATGCAAACATTATAGTTAAAACCTTTTTGATGCATATGGGTACTGGAAGCCCAATTGGTTGTACAAGAACCTTACCGAACATTTCAATACATTAAACTGAAGTTCTTATGAGGCCGAGATCTATTGACCAGGCGAAATACAAAACTAAAACAATGTAACTAGTTAGGTTAAAAAGAGATAGTCATCGTATATTCTATAATGCAACTCAAATTTCTTTTGTGGAAAAGAATGAGAATAGAAACCTATTTTCCGTCAGGTTGGTTGCTACATATGTACACAGGCACCGAAAATAATTCACAAATTCAGAATGGGTCGAAGGCAATGAGACAATACAAATATCATAAGTGCAGTATTCCCTTAATAAAAATTTCGTAGCCTTATTCTGAAAGAATACAGAAATTGCTTTAAATTAGAAACTCAGGGAATGAAACCCTAGTCTGGTATTATGCAGTCAAACCCAAGAGAACTAGTGGGGCTCCATGACCTATGGCCTAGTAAGGTCATGACCTCTGTTGAAAGATAGGACCTGAATGCAAATAAAGTGGAAGGTTAATTAAAAACCTAGAAATCTGAGTTGAAAGAAAGCATCAGTCGTAAATGTTGACAACTACAAAAGTTCCCTACCTGACTATGAGGTAAACCTGTCATGAAATGTCCAATAAAAGAAAAAAAATGCTTTAGGGTTTAACCAACAATAGCGACAGGACAAAGCTAATCACAAAATTAATAGGGTGAAAATACCTATAGAGTGGTGGAAACTCCCTGGCCACCGTATTTCGGATCCCATAATACCTAGCTATAGCTAGAAAAAATTATAGAAAAAAATTGACCGAATTTGAAGGGCTATAAGTGGAAACTTAAAAAAAAAACTAAGAAAAAGTAAAGAGAAGGCAAAGCCCGCTTGCAACCTTTAATCCGGAGACTCAGGTGGACCATACAATCCCTGAACCTAATTAGGGTTTTCTCTCGAATGCAATTAACCAGTGGAGGGATTAGTCTCGACAAAAGAATAATAAAACCCAACATATTGTTAAACAAACTCTTGATAAAAATTATTATCGCGTTTAGCAGGACAAAGAATTAAACTATTGATGTAGTAAAGATTTTTACCTAAAGGAAGAAATATCAACTGGAATCATTGCCTCAATGATAAAATGACAATCTCTAGCGAAGAACTAACCATCAAAAAGCCTTATCTTTGCTCTCAGTGACAACCTATGTTACCAGAAACCAGAAACTGAAACGAAACGAGAAACGACAACGAAACGAGAAACAGAGTTTTGAGGTTTCGCATTCAAGAAATGAGGAGAGAGAGAAAAAACGTTAAAATTACTTTAAAAACTCATTTATTAGAATACCATGTATTCCATACCCATCCTTCTTCCTAGCAGTTTTATTATGTTAACTAAAATTCAACAATATATTAATGAACTATAGCATGCAACAAAACAAAACACCAACAACAAATTAACAGTTTAATGAAAGTAACTAAATACCTAGAAATGTCATCTTCCCTTTTAAGTATCGGTTGAGTGGGGATTGCTCTCTGTTGGGAACCATAGATTTGTGTATTTAGCTGGACAGATGGGATCTGTGATCAGATTGTATAGAGGATTGCTGGTTATAATAAGAAGAAGTAAAAATCTCGGTTATAGAATGACCATCTGATTCATTCCAGAAATTTGTGGGGTTAAATTCTTTGTCTTCTTCCATTCCGAGACATACCTATTGGACCGTTAATGATTTTATTGAATAATTATCTAACATAATTAATAGCGCCCAACTGAGACATTCCAGATTTGCAGGTGTCACAGGTTTGCAGGTTTCACAGTTTCAATCCATGATCTATACAGAACGAAACTAAAGATATTAAACTCTTGACATTAAAAATAAATACCAAATCATTACTTCAATCATTGAAAATTTATTCATCCTAAATTGTTCCCCTAAGCTGCGCAACTGGAAAATGAAAGTAGTTGTCTCTCTGCATGCCGTGCGTTTTGCGCAATGCTTTTTTGGGACGAGAGTTAACCGGAGTTTCTAAGATGTAACCGAGGAGAAACCGGTGATGACTAAACCTTGTGGCATAAAACTGTTGTAAGAAAAAATGATCCATTTCAGAAAAAACAAATTTAGCACCAACAAAGACTAGAACGACGTTGGGAACGACGTTTTCCGTACCGTCTCGTTTCTAATGCATTTTTCTATAGAAACGGTTGTCATCGTCCCGTTTCTGGTAAAATAGGTGACAACAGTTAAACCCTAGGAATCGGGGGCTCCCTCTACAGATGAGAAGCACAAAATAGGAGACTACGCAGAAACCCCTAAAGTAGTTACACCTCTATCTGATGGGATTAATCTCAATCGTCGGATTCTGAGAATGAACAAGTGTGAAACACGAATGGAAAGAAGGGTAAGATATTTTTCAATGTTGAGCAACTGGACCATCAAGAACATTCTCGAGAATAAATGATCTCATTTATATGGGATGGTTGATAACAATATCCAAATATAAACATGACAACAAATAAATTATAAAAATTAAATTATAAATAAGTAGTTTTTCAGCCAGAAAAAACCATCTATTTTATATTATGCTTAAAACAATACATATATATGTAGGACAGATAGTCCTCATAAATCCAGTGATATCTACATTGTGACTACATAGAGTAAAAACTCATCAATCAGTATACCAAATATAAACCAGTGCCTATACATCTATATATTCTCAGCCTCATCCACAATATATCACAGTTATTCACTATGTGGGTTTGTTAAATTAAGATGTATCTCGAATCATTTCATGTTCTGTATATTCCTACATTAAGTAGTCATTCCTCTTTCTTTTCTATACAAAAAGAAATACTAAAATGTACAAAATTTTAACAAAAATACAAAAGATTTTCTGGAACTTATCTGCGTTACTGTTCTGCATTTTTGTGGAGATCTCCAGTGGTATATCCAAGCAGCTTGAGGTTTTCTACTTTTGTCTCGTTTGATCTTATTTTTATTAGGATAAACATACGATCTTGTGTGGCTAATAATCATTTCTTTGACAATTCATCCGCTATCTTGTTGTGAACCCTGCTAATATGCTGAATGGAGGGATGCTGAAGGGTATTCCATATACTTTTTATACGTCTCAACCAACCTTGTAGAGAATTTTGCAGAATGTTATTCTTCCCCTTAACATGATCTATCATATATTTGGAATCCCCATAAATTTGTATCTGAGGGATATCCAAGTATTTAATTAACCATAGTAGACCCCATAAAGCTATAGCTTCTACTTTCATGCTTGTTCCCTCTCCCACATTCTAGTAAATCCAGAACTCTTGTTCTTCTGATAGCTTAATCTAGATTCCACACCCACATCTTCTTCATTGAGCTGCCCCATCAAAAAACCCCGTTGTGTAGTTGGTGATCTGAAACTTCCCCTTTTCTGTCTTCCTTTTTCCTTAATGCCCTCATTCTGATCTGATATAACCCACTATTCTATGAGTTCATAGATTACATTTATTCCCCTTATATTAGAACCAAAAATCAGTTGATCTCTATCTTTCCAGATTTCTCAGAAAACAACGAAAGTAAGCAGTCCCCTGCTTTTGCTCTAAGTGCTCCCCCATTTTAAACACTCCTCAATTGTATTGAACTGTATGAATGGAGTCTGCAACTTGGTAGTGAAGTGTTTCCAAATGCTAACAAATCTATGGTAGTGTAAAAATAAATGTTCATTATCCTCAACATTGTGTCTACATATATAGCATATCCCACGACCATGATGGTTCTTCTTTTGTAAATTTTCCCATGTGAGATTCTTATTTTGCCACGTTAGCCAAAGGAAAATTACAATTTTTACTAGAATATTAACTTGCCAATAACTGTGAAACCAACAATATTCCACATTCTGTAGTTGCTTCATGCATATTTTGAGATAGCAGTCCGTCACCTCGATTTCTCCTGTTTTCTTCTTTTTACTAGCACATGCTAAGAAATATCCTTTGTTGTCATAACATATCCCTTCCTCTTTTAAAGTTTTAACAAATTGTATCCAATCCAATTTGTACTAACCAGAAAGGTTCAGTTGAGAAGAGTCAAGCCAAATAGGAATGCTACCATTCGAGTCACTGATCAGATGGCTGAGGATATAAATACCTCTTCTGTTCAGATGGTGTACTAGTTCCACTATCCAACGTGGCACCTCTCCTGCTCCAATAATGCAGTCTTTTCCCAACATAATTCTATTACCGAATCCAAAAGACCACAAGATGTTTTAAAAGAGAATGCACTTGACCCTGATAAAACTATTCCATATCTGGGAACCACATTTTTCCCAATTGCTCCTTGTTTGAACCAAAAGGAGAAATCCTTATTCCTCATGTATTTGGATCAGATCACCTTACCCCATATGCCTTTACTGTTGATGCCCCTCCATAAAGATTTTAGAATAAGCGCCCATCCAAAAAAATTAGATTTAGTAAACCCCATCCACCCAGAATTTTTGGTCTAGTGATCTTCTCCAACTTAACCAAATATTATTAACATCTCCTTCTAGCACCAGACCAAATATAGCTTGCCATTACTCGATTCATTTGATTAATTATCATTTGTGGAATGCAGAACAAATGTTCCCAATAAATCCCCAGCTGAGTGAGAACTGACTGTGTGAGGATGATACGACCTCCCATTGATAAGAATATGTATTCCCATCCCTTAATTTTTGAATAAAATATTTCCACTAACCACATCCAATCAACAATTTTATAGCATACTAGTTTTAGTCGATACCCCAAATATTTCATTCCATTGTCTAGACTTTCTGCATTTACCCCAAAACAGTTATGGATATATCTGATATCCTCCTGGTTGCATGTTCCATATAGAAAGGTGGATTTTTGTTCATTTTGTACAAGACCCGTGGCCTTCCCAAAATTTTTTATGATCAAAGATAAAGAATACCATTTGAGTCTATTTATCATTCCCATCAGCAAGATATCATCAACAAAAAAGCGATGGGAAACAGTGACACTACTACTGATTTTTAGAGCTTCAAATACACCATTTGTCACAAATTTTTTTATTTTTAAACTCAGTGCGTCCGTCGTTAAGATAAAAAGAAGGGGGGATAAAGAACATCCTTGTCTAAGTCTCCTACTCGCTGCACAAAACTTGGATGGATATCCATTGATTATAACTGCATAACGAACTGTAGGTACGCAACCCATGATCCATTCTGCCATATTTGAGTTTATTCCAACTTTTTACAATACCATTCTAAGGTATCCCCAATCTAAGAAATCATAGGCTTTTTTTAGATCTACCTTCATTACTGTTGCATTCATCTTTTTTGATTTAATTTTGTGCATGCATTCTTTTGTGACAACCACTGCATCATGGATAATTCTATTATTTAGAAATCCATATTGCTCAGGTGAGATAAATTTAGATAAGGATACTTTCAGTCTTTTTGCTATTAGCTTTGAAATAATCTTGTATGTTAGATTGCACAATGATATCGGTCGATAATCTCCAAAATTTTCCACCTCTGATTTCTTTGGAATAAGGGAGATATATGCTGAGTTTAGATGAGGGTGTATGTAGCCTTTCGTCCTTGATTCCTCAACAATTTGTAGCAGGTCCTCCTGGAAGATTGTTTGGTCAATTTAGAGCGTCCTAAATTGCTATATTAATTGTCAATCAAGGAGTCGTAAACTGTTGAAGTGTGGCACACTACATGTGCAAGATAACCTATTTCTTACTTTTTGTTGTTTTTGATTTTTTTTTTTTTTTTTTAATTTTGTTTTGGGGGTTTTTATCTTCGTTTATCTCCTAATGTGAAATGGAAATTCTAAAAGACAAGTATGGATATAAATGTTCAAGGCAATTATGTCCTTTACAATGGTTTCCAAAACTTCAAACTTCAGAAGATCTTAGAACATGCTAATGATGAAATTAATTCCTAAAAGAAAATGAAAATGTGCCACTATTCTAATCAAACAAACAGTGAACTATTGATCATGAAACCATTATCGTTGTTGCTGTCTAAATACAAAAGAAATGAATTAAGCAACTGTACTCAAAGGAATCCAAAAATTGCAAGTAAAGTAAAGCTAAGATCAAATTATATCAATTCATATTCTGACCCCTCGCTAGTTAGTCTCGCTATGGCTTTCGGAGGTAATCATCAACAACCTAAGCAATCTGATATCTAATTGCAGAAAAGTAAACTTAAAATCAAATCACATCAATTCATAGTCTGACCCCTCGCCAGTTAGTCTCGCTATGGCTTTCGGAGGTAATCATCAACAACTTGAGCAATTTGATATCTAATTGCAGAAAAGTAAACTTAAAATCAAATCACATCAATTCATAGTTTGACCCCTTGCCAGTTAGTCTCACTATGGCTTTCAGAGGTAATCATCAACAACTTGAGCAATCTGATATCTAATTGCAAAGAAATAAAACTAATATCAAATTACACACTCATACTTCAATCCCTCGCCATTAGTCTCACTATGGCTTTTGGAGGTAACTGACAGTGATATGAGCAATTTAATATCTAAGCTAACTAATAAAGCCAATGAACAAAACTAAAATAAACAAAACAGAACTGAAATTAAAATCTAAGAAAAGTAAGTCAGTAGAAAGATTGATTCCATGTTATTAGTCATTGTGAAAACTATATGAAAATTCCCAGGTTGCCTACTGTAATTTGGAACATACACACTGGTCAGTGTTATCAGCAATGTATAAAGCATGTAAAACTATGAACAAGAATGAAGTGTTAGTACCATGGTAAATGAAATGTACATAAGTGAATAACTATAGCATAATAAACATAAAGAAACACAACACGGAACTGTACAACAATAATAAACAAAACCTCGACGTGTGTAGGGGACCTCTGCACAACCTCGGGCAACAACTATCAATCAATAATTATGCTAAAAAACAGAGTCTTCTCGTATATTCAGAATGCAGTCACAACAACGAAACAAGGTCATGGCACAGTGGGCTTTTTAACAACAAAATTACATTTCAAAGATTAACTACTATGTGTATAGAAACACATTATTTATAACAAAGGTTTACATAACTATTTCCTATAAACTACGCTAACAGAGGACACGTCAACGACAGCGTCCACGGATCTAGCATCATGGCTGCTGAGATGATGCAATCTAATGAAAGCGGCTTGTTGGATTTACATCGTGGGCAGCCTACAGGTGTCAGCGTGCCTCTAGAAATCTAGAAATGGCCACGAAAATCTTTCATGTGCTTGGAAACAGAGTCCTGTTGCCGTAGGACTCTTCTGTTTGACCACTGCTTGACCACCGTTGACCACGGCCTCCTCTGATGAATCCGACTGAGCCAATAGGACTCGGTCCATGTCCACGTCATTTCCAACTTGCCCATGTGGCTCGATTTGCCTGAAGACACCTGCAATATAGACTTTAATGAAAACGGCTGCAGAAAGTTGAAGCAGCTACGGAAAGTGACAGGATTCCGCAGCTCAATGAGCAAAAATCTAATTCAAACAGCAGACACAAAACATAGTTAAAAACCACTTTAAGTGCCCTTTTATGATTAATATGCAATGATGTTGATAGCTTAGGAGGTCCAGGTTAAAGGAAAAAGTCTAGGAAAGTGTATAGGAAAGATGCAAGTTCAGGGCTCAACAAAGATGTCTATGAAATGAAAAAAAAATTCAACAGTCCATCCATCTGGACCCAGACTTTTATCTCCCTTCATTGATTTAATAGCCTGATTCAGTTTTCCCTCCTTAACCTCCTTAAACAACTCCAAATTGTCCTCTTCATTAAACATGATGGGATATTAATCCACTGCCCATATCTGAGATTCCGCCTCCACCACTTCCACTCTACTGTGTGATTTTTTGAAATATGTTACCGCCAAAGATGTAATTTCTGATTGCTTATTATAACTGTTTCCTTCACCATCATTCATCTTCCAAATTGTATTTTGTTTTCTTCTGCAATTGGCAAAAGGATGAAAGAAATTGGTATTTTTATCTCCTTCCTTAATCCATAATGCTCTGCTTTTCAATCTCCAAGTCATGAATCTCTCTAACTTGAAGAATTTTCTTTTTCCCCCATTCTAGTGCACAGAGTCTTTCCCTTACTTTTTCGGGCAGGGAATGGGTGGCCATTTGTTTATGGAAGGATTTTAATTCCTATACCTCACAATTCCCTTCTCTGTTCCTCCTTCTTCTTCCTTTCCCATATTTTAACCTCTGCTTTAAGAACTCGAAGCTTATTCATAAAGATTTCAATGCATGAGAGGCTTTCCTTTGTGTTTCTTCTTTCCTTCCAGAATAATCAGATAAGGGAATCGAAATTTGAGTCATCTAGCTAGATTCTATTGAACTTGAAAGGAAAACCCAATCTTGTATTAGTATTGCGCCAGTGAAGAATAATTGGGTGATGGTCTGATAGAAAGTTTTTGATAATAAGAGATCTAACGTCCCCCATATTATCTATCATATTTTCCTGGACAAGAAATCTATCAAGTCGCTTCGCTATGTATCTATTTCCATTTCTTCAGTTATCCCAGGTGGGGACAATTTTTGGTGGGCATACATCTATCAAAATGTGCGATAAAATAATTTCTCTTAGCTTCTGGGCCATCTTATCTACCACCCTAACTTGTCCCCACAACTCTTTTATGCCTAAGGTAGAATTTAGGTCCCCTGCCAAAATTAGAGAGGGTGAATTAAGGATCCCTAATTCCTCCATTATTTCCCAAAACACTTCCCTTTCCTTGTAAGGAGCATATACATTACGAATACGCGATCTTCTCAGAATACCTCTGATGTAACCAAACAGAAATATACCTATTGAGTGTGAAAAAGCCTTCAATTTTTCCCATCTTGGATCCCAGAAAAAAACAAGACCACCTGATCTGCCTGTAGCATCAGTTGCCACCATATACCATGAGGGAAACATCCTCCTGAAATAATGAATAGTTTGGGCTGCAGACTGCATTGATTCTTGAATGATAATTATACTGGACTTAGATGAATTAGATAGGTCTCTTAAAGCGAGGAATTTTTGATGGGCCCTCAGACCCCTGATGTTCAATGAAAGGATAAACTTCATTTAAGCTTATTGGAGGGCATACATGCTCTAAGTGCCCTGGCGGAAATGGGAGAGGAAATAGGAATGTCAATAAGAGATGGCGAATTTGTTAGGGTAGTATGAGTTTGATGCGGGTGGCCTCTAAAGTGTCTACTGCCTCTGTTGTTTTCACGCCTCACAGTAATATTTCTTTCAGAGGATGGACTTATTACAGGGGAGACAGATCCCTTTGGCTTATGGATAGTAAGCGACTTAAGGTCAAGAGTTTTCCTTTGTAATAGGAAATCAAGGTCACTGCCGACAAAGTTAATTGGTGAGGATACCAAAGAAAATTGGGTAGGGATTTTTTCTTTATCTTTTGGTGAAATTGGTTGAGTAGCTGGGGAATGAAGCCTTTGGGCTTGTGGGTAGGTAGCATATGAGGTAGATGGGATATCTACCAAATTGTTCTATGACATCATCAGCTGCAGAGGTAAGACTGGGGAGAGAAAATCTTGGGGATGATCTCGATATGAAGAATGGACAGAAATATGGGAACCTAACGGTTCAGACGTCGGGGATGAGGAGTGAACTTGGATAGGAATAGGAGCAGAACCTTTTTTATATAACGAGGATAAGGTTCAGAAAAAATTTGGTTTGTGTGACTAGAATTACCTGAACCTGAAGTATTTCAATTGTTCTTCCTGACATAACCATAACCAGGAGATAGGCACTTCGACTTGTTCTCCTTCTGCAACCTTTAGTGAAACCCTTTGTGCTCCCTCGAAGGCCGCCACCCTCTTTTTGCTTTAGGGAAATTGGAAATTAAATATCTAGTTTGGTGATAGTTTAAACATGAGAATGAAATTCCCCAGAAATCCAAACGTTGTGTGAGATTAATGTTTTCGCACCTTAATTATATGTGATCCGGAAAAACCTCACCAAAGTCTTTTTCTATAAGGACCCAAGCAATCCTTTTATCCCTAGCTCCTAAAAACCTTGGATCTACGTATATGAATTTTCCAATGGCATTACCAATATCAATAAAAACATCCTTTGTCCAGAATTCCAGTGGTAAACCACGCGATTGACCCATATGAGTTTATTTTTTGGCATCTGATTCAAAGGATTAAAACCTACGTACCATGCGTACATTGCCAAAAAACCCCGATCCTTGACCCACGGCGTTGCAACAATTTTCTTGACGTCTTCTTCGCTCATGAAATGAAAACTATACCACCCTCCCATGAGTCTCACCACCGTGGGGACATACCCCAACGGGATCTTCCATTTCTTTGCCAACCACTGTCTCATCTCAGCTTCTTGAATCTCTCAAAAATACCACCTTCCTACTAATGCCCACTCCTGGAGACTTTTAATTCGATCAAGGAGCACATTGTGACCAAAAGAGAGGATGGTTTCTGGAGTAGTAATCTTTATAGGACGTTGTTTTCTACCACCTCTTCTTTTGCCACCTTTTTTACACTCCAAATTATTCTGAGGCAATAATCTGGCATCAAACCACATGTCATGTTCATCACCCTGGGTTGTCAGCCGAGGGGAATGTGCCACCTTCCACGTTGTTTTCATATTTGTGTGGCATTTTGACTCAGTTGCCAAAGTGGCTTGAATAAAAGCTTCTTGTAGTAACGTGTTTGACTCAAACGGGTCCATCAAAATTATTTATGGAACTATGATGACGTACTAATGAATAAATCCTTCTCACCACCCAAATAAAGCGATTACACACACCACGAATCCCACAACCCAACTCACCTAGGAATCACCACCTGCTAGAATGTATACGACGCCGGGTATACAATATGTTAGGCCAGGTACTATCTGAAGGATTAATTTACTGTGCCGACTACAAGAAAGGTCACGGTAGAATTTAAACTCCACCAGACCCCCTGCAGATGCGTCATATCCCACGCCTCACCTTACCTGGCCCTCACCACCCAAGGGAATGTCAATGCCACCGGATCTATCTCCTATTTTTGGAATCACCTCGGTAACCAAACTGTCCTAAAATAGTGTAATTACACGTATGATGTACAGGGGCAGACGTCAGGTGTGGCATGCTATGGGATGGTAAAAAGACACTCGTCACCACTGATTTGAATAGTTGTTTTGTAAAACCTCTCGGAAAAACTATTAAGTGGAATCCGGTAGGCACTCCTTCCCGGAAAAAATAGTGAAACCCAAAACCACCAACGAATCTGGTTATGACTCTGGTCCCTCACAATATCATATACAGTAGTATCCCTGACAAAACCACCATTTGTGTCATATCCTAATGGCCATACTTTTACAGGGACGAGATAGAGAGAAAAAGTTACTCCACTCATACCACCATCACTCCAGGAGGCGAGACAGTAGACCAGAGGGGATGAATTGTGTAAAAGAGGGACAAGATAGAGCAAGTGGAAACTTTTATAATATCATTCGGACATCTAAAGGAGCATTCTTAGAATAACAGACAATGGCATTTCCAAATACCGTTGTTCGAAAGGGGAAAGTGGGGAAAGCCCTAATTATACAATTTAAACTAGATACATGCTACAAAAAACCATTTAATGGGTGAATTTACCAAAGGATTTTTATATGATTTAACTTTAAAAAGCCAGAATTTTCTTGCAGCACATGAATTCAACCTTATTTACTGTAAATCAAGACAATATTTAGACAACCCCCAATTCAATTTTTTTTATTTTTCCTACCCATACCCTGAAATTTCATATAATTCTACTCTTTAATCACCATAAAGCATACCTTGTTCCTTAATGCGCTACGACATTGTTGTTCCATAACCGTTTGAGGTACCCTTTAGTAGTTGTGAGAAGTGGTTTCCAAGACCAAACCAGATTCCTTTGTGACTCCACCAATATAGCTTCTTTACCCTCTCTCTGTGAATTCTTTGCTCTGAAACAATCGCCAAATCATAAAAACACCATCAAGTGAGATGACAGACAAGTAAAGGAAGCCCCCATCTCAACGAGGACACTGATAAGCTCAGTGGCAAGCTCTCGAGACCAAAACAAGAACGATTCGACAGAGAATTTTTACACGCTCCATTGCAACCTCTCTAAATTATAAACAAGCAGTTACGAACGCTAAATGTTAAGTGTGATGAACTAGTTGATGTATGGAGCCATAACACATAACATTTACATATGAGAAATTAGGTGTAAGGTAAGTGATGTATAGAGGATGTGCATCATAGATTTGAATTAACAACATAATAATATTATCGGAAATTAAGTAGTCTAAGGCTTATAGAGAAATTACTTCACTCATGATTACACTTAAATAATGTTGATAGATACTACCCGGATAAAAAAATTATTTTTAAACATAAGTAGCAATATCTGCTAAGAAAATGATAGTAATTCGGTGGTTTAGTAGTTAGCAAGTGTTATATTTTATGAGAATCCTATGTTAAGGAATGCGGATAAAAAGTAAGAAAAAAAAAGTTTTCCTTTTATTTATAGAGGTATCAGATTACTGTAAATTTCCAAAAGCCAATGGGAGATATCACAGATGGTTTATGTAAATTAAATTTTAAGAGTTATATTGTAATTATATAAAAATTTATATTTTCTTTATTCAACTATTTTTATAAAAAATAAAATTGAAATTTAATCATATTTTTATTTAATGTGTAGAGTTGAGAAAAAAAATTTAATATTATATATAAATTTTAAAGTTATTTATATGTAATAATAAAATGTATATTTTAATATTTTTATTATTTTTATAAAAACAAAATTTAAATGAGATTTTTTTTCCAAATTAAAAAAAAAATTATATAGAATTTTAAAAATTCCATATTATTTATCTTATATTTAATAAGAATTTATTATATACATTAATTTTAATAATTCTATTTTTCTTTTAGTTAATTGTTAAATTGGTATTAATAATTTAAAATTCCTTCTTTTAATTAGTTACTCTAAAAAATACATTAATAGTAAATATGTGTCGATATTTGAACATAATAACCACTCAAGACATAGTACAATGTATGACCAGGGATGTGTTGACCATTAAGTCTTAAATACATTGTTAATTACTAATATAAGGATAGAGAAGCATGTATATCACAAGTTGGAAAGAAAGTTATATTAACACATAGAATACTTATAAGCCCTTCGATGAAGGCTAAAAATTAGGAACAACCACATTTATCTTAGTGAAAAATGAAACTTGATTATTGTATTGTGATAATTATGAAACAAAATATTTTTTAGTTGTTAATATTAATTAATTAAAATTAATAAACACAATTAATTATTTAAATATATGTTTGATATATTTTTATAATAATTATTAAAATATTATTATCAAATAAATATTATCAAAAAATTAAATATTATAAATATTATTAGTTATTATCAAAAAATTATTTTTAAATCAAATAAATATTTACCACGTAATTATTTATCTATCTATATCTATATATATGATAAAGCAAAAATGATTTATATTATATTAAATTTATGTAAAATATTGAAAAAAAACTATCTTTTCTCTAATTTTTAGTTAAATAATTATTTTTCAAATTAAATAATTGTTAAAATATTGAAATACAATAAATAAATATACTAAATTATTTTAATATATGTTTGAAATTTGTTTGCAAGAAAATTCTTTTTTTGGTTATATATATATATATATGTGTATATCTATATATATATATATATATATATATATATATATATATATATGGGGTTTATACTCTATTAAATTGATTCAAAAACATTGAAAAACATATATTTTCTCTAATTTTTAGTTCACTAATTATTTTTCAAATTAAATAATTGTTAATAATATTTTAATTAAATTAATAAATTTAACAAATTATTTTAATATAGGTTTGAAATATTTTTGAAATAATTATAAAAAATTTATTTTTTAATTGAATAAATATTTACCATATAATTTTATATATTTTTTAATGATAAGACATAAATGATTTATACTATATTAAATTTATCAAAAACTTGTAAAAATACTATCCTTTCTCTAATTTATATCTTAATTTTCTTTGCAGAAAAACATTGAAAAAGTCTATCTTTTTAAATTTATATCCTAATTATCATTGCAGTTTTGAAGATGGAAGACATATTAATATTGTCGTAAACTTTAAGCCATGATAATATGGTATATGATTAGATAATATAAATAATATTATAGTTAAAATATTTTAGGTTGTCTCAATATCAAAATTAACCATGGTCAACCACGGTACAACATCGCATTGTGACAAAGGTCATCTCAATATGAAAATCAATCATGGTCAACTATGGTCCAATGTCGCATCATGACAAAGATTGTGTCAATATTAAAATTAATTATGCTCAACCGTGGTCAACCTTGTTTATTTTAGGGTTTATAATATTTATCTTAAGAGTTTATAAACCTTGGGTTTATAATATTAATTCATAGGGTTTATAAAATCAATCATGATCAACCATGGTCAATCATGGTCAACAATGATCCAACGTCACATTGTGACAAATATTCTGTCAATATCGAAATCAACCATGGTCAACCATGGTGCAACGTTGCATTGTCACGATGATTGTCTAAATATGAAAACAAACATGTTTATTTTAGGGTTTATAATATTTGTCTTGGGGTTTATATACCTTGGGTTTATAATATTAACCCCTTGGGTTTATAATCCCTTGAATTTTTAGTATTATCTCTTGGATTTATAATATCAATCCCTTGGGTTTGTTAATCTAAGGGTTCATAATCCGAGGGTATAATATTATTCATATTTTTTATAATATTAATCCTAGATTTAATATAAATCCCTTGGGTTTATAATCATGGTTCAATGTCACAATAGTACAAGGATTGTCTCAATATGAAAATAAACTATTCTCAACCATTGTCAGCGATCGTCAATCATGGTCAATCATGGTCAAACATGGTCGACCATGATGAATTATGGTCAACCATTGTCCAACACCACATTGTGGCAAAGATTGTCTCAATATGAAAATCAACCATGGTCCAATGTCGCATTGTGAGAAAGATTGTCTTAATATGAAAAATAATCATGGTTAACCACAATCAATCATGGTCAATAATCATGGTCCAATGTCACATGTGAAAACCATGGTCAACCATTCTCCAATGTTGAATTGTGACAAAGATTGTCTCAATATGAAAATCAATCATTGTCAACCATGGTCCAACATCTGATTATGGCAACGATTGTCTTGATATGAAAATCAATCATGATCAACCATGTTTATTTTAGGGTTTATAATATTTATCTTAGGGTTTATATACATTGGGTTTATATTATTCCCTTGGGTTTATAATCCTTTGGATTTTTAGTGTTAACAGCTTGTTTTTATTATTCTCTTGGGTTTATGATAACAAACATGGTCAACGATAGTCAATCGTGGTCAACCATGGTCCAACGTCGCATTGTGACAAAGATTCATTCAATATGAAAATCAACCATGGTCCAATGTCGCACTGTGACAAAGATATAGTTGATATGAAAATCAATCATGGTCGAGCATGGTCCAATAGTGCATTGTCATAGAGATTGTCTCAATATGAAAATCAAACATGGACAACCATGTTTATTTTAGGGTTTATAATATTAATCCTAGGTTTTATATACTCTGGGTTTATAATATTAATCTCTTCGTATTAATATTATTCTCTTGGGTTTAATATTATTCCCTTGGGTTTATAATCCCTTGGGGTTTTAGTATTAATCCCTTAGGTTTATTAATTTAAGGGTTCATATTCCTAGAATATAATATTTCTCATAGGGTTTATATTATTAATCATAGGGTTTAATATATTTCCTTGGGTTTATAATCCTGGTCAACCATGGTCCAACATCACATTGTGACAAAGATTGTCTCGATATGAAAATTTACCATGACCAACCATTGTTAACCATCATCAACCATGGTCAATAATGGTCAACCATGGTCCAATGTCATATTCTGACAAAGATTGTCTCAATATGGAAATCAACCATGGTCCAACGTCACATTGTGACAAACATTGTCTCGATATGAAAATTTGCCATGATCAACCATTGTCAACCATGATCAACCATGGTCAATCATGGTCAACCATGGTCCAATGTCATATTATGACAAATATTGTCTCAATATGGAAATCAACCATGGTCAACTATGGTCCAATGTCACATTTTGACAAAGATTGTCTCAGTATGAAAATCAACCATGGTCCAATGTCGCATTGTGACAAAGATTGTGTCAATATGAAAAAAACCATGATCACATTGTGAAATGGTTTGTCTCATGGATGAACATCACATTGTGATAACCATGGTCAATCATGGTCAATGATGGTCCAGCTTTGCATTGTTACAAAGATTGTGTCAATATGAAAATCAACCATGGTAAACCACAACCGACCATGTTTATTTTAGGGTTTATAATATTTATGTTAGGGCTTATATCCCTTGGGTTTATAATATTGATTCTTTGGGTTCAATATTATTCCCTTGGGTTTATAATATCGATCCCTTGGGTTTATTAATCTAAGAGTTCATATTCTTAGGGTATAATATTATTTCTATGGTTTATAATATTACTCCTTGGGTTTAATATAAATCCCTTGGGTTTATAATCATGGTCAACCATGGTCCAGCATCACATTGTGACAAAGGTTGTCTCTATATGAAAATGAACCATGGACGACCATTCTCAACCATCGTCAACCAAGGTCAATTGTGGTCAACCATGGTCGAACGTCGCATTGGGAACATTTAAACGACCATGGTCAATCATGGTAAACCCCACATTAGTATAAATCAATATTAAGAATCCATTATGTTTATTAATTGGGATTATCTCAATATGAAAATCAATCATGGTCAACCATGGTCCAAAGTTGCATTATGAAAAATATTGTGTTAATATGAAAATCAACCATGGTAAACCATGTTTATTTTAGGGTTAATAATATTTATCTTAGGGTTTACGTACCTTGGCTATATAATATTAATCCCTTGATTTTATTGTTCCCTTGTGTTTATATTATCAATCATTTGGGTTTATGGTCAACCAAGGTCCAATGTCGCATTGTAAAAAATATTGTATTAATATGAAAATCAATCATAGTCAACTATGGTTAATCACCATGGTCACATTGTGACAACCATGGCCAACCATAGTGTACGATGGTTCAACGTCGCATTGTTACAAAGATTGTGTCAATATGAAAATCAACCATGGTCAAACATGATCAACCATGTTTATTTTAGGGTTTATAATATTTATCTTAGGGTTTATATACCTTGGTTTTATAATATTTATCCCTTGGGTTTAATATTATTCTCGTGGGTTTATAATCACTTTGATTTATACTATCAATCCCTTAGGTTTATAATATCAATCCCTTGGATTTATTAATCTAAGGGCTCATATTCCTAAGGTATAATATTATCCATAAGGTGTAAAATATTACGCTGAAAGTTTAATATAAATATTTAGATTCATATATTATTAAACATTTAAAAAAATTAATTATTAATTAATATTGCTCATATATATTATATTATTAATACCAATTATTAAAACTAATATATTATATTATTAATATTATAAATAATATTAATTGTTAATAAATAATAAATGTAGTTGATATATCCAAAATTTTAAATTCTCTAAATTTTATTTTTTAGATGATGCAATTTTTTTTAACTAAAATGTTTTTTTTGGGGAATATTATATATAGATTAAAAAATTGTTTAAGGCCATAGAAGTAAAGAAATTGCACACATATAATATGTATTCGAATCTTTGAGTTATTTTAGTGGTAAAATAATTACTTTTAGGAAATTATATATAAACATAAATTACAAATTGTTTCTAAGGGAGGAGAAATAAAGAAAATTTACTTTAGTAGTATGGAGAATAAATCTTTATATATATTATTTTAAATTATAATTAAAATTAATATTAAAAGATTTATTCTCCATATTACTAAAGTAAATTTATTCTATATATAATTTATTCTAAAGATTTATGTATTTAAAAAATAAAAAAAAAAATACTTTCGCAGTAATTTATAAAAAAAATAAAATTCTTCACGTTTTTAATTCATAAATCATTCGAACACGAGTATATAAATTATAATTAAAATTAATATTAAAAGATTTATTCTCCGTATTACTAAAGTAAATTTATTCTCTATATATAATTTATTCTCAATATATATATAAAATTTATTCTATGTATTAAAAAAAAAAATAATACTTTCGTAGTAATTTATAAAAAAAATAAAATTCTTTACGTTTTTAATTCATAAATCATTCGAACACGAGTATCTAATGAATTTTTTTTACGTTTTTAGCTCATAAATCATTCCAGCACGAGTATCTCATGAATTTTTTAATATTGCACTGGTTCTACATGACAGACATGTTGAACTACTAGTCTGAATGAAAAGCATCCACCGCACTCTGAAGATTTTCTGATGAAAATAAGCATCCACGCTGACAGCATTTTCTTCATGAACCTATCATTTGAATGTTGAAGACGTTCACGTCTCAACTGTTCTATTTCTCTATTACGATTTGCATAATTAAAGTTGTGCATCTGTTTTTCAATTATCAATGATAATGACTTGTAGGGCGAACACATTCGGATGACGAGATCTTTATATATAATAATAAAATTGCCTAGAATCATCCTACGGTGGTTCTTTCCACGCCTTTCACAGTAGATGAGACTCTATCTTTCATATTGCGTGTGGAAATCATTTTCCCAACCCTAGATGTATCACTCTGCTTCCCCGTTACACAAATATGAACTTTGTCCTGTCGGAGTGGAAACAATTCATTTGTTACATGGGCTATTTTCCGCGTCCCATTGCAGAAAAGGAAGCAATCAGAACAGAAAATCCGCACTATGGCTAACGTGAAACTTTCTCCTTCCCCACCCATTATCTCTGCTTTTTAATGTGATGTTCCCACACTTCTCCTCTACACGTCAGTCTGCACATATCTTCGTTTTGCTTTGTTCACTACTTTACTTTACTTACTCATCATCCACTGCTTTATTTTTTTTTTGAAAACAGTCTTTCTCATTCCGTTTCTCATTCCGTGGATAACATTAAATTTCGCAGAAAATCGAATAGGATATCGTGCTTTTTGCCATTAACGATTTTCTTATTCCTGACCATACTTGGTGCAATTGCGATCAAGTTATACCCAACTGGCTTTTCTTCTTCTATAAATATGAGTCCAGAAAGTGTGGATTATCAAGCTTCCGCTGTCCTGAAAGTTAATTAGTTGCCAGTGCATTAAGGAGGAGAGGAGAAGCTTCAGTCCTCACGCTGCATTTACAGCTGTTGATAACATAGGGAAGCGTGTTTTGGAGATTGTTGCAAATTTGATTATCAATGGAGAAGTTAATTGAGAAATCAAAACCCTATGTAGCAATGATATCTCTGCAGTTTGGGTATGCAGGGATGAATATTATCACGAAAGTTTCTCTTAACAGAGGGATGAATCACTTTGTGCTTGTAGTGTATAGACACGCCGCTGCTACTGTTGTGCTTGCACCTTTTGCCTTCTTCATTGAAAGGTAAAGCTATTTTATTTATTCTTGTAATCCCAATTGAGAATATTTTTGGAATTTGCAATTTAGTTAAGTGCAGCTAATGTATTAATTATAATTGCAGGAAAGTGCGACCCAAACTCACCTTTCCCATATTCTTGCAAATTTTTGTACTGGGTTTATTAGGGTATGTATTATTTCACAATTTCATGCCTACTGTGTCTCCTGACATCATCCCCTCCATTCAATTTCTGATTGCCTCAATGCAAATTGTTGACGAGTATTTTAATTCGACTATGGATTATGTCTGCAGGCCTGTAATCGACCAGAATTTCTACTACATGGGTCTGAAATTAACATCTCCAACCTATGCCTCTGCATTGAGTAATCTTCTCCCCGCTATGACTTTCGTGATGGCTCTCATCTTCAGGTAACCAAATGACATTGTACCCTTCAAGTGACATAATCTAGGGGTACTCATTGTAATCACTTACTTTATTTTATGGTGTTGATGGAAAATCTTTATTGATGTAGGATGGAAAGGGTGAATATAAAAAACATACGCAGTCAAGCAAAGATAGTGGGAACGATTGTGTGCGTCGGGGGAGCAATGCTGATGACGTTGTACAAAGGTCCTATTGTTCCCATGCTTTGGTCTCCACATCATCAATCCCCCGACACGTCTTCCACAACGGCTTCTGCAATTGATAATAAGGACTGGATAATAGGTTCCCTTCTGATAATTGCAGCCACTCTTGCATGGTCAGCCTTGTTCATCCTGCAGGTGATCATTTATTTTCCACATGTTTGTATCTCCAAATATATAGGTATGATTAATCATCTTGAAATGACTACTTTAATTCATTATATTTTGAATGTGCAGGCTGCAGTACTGAAGAAATATTCTGCTAAACTATCCCTTGCCACCTTAATATGTTTTATGGGAACAATACAGGCAACAGTTCTCAGCTTAGCTGTCGTCCGTGATTCTTCCCAGTGGGCTTTAGGATGGGACATCAACCTTCTCACTGCAGTCTATTCTGTAAGTTTGCCTCTTTTTTTTGTCAACGAGGGGAAAACGTTAAATGTTTTTCTTCAGGCTTGAATTCAAAAATTGAAAATTGGGATATGAAGGTAAATTACAGAGTACAACAATTGCTATTTTTTGTTGCAGGGAGTGGTGGCGTCAGCAATTGCGTATTACGTACAAGGATTGTGCATGCACGTAAAAGGACCTGTATTTGCCACAGCATTCAGTCCGTTGAGTATGATGATCGTTGCAATTATGGGATCTATCATTCTCTCTGAGAAGATTTTCTTGGGCAGGTTCGTTTCTGAATTCCTTTTCAACCCATCAAGTTGAATTCGAGATTAATAGTGTGAGGAAATACGATGGTTCAAGGATCTAACTGGGCTTATGAATTGAATACAGTGTGATGGGAGGAGTTGTGATAGCAATAGGGTTGTACGCTGTTCTCTGGGGAAAGGTGAAGGATAGCAACATCTCAGCCGCTAAAAATGGCTCCGAAGAGCTTTCCAATTCTCAAGGAATATTCGCTGAAAATCAAAATAAGGCGCATGATATAGAAGCTGCTTCCAACGCGCCAATGTGTGAAGGACCTGAAGCTCAACAATTCAACGGTGGAGATACGGCCATTTCTATCACTGAAAACAATAATCCAAAAATGTAAGCGTCGGATTGGGCAGCCGGAGAGACGTGGAGTTCCCATGCTCCTCCTCACTATCGTATTCCAACAAAGGGGTTTTGAAAGTAAAATAGAATCAACGTTTTGTTCATCGCGCTGTATTAGTATTAGGTTATACCTCTCAGAGCGGCGGTTCAATATTACCGTTTTCATCGTTGTCTGAGATGAGCAGAGAGATGTATCGATGGCGGCTGTGACGTAATTACTTCTAGCTAAATGAAATAGCTCATCCGGAAGGAAACGTGTCAGACTTTCCGGTGTAGTGATATAAAACTGTTATCAAATAAAATGAGGATTCGTTATACCGATCAGCGTTCAAAATTAAACCCTACCGGTTCTTCCTCGGGTTTGAGCCCATTCCAAAGGGTAATTACCTTTTATATATATATATATATATATATATCAAAATTCATCCCAGCGAAGGTTACATTAAATTTCTATATTTTAAAAGAAGAGCAATATTTTTAATAATCAGTCAATATTTTTTAATCTTTCTATATTTAAAAAAACATTATTTTTAAAATCAGTCAATATTTTTAAAGTTTACTGGAATTCGGACCAGCGCATAAATCACTGTGACAGTGTCATAGAGGAGAGCAGTAGGAAAACCTTAGTCACCTACTCCTCCAATGAGAGTCGACTAAAACACGTGATTCAGTGTTTTGATGGGCAACAAAGTGCTACCTTACAAGCATTAAAGTTATAAAAATTTGATCTATAAGGAGTTTATGGAGAGATCATTCTGCAAACCCTTTGTACGAAGAATAAATGATTATTTTAACTTCTGAATCATATATTTATTTCGCTATATGAAGTAAGGTTAGGTTGTCTTTGAGTCTTGTGCTCATTAATTTTTTTTATTACCTGAGGCAATCACAATTAGATTTAAAGCCAATACTTCAACTAGTTTTTTTTACTTTCAACTTGGTTTTTCTTGTGCAGGATAAGGTAGTAGTTGGTTCCAGTGGTTTCAACTTCAACTTTGTTGGAAAGTAATAAAGTTTAGGTATTTAAAAAAAAAATTGTGTTTCATTAGTTATATAATATTTGGTTTAGTTGCTAATGAATAATTTAGATATCATATATAAGTGGAAATTTATAAATAATGTGAAGGAAGATTTTTACTTTCTCTATTACATCATGTTTAATGTAGCTTTTTATCAGAAGCTACTACCTCACATTTCTTTTGCAAGCTACAATTTGCTAGAAAGCTATTACTTCCTCTTCTACAGGCTCTAACTTCTTTTTCAGGTTACTCCCTCAAAGAAGACAACAATCCTCTAGTCAAATTACAAATTAATTATGCTAGTTACCTAGTCTTTGTCTCTGTTCTGAACTATGTTTCTGTCCTCTTTTTCAACTGCTTATGTCCCCTACTTTTCTTTCTAAATTCTTCTCCAATTCTGCTCTTTTTCTCTTTTTTCTCTATACCAGAATATCATGAACTTTCTTTCTCTCAAAATTCATTTCTCTAACTCTTCCATTTTCATTAAAAAAATGCATCTTTTATATACAAGGCTATCTGAATGTTTGTATTCCATGCAAACATTTAATGTCAAGGGGGGGTTGCCTCTTTGTATTCCAAGGTTGTACCTAATCAACCTCTTCATTTCTAAGTTTGAAGCTCAAGTCAAGACAAATACACTTAGAACTATTTACAAAACTGAAGAAGCATAGTCCAGTATCACTGGTTGCATGAGGCAAAGCTCGAGAGTTTCTCCATTTTTGCTACAAAACATGGAAGCTAATTATCAACTCCAAATCTAGGTTGCGAACGCTAATAATAAACTTTCAATATTACCTACAAACACCAATAAACTTTCAATCTGAGCTAGCAACACCGATAACCAGGCTCTAATCTGCATCCGTTGTTGAATTAGGGAAAAATAAAAAATCTTCTTATATATCTCTACCAGCTTCAATTTTAATGACTTCAGAATCCTCTACAGTACTTTCAGTATTGGCAACATGGTTATATGAATTAGATTATAAGATGGATTCTTATTCATGCATTTCATGGCTTCGATACAAGTCAGAATTGCACACTTCTTGTAAATGTTAGTTCATCATATACCATACTGCAAACTATGATTATGTTCAATGTAAACACCAAGTTCTTGAGACCTTCTGAAGTTCTCGTGTGCCATATATTCATTTTGGTTATAATAAAAACAACAAACATTCAATAATTAACTTTGAGAATATTGTAATTAGCCTTGCACACCACTGTAATCAATCTTCAATTTTCGTTGAGTTGCACTATAATCAGACATCAAGTGACATCAAGTTCTTCGTACCTTGTTCTCAAGTATATTCATTTTGGTTGTAATACAAACACCAAACATTCAATAATTAACTTTGAGAATAGAGTAATTAGCCTTTCACACCACTGTAATCAGTGTTCAGTCTTCATTGAATCACATTGTAATAAGACATCAAGTTCTTCAAACCTTGTTCTCAAGTTCACATGTTTTATATATTTATTTTGGTTGTAAGACAAACACCAAAACAATCAACAATTAACTTTGAGAACATAGAAATTAGCCTTGAACACCACTATAATCAGTCTTCAGTCTTCATTGAGTCACACTGTAATCAAAATTTCAATCCACAGTAATCAACCCTTAAACATCACATCACAGAGATTATCCTTACACATAGCATTACATAGATCAACCTTACACATCACATCACTTTAATTATCCTTGAGTCTTGTCTTCATCAGTGAAATCAACTTTCAATTGGCATCCAAACCTTCATATCCATTTGACATCATTGCTAACATTACCAACATTCTATCCCTTTTGACATTGATGGAAACACTATGGCCCTCCCCTTTTGTCCTAAGAGTCATCGTCCTTATTTCTCATTACCTCCCCCTTAGACATTAATGGCTAGGGGTTCTGTCGATAATTAAAATTAGCAAGGGCACTCCAATGTTAGGATAAATAAGGAAGCCCATTGTTGTATCATTCATAAGAATATATGGCAATATATTCATAGCACCAAATTTATGATCATGACTACAATACTATTTAGGAATGAATCCATGAGTGAGATTGCAAGATTTTTACCCTTCTATCATTATCAAGTGTTAAGTGAATACTAGTACAAAGTTGTTTTGATGTTTTTCCAATGTGCTAGTTACAATATCTCAAAGTTTTAGGTCGCTTACAACTCTAAGTGATGAAAATTCAAATTCTTCTATTATAGTTGATTTCGGATAGGTAGTTTGGCATGCCATCCTCAACAATTCAACAAATTTCAATAAAAACTCAAGAAATAAATCTCTATTGATTGTATCAATACTTCTTTAAAGATGCTTCAGGTATAGTAAGTAAGATATTGATTCAAACATGTGTACATTCATCACCAACCATTAGTGCTCCATTGGTCCTCCATTGAAGAGCATTCCTGCGTTTACATTCTTTGTGCTCAAATATGACCTCAAATCCTTCTTCTAGTGTTTGGACTTTTGGCACTAATGATCAGTTGGATCTCAATACTTCATACCGAGCTTTCACTTGGGAATCCACCTCCTAATCTACACACTGTAGACCTGAGTATCATTTGTTAAGATGTAGTTTTGGCTTGATTACTACATCACCTATGCTTTGCACCTTGGTACTCACAACACGTACCTATGTGGCACTCTCAACACAAAGAATATTCTTTGGCCTCAATGCATTCTCTTAGGCATCCGGTGCACTGTCATTATCTAGAGCTTTAGGTCTGTTTCTTATTCAGTTTGCTAATGTCCCATGACAATGCAATGATTCATGTCTATGTCAAGTCCCATTCAACCAAAGGTCTCAACAGGTCTCAAGATACAATGACTAAGTAATGCTCTAATCGGTCTGGTCTTCCAACTGGCACTTATGCATCTCTAATCAATGTTTGTAACCTCTCTAGAATTTCAAACTTATACCTCCGCAGTCCACATCATATCTCTGCATGAGTATTTGTAATTTCTTTATGGCCATTGATTTATTCTAGTGCCAATAACATTCTGCTGCCTATATGTTTTCCTTAGGTCCATTCCCTAGTATACCTCTAAGTATCTATCCATCTGTAACCTATTCGTTACACTTCAGATTCTATGTCAAGATCCACATGGTCACATAATTATTGTACTTCAATTTTTGCTTCATTTCAACTGTGTCTCGGTCCAATTCAAATATCCATGATCCTGGTGGTTTAGGTCTCTTTAGGCATTACTTTCTTGATAGAACACTACCATTACTATTCCTTCCTCAGTCAAGTGCTCATCCACATGTTTCTTGTTCCTCATCGAAATGAATGTGGCTTTATTGTTGATGGAATCAAATGTCACTTACTTTTTTCTTTGCCCTTGTCATAGAGAGATCACTTTCTCATGTCTTGGTAATTCTTGATCTGATCTCTGTGTTGGAGCTATCCTCTGAGTTTTCTGTGCTGGATACTCATGAGCTACATTAATTGCAGACTCGACTTCATCTCCCCTTGCGATCGATATAGGTGGTTATGTGTATAGACATCATCTCCAATCTCTGTGCCAGAAAAAATAATCTCTAAGGTTTCCACGTAGGAATGTCATGTTACGGCTCTCTGTGCATCATTTTACAGGGATCCATATAGTCTTTTGGTGCCCTATAATCTTTACGTAAATCATATATGAGATCTCTTCCAATATGGTCTCTGAGGTCTATACATTAGATATGGTTTTGGTTGCCATTCACGTGACAATTCACGATGAATGTACCAAGTGACCAAACATTAATGTTGGTAAACCTTACAATTGTAACACTTTTTTCCCTTGTGACTAATACCTTTCTTAGTTAAGACCGTAACCTTGGCTAATTTCCTACTATAACTCTCTCTCTATTTTGTTATGCCTTATTGTTAAACAGCTTTCGAACTCCTTATATCTTTTTCACTCTAACTTTGAGACGAAGTTTTCTGAAGGAGGGGTGTATGTAATGCCCCACTTAATCTTATCATGCAAATTTTATTAGTGTTTAAATTACCTGAAAATATTGACTTATAATTATCAAGAAATATTGATAAATACCTACATTTGTGAAACTGTAATTTTATTTACTGATATAAAATTTATTATTGTTATTATTCAATTCCCAACTTGTCTTCTCAAATTTAATCTTGGATAGGATATGGTCTCCTTCCATTTATTCCAAATTAAATATCCATATCCCAAGGTGTTTTCTCAAAATCTACTTGGGAGAAGATATGGTCTTCTCCAATTAATTTCCAAATTAAATATTCATATCTTATCCCCAAAATGTCTTCTCAAATCTACTTGAACAAGATATGGTAAGAAAAGTCAAGGATACTAAATCAAAGGATGAGGGGGTATTCATGACATTAATGACAAGTGGTTGAGGTGGATGGGAGGAAGAGACATAAAAGGGAAGGAAGATGAGAGGAGAGCGGGTGGATCCTTGGTTTTGGTTTCGGTTTGGTTCTGTTTTGGAGGATTTTTTTTTGGAGGAGGGATGTGGAGAAAGAGGAGGGAGACCAAACTTGGATCCGGAGAATGTTGGTTAAACTTGGACACACTACATCTTGTTGGACTTGGGATCGGAGGGCTAGGGAACTTGTGGAGGTTCCCTGGGCTAGGAAATACTTCCTAGTTGGTTGGGAGGAAAATCTAGTCAGGTAGTCTAGAGGAGCATCCCAACATAGTCAAGAGCTCAGGAGCATCTTAACTTCTATTGGAATAGGTATTCCTCCATTTATTGATTACTTATGTAAATGGTTGCAATGAAATTCTTACTTATTTAGCCTGTGGTAAATAAATTTTAAAGGTATATTATCATCAAAAAAATGTTTAGATATAAATATGTTATTTCCCATCTTATTGTGTTTAAAATTAGAGAAATGTAGTTTTAGTTAGAGGACCTTAGGAAGGAGCCTCACACACTACATTCTTTAAAATTGGTCAGTTTAGTAGAGAACTAGTCACTTTGGTGTTTTAAGGCCAGTTCAATACAAGACCAACCTTAGCCAATATGAACTGCCAAACTAGACTAGTACAAATCTAAAACCATTGGGACCAACCAATTCCACTAGTTCTAAGATAGTTCCAATAATACTATGCCCTTCTCATCCTCCTCTCAAGTCGTTTTGTTGGATCCTTTTAGGAATGGTTATTTGGAGAGCGTCATACACTGTCACACTATTGTGAGCACCTAAGATCATAAGTAGTTAAGCCTTGACAAACAAAATCTTTCAAGGAACTAGTACAGACATCCCAAAACATATTTAGTGAGGACGTGCATGCAAGGAACTATTATAGACCTCCCAAGATACTTAGTGAGGACGTGCATGACCAAAAAGAATCAGAAAAAATTATCCACCCTCAAAAACCCTGCCCAAAACATTGAAGTGTGGTGCAAAAGAAATTGCTGGTAGGCTATTAATGCTACCAACAATCATTCCCTCTCCAATTTCACAAGAAGCTACTACTCATGCTACCTCCTCCACTATGGTTATAGTAAGTTCTTGCAACTATGTGAGCTACAAGAAATTAAAACTACCTTGGAATCTCCACTAATCTTACGGAACTTGACTTCTCTGCATGCCCCAAATATTTTGTGTTGATTGATCAGTTAACTGGATGATCACTGAGTTTTACTAAAGTCCCACTTCTTAAATGACCTTCCACTAGTCCCTCCAAAAGTTAGAACTAGTTTAACTGACAACAACCTGATATGATTGACATTTATTACTACAAATTAGCAATCGCATATGCAGAATGGAACTCTAACTCCTCCAAATCGAATTTACTGAGTAAACTAGGTGACACAAGCCATGCCACACAAGTTAACATCATCCAAGTTGTTTGTTGATGTGGAAATTCAATTTTTTTCAATTTAATCAAGTAAAAATCAAATTGACAATTTCTTGTTGCATTTTTCAACACATAGTTCATAGTGAAAGAATGTATCACTTTCACTATGAACTTGGCATAGTTCACATGTTAAGTTCATAAGGTTTTGGGATGATGTGGTTCTATGTGTTGTGTATATAAAGAATAGGTGTCCATATCTTGCTATTAGAAATAAGGCCCCCTATGAAATGTGGTATGGCCACATTCCTTTGGTGAGGCATATAAGGGTTTTTGGTTCCTCCTGTTATGCCTTCATACATAAGGAACAGATAAAAAAACTCAATGCAAGGTGTCCGAAATGTATCTTATTTTTGTACTCATACCTCCAAAGCATACCATCTCCATAATGAAGTGAATAAGAAGTTTATAATATCTAGAGATGTGATCTTTCTTGAGTCTTCCAAGATTGACAATGTTGTTGAGTGACAACTTAATCGTTTGAATAGATTCAAACATGCAAAGTATTTTCATGAGTTTGATAGTGAGATTCCACATCTCCTTATCTTAGCTCTATACTTTCTATGAAGAGCCTTAAAGAAATCAGGTTGAAGGAAATTCCTTCCCTTGCTTTGTTAGGAATGAGCTAAGAGACTACTGGAAGCAGGTAGCCAAACCTGACAAGTAGTGAGGGTACATGCAAGATACAAAGCAAGGATTAATGCAAAGGAGTGTACTGACTATATACAAATCATCAAACATCTTTCATCCCATTTAGGATGCCTTACATTGTGCCTAGTTGGTCACCAAATCATGTTGGTCACAAGCTTCATAGCTTAAATAAACAAGTGGTAATACTCTTCATCTTCTACGCTATGTAATAAACAAGTGAAAGGGAACAAGACACGTAGAGGAAACACATGGAATGACTTTCATTTCTTTCAACCATGCATGTCATTGAAGACAAAATGGTACGACAATGATAAGCAAACTTTTAAGCTACAGTAAGAGGTGTATTTCAAAAGATGTGCTTTGTTTTCCATACCTATCCTCCAAAGGGTTATGAATCAGATGGAGTCTTCATGTGGTCGTAATATTCTATGATACCCTAGGTTCCTTTGTCTGCTTATTTTTCTCGTCATCTCCTTGAGATTTATCTATCATGTCATCTTTCTTCGTGGCCCCTAAGAGACATAATTGTGTAGTTTCAGCAGGCAGTGACTGTTATGGGATAAGGCCCTGGGAGGACACATTTACATAGTTTTAGGATGCAAGACAATATTATGGGATGAGGCCCTGGGAAGACACATCTATGCAATTTCATGATGCAAGATAGATTGGGTACTCAAGGGACAAAACTGCACATTTTCTGGAGATAGTGGGTTCCGACTGAGGAAAACACATTGGAGGAAACCACTGTACAATTTTGAATGCTAAGGGAGGTTGGTATTTCTGTGCATTGCACAGTCCCAATAGGTAAGGGAAAAGCTTGAGGGTTACATATGTGAAGTGCGCAGTTCAGGAAAGTTGGATGAGGCTAGGTTGCTAAGGAAACTCTGAAATTTAGTTAAGTGTGGGATCAATGGAACTGATGTGAACAGTGATAAAACTTGACTACAATCACATACTTGAAAACTTAACAATACAACATTGACCACCCAGAACATATAACACATACTTCGCTTAATGAAACAACCTTTGTGGCAGCTTACAACTAGTGCAGATCCTATGATAGACTTTAGGAGGATAAAAGTAACACTTGTGTAAGAGTGTCTGAAATGAGTGTGAAACATGTCTATGTGGTGAGGACAACCCATTCTCATAAATATTTCCCCTTGAAGCAAAAAAAACCTTCCTCTGCATGAGAAACGATAACCCCCATGCCCAAAGATGACACATTCTATGTAAATATAAAAGCAGGAACGACTCTTAAGATCGAAAAGGGGAGTTTGAGATCATAAACTTACCAATAAGTGACTAAGGAATGATCGATCACAATATCCATAGTCGGTTCCGAAATTTAAGTGCAGGCTAAAATTTTGGATGGTGTTGTAGCCGCTACAACAGAGCCTTCACCTTCTTGCTAGCTTCTTTTTCAATGAGTGTATTGAATTCTATGAACTTGGAGAATGCCTCATATTTCTTACACATGAAGAAGATCCAACACTTCAGTGAGAAGTCATCAATAAAAATGACAAAATATTTGTGTCTGACAGTGTAGGTTGTCGAGAAAGGTCCATAAACATCATAATGGATCCTTTCTAGGACTGCATCTACTTTGTTATCCCGGTCATGGAATGTGGATTTTATGTACTTCTGTAATGTACATCCTTTGAATATATCCTACTGCTTAAGTGCTCCTTTAGGGAGGCCAGTGGTTATTTGTTGTATACTATTTGAGGTACCATGATGCAAATGACCAAGTATTTTGTGCCAAAGTTCATCGACATCACGAACTGAACTTTCTCCGCCTTAGTGCTTAATGCAGAACAATCCTCCACATCTAGCTTAGACATGTTCTTCACATGAACCCTGATCTGCTTCACTTGCCCCATGGCTATGTGTCTCAGGAACACTTTCCTTTGTTGAATATCACTTCACAACCATGGTAAACCAACCACTTGGTGAATGCTAGTAGACGGACCCCTAATCCTTTACCTTTACCTTTTTTTACTAACACCTTGTATTGAAAATTTGAAGACAAAATATTTATTTTTTCTTAAAAAGTTGTCTTAAAATCCCCCTTCATGTAGTAGTGCCAAATGCAATGATAGACAAGTTTTCTCTAATCTTATCAGCAGATATGAAAGGGACAGAAGAGGAATTGATGTCCGAAAAATATTGTCAGCAAAAGTTGTCACGTTCTTCTTAGTCGACTACACCCACAAAACAAAGAGCCCAACAAATTGTTGTCTTTATATAATATAATGTGAATGGTAATTAAAATAACAACCTCGGTATAAGCGCAAGACAGTAGTTGCCTGCAAGCTCGCGGACTTAGGGTGCACTGTCAGAGTCAATTTTGCAGTTGTTAGATAATATTGTCTTAAATTGATATGTTTGTGTCTTAATTGTTAATTGTATTAAATAGGTTTCATGTAAAGTGGCCATTTCCTTAAATATAAAGTTTTGTCTTAAAATAATTTTGTCTCAAACTATTTTTGTCTTAAATATAAATTTTTATCCTAAAATAATTTTGTCTTAAATTGTTTTTGTCTTAAAATAATTTTGTCTTAAATTGTTTTTGTCTTAAATATAAAGTTTTGTCTCAAAATATTTTTATCTTAAATTATTTTTGTCTTAAATATAAAAAAATTTCTTAAAATATTTTTGTCTCAAACTGCTTTTGTCTTAAAATATTTTTGTGTTAAACTATTTTTGTCTTAAATATAAAGCTTTGTCTCAAACTGTTTTTGTCTTAAAGTTTGTACTTAAGACAATTCAATTGATACTAAATTTTAATGTAAAATAACTAAAATAAAAAGTGAATTTTTAAGACAAAAGATTTCTTTTATCTTAAAAGAATGTCTTAAAAGTGCCCTTAAATGTCTTAAATGTCTTAAAAAAACTATTGCAATAAAAATATTATTATTATCATTATAATTAATAATAATTATTTCTATATAAAAATTATTTCTTTATAATAATTATTATTTAATATTAAATGTTATTTATTATTATTTAATTTTAAATTATGTAATATAAATATGAACCCTAGGAATATGAACTCTTATATTAATAAAACTTAGGGATTGATATTAGAAATCCAAGGGAATAATAAACCAAACTGGTTAATACTAAAACCCCAAGGGATTATAAGCCCAAGGGAATAATATTACTGAGGGATAATAAACCCAAGGGATTAATACTTAAAACCCTAGGGTTTATATTCACTTTGGCTTTTAGTATTAATCCCTTGGGTTTATAATATTAATCCCTTGAGTTTAGAACATTAATCCCTTGGATATATTAATATAAGGATTCATATTCCTAGGGTATAATATTATTCATAGGTTTATAATATTAATTCTCTAGGTTCAATATAAATCATGGTCATCCAAGGAATTATATACCTTGCATTTATAATATTAGTCCCTTGGATTTATAATACTTTGGAGATTTATTATTAACCCTTGGGTTTATAATATCAATCCATTAGGTTTATTAATGTAAGGATTCCTATTCCTAGGGTTTAATACTAAAACCCCAAGGGATTATAAAATCAAGGCAATAACATTAATCCAAGGGATTAATACTAAAAACTCAAGGAATTATAAACCCAAGGAATAATATTAAACCCTAGGGATTAATATCATAAACCTAAGGCATATAAACCCTAAGATAAATATTTTAAACTCTAAAATAAATATGGTTGAGAATGGTTGATTTTCATTTTGAGATAGTCGTTGATTTTCATATTGAGACAATCCTTGTCACAATGCGACATATTTTGAGCCAATCCTTGATTTTCATATTGAGACAATCCTTGTCACAATGTGACGTTGGACCATGGTTGACCATGCTTAACCATGGATGATTTTCATATGAAAATAATCTTTGTCACAATGTGACAGTCGACCATGGTTTACCGTGATTAACTACGGATGACCATTTTTGACTTTATAAAACACGGTTAACCATGGATGACCAAGGTTGACCATGATTATCATATTGAGATAATTTCTCTCATAATGTGATGTTGGACCATGGTAGAGACAATGATAGATTTTCATATTGAGACAATATTTGTCACAATGTGACATTGGGCCATGGTTGACCACAATTGATTTTATAAAATATGGTTGACCATGGTTCAATAATATTAAACCCAAGTTATTAATACTATAAACCCAAGGTATATAAACCCTATGAAAAATATTATAAAAAGTAAAATAAACATGGTTGACCATCGTTGATTTTTATATTGAGACAATGTTTGTCATAAAATGACATTGGACCAAGGTTGAACATGCTTGACCATGATTGGTTTCCAAATTGAGAGAATATTTGTCACAATGCAACATTGGTCCATGGTTGACCATTACTGAGAAGATCCTTGTCACCAATGCAATGTTGGACCATGGTTGACCATAATTATTTTCATATCGAAACAATGTGTTCCAATGCGATGTTGGACCATGGTTGGCCATGGTTGATTTTCATATTAAGACAATCATTGTCACAATGCGACATTCAACCATGGTTGACCATGGTCAACTATGACTAACCATGGCCTACCACGATTGATATTATAAACCCAAGGGAATAATAAACCCCAGGGATTGATATTATAAACCTAAGGGAATAATAAGCCTCATTTACATTATCTGGAAGGTCCCTAATAACATACTCAATGTTTTCAACAGCTAGTTTTCATTAACTGACCTTGAGGCAATAATGCATCCTTACTATTTATTCATGAAGATTGTATGATTTTTTCACCTCGTCCTGAAAACAAACCACATTAGTTGGTTTGAAACGTCGACCAAATCCTAAAAATTTGATTAAACCTTAAAATTATTATTTTTAGCCCAAATATAAAATCAAAAAATTAATAACAATAAAAATGATTAAACTCATAATAAAAAAATATATGAAAAAATAAAAAATATATAATAAAATATTTAAAAATATATAATAAAAATTTCAATTAAAAAAAATAAAATAAATTCCGATATAAATATCAAAATATAAAATTTTAAACTTCCCATGAAAACAAGATTGATTAAATATAAATAGTAGTTTCAAAATATGTAAAATAAAATTAATTATTTAAAAAAAATCAAAATATTAATAATAAAAAATATATAATAAAATTAGTGGATAATAAAAGATTTCAAAAGTATATCATAAAATTTTAAAATAAAATAAAATAAAATAAAATAAAATAAAGTTTTTTAATTTTAATAAAATCAAAAGATTAATAATAAAAAAAAAATTATAAAATATAAAATATAATAATAAAATATTTAAATTAAAATGGTATATAATAAAATATTTTATAAATTAAAATTTCTAACATAAAGATCAAAACATAAAATTTCTAATTTCTCTGTTGATGAAATATAAGTATGGATATTAAAGTATAAGTATGGATATTAAAGTATATAAAAATAGATTAATTATTTTAAATAAAAACAAGAAGATTATTATTATTTATTATTTTTTTTATAGATATGTTTTTTTTTATTGATGATGATGATGATGGTTAGCGTTTATTGAGACCAAACTTTGGTCTATCGAACTTAAAGAAACGAATTATTTAGTTTTATTTAAGATTTTATTCCTATGCTCAAAAAGCTTGGAGAGAAGTCTCCCGAGCTCATTGTATTTTTGACAACGTAAAAGGCTAGGAAGGTTAGTATTGTAACAAAGATTTTGAAATTGAGATCTAATGTGGTTGTACATGGGGCACTCTAAGAGGAAGCGATTTTCATTCTCGATGTTCATATTCTCATAGAGATGGCAGAACCTTTCCATCCATGGTGTTTTAGGAACCGCCCAACGACCCGTTTCACTATGGAGCTCATGAGAGTTCGTTCTAATCTTGGCTATATTAATTTTATTATTTGAGCTAGTTAAAACAGAGAGATACTTTTGATCTTCTAGGGTGGGGCTGATTACCTCCTTATAATATCTTAATTTTCTTTTAGCTGCTAAATCTTTCTCACACCACATTTTTTCTTTGAACTTAGAAGTAACAATATTTTTAATGTTTTTAATGTTTTGCAATGCAACATTCTCGTCGATCTCCCAATGGTTTAACCAGGCCTTGGTGTCTTTATACCAACCTCGTTTAAGCCTTAGGTGGTTTGGCTGGAATTTAAAGCTAGCTTAGGAAGTCTATGGTCTCCTATGTTATTGAGTTTTTCTTGTACAGTAAAAGCCTAGTCATAGCTAGGCTCTCAATAAGGGAAAGACCCACTTCTATAAGGAGAATAGGATAGCGTGTGTTGATTTTAATTTTGAGGTTATACATTATAGAACGCTTCTGGATTTGCTCAATCTTTCTCTAGGATTCTCTGAAGATGCTACAACCCCAAACCTCACATCCACATAAGATAACTAGAGTGACTAAAGCTTCAAAGATGAACTTCTTTCTATCCCACATTATGAGGTTTGTCGTTTTACAAATATTTTCAAGCCCAAAATAAGCTTTCCATCCCCCATTAATCATTTTCTCAATGCTATAGTTCCATTTGAGCTTGTGATGGATATCAATTCCTAGGTACTTGTAGGAAGACACTTCCTCCAAGTTACTATTTTCATACATAAGATTAGCGCAAGTGTCCTTCTTGGATTTGATAATCATAACTTTTGTTTTGTTAGTGTTAACAATGATACCCATGGTAGAGAAGAAATCCTTAAGAAATATAAGTTGCTTATCAAGATCAGATGGGCACTTTGTGAGAAGAACAATATCGTCAGCGTAGAGAAGAAGGATGATGACTATCCCAGCTAAGATCGTGCCAACACATCCTGCTTCCTCTAAACAACCTTCTAGCTTGTCGATGTAAATGCCAAATAGGGTAAGGGAGAGGGGGCAACCTTGTTTAACTCTGATATTACACTTAATATCTTTCGAACACCCCTCATTTCTCTTTAACTTGGAAATTACATTCTTGTATAACCTTATAGCGGTAGCTCTCAACTCAAACGGAACCTTTAGCTCTTCTAATATGTTCCAAAGGTTGTTTTAAGAACCGTATCGAAAGCCTTTCTAAAGTCCAAAAAACAACAAAAAAGATTGGATTTATCATTGCGGCAATAATTATATTTAATTATTTATAATTAATATTAATAATAATTTATAATTTAATAATAATAACAACCATTTAAATTAAAATTAAAATTTAATTATTTTTTATAAATTTTTGCAATATTTTAAATGAAAAATCATATATATCATACAATAAATATCTTAATACAATACCTACACTAATATTTATTTCAATAGGAAAACATTAATAATAACATTAAAACACTTATAACCAATAAATTTATTCAAATATTAATTTGCTTCCTTAATGTGTCATTAATAATAACAAAATAGAAAACATTATTACTTATAAAAAAAAACTTTTAAAACCAAATTCAAAGAATCATTTTCCATCATTTATATTATTAATAATACACTCATTTTGTCTAACATTTATATTATTAATGATAAACTTATAGTGTTCTTGCCGAATAAGTTCAAAACATTTTACTGAAAAATTAAACAATATAAGTTAAATGGTGTTGTAGTCATACACCTTGAAAGCTTCACACCATTGCCTTTCATTGTAATGTGGGGCCATGCATAGGTTCGTTACAAGAGAATAATCCACCTATGAGAACTGCAAGCTCATAAAGTTCACTATAATCATTTCATCATCAAAATTAATCTCTAGTGTTGAATATATTCATCTCCTCGTCAAAATTAATCCCTCAAAACCAACTTGTACACAAAATACTGAAAACCATTTATGAATAATTAAGTTCATGTAAAACACATTTCCTCAAGATTTCTCTTAGTTCTTCATCATGTGATTTCTTGGTAGAAAGATTATTTAACTTTATAGTATAATCTGTGAATATTTTAATATTCTCTCAATTTGGAAACTTAGGTTGCTCTTTCGTGTCTCTCTTTATGTATTGGTATTCCATCTCTTAAATTCTCTTTATATATTGGTACTTCATTCCTTAAATTTGCTCAATCTATTCTATTTATTAAAAAAAAAAAGATGTGCCCCGTAGAAAGCACTATAGATGAGTGTCTTTACGTATTGGTACTTCATCCCTTAAACTTGCTCAATCTATTCTATTTATTTAAAAAAGGATAAAATTGTGCTTGGTAGAAAGCACTATAGATGAGGGTCATTTAGAGGGGCATTGTCACGTCCCTACACTGGCGGTACTCTTCCAACCGCACTATAGGAGGTGCGGCACCACCGACCACTTTCTTTTCACTAATACTTGCGATCGTGGACTACACCTATTTTCAATACTTAGTTTGTTTTCTTTTTTACCAAGTATATGTTTGCTTTATAACACAATGAAAACAATTAGCATTCACCATAAACAACATTAACACATAAATGGGCAACAGTATAAAGGGAGGGGCAACTCCCTATAATGAGTCTGCCTGAATAATCAATATATATAAGTTACAATCTTGGGAAACCCCAAATTTACACTTAGCCAAATTTTACATTCACCCAGCAAACTCGGTTGCACAGCTTGTCGACGCGCCCGCACAGTCACCGCACGACTTGCCCAACTCGTCGTTTACCCCTGAATGCGTTTGTTCAGCTTGCCGAACGGCTTGTGTCATTTTCCAAACTTAGACGCCACTACCCGTGTCACTGTGCCACCCAACTCGGGCACGTCTGCACATTCGTCGCCTCCGTTCACAAACCCGACAGTTCATTCACCATTTCGTTCACCTCGTCGGGCACTCCCACTCGCAGGTCACCTTGCATGAGTTAATCGACTCATTTCACCATTCCTTCGGCGGGCACACACACAGTGTCGCCCTGTCTGAGCTCGTCCATTCACACTGTTCGGTTCACTCGTCGTGTGGGCTCATCGCACACCCTGCTCCTACCGCAGAACCAGCGAGCTCACACTTCTTGTGATCGCTTATATTTTGATGCCTTAACTCCATCTCAGCGTCGCGTATGTATATCCATCGCTCGTCGTGTGCGGGTGCTTAGGCTGACCCACCAACTCTTCCACAATGCATTGATCTGCCCTCCTCAACTCGTCAATTTTCTCGTTCATTCAATCTAGCTCGCCCTTCGTTAAGTTGGCTCGCTTGCCCATTGGTTCATCCTCCCATAGGCCCACCCATCGGCTCGCCTGGGACTGCTCCACGGGTATAGCTCCAAACTCATCACATTTCTTCGTTTTGGGTTCGTGTGTGCTACGACTCATTTGGCTCGTCCACGCCTTTCACCCGCGCGCCCTTGCTCAACCGCACCTGCAACTCGAGGCCCTTACATCCTCCTCCACCTGAAGTCATTATCATCCTCGATCATCCTTTTCAACCCCAGCAACCATCTGTCACCAAGATGTCCATACCAATGCCACATAATCCATCAATATTTTCTCTATGAATAGTCATCTCCTTGATCCATGACTTCAATCCATCTATATATTGTAAACATCCCTGCAACATATATAATACGACCATCTCCATCATGTGTTGTTCTGTCATGTGAACTCCTCTGCATAATACTGCAGCCAACACAACATCTTAGTCGAAACCAAGACATCTATCTGACACAAACCCAGTGCACATCATGCCCTCATTTCATTGAATTGATTGGGTAGCTAATCCAACCATAACGCTCAACCCATGAGAATATACCTTCTCCATGCCACTTTCGATTGTTTCTTTAGCATCCTGTCACAGTCTCAAACTCAACCAAGAATATGTTCCAAACCCATGCTCAGGTCCATGCAATCTCCATCCCATCTGCAACATGTCATGATGCTAATGCCATTGTGCTGCCTTGTAGGCGTATTCATTCCTGCATCATCTACCTTTCATCATACCTGCTCAAATGCTTAAGGACTCACTGCCATGAGTAGCTAACGATGAGCCCCATCTTCTAAGTCATCTAAGAAGATGTGGAGGGAGAAGAGCCTGAAGGCTCTCCCTCACTAATCAGCTCAATCCATCTGTCTAGATCTTCCACTTCCATCCTCTGTAGATATGCAACCCAGTCCTCCACCTGGACATTCGGCCTCATATAATCATCATCATCGTCATCGTCATCCTCCATTGCCTCCAGCCTCCTAGACAAATCCAAGATGCTATTTGACAATGTTTTGATAACCTATGACTGCTCCATAAGCTTTGTCTTTGCAACAAACATCCGCTTACAGACTTCATCCATACGCTTCTCATACTCCATCTGCATTACTGCCAACTTACACTCGAGTCTTGTTACTCCAATGGTTGGAACACTGATGGGTACATCTTCCCTTCCATAATAAATGTACAACTTCTTCAAATGTGAAACAATCATCGCATCATAATTTTTCAAAATCTCCATTCCCAGCACAACTTCATAGTCATAAATCCACACTATATTGAATTCAACTTTCCCGATCCACTCACCAAGTGTTGTGTCCACCTTTTCAGCCACACCAATTATGGAATCAGGAGGAGAATTCACTGTCTTTATCTGTGCCTGGACCGGTACAAATTTCAGCCCAATCCTTATTGCAATATCTTCACTCATGAAGTTGTGAGTAGCACCACTATCCACCATAGTGAGTACTTCAACACTCCCAATCTTTATCTGAACATATTCTAAATTGTTCCTTTCCAGATCTCTTCGTGAGACTGCTTCTGTAGTAGCTGCAGCTCCAAGAATATGCATCACCCCCACAGAAGTCTCTCCTTTCTTCGTATTGGACTGTGCCATCGTAGCCACTTTCAGTCTTGAAGGACAATGCTTCATCATATGTGGTTCCTCACATATCCAACACTTCAATGGTTTCTTCGTCTTTGTCTTATCATTCAATTTTGAAGCATCATATTTTGTAGTTTTCTCTTTCAGATTATCCAACTTCTTCTTTTTCTCATCAGAAGCTTTGTCATAATGCTCCACCAAATGATCTACAGACGCAAAAGCTTCCTCAAGTGTCTTTATCTTCTGTCTTTTCACTTCATTCCATGCCCAAGGTTTCAGTCCTATAACAAAGTTAGACACCTTGTCTCTCTCCGCCATGTCCGGAAGTTCCAGAACCGCACTTGCAAACTCTCGCTGATATGCCTGCAGAATTACCTTTTGCTTCATGTATTTTATCTTCATCCTTGCTTCCCATGTTTCATCCTGTGAACTGAAGTGGGTCTACAAAGCCTTCTTCATGTCTTCCCATGAAGTTATGTCGTCAGTGTTGCCATTGGCAATCTGATCCATCCTTCTTCACCACCACATCTTAGCATCTTTCGTCAAGAACTGAGTAGCTACTTTCACCTTAGTTTCCTCATTAGGTAATCCCAAGCATTCCAAATATTGTTCCATGTCCCATAGAAAGTTACCAAGAGTCTTCGCATTCCTTGTACCATCATAAGATTCTGGTTCCTTGACTTTCACATGAGACACTCCTCCACCTGAGTTATGTCTCACGACCTTCTTCAACACCACGATCTTGTCTCGTTCTTCGTCAATAGTTTGCTGCAATTGCAAGATTTTTGCCAAACCTTGATCTCTTGCCTTCCCAAACTCCTTGACTTCCTCTTCTAGTTGCGTATACTTCCATTTTGTATACTTATATCGGTCCTTGAGTTCATCGAATTCTTCCTTCATCTTCGCATTTCCTTCTTGATCCCTCGTGATCTTGGCCATCTTTGAAGTCCAATCACAATCCAATTCCTCCATTTGTTCCAATACCCTGTTCATGAAAGCTCCACCTGAATTTTGGCTAGTCTCACCTATCACAACCTGAGGTTCACGTGCCATCTCTGCCATCAGCTTCCTTTGTGATCTAGTATAGACCATTCACCAAGGATACCACCTGCCACGAAGTAACAGTGGAACCAACCCTTATCACGGTCTCCTGAGTCGGCCCTGATACCACCTGTCACGATAATGCAGTGGGATCAGCTCCTTATTGTCAATTACATCTGATACCACCTGTCATGCCCCTACACTAGCGGTACTCTTCCAATTGCACTATAGGAGGTGTGACACCACCAACCACTTTCTTTTCACCAATACTTGCGATCGTGGACTACACCTACTTTCGATACTTAGTTTATTTTCTTCTTTACCAAGTATATGTTTTCTTTATAACACAGTGAAAACCATTAACATTCACCATAAACAACACTAACACATAAATGCACAATAGTATAAAGGGAGGGGCAACTCCTTATAATGAGTCTGCCCAAATAATCAATATATATAAGTTACAATCTTGGGAAACCCTAGATTTACACTTAGCCAAATTTTACATTCACCCAGCAAAATCGGTTGCCCAAATCGTCGGCATGCCTACACGGTCGCTGCGCGACTTGCCCAACTCATTGTTTACCCTTGATGCGTTCGTTCAGCTTGCCGAACAACTTTTTTTGTTTGCCCAACTCGGGCACTGCTACCCGTCTCACCATGCCACCCAACTCGGGCATGTCCGCACGTTCATCGCGTCTGTTCACAAACCCGACACTTCGTTCACCTCGTCGGGCGCTCCCACCCGCAGGTCACCCTGCACAAGTTAACCAACTCGTTTTAGCATTCGTTTGGCAAACACACACGCCGTGTCGTCCTGCCCGAGCTCGTCTGTTCACACTGTTCGGTTCATTCTTCGTGTGAGCTCATCACATGCCCTGCTCCTACCACAGAACCATCGAGCTCGTACTTCTTGTGATCGCTTGTCTTTTGATGCCTTAACTCCATCTCACCGCCATGTATGTATATACATCGCTCGTCATGTGGGGGTGCCCAGGCTGACCCGCCAACTCTTCCACAATATAACTCCAAACTCATCACATTTGCCCATTTCGCCTTCGTGTGTGCTACGGCTCGTTTGGCTCTCCCACGCCTTTCACCCCCGCGCCCTCGCTCAACCACGCCTGTAACTCGAGGCCCTTACAGGTATTCTTATGTTGGGTGTGTTTCGTTTCTGTTGATATTTCACACATTAAAATTTCAACCTAAATGTTAGAGGCTTTTATCTTTTTACAAAAAATTGGTGATGAAATTTTTGGTGGGATTTTGGTTTTTTACTATTTTCTAACTTAGTGATAAATTCAAAGTGCTCAAAAAACCATTAAGAATTCAAACTTGCGATTTGAAAGAAAATGTATAAATTTTAAAAAAATCGGCCTAAAAAAACCCTCATTAAAATTCATACAATTTGTTCTATTTATTAAAATTAAATACTTCAACGAAATAAAATTGTGGATGTTAGATAGAGTTTCTGAAGAAGGTTTGTTAAGAAAATTTAATCGTTGTTTTGAAAATTGATGATCTTCCATGTCTGCAGAACTTAAGGTGCTCCATGTACGGGCCAATACGACATAGTGTTATACTCATGATTCTAGCCACCTCGAAAACATGTGATGAGAATGGATTGGCTTTGTATGAATGAATCAGTTGCAGAGATTCTTAATATCGAGTTTCAATCAAGAACGCAATTGTTGTTACAATCCAAGTTGACAGTTGTGTGCGTATATCTACAATTCGAACTTGTAACTTTTGCAAACAACTTCTGAGTTCTTACAGTTATAAGAAAATCTCAACATAAATTTTGTGCATATATGGATCCAATCAAATTTGAAGATTTCATTGTCCTCACATACCATTCTTAACTTTAGCGGGAAAGAAATCAAATCTATTTTTAATTCTAAAAAAATAAACTCAAACTAGGTTTGAGGGGCTTTGCTCCCATTTGTCTCTTTCTCGCCTTATTTTATTGTTCACTGATAACACTACGATGTCACTAACTAATAGTCATGGCAATATTGAAAGATACAGAGTACATGTAGCTACAACTATGAAAGATTAGAGAGAACACGGAGCTACAACTACTAACAAAAAACTATTCAATTTACATGAAACAACAAATGACAAAGTAACAACATTCACTCTGTAAGACTACATCAAGCTAGGAAACCACTGCTACAAGAGCATGCAACTACAAGTGTGTACAACTTTGACTGTGTTATCTCTGCGATGGCTCATCTACATTTATACATAAAATAAGTCGGTTAATTTCCTCTTCAGGTTGGAAGTGTAAGGACCTGCGTCCTGGGCATCATCGAAACGCGTGCGAAGGTTGGAGTGTGATTGGTGTGCACACGAACTACACGAAACAGTAGAGAGACACTTGAAATAACATGGATAAAGTGTTGAGCGATTAGTTTATATGATGAACAACATGGGCTTTCATGGAGTAAGCCGACGGTGATGAAAGTTGGTTGAGGGCGTTGGCAGATGAAGCCAACCGTATTAAGAACCAAGGAGAAGGGTGTCGGTGGAAATATAATGCAGGTCGGCCATGGAGTTGGTTAACCATGCGTGCATCATATACATTGGTGCGATGGAGATTCATTTGGACATCAACGAACATCGCTCAAGGCACTCAAGCGAGAAGGAGAAGTGCGCAGTTCAAAGGTGTAGCCACATCAAAGAAAGGTGAGGCGCAGTTCTATGTGCCCAGCCTTGGGCGAGGCCGCACGGAGGTGAAAACACACAGTCTTAAGTCTTGGGTGAGAGTGTGGGTAGGAGCACCTGATGTTCGAATGAAGGAGCATGGGTGAAGGTGCCGGAACAAGGGTGAAGGCACCAAGCACTAGTTGACACAGGTTCTTGGGTGGCTCGGGTGAGCACCCGCCCGTCTTGTAAAACATAACATGGAGGTGGAGAAGGGGACTTGGGTGAGGTCGCCACCCACCATGCAGAGATAAATGAAGGGTGACTCGGGTGAGCTCGCCCACCCATCGTGCGAAGGTTCGGTTGTGAAGTTTGGTTGGCAACTCGTGTGAGGGCGCGCCCGCCCGACTTGGGCAAAGGATTTTGGTTACCACACGGAGGTGTGACAAAGTTGTAAATTTGGCTAAGTATGAAACTTGGTGTTCCAATTATACTTGTAAAGCTTTGTAACATTGAAAGATTGTATAATATATTGTATTTGGGTAGACTCATTGTTCAGGGAGTTGCCCCTCCCTTTATACTATGCAATTGTGTTCTTCAGTTATAATTGTTGTTGATAATGAATGTGTATGGGTGTTAATTGGTATAAAGGAAACATAATAATTACTTGGTTGAGAAACACAAACTAAGTAGGACATATGGTTAGGCGTAGTCCATGAAGATAAGTATTGGTGAAAAGAAAGTGTTTGGTGGTGCCGCACCTCGCCAAGAGTGGTTGAAAGACTACCACCAGCTTGGGGGCGTGACAGTTGGTATCAGAGCTCATGGTTGGAGCTGGTGAACGAAGAGCAGGTGGCTCATGATGAAGTGCAGGTGTGCATACACTTGGAAGTTGGTGACAGTGAAGCAGGTACTTGCAGGTGAAGGAAGCTGTTTCACATACAAGTGGAACAAGGGCTGGTTTAGGTTGCAGGAACTTGGTGAAGTTGGTGAAGGTGGTAGATGAACATATGGAAGGTGAGTCTAACCACAATACAAGTGAAGCCTTCCAGTACGAAGTGTTGGAACAGGTGAGTAGATGGAGTTGTGACTGGGTTTCGATGAAGGCTGAGAATATGAAGATTCAGGAAAGCTATTCGAAGCTGAGGGAAGAACTTGAAGAACTCAAGTCCCAATGCAGAAGTACAATGGATGATGAACTCAAGGAACTTGACAAGGAGATCCAACAGAATGGACTTGATCTTCAAGAGCTCTTGGATGAGAGAGCTCGGTTGAGAAAGAAAAGTGCCATGGTGGAGACCGAAATCAAGCAGATTGAGGACGAAATGAAGAAGAAACTTCTTGGTAAGAAGGTTGTTGTAATTGAGCAGGATGAGCTCGACTACATTGACAGGCTGGGAACTCACTACCGTAATAATCCATAGGATGTTCGGAAGCTTAGTTCTATGGAAGTAGTCAATGGGCACTTGGTTGGTGCACTTAAGCAGAATGCGATGGAGGACAAGCTTGAAGGAAGTCAAGCTGAGCCAGGATCGAGTTATGTAGAAGAGCCAAGCAAGGAAGTGAACTACTTAGGAGGAATGTCAAATTGGAGCACAAGCCAATGGACACTTTTGAGGCCAAGTTTTTGAAGAAGGTTGCTGATGTGAGACACAAGATAAAGCTGATAGAAGGGGGTGATGCCTTGAAGCTGAGTTTTGTGCAGGTGACCGTGAAGGGCAAGAGATTTGCAGCTTTGGTGGATACGGGGGCTACTCATAGCTTGTTGAGTAAGAAGGCAACAAAGTCTTTTGGGAAGAAAGCTGAAATGGAGAGGGAGTGGAGTGCTTGCAAAGCAGTCAACTCTACCATGAGAGCTGTTATTGGTGTGATGGAAAACACTTAGGTGAGAGTGGGCTCGTGGTTTGGAAAGTTGGACTTGAGGATCGTGGACATGGATGGTCATTCTATGGTGTTGGGGCAAGATTTAATGAAGCTTGCATAAGCCATACCAATGGTGGACTGGGACATTCTCTTGATCACAGCTAGAGGAAGAACTATGTTGGTTCCGATGAATAGAAGGAGTTGCTTGGGGTATCGACCGAGGATGAATTCTATGACTTTGTATCCCAAAGATCCGAATGTGAAGCATGAGGATGTGGAGCAAAGAGGACTTGGGAGTATGACTCAAACAACGAAGGAAGGGAAGGTGATTGACTTCGTTGCGAGAGCGAGGAAGAAGGAAGGAAGTGAGAGGACAATCTCACGAATTATGGAGCACTTGACAGAGACATATTCTACTGATGATCTTCACAATGGAATTACAAATGAAGGGAGTATGAGTACTACTTCAGAAACAGTGGTTGGGGAAGATTATGCAGGTAGAGATCCGGCTGGTATAGTGGACTTTTGTAGATATGCTATGGGTATATATGACTTTCAATTGACGAAGGACAAGCTTGGGAAGCTTTGGTGCACATGTGGGGAGGTTGAGGATGTGCATAGATATTTGAGGACACAGTATCAATCTGATACATGGGTGGATGAGAGTCAGGGAGGAAACTTCCTGGCCCTCCTTTCCCTATATACAACCTTGGAGATGGGTTGGTGTAGGGACCTTGTTTGGGAGGGGCTACACCAACTTAACAAGGGGCCTTGGAGGAGGCTTCTTTATGATAGATTGCAAACTTAGATGTAGATGGCCAGATGTTGGGACAGAGTCTACATGGGTTGGACATCATGGACAACTAGAGTCATGGACATCAGGTTGGAGATATGGAGCATGACAGTTTATGCACGGACATTATGCAGGAGCATGTGTAGAGGTGTCATTCATGGACATTCTATGGGGAATGCTGAAGCAAAGGATGTTGTGCAGATGCTGTTGTGACATGGAGATGTATGAGCCAGTCGAAAGGTTGTACACTCTTGTGCAACAAGACCATGGACCGAACATGTTGTAGATGGGATGGAGTTTCCATGGACCTGAGCATGGGATTGAGAGCAGACTTCATGAGTCCGAGATGTAGCAGAAGTTAGGGAAAGATTGATGATGGCATAAGGATGTGAATTCTTGTGGTTTGGACATATGGTTGGATTAGCTACCCAACTAGTTCGAGTCATGAGGGGTACCAGTGTGCAAACAGATGTCTGTATCAGGTGGAGTATCTTGACAGGAAGACTACAGGATGAGGACGACACATGATGGAGATGTAGTTCTACATATGTTGCAGGGATGTTTGTAGTATGTGGAGGAGTTGATATCATGGATAAGACTGTTCGGATATGGAAATATTGATCTTGATGGATGGTTACTAGGATGGCATGTTGTCGAGGACGACAATGACTTCAGGTGGAGGAGGATGTAAGGACCTGTGGTCCTGGGCATCACCGAAACGCGTGCTAAGGTTGGAGTGCGACTTGGTGTGCGCACGAACTACATGAAACAGTAGAGCGACACTTGAAATAACATGGATAAAATGTTGAGCGAGAATTTTATATGATGAACAGCGTGGGCGTTCATGGAGTAAGCCGACGGTGATGAAAGTTGGTTGAGGACGTTGGCAGATGAAGCTGACTGTATGAAGAACCAAGGAGAAGGGCGTCGGTGGAAATATAACGCAGGTCAGCCATGGAGTTGGTTAACCATGCGAGCAGCATATATATTGGTGCGATGGAGATTCATTTGGACATCAACAAACATCACTCAAGGCACTCAAGTGAGAAGGAGAAGTGCGCAGTTCAAAGGTGTAGCCGCAACAAAGAAAGGTGAGGTGCAATTCTATGCGCCCAGCCTTGGGCGAGGCTGCACGGAGGTGAAAACGCATAGTCCTAAGTCTTGGGTGACAGCGTGGGTAGGAGTGCCCGATGCTCAAACGAAGAAGCGTGGGGAACACGGGAGAAGGAGCTGAGCGCTGGTTGACACGGGTTCTTGGGTGGCTCGGGTGAGCACCCGCCCGTCGTGTAAAACATAATGCGAAGGTGGAGAAGGGGACTTGGGTGAGGTCGCTACCCACCGTGCGGAGATAAACAAAGGGTGACTCGGGTGAGGTCGCTTGCCCATCATGCGAAGGTTCAGTTGTGAAGTTTGGTTGGCAGCTCGTGTGAGGGAACCCCCGCCCGACTTGGGCAAAGGATTTTGGTTATCACATAGAGGTGTGACAAAGTTGTAAATTTGGCTAAGTATGAAACTTAGTGTTTCCAAGTATACTTGTAAAGCTTTGTAACATTGAAAGATTTTATAATATATTTTATTCAGGCAGACTCATTGTTCAAGGAGTTGCCCCTCCCTTTATACTGTGTAATTGTGTTCTTCGGTTATAATTGCTGTTGATAATGAATGTGTATGGGTGTTCATTGGTATAAAGGAAACATAATAATTATTTGGTTAAGAAACACAAACTAAGTAGGACATATGGTTAGGCATAGTCCATGAACATAAGTATTGGTGAAAAGAAAGTGTTCGATGGTGCAACACCTCACCAAGAGCGGTTGAAAGACTACCACCAGCTTGGGGGCGTGACAGGAAGTGTAAGGCCCTGTAGTCTTTGAATGCGCTCTGTCATGAAGTGCGATGACAAACAAAGAAAGGAACGAGCTCGAATTGGCGTGCGAATGCGTTATGTAGTAATGCGAGCACATAGAAGAGGAGAGCGATGGTTTTATAAGGCGTGGGGAGCATGAACGCTCAACCCACGGCCGACCTACAAAAGTAGCAAGGTCGACACATGTTTTGGATAAGCTTGCGATGGGGTTGAGGGCATGGGCAGGTTGGCTGGGCAACTACGACCTTGCCTTGCCACTCATATATATTGGTGATGCATGGAGGTCATTTCCACCATCGCTCAAACACAACAACTTTGCTCATCATGTGAAGTGCGCAGATCTAAGAGGTGGACGCAGCAACATAGGAAGGCGCAAATTTTGGTGATGCGCCCGTTCTTGGGCAAGGCCGTATGAAGGTAGTGCATAGATTTGTTTTGGGTGATACTTGGCACAGGTGTCTTGGTAGCTCAGGGAGCACCCGCCTCTCATGCAAGGGTAAATGGTGGAGACTTGGTGAGTCACCTGCCGGTGGGAAGTTGGAGAATGGTGGAACGTAGTGAAGCCGGGTGCACGGTGGAACGTTGGTGAAGTCGGTTGTGCGAAGGGGGTGTCTTGGTGACTTGGTGGAGTCACCCACCCGTCGTGCACGAAGACAAGGTTCGGTTGTGAAGTGCGGAAGGCAGCTCGTGTGAGGGTGCGCCCGCCCACCTTGGGCAAGGAAATCTTGGTTGTCGCACGAAGGTGTGACAAAGTTGTAAATTTGGCTAAGTATGAAACTTGGTGTTTCCAAGTATACTTTTAAAGCTTTGTAACATTGAAAGATTGTATAATATATTATTCGGGCAGACTCATTGTTCAGGGAGTTGCCCCTCCCTTTATACTGTGCAATTGTGTTCTTCATTTATAATTGCTGATGTTAATGAATGTGTATGGGTGTTCATTGGTATAAAGGAAATATTAATAATAATTGGTTGCGAAACACAAACTAAGTAGGATAAGTGGTTAGGCATAGTCCATTAACATAAGTATTGGTGAAAATAAAGTGTTCGGTGGTGCCGTACCTCACCAAGCACGGTTGAAAGACTACCGCCGGCCTGGGGGCGTGACAATTGGTATCAGAGCTAGTATGAAGACTTGGAGGAGTCTTGCAGGAAGCTGGGTGTAGCAGGTGTGTAGACACTTGACAGTTGGTGACAGTAAAGCAGGTACTTGCAGGTCAAGGAAGCTATTTCACATACAAGTAGAACAAGGGCTGGTTCAGGTTGCAGGCAACTTGGTGAAGCTGTTGGATGGTCGAGACTAGATTTCAAAGAAGAAGGAAGCTGTTAGCAATGGCAGCTGAATCTCAAGCTGGGTCTAGTCACGGTGCCAAGGATGCTACTATGGCATTCATTGAAAAAGTGTTGGAGAAGATGGAGGACTTGGAAGCTTTCTGGACTAAGAAGATGGACTTGGTTGAGAGAGATCAAGAGGCCAATTCAAAAATGAAGGAAGAGCTCGATGAACTCCGGACTCAATACGAGTACATTGATCTTATGTGTACACAACTTGAAGTAAGGGTCAAGGAAGTTGAAGAGGCATAGGACCGAGGTCTTGTAGAGATCGTGGACTTGCAGAAGTCTCTTGACGAAGCCAGAGATGAGATCACGGTGCTGAAGAAGGCCGTGAGGCATAAATCAGGTGGAGGAGTGCCTCATGTGAAAGTCAAGGAACCGGAATCTTACGATGGTACAAGGAGTGCAAAGACTCTTGGCAACTTTCTGTGGGACATGGAGCAATACTTGGAATGCTTGGGTCCATCTGATGATGAGACGAAGGTGAAGGTAGCTGCTTAGTTCTTGACAAAGGATGCTAAGATGTGGTGGCGAAGGAGGATGGATCAGATTTCCAATGGCAGTGCTGGTGACCTTACTTCGTGGGATGAGATGAAGAAAGCTTTGCAGACCCATTTTAGTCCTCATGATGAAACGTGGGAAGCGTGGATGAAAATTAAGTTCATAAAGCGGACAGGGAACCTTCAGACATATTAGCGGGAGTTTGCAAGTACGGTTCTGGAACTTCCTGACATGGCGGAGAGGGAAAAGGTGTTCAATTTAATTATTGGGTTGAAGCCTTGGGCACGCAGTGAAGTGAAGAGGCAGTGGATTAGAACACTTGAGGAAGCTTTTGCTGCTGTGGACAGGTTGGTGGAGAATTATGATGAGACTTCTAATGATAGGAAGAAGAAGTCTGATAAGCCGAAAGAGAAGAAGAAGGATGATGCTTCAAAATCGGATGATAAGTCGAAGACAAAGAAAGCTTTGAAGTGTTCGATATGTGTTGAACCACATATGGTGAAGAACTGTCCTTCTAGACCGAAAGTGGCTCTTATTGCACAATCTAACGCAAAGAATGAAGAAGCTTCTGTGGGGATGATGCAGATACTTGGTGTTGCTGCTACTACAGAGGTGATCTCTCGGAGGGATCCTGAGAGGAATAGTTTGGAGTATGTTCGGATGAAGATTGAGAGTGCTAATATAATCACTATGGTGGATAGTGGGGCTACTCACAACTTCATGGGTGAAGATACTGCGAGAAGAATTGGGCTAAAATTTGTACCAGTGAAGGCACAGATGAAGACAATCAATTCTCCTCTTGATGGTGTTCTTGGTGTAGCTGAAAAGGTGGACACAACACTAGGTGAGTGGACAGGGATGGTCGACTTCACTATAGTGCGGATTGATGACTACAAAGCTGTGTTGGGAATGGAATTCTTGAAACAATTTGATGCTATGATTGTTCCACATTTGAAGAGGCTGTATATTTACGATGGAAGGGAGGATGTACCCATTGGTGTACCAACCATTGGAGTGACAAAGCCTGATTGTAAGTTGGCAGTGATGCAAATGGAGGATGAGAAGCGAATGGAAGATATGAGTAAGCGGTTGTCCATGGTTGAGACAAAGCTTACCGAGCAGTCATTGGTCATCAGGACTCTTTCAGATAGTATCTTGGATTTGTCGAGAAGGCTAGAAGTGGTTGAGGATGATGATGATGGTGATGAGGCATATGTGAGGCCAAATGTCCGGGAGGAGGATCGGGTCACTTATCTACAGAGGATGGAGATAGAAAATCCTGATAGATGGATTGAGATGATTAGTGAGGGTGAGCCTTCAGGCTCTACTCCCTCCACATCTTCTTAGATGACATAGAATATGGGGCTCATTGTTAGTTTCTCATGGCAGTGAGTCCTTAAACATGTTGAGCAGGTATGACAGATGGTGCAGGGATGGCTTGGCATCAAGCATCATGACATGTTGCAGATGGGATGGAGTTTCCATGGACCTGAGCATGGGTGAGATTCTCGGTGAGTCTGAGATGTGGCAGAATCTGAGATAGACTGGTGAAGGCATAAGGATGTTCACTCTCATGGCTTGAGTGTGACAGTTGGATTAGCTACACAACTAGTTCAAACATCGGGTCCAGAAGTGCACGGAGAGATGTTGGCATCAGGCAGACGAGGAGGACAGTTCACAGGATGAGGACGAAACATGATGGAGATGGGAGTTCTACATATGTTGCAAGGATGTTTGCAGTATGTGGAGGAGTTGACATCATGGGCCAAAGATGAGACAGATATTGATGTTGATCTTGGTGGATGGCTACCAGGATGGTATGTTGTCAAGGACGACAAGGACTTTAGGTGGAGGAGGATGTAAGGACCTGCAGTCCTTGAACGTGCTCCGGTATGAAGTGCGATGACAAACAAAGAAAGGAACAAGCTCAACTTAGCGTGCGAAGGCATTATGTAGTAATGCGAGCACATAGAAGAGGAGAGCGATGGTTTTATAAGGCGTGGGGAGCATGAACGCTCAACCCACGGCCGACCTACAAAAGTAGCAAGGCCGACACATGTTTTGGATAAGCTTGCGATGGAGTTGAGGGTGTGGGCAGGTCGGCTGGGCTGCTACGACCTTGCCTTGTCACTCATATATATTGGTGATGCGTGGAGGTCATTTCCACCATCGCTCAAACACAAGAACTTCACTCATCATGTGAAGCAGTGCGCAGATCTAAGAGGTGGACGCAGCAAGATAGGAAGGCGCAGATTTTGGTGATGCGCCCGTTCTTGGGCAAGGCCGCACGAAGGTAGCACATAGCTTGGTTTTGGGTGAGACTTGGGACGGGTGTCTTGGTAGTTCAGGTGAGCGCACGCCCGTCGTGTAAGGGTAAACGGTGGAGACTTGGTGAGTCGCCTGCTGGTGCAAAGTTGGAGAACGGTGGAACGTAGTGAAGTCGGGTGCATGGTGGAACGTTGGTGAAGCCAGTTGTGCGAAGGGGGTGTCTTGGTGACTTGGTGGAGTCACCCACACGTCGTGCACGTAGACAAGGTTCAGTTGTGAAGTGCGGAACGCAGCTCGTGTGAGGGCGCCCCCGCCCGCCTTGGGCAAGGAAATCTTGGTTGTCACACGAAGGTGTGACAAGGTTGTAAATTCGGCTAAGTATGAAACTTGGTGTTTCCAAGTATACTTGTAAAGCTTTGTAACATTGAAAGACTGTATAATATACTATTCAGGCAGACTCATGTTCAGGGAGTTGCCCCTCCCTTTATACTGTGCAATTGTGTTCTTCATTTATAATTTTTGATGTTAATGAATGTGTATGGGTGTTCATTGGTATAAAGGAAACATTAATAATACTTGGTTGCGAAACACAAACTAAGTAGGATAAGTGGTTAGGCATAGTCCACGAACATAAGTATTGGTGAAAAGGAAGTGTTTGGTGGTGCCGCACCTCACCAAGCACGGTTGAAAGACTACCGTCGGCCTGGGGGCATGATAGGAAGGGTCATGGCGACGATGTCTCTTCAAAGGTCAATAGGTATGGCGGTGTTGCCTCTTCGACGCTGGATAGGTCATGGCGATGAGGCGGTGGAGGAGGTGTTCGGTGAGTTGACATGCGGTAATTATTTCCATCACTTCCCCTTTATTATGACTAGCAACTTAGCCATGACTTAACATAACTTAAACATGCCTATTGGTCTAAGTCTTAGGTAGGCCTACAATGACTCAAAACTTTGACATTAATTCGTGGGCTAGATTTCTTTTTTTGTTTCTTCTAGATCTTGTATCCTCTAAACTATTTCATCTTTGCCTTTTTGCAGTAGGTTCCAAATTTCAGTTTCTTCATTTGATGTTGTAGCTCTTCCAAAACATAGAAAATCATTTCAGGGTGTCCATGGATGTTCTCTACGTCTTTAAAACTTTTCTTGTATGTGGACTGCTACCACATGTCATCTTCTATAGTTTGTTCTTCATCATCAATCTTTTGATTATCAATTTGCTGCAACATAAGTTCATAATAGAATTTTATCTCTTTAGGATTCCAATAAATAAAATTTTCATTGACATTTTCATTTTCAACATTGTCCATGTTGTCTTCAACATTCGTTGTTGCAACTTCTATGTCGACATAATCAACACATGGTGTTTCAAGCCATGCTTCAAGGAACTTTAATTCTTCTTCAAATTTTGTCGCCTCATCTCCGTTGCTTTTAACATATGCGCACACAAAATCAATGTTAAATTTATATGAAAAACCATCTTCAGAACCATATTAGCTCTGTTCATTCTACTATGGAATGAGAGCTTTCTTCTCTTCTTCCTTTTTTGACTTTGTCGATGCCTCATAATCTTGATTCTCCACCTCTGCTTTTGCAAACAAGTTTTCTTCCACTTGGTTTCCAGACACAAGTGGGTTTCTCTCGCCAAATAACAACATATCAATAAGATGTTTATGTTGCATCATATGCAACCATTCATCACTAGTTAATTGTTCTTCATCAAAATCAACATCAACAATTTCAATTGCTGGATCCACTGAACCAAATGCTTCTCCATTGATAACATTATCTATGCCAAAATCACTTCCTACTCATAACATACCATCAAGATTATGATCCACTTTCAAGTGAGATCCACCAAACTCTTCATCTTTTTGTAGATCTGCTACTACAGATCCATCTTCATTTTTATCTTGAAGCACTACTTCAACACGATGTACGACACTATGATCTTTGACTCGATTACTCCCCCTTACACCAAATTCTGCTTCCAAGATCTTTCATGCTTCCTTGGAAGTTGTAGCTTTTGCTTCCTTGGAATTTGTAGCTTTTTCTACCTTGGACAAAAACTTCTCACCCAATCCTTGTTTTATAAAATTTGATGCTAAATCATCGCATACTTCATCATATGGTTTATTAGACCAATATTCAATTAAGTCATTAACTCAAAGAAAAGTTAGCATTCAAATAACCCACAAATCAAAATATTTACTAGTAAACATAGGTGGTGGTAGCAGATCAAAGCTACACCAATCACCCTCGATTTATTCTTTGTCTTCTGCTAGACTTCTCAGTTCCTCAGCTTCGGCCTAAACTTCTCTAAACATGGCAATGACCTTTTCTTTTTCTTTTCGATTCATTTTCTTAATCTTCTTTAGTCACGCGTTAAAGCATTTAACACTCTCCTCCAAGCGGTGCACTACGTTAGTCGCATGCGGTGGTGCCCTACTTTAGTCGCATGCGGTCAGCACGTGACACGCGTTAATCAACCAAAAATTCCGAAGTCAAAGTTTTTAAAAGTCACTTGGGATCGCATGCGGTCCTCACGTGACACGCGTTAATCAGCCAAAAATTCCGACGTCAAAGTTTTTAAAAGTCACGTGGGAGTAATAAGGGAGTAAGAAGGTTTACGTTATTCATAAATATTTTTATGAGGCTAACATGAATGTTTACGCTATTTTTTTATGAGGTTCCCGTAATTCAAAAAGTTTTTCTGTTGAAAGTTATATAAAGGTGTGGTAAAACCAAAGAAGGATTTTTCAAGGGAGAGACCTTACGAAAAGGGTTTATTATAAAGGTTTTTTTTAATATATAAATATTTTCTATAAAAAGATTTTTTTATATAAAAATAATAACTTCAGGTTTTTTTGAAAATGGTTAATTTTTGAAAAAGTTTGCAAAGGAGAATTTTAGGGTTTTTTTTCAAAGATAAATTTTTAGTGAAAGATGGATTTCTCAAATTTCCAGCCCCAGTTTCCATCGTTTATAGGGAAAGATTCTGATGTGTGGGTCATTAAGATGGCGCCCACATTCCAGGCACATGATGTTTGGGATTATGTCTAGTTTGGGTTTTCAGAACCTAAGGATGAAGCAGAAGCAAAAGCTCTCAGTAATACAGAGAAGGAACAATGGAAGAAAGACAAGAAGAAGAATGCACAAGCGTTGCAGCTTATCCAGCAGGGAGTGGACCGAGCAGTATTCCAAAGGATTATGATCACATTTGCAACAAAAGTAGCATGGGATACTTTGGCGATAAACTATACATGCATGACCAAAGTTAATGTTGTTAAGTTGCATAATACTATGAGAGGTTTTGAAAGCCTGCAGATGGAGGAGACAGAAGACGTCAATTCTTTCACGAATTGGGTCATAATTGTTGTAAATCAGTTAAAGATTTATGGGGAAGAAATTAAAGATCAGACAGTGGTTGAGAAGATCCTCAGATCTTTGTTTACCAAATTTGATGTTGTGGTAGCAGCCATAGAAGAAGCCAAATATTGGGCATCATTGACAATTGACGAGTTGATGGGATCACTTCTATCACACGAGGCAAGGATAGGTAGAAATAACAATTCCACTTTAGAGACCTCTTTCAAAAGTCATATTTCTATTTCAAGAGACAAAGGTCGAGGCAGAAGTAGAACGAGAGGCATAGGCCAAAGTGGAAGATATGGTGGTAAGAGATATAATCGAGAAGAGCATGAACATGAAAGTGGAAGCAACTACAAAAGCTTCACAAATCAAAGGTGAGATGTTATTATTACAATAAATTTGGTCACTATGCTCGTGATTGTAGGAAAATGATAGTTGATCAAGGGAACAAGACAGCGAATGTTACTACAGAGAGTACTGACTCCATGTTCCTAGCTTGCCATACCATGTATGAACCTTCTTCTAGTGTGTGGTTGCAGTAACCACATGACATGCAACAAGAATTTGGTTGCAAATTTTAATCAATCTATCAAAACAGAGGTAAAGTTGGGGATTAACAGACTATGCAAGTAGATGAAAAAGGGGTGGTCAACATTCTGACCAAGTAGGGGGAGCCAAAGACAACCTCAAAGGTATTTTATGTTCCTAGTCTTAAACATAATTTGTTACGTGTTGGTCAATTGACATTGAAAGAATACTAAGTTATCTTTCAAGGTCAAGAATGTGTTATATATGACAAGCCCCCAAGCAAACAGCTTATAGCAAAGGTGCAGATGATGAGAAACAAACCTTTTCCTCTAATTATGAATTACAGTGGTCACGTGAATTCTTTTACAGTTGCATGTTCTAATGATTATTGGTTATGGCACTTTCGATTTGGACAATTATGCTTTTCTGGTTTAAGATTGTTGTAGCAAAAACAGATGGTCAGAGGATTACCTCCCATCAAAGAACCTGGTAGTACTTGTGAGTGTTGCATCTTAGGAAAGCAACACTGTGAAAGTTTTCCAAAGGGAGTTGCATACAGAGCAAAGCAACCTCTTGAGCCAATGCATACAGACTTATGTGGACCTATGAGGACACAATCGATTAGAGGAAGTTGTTACTTCCTCAATTTCATTGATGACTACAACAAAAAGACTTGGGTTTACTTCTTAAAGCAGAAGTCTGAAACTTTTGCAAGGTTCAAAGAATTCAAAGCCCTAGTAGAGAACCAAAGTGATCGACAAATCAAAGTATTGAGGTCAAATCATGGTGGAGAATATGACTCAAAGGAAATCCATGATTATTGCAAACAACATGGAATCAGAAGACAATTTACAGCGAGGTACACACCGCAACAGAATGGTGTAGCAGGGAGAGAACATGACAATTATGAACATGGTAAGAAGCATGTTGAAAGACAATAACTTGTCTAATGAGTATTGGGCAGAAGTAGTTGCATGTGCTATTTATGTGATCAACAGATATCCTACAAAGAGTGTGATGAACAGAGTACCAGAACAAGAATGGCCATGTATGTATTGCAACATATCTCATCTCGAAGTATTTGGATGTGTAGCTTATGCGCATGTGCCTAAGGAGCGAAGAGGCAAATTGGATGATAAAAGTGAAAAATGCATATTCATTGGTTATAGTGAGCAATCAAAAGCTTACAAATTGTATAACCCTGTCATAAAGAAGACCATAATTAGTAGAGATGTTGTGTTCAAGGAACAAAAGTAATGGAATGGCACTATAAACAAAACAATTGATGCACGAATGCCACTGATGGAAGAAGATGATGTAGTAGAAAAGGAGCAGCAAGAATCATAGGTGAAGACACCAAACAGAGACACACCAACAAGGACTCCAAGAATTTTAGAGCAACATGAATCTTCAAGCAGATCAACAGATCAAGATTCTCCCAACAATCAATCAGGTGATGAATCAAGTGATGGTAAGAGAAAGATGAGAAGTTTGAAAGATATTTATGATGATCTAGATGTTAGTTCAAATTTTGCATTGTTGTCATTCCAACCTTCTTCGTTTGAAGAAACAACCAAAGATGAAAATTGAGTGGAAGCCATGGATGAAGAAATTGAGGCTATTGAAAAGAATGATACATGGGATTTGGTTGATTTACCAAAGGACAAAAATCTCATTGGTGTAAAGTGGGTGTATAAGACAAAGTTGAATGAGAAAGGTTAAATGGACAGATTTAAAGCTAGACTTGTAGCAAAAGGATTCTCGCAACAACCGAGAATAGATTTTGGAGAAACTTTTGCTCCAGTAGCCATATTGGACACTGTAAGAGCAGTTCTAGCCACAACAACTCAGAACAAGTGGAAAGTATATCATATGGATGTGAAATTAGCCTTCTTGAATGAAATTGTAGAAGGATAAATTTATGTGCAGCAGCCTCTAGGATATGAAGTTGAGAGTAATGAAGAGAAAGTTTACAGGTTGAAAATAACACTCTATGGACTGAAGCAAGCACCTAGAGCTTGGTATAGTAGAATCGACAACTACATGATCAAGAATGGATTTTGCAAAAGCAACATTGAGCCTACTTTGTACACAAAGGTAAATGATCTTGGAAAAATTTATTTTGTTTTCCTATATGTTGATGACATGATTTTTACAGGTGATTTTGAGATAGATGAATTTAAAGCAGCTATGATGAAAGAATTTGAGATGACAGATCTTGGTTTCATGAAATATTCTCTTGGCATAGAAGTTGAGAAATCTGAAAAATGAATTTTTATTTGTCAAAATAAATATGTCAAAGATTTATTGAAAATATTCAGGATGGAAAATTGCAAACTTGTCCCTACACTGGTTGCATCAGGTACAAAGTTAAGCAAGGATGATGAAGGATTATATGTCAATCCAACTCTATTCAAAAGATTGGTTGGCAGCCTCATGTATCTCACAGCTACAAGATCGGATATCATGCAAGGAGTGAGTTTGATTTCCATATTTATGGAGACTCCAAAAGAGACACATTGGAGTGTGGGAAAAAGAATTATGAGATACATAGTAGGAACTAGAGATTGTGGCATAATGTATGCAAGAACAGAAAAGAAAGACTTGATTGGATACATAGATAATGATTTTGCAGGAAGTTTGGATGATAAGAAGAGCACTTCTGGTTTTGTGTTCCACCTTGGTTTAGGTGTGATTTCATGGGCATCTAATAAGAAACCCATTGTGACACTTTCGTCAGTAGAAGTAGAATATGTAGCAACAACATCAACAACATGTCAAGCAGTGTGGCTAAGAAGAGCATTTGATGGACTCAAGACAAAACAACAAGGATCAACAACAATATATTGTGACAACACCTCAACGATTGCACTGTCCAAGAATAATGTGTTTCATCAAAAGAGCAAGCATTAATGTGTTTCATCAAAAGAGCAAGCATATTGATACTCGATATCACTTTATTAGAGAACTTTGAGCAATGGAGAAGTTCACTTGAAGCCTTGTAAATCTAGTGATCAATTGGTTGATATATTTACTAAGTCATTAGCACAAGATGTGTTTGAGTTTCATAGAAGAAACTTGGGTGTTGTAAGCTTAGCTGAGACTAGGCATGTTTGAGTTGTCATGAGTCATGTTTTAGTTTAGCAGTCGTAATTAAGTGGGAGTGTTAAAATAAGATAATTACTCCTGCATGAGGAGTTGGCTAAACATAGAGAGTTAACTGAGTGATTGAGTATTTGAGTGTTGAGTCAAGTCGAGTTAAGTGATAGACGACTTTCAATGTGTGGCTGCATGTGCATGCATGTCGATGCGAGTCGTTAGTCGAAAATGATAAATATCCTTCACCGGGTTCATTGTAAGCATCATGTTTTGTGTGATCAATAGAAGAGAAACATCTAGTGTTGTATGTGTGAATTCATGCTTTGTCTCCTCCACCTTTTCTACAACAACAAAACTGACTGTGTAAAACTACATCAAATGAGAAAAATACTACTACAAGAGCATGCAATTACAACTGCATACAACTTCGCATGTGCTCTGCTATGCGTCATCTACATTTATACAGAAATAGCTTACTCGCAGTGATGTCTCTTCGAAGCTCAACAGGTATGGCGGTGGAGCCTCTTCGACACTGAGCAAGTCATTGAGAGGCAGTGATTATTTCCAACAAATATCCCTATCAAGGGAACCAAAGTAAAGAGTGATTTTGTTTCCATTACAACGACCTTTTAGGATTCTGTTTTTCGAGTAATCCAGAAGAAACTTCATTCTATTCAGAATCGGGTTTTGTTGATGGCTATTTGGTGATGTTGTTTCCATTGCAACATCCTTTTAGCATTCTGTTTTTCGAGTAATCCAGAAGAAACTTCATTCTATTCAGAATCGGGCTTTGTTGATGCCTATTTGGTAAGAGGCTTGATACTCACGCTTGGTAATTGGGTGCATATAGTTGATACCTCCTGCTCCTTCATATCTTGCCCGGTGCAAAGAACAATTAGTGAGTGGATCAAACAAAAAAAATTATGTTGTAACATTATGATTAATGCATTTGCTATTATTTTTTAGGCTATTGATACTCTTACCGCTGAATGCAAAAAGTGAGTTTGAAGAATTCATTATATACCACATAGCCCTCGAGTTATTTTATTCGATCCCATAATTGGATCTCGCTTCTTCTGCGTTGAGATGAATCCAAACAACCATAAGGTCCAAAAAATTCTCGTTTTTCTGCAGTGCCACTCACTGTCCGGACGTCCTTCCTTATGGTGATCAGGGTGCTAGCTGAAGCCGTGGCGTTGGAAAATGAAAAAGAGGAACACTGAAGCCGAAATTATCGCAGAAAATTATCACAAAAAGAGAGGAACAGTGAAGTCGATAGCAAAATCTGATCCAGTACCGATCTCGCTGATGTTGAAAAAGAAGATCGGGGAGCCGAACAGTGCTTTGTCGGCATCTATGTAGGCCAAGAAGATTGATCCTCGACGTTCTGTACATAATCCTGGGTGTTGGAACTAAATGATGGGGGCATGTCGGCAAGCGGAAGAGAACACCATCACCATAGCCTCGCAGAGGAGTGTGGAAGCGAGCCATGAGATGAACCCGGATATCACCATGAACCTGAATGCCATGAGATGAACCTGGATATCACCATGAACCTGAATGCCATGAGATGAACCCAGATATCACCATGAACCTGAATGTCACGAGATGATCCGATGGCTTTTCGGTTCGACTATCTGTAACACACAAAAGGAGACGACGGAGAAGACACAACTGTCGATTGCTCTCAGACGAAACATATTCGGAAAAATATCAAATCTTAGCCAAAATTTGAATGGTTTCCCCCCAAAAAATAGCACAGTTTAGACCATGCGAAAATTTAAACACATACTACCCATATTCAATACAAATACAAATATATAAATATTAAAGATTATAATATTTCATTCAACCCGTTGGGTGAAAATTTAAACAGATAATACCCATATTCAACACAAATACACATATTAATGGTTAAAATATTTCATTCAACCTGTTGGGTTAAAACCTATAAGATTTTGCAATAACCAAACATATATGCATGGCTAAGAGTTCTAAAACGAATAAATAGATGAGATTGTTCTGGCTAAGAAGATGCTCTCGTTATAGATGAGATCATTTATATATCACTTTTTTCAAATGATAAAATTGTTAAATAAGCACCCTGTTAATATTAAAATTGGTTTATTAAATTTAAAGAAGGGTTAATAGTTATTTAATTTGTTTTAAAATTTTATTTTTAATTAATTAAATATTTATAAAAATTAGCATTAAAATAAATTATAATTATAATTTAATATTTTTATATTAGTGAAATCATATAAATTAAATGATTAATAATGTTTATAGGCATTATTAATGATAAGTATTAGAAAAAAAATATTATTTTACTTAAAATTGTTATTATTATTATTAATTATAAAAAAGTTAACAAGTAAGTTAAATATATATATATATACATTTAAAAAAGAATTAACAATTTTTTTAACCATAGAAATTGAGTCTCATTTTTTCATAAAGATTCTTAATGTATAAATAGGTTTGTTGTATTACCATGAGATCACTACCATGGTTTATCAGCATGCCCAAAAATTCATAAATCAATTTATATAACACGTATTTATATGACAATTTTTTTAATTAATAAAACTCATTAAAAGAAAAAAAAACATAACTATTTTATACTCCTCAAAATATTCTATAGACATTAAAACCATACCATCCAACTAATACTAATTAATAATTAAATTAAAATTCTGAAATTCCTATTTAAAAAATATGATTAAATTTACTTCATCAATAAAATAATTCGAAAATAATCTAGTAAAAAAACCACAATTTTTACTACCTATTTATATTAAAAAAAAATTCATAAAAAGAATAGAATTTTAGTGTTTGGTATGTACATCATTATAGCCTAATTATGTAGCTACCATGGAGTTGTTTGAGATATTCATTCTTAAAAATTATAATTAAAATGAAATATAAATAAATTAATCAACTAATACCCACAACTTATATATAATAATTTACATTTATTTTAATGAAAATAACTTAATATTATAATATTTGTATTTCTAATTTATGTTATATACTAAATAGGTTTAAAAAATAGATTTATATATGTAGTCTACTATATTCATTGAAAAAGATAAAATAATGTTGTGAGAAATGTGTCATTGTAAAAAATATAAATTATAATATGATGATGGTTTTCTAATAGTTCTATAGTATATTAGACTTAAATAAGGTAAAATATTAATTAGAATTCTTTAATATTTTATTTCTAATTTGAAAAGGAAGCTAAGAAGAATTTCCATATCACTACAATTTTGTTAACATAAAAGGCTAAAAAGGTTGATAGTGTGACAAATATTTTGATACTTATATTGAATGTGAGCATAAGATGGATTATTTAAGACAAATTTCTTTTCATATTAAACCTTATTAAGATCATATAGTTGAAAGCCTGTTTCATCCCTTAGTGTTTTGGGGATTGACCAATGCCTAGTTTCACTATGAAACTCATCTGTTTCATCCCTTAGTGTTTTGGGGATTGACCAATGCCTAATTTCACTATGAAACTCATGAGAACTAGTTCTTGTTTTGGAAATATTTATTTTTTCTTAACACTAATCAAGATAGAAATACAACTTTTGTTTTCAATATTGGGGTTGATCACCTCCTTAGAGTATCTTAGTTTCCTTTTTTTTCTTGAACTCTTTATTACCCCAGAATTTCTCCTTTAATTTGCAAGTAATAATATTTTTAATATTATATAAATTCTGCAAGATGGTAGCCTCCTTTATTCTCGAATGGTCCATAAAATATTGGGCGTCCTTATTTCACCCTCGCTTTAGCCAAAGGTGGAGATTTTTAGTGTTAAAAGAAAATTTAGTAAACCTCTTAGTGTCCATGTTGTATAACTTATTTTTATACCTAAGGTATTCATGCTTTCAATGCGGGAATAACTTGCTTCAATTAGGAGAATAAGGTAAAGAATATTTTATTTAATATTGAGGTTGTATTTTATCAACTACTTTTAGATTTGTTCAATCTTCCTCCACGACTCCTTGGAAATATTGGAACCCCAAAGCTCACTTCCATATAAAGCAATATGATTGACAAGAGTATCTAAGGTTCTCTTGTCATAAATGAAAGTATTATAGGCGATATTTTTGGATTTAATTATTGTGACTTTAGTTTTTTCAATATTAAAAGTGATACCCATCTCAAAGCATTAATCTGGGAGGATTCTTAGCTGCGTGCCAAAATATTAATGACTCCTTCCTAAAAGAACAATTTTGTCATCATAAAGAAGAAGAGTTATGGCCATATTAGTGAGCATGGGGCCAACACTACATGCATATTCCATACACACCATATTAGTGAGTGCGGGGCACAATTTTTTAGCTTATCAATGTATATGCAAAAAATGGTAAGGGATAAGAGGCAATCTTGGTTGACTTTAATATGCTATCGTGCTTCCTTATCCATGTCATACAAGTTAACTACCTCCAAGTTGTTTGTTGATGTGGAAATTTGAATTTTCTCAATTTGACCAAGGCAAAGTCAAATAGAAACTTTTTTGCTGCACTTCTAAACAAAATAAAATTTTGTAAATTATTGAATATTCTACATTCATTAGGGGAAGAACAATAGTTCAAAATAGATATATCCTGTGTGTCCAATTGCCTTAAAGAAGTTTATTTTCCAAGGCTTGTTTGTTCCACCTAGGCTGAGTGTGTTTCAAAGCTTTAGAAAGGTTGGTTTTCCAATATATATTGGTTGGGGTCGATAGTAACTCAAATGCCCTTATTATGGAACAAAATAAGCTCTCTAAAGAAGTGTTTCTTTTAGAAAAGGATATTCTTTATGAGGCAACAACAAATATAATGGCTAGAAAAATATCAATCCTTATGCTATGTCATCTTATTATTTCTAATTCGTCGATAAGAGTGTCTATTTCAACTTTAGGTGGAGGTAGGGTTGTTGACTTTTATTTTTAAATTTTAATAAAAAATGGGGATAAATTATCGAGGGAATATGTGAGGCATATCCTTCGCCTTAGTTCATGATCGATAGATGAGGCCCCAAACCATCAAACTATTGAATGTTGTTACTTGAAGGATTGAATGTGGTGCTCGTTCATTCCTGCACCAAGAATTCTTCTTCAAATCAATATCTCGGTTTCTTTTCTGGGCGCGAATGCAACCCTGGATGGTAGCAACCCTCAAATGACTTTTTCTTCCACTTACATTTCTTCCCTGCATCATACCCAACTGTAAGCATACTAGTTGAATTGATAGTAAACTATAGGATGTTAGAAATTTTACAGGGGCAAAGGAGAGGAGTTTCACTCATAAATCAGTTGCGGCAAGAAAATCACAACTGGACAAAGGCTTAAATAAAACACAAAAAATAACTCATGGAAAAAAAGAGTAAAACAGAGTAAAGCTTGGAGCAACACAATAAAACTTTGGATTAAATTCTAATTCATGAAAAATACATTCATATGAGACTGCGGGTCATTCACCTAGTAAAAAACATGTTTATGATGATTTACACTCACCAAGGGTTGTGGAGTAACACACAGTAAAACACAGTGACGGTTTTTTTCACGCGCCCACCAAAATTTTCTCCATGATTTTCTCTTCACCTCTCAGACTTTCACCCTCTCTCTCGCTCAACCTTGCAAATTAATTTTTCATTCATATTTATCAAAACACACAACTTTGACTCGTTAATTCATGGTAGATCAAAACATTAATACACAGTATGGGAGATTTTACATAATATTGATTTTCGGAATTGAAGGTGCTGTGGTGTGTAGATAACAATTGTGGAGTGAATTTTTTACCATACCTATATAAAAAAATTCATTAAGTGCTTTAACTCTATGATGTGTTGCGGAATGGTCAACATTGTATTTCCACTCAGAACATTAGTCCTTCGGCCTGCAAACAAAATCGCAACCTGCAGAAGTTGATTGGGAAAGTATCAGTGTGTTTAAGGTGGTGGTTGGGATTATTATTTCCAACACTCCCCCTTAATTACAATGACTGCCATTGACAACTTCCAAACAGTCTCTGAGATAAAAAAAACTTTCACGTGCCAATTGATTTGAGAAAATATCAGCAAATTGTTCCTGTGACATGTAGTGATGCAACAAAATTTCACCATTGTTAATTATCTCTCTAATAAAATGATATTTAGCATCAATGTATTGGTCCTCTTGTGATAAACAAAATTATTTGACAATGCAAATATGAAAGTGTTGTCGCAGAAAATAATTGTCATTCCCTCTTGGTCGTGGTGAAGATCCCTCAACATCCTTATCATCCAAACTGCTTGACACACTGCTACTGTTGCGGTGACATATTCAGCTTTTGCTGTTGATAGTGACACTATTGGCTAAATATTGGAGGCCCATGAAATGGCTCCGGAACCCAAATGAAAAACATATCCTGACGTGCTCTTTTTGTGATTGACACTTCCTGCCCAGTCACTATTGATGTAACCAACTAGCCTGAAATCATTTGTTGTGGCATAGAAAATACCATACTATTTTGTCCCATTGACATAACTTAGAATCCTTTTCGTTGCTTTCCAATATGTCTCCTTGGGTGTCTTCATGAACCTTGACACCAAACTCACTGCATATAATATATCTGGCCTAGTGGCAGTCAAATACATAAAGTTTCCCACCATACTTTTGTATAATGTCAGATTGACATTGCTGCTGCAATCTTCTTTGCTCAACTTCAACCCCATGACAATTGGAGTTGGTGCAGGCTTGCTATTCTGCATATTAAACATGTCCAAAATTTCTGCTACATACTTTGCTTGAGAAATAAAAATGTCATTTTCTGTTTTCTTCACTTCTATGCACAAAAATTACCTTACAACCCCAAGTTAGTCATTTCAAATTCACTCTTCATGGCTTCTTTGAAATCAATGATGAGGAAATCATTATTGCCTATAAAAATCAAATCATCTACATATAAGACAATAATAAGAATCTTACCATCACTCTCTTTGATGTAGAGAGTAGGCTCACTGTCACATTTGTCGAAACCATTGTCCAACAAGTAAGCATCTATCCTACTGTACCATGCACGCGGTGCTTGCTTTAGCCCATAAAGAGCTTTCCTCAACCTATACACCTTGTCTTCTTGGACTTCTACCTCATAACTAGGTGATTGTGCAACATACACTTCCTCTTTCAGCACTCCATTGAAGAATTCCGATTTTACATCCATTTGATACATTTTCCATTTATGTTCCGTGACAATCACCACAAATATACGCACTGTCTCCATCCTCGCGATTGGCACAAATGTGTCCGCATAATCTCTTCCATGTTGCTGCTTGTATCCTTTGAAAACTAGCCATGCTTTATGCCTTTCAATCTTCTCCTCAACATTTCTCTTGGTCTTCTAGACCCACTTCACTCCAATGACTTCTTTTCCTTATGGAAGGTTCACTAACTCCCATGTGTTATTATTTTCTATTGCTTCTATTTGTTCCTCCATTGCCGCAACCCATTTTTCTTCTTTGGTTGTATCTTCAAAATGGATTGGGTCATCTACATGAAAAAATAATGCAAATAAGGAATTTAGACTAGCACTACTATCAACTTCATCTTGCTCATAAATCTCATTTAAATTTCTGAATTTTGGTCTTCTTGTGCTTGCTGAAGCTGAGCTTGACATGTCACTTGGTGGTGCACTTTGCGGTGTGCTTGGAGAAGCACTTGTTTGACTACGTGATGCTGTCCTATTATTTGTTGAAGATGTTATTTGTTGCTTGCTTTGTTGCGCTTGAATAGGAGTAGGGAGTCATTGTTGAGGAATTTCTTGATGTTGTCAATTCCTCTTTGTCTTCATGTGGTATACATGCTTTCACATTTACTGTCTTCTATAAACCTCCATCCCATGCTTCCTCTTCTAGGAACTACACATCTCTGCTAATTATGACCTTCTTGGTTGATGGATTTTAGAGCTTGTATGCCTTAGATTCATCACTATATCCAACAAATATGTATTTCTCCCCCTTGCTGTACAAATTATTCCTCAACTCATCTGGGACATGTGCATATGCCACACATCCAAAGACTCTCATGTGAGTGACACTATGCTTTCTTCCACTCCATGCCTCTTCAGGAACCACATTCTTGAAATTTTTGGTTGGACACCTATTAATGATATACGTTGCACAAGAGACATCTTCAGCCCAATAATCATTTGGAAAATGCTTTTCATTCAGCATACCTCTTGCCATTTCCATAATGGTCCCATTCTTCCTTTCCATGACACCATTTTGCTGAGATGTATACATTGTTGTAAATTGCTTGTGAATTCCATTCTCAGTGCAAAATTGAAGGAAGTCATTTGAGATGTATTCACCACCTCTATCAGTCCTTAAGAATTTGATGTAGTGTCCACATATCTTTTCAACAAGATCCTTGTATTCGCAAAAGCACTCAAACACTTCACTTTTCTATTTTAGGAGATAGACACATGTCTTCCATGTGTAGTCATATATGAAGGTCAATAAATAATGGTTGCCACCAATTGATGGTGTTTGCATTGGTCCACATAAATCTGAATGGGAAATCTCCAAAGGTTCCTTTTCCCTTATTGACTTTCCTACTGGAAATGTCTCTCTATGTTGTTTGCCCAAGATACATCCTTCACATAGGCTGTCCGGTTTTTCTATAAGCGACAAACCCTTCACCATGTCTTTTCTATGCAGAAAATTCAAACCTCCAAAGTTGAGATGACCAATTTTCAAATGCCATAACCAATTTTCATATTTGACCTTTGCTTGAAAGTTTACTTATGTGACAACTACAACTTTTATTTTATCCTCTTTTGAGCTCATTGATAGTTGTGCTTGTGCACCCTCTTCCTTCAAATCTGATTTTATCTTTAGGGGAAACATTCTATTGTTTGTCATATAAACCTTTGCAATCAACTTCCTTCTTGGAGGCTTATCCAAAATTGTGCACTAATCATTTTTGAAAAAGACATTGTAGCCCTTTTACATGAGCTTTCCAATGCTTATGAGGTTATGCTTCAAACTAGGGACAAAGTAAACATTTGAGATATACTTCTTCTCCCCCTTCTTTGTTAGGATATTAATTCTTCCTTTGCCCATGATAGAGACTTTGCTATCAATCCCTAATGTCACTTCAGATTTCACACTTTCATCTAAATTGGAAAAAATTTCTATGTTCCCTAACCTGTGGTTGCTACACCCTGAATCTAGATACCATATATCACTTTATTTTTCTTGTGCTACATTACAAGCTAAAAACATGTTATCATGGTTCTAATTTTATTTTGTGAAATTTACAATTGGTTTGTTACTAATGTCATATTGCTTCTTTCTACATTCATTTGCATAATGACCATACTTCTTATAGTAATGACATTGGACTTGAGATTTATCATACCGTTGACATTGAGCTTGATTTTGGCTTGGGCCTTGACTTGGATTTTGATTGTTTCCCCTTTCACTTGAGCTTGAAGGACTGCTTCTTCCACCTCTGTGTGGGCATCTTCTTCTTCCTCTATCACATGGTCTTTCTCTGCCTCTACCTTGAACAAATGAAACTTGTGTTTGAAGGTATTCTCCAATGAGGAGCGTGTTGCTCTATTGAGTCTATGTTCATGAAAAATCAGTGATGCATGAAACTCTTCCACTAAGCACTGTGACAGATTATTTGTCTCTTCTATGGCCACGATAATGGCATCAAACCTTGCTGGCAAACTTCTCCAAACTTTCTAAACTATTCTCTTTTCCTCAAGTGTCTCACCATGAGACCTAATTTGAGTAACTAGTCCAATTACATGTGTAAAAATGAGTCTACATTCTCACACTCTTTCATACAAAGTGTCTCAAAGTCTCTACTTAAAATTTGTAGCTTTGTTGTCTTCGCTTTTGCCATGCCTTGGTAGGCTGTCTAGAGGGTGTCCCATGCTTGCTTAGAATTTGTTGCTATTGCAATACCTGGGAAAATGCTTTCATGAACTGCTTGAAAAATGTAGAAGAGGGATTTTGCATCCTTCTTCTTGTTGTCCCTCAACAAATCCCTTTCTGCTTGGGACAAGGCATTGTATGCTGCTGCATCTGCTGGTTCTTGAAAACCATTCTCCACCAAATCCCAAATGTCTTTAGAAGAAAACAAGGCCTTCATTGTAATAGCCCAATAATCATAATTTTTCTCATTAAATTGCCCAATAATCATAATTTTTCACATTAAATTGAGATATCTGAGGATTTTTCTACTTGCTCATGAATACACTTCAAAAATCTGCCTTCAAAACAAATTTTAGTTTCTAGTAAAAACACTTGTTTATGTACTAACAAAGTTTAACATGCTCTGATACCATGCTAGAAATTTTACAAGCACAGAGGAGAGGAGTTTTAGTCAGAAAAGAAGTTAGTTTGGCAACTCGACACAGGCTTAAATAAAACAAAGACAATAACTCATGGTAAAACAGAGTAAAGCTTGGAGCAACACAATAAAATTTTGGATTAAATTCTAATGCATGAAAAATAAATTCATATGAGACTACGGCCCATTCACCAAGTAAAAAAAGGGATTTACACTTCACCACGGTTGGGGAGTAACACACAATAAAACACAATAACAATAACTGTTGTTTTCACGCGCTCACCAAAATTTTGTCCACGATTTTCTAGCCGTTCACCCTCTCTCTCGCTCAACCTTGTAAATTACTTTTTTCATTCATATTTATCAAAACATACAATTTTGACTCATTAATTCATGGCAGATCGAAACACTAATACATAATATGGGTGATTTTACACATCAAAACATTAATATAAAGTATGGACGATTTTACATAATAAATGATTTTTTGAACTTGCAGGTGTTGTGAAGTGTAGATAACACTCTCGGAGTAAATGTTTTCCCATACATATTTACCAAAATTCATTAAGTTCTTTAACTCTATGATGTGTTGCAGAATGGTCAACACTATACTTCTGCTAAGAACCTCAGTGCTTCTGCCTGGGAACAAAATCGTAACCGGAAAAAATTGACTTGGCAAGTATGTTTAATACAGTGGTTGGGATTAATATTTTCAACCTAGGATGCTATAATGGGCTTTCCGGCTATATTGAATAATGTGCTATATATTTATTTGCGGGTAAATTTAAAGCAGATTGTGGTGATAAAGGCCTTTCCTCGGCTCCCTGGCCAGTCAATCTTCCATCAAGCGATTCTTGAGAAAACCTTCTGAGCTGTAAGTTCCATCGCTAATTTCTCTTCATGACATTTAATCAATCCCTCCTTCTCAATCGAATATCTTTGCAAATTTCCGCGTGTGGAGAGGGCTCCTGTGTGGCCAAATACACGTTTAGCTACAGGTGTCACTGCACTGATGGCTATGAAAATATTTTCAATATTACAGTCTGGCCCCTACATCATACCTTCCTGTGGAGAGGGCTCCTGTGTGGCCTCCACGTTCAGCTACAGGTGTCACTGCACTGATGGCTATGAAAATATTTTCAATATGACAGTTGACCCCTACCTCATATCATGTAAGCTGCTCTCCTCCATACTTCTCTTCAAATTTCAAAGGGCCCTTGTCTGAATGGCATACCCATTTTTCCCTTTCTTTTGCAGGTTCAATTGGTGTAGACTGTTCACAGTTTAGGTGGAATGGAAGCGGAATGGCAACTCCTCAGTCGCATGTAGACACATCCAAAGGTCAGGCAGATACCAACTGCTCGAAACAGTCCCCAAGCGTAATACCCACTTAACCCAGTAAGCACAACTAAAATAGAATGGAAGCTAGTAAAAAGGATTATATATGCATACTTAAATAGGTAAATGAGAGAATATATATATTATCCTCACAAAAATGAATTTTGCACAAAGTTTAGAAGTGGAATACTGGTAAAATCCCTTTCGTGAAACATTTAGGAAGCAAAACATAACTGAGAAGTGATAACAGTAAGAAAATTTATGTAAAATTTCCAGCAAGGAATTTCCAAGATAAAACCCTTTATCTAGATAGACGATCAAATGTGCACGTACATTAATTAATGCAGGTAAGAGGAAAAGTCAGTTGAACTATGCAGAATAATTACTCTGCAATAAGAATCACACTGGAATGGTAAGATAAATGAAGGGTATTATGAGAACCCGTATTGTCTTGAGAGGGCATTGAACGTATACTCTGAAAGGAAAAAATGTTATTATGCGAAAAATTCCACAGCTATAAGTATGTAAATTTCATATAAGTGACTAACGAAAAAGAGAGGTTGGGGTTAGTTCTAGAGCAGTTGATCTTGTGGAAATCAACTGCTCCTTACGGTCCCCAAGCGTGTCTGTCATTCCAACAAATAATTCTAGAGGGTCCAAGTACGGTCCAGCAAAAGAACTGGATGATAAATATACTTACACATGTAAAGGGTACAAATAAAAACAAATCTAAATCTTTCTCATAAGATGCCTACAGAAGAGTAGAAAAATTAGCAAAATCTTCCAGTGGGGTATACATGTAGCGATCAAACGAATATTGCTAACTGTAAACATAACAGTAAAAATAAACATTGGAAAACATAGCTAGGGAATAACCAAAACCCTTATTGGGAAATGGAATCGTTTATGGATAATGGTATGCAAACATTATAGTTAAAACCTTTTTTATGCATATGGCTACTGGAAGCCCGATTGGTTGTACAAGAACCTTACCGAACATTTCAATACATTAAACTGAAGTTCTTATGAAGCCGAGATCAATTGACCTGGCGAAATACAAAACTAAAACAATGTAACTAGTTATGTTAAAAAGAGATAGTCATCGTATATTCTATAATGCAACTCAAATTTCTTTTGTGGAAAAGAGCGAGAATAGAAACCTATTGTACGCCAGGTTGATTGCTACATATGTACACAGGCACCGAAAATAATTCGCAAATTTAGAATGGGTTGAAGGCAATGAGACAATACAAATATCATAAGCGCAATATTCCTTTAATAAAAATGTCGTAGCCTTATTATGAAAGAATACAGAAGTTGCTTTAAATTAGAAACTCAGGGAATGAAACCCTAGTCTGGTATTATGCAGTCAAACCCAAGATAACTAGTGGGGGTCCATGACCTATGGCCTAGTAAGGTCATGACCTCTATTGAAAGATAAAACCTGAATGCAAATAAATTGGAAGGTTAATTAAAAACCTAGAAATCTGAGTCGAAAGAAAGCATCAGTTGTAAACGTTGACAACTACAAAAGTGCCCTACCTGACTATGAGGTAAACCTGTCATGAAATGTCCAATAAAAGAAAAAAAATGCTTTAGGGTTTAACCAACGATAGCGACAGGACAAAGCTAATCCCAAAATTAATAGGGTGAAAATATCTATAGAGTGGTGGAAACTCCCTGGCCACCGTATTTCGGATCCCATAATACCTAGCTATAGCTAGAAACAAATATAGAAAAAAATTAACCGAAATTGAAGGGTTATAAGTGGAAACTTCGAAAAAAAAAACTAAGAAAAAGTAAAGAGAAGGGAAAGCCCACTTGCAACCTTTAATCCGGAGCCTCAGGTGGACCATCCAATCCCTGAACCTAATCAGGGTTTGCTCCCAAATGCAATTAACCAGTGGAGGGATTAGTCTCTCCAGAAAAATAATAAAACCCAACATATTGTTAAACAAACTCTTGATAAAAATTATTATCGCTTTCAGTAGGAGAAAGAATTAAACTATTGACATAGTAGATATTTTTACCTAAAGGAAGAAATATCAACTGGAATCGTTGCCTCAACGATAAAGTGACAATCTCCAGCGAAGAACTAACCATCAAAAAGCCTTATCTTTTCTCTCAATGACAACAGTTAAACCCTAGGAATCGGGGGCTCGCACTACAGATGAGAAGCACAAATCAGGAGACTGCGTAGAAAACCCTAAAGCAGTTACACCTCTATCTGATGGGATTAATCTCAATCGTCGGATTCTGAGAATGAACAAGTGTGCAACACAAATGGAAAGAAGGGCAAGATATTTTTCAATGTCGAGCAACTGGACCATCAAGAGCATTCTTGAGAATAAATGATCTCATTTACATGGGATGGTTGATAACAATATCCAAATATAAACATGACAACAAATAAATTATAAAAATTGAATTATAAACAAGTGGTTTTTCAGCAAGAAAAAACCATCTATTTTATATTATTCTTAAAACAATACATATATATGAAGGACATATAGTCCTCATAAATCCACTGATATCTACATTGTGACTACATAGAGGAGTAAAAACTCATCAATCAGTATGCCAAATATAAACCAGTGCCTATACATCTATATATTCTTAGCCTCATCCACAATATATCACAGTTATTCACTATGTGGGTCTGTTAAACTAAGATGTATCTCGAATCATTTTCATGTTCTCTGTATTCCTACATTAGGTAGCCATTCCTCTTTCTTTTCTATACAAAAAGAAATACAAAAATGTACAAAATTTTAACAAAAATACAAAAGATTTTCTGGAACTTATTTGCATTGGTGTTCTGCATTTTTGTGGAGATCTCGAGTGGTCTATCTAGGCAACTTGAGGTTTTCTACTTTTGTCTCGTTTGATCCTATTTTTATTAGGATATACATACGATCTTGTGTGGCTGGTAATCATTTCTTTGACAATTCATCTGCTATCTTGTTGTGAACCCTACTATATGCTGAATGGAGGGATGCTGAAGGGTATTCCATATACTTTTTATACGTCTCAACCAACCTTGTAGAGAATTTTGAAAAATGTTATTCTTCCCCTTAACATGATCTATCATATATTTGGAATCCCCATAAATTTGTATTTGAGAGATATCCAAGTATTTAATTAACCATAGTAGACCCCATAAAGCTATAGCTTCTACTTTCATGCTTGTTCCCTCTCCCACATTCCAGTAAATCCATAACTCTTGTTCTTTTGATAGCTTAATCCAGATTCCACACCCACATCTTCTTCAATGAGTTTCCTCATCAAAAAACCCCGCTGTGTAGTTGGTGATCTGAAACTTCCCCTTTTATGTCTTCCTTTTTCCTTAATGTCGTCATTCTAATTTGATATAACCCACTGTTCTATGAGTTCATAGATTACATTTACTCCCCTTATATTAGAACCAACAATCAGTTGATTTATATCTTTCCAGATTTCCCAGAAAACAACAAAAGTAAGAAGTCCCTTGCTTTTGCTCTGAGTGCTCCCCCATTTTAAACACTTCTCAATTGTATTGAACTATGTGAATGGAGTCTGCAACTTGGTAGTGAAGTGTTTCCAAATGCTAACAAATCTATGGTAGTGTAAAAATAAATGTTCATTATCCTCAACATTGTGTCTACATCTATAACATATCCCACGACCATGATGGTTCTTCTTTTATAAATTTTTCCATGTGAGATTCTTATTTTTCCATGTTAGCCAAAGGAAAATTACAATTTTTACTAGAATATTAACTTGCCAATAACTGTGAAACCAACAATATTCCACATTCTGTAGTTGCTTCATGCATATTTTGAGATAGTAGTCTGCCACCTCGATTTCTCCTGTTTTCTTCTTTTTACTAGCACATGCTAAGCAATCTCCTTTGTTGTCATAACATATCCCTGCCTCTTTTAAAGTTTTAACAAACTGTATCCAATCCAATTTGTACTAACCAGTAAGGTTCAATTGAGAAGAATCAAGCCAAATAGGAATGCTACCATTCGAGTCACTGATCAGATGGCTGAGGATATAAATGCCTCTTCTGTTCAGATGGTGTACTAGTTCCACTGTCCCAGGTGTCACCTCTCCTGCTCCAATAATGCAGTCTTTTCCCAAAGTAATTCTATTACCGGATCCAAAATACCACAAGATGTTTTGAAAGAGAATGCACTTGACCCTGATAAAACTATTCCATATCTCGGAACCACATTTTTCCCAATTGCTCCTTGTCTAAACCAAAAGGAGAAATCCTTATTCCTCATGTATTTGGATCGGATCACCTTACCCCATATGTCTTTACTGTTGATGCCCCTCCATAAAGATTTTAGAATAAGTGCCCATCCAAAAAATTAGATTTAGTACACCCCATCCACCCAGAATTTTTGGTCTAGTGATCTTCTCCAACTTAACCAAATGATATTTACATCTCCTTCTAGCACCAGACCAAATATAGCTTCCCATTACTTGATTCATTTGATTAATTATCATTTGTGGAATGCGGAACAAATGTGCCCAATAAATCCCCAGCTAAGTGAGAACTGACTGTGTGAGGATGATACGACCTCCCATTGATAAGAATATGTATTCCCATCCCTTAATCTTTGAATAAAATCTTTCCACTAACCACATCCAATCAACATTTTTATAGCATACTAGTTTTAGTCGATACCCCAAATATTTCATTCCATTGTCTAGACTTTCTGCATTTACCCCAAAATAGTTATGGATATATCTGATATCCTCCTGGTTGCATGTTCCATATAGAAAGGTGGATTTTTGTTCATTTTGTACAAGACCCGTGGCCTTCCCAAAAAATTTTATGATTAAAGATAAAGAATACCATTTCAGTGTGTTTGTCATTCCCAACAGCAAGATATCATCAACAAGAAAGCTATGGGAAACAATGACACTAATATTAATTTTTAGAGCTTCAAATACACCATTTGTCACAACTTTTTTTATTTTTAAACTCAGTGCATCCGTCGTTAGGATAAAAGAAGGGGGGATAAAGCACATCCTTGTCCTAGTCCCCTACCCGCTACACAAAACATGGATGGATATCAATTGATTATAACTGCATAACGAACTGTAGATATGCAACCCATGATCCATTCTGCCATATTTGAGTTTATTCCGACTTTGTACAATACCATTCTAAGGTATCCCCAATCTAAGAAATCATAGGCTTTTTTTAGATCTACCTTCATTACTACTGCATTCATCTTTTCTGATTTAATGTTGTGCATGCATTCTTGTGCGACAACCACTGCATCATGGATAATTCTATTATTTAGAAATCCATATTGCTCAGGTGAGATAAATTTAGATAAGGATACTTTCAGTTTGTTTGCTATTATCTTTGAAATAATATTGTATGTTAGATTGCACAATTATATCAGTCGATAATCTGCAAAAGTTTCCGCCTCTGATTTCTTTGGAATAAGGGAGATATATGTTGAGTTTAGATGAGGGTGTATGTAGCCTTTCGTCCTTGATTCCTCAATAATCTGTAGTAGGTCCTCGTGGAAGATGTCTATGAAATGAGAAAAAAATTCAACAGTCCATCCATCTGGACCTGGACTTTTATCTCCCTTCATTGATTTAATAGCCTGATTCAGTTCTTCCTCCTTAACCTCCTTAAACAACTCCACATTGTCCTCTTCATTAAACATGATGGGATATTCATCCACTTCCCATATTTGAGATTCCACCTCCACCACTTCCACTCTACTGTGTGATTTTTTGAAATATGTTATCGCCAAAGATGTAATTTCCGATTGCTTATTATAACTGTTTCCTTCACCATCATTCATCTTCCAAATTGTATTTTTTCTTTCTTCTGCAATTGGCAAAAGGATGAAAGAAATTGGTATTTTTATCTCCTTCCTTAATCCATAATGCTCTGCTTTTCAATCTCCAAGTCGTCTCTCTAACTTGAAGAATTTTCTTTTTTCCCCGTTCTAGTGCACAGAGTCTTTCCCTTACTTTTTCGGGTAGGGAATGGGTGGCCATTTGTTTATGCAAGGATTTTCATTCCTATACCTCACAATTCCCTTCTCAGTTCCTCCTCCTTCTTCCTTTCCCATATTTTAACCTCTGCTTTAAGAACTCGAAGCTTATTCATAAAGATTTTGGTGCATGAGAGGCCTTCCTTTGTGTTTCTTCTTTCCTTCCAGAATAATCAGATAAGGGAATCAAAATTTGAGTCATCTAGTCAGATTCTTTTGAACTTGAAAGGCAAACCCACTCTTGTATTAGTATTGCGCCAGTGAAGAATAATTGGGCGATGGTCTGATAGAAATTTTTTGATAATAAAAGATCTAACATCCCCCATCTTATCTATCATATTTTCTTGGACAATAAATCTATCAAGTCACTTCGCTATGTTTCTATTTCCACTTCTTCAGTTATCCTAGGTGGGGACAATTTTTGGTGGGCATACATCTATTAAACTGTGCGATAAAATAATTTCTCTTGGCTTCTGGGCCATATTATCTACCACCCTAACTTGTCCCCACAACCCTTTTATGCCTAAGGTACAATTTAGGTCCCTTGCAAAAATTAGAGAGGGTGAATTAAGGATCCCTAATTCCTCCATTATATCCCAAAACACTTCCCTCTCCTTGTAAGGAGCATATACATTAAGAATATGCGATCTTCTCGGAATACCTCTGATGTAACCAACCATAAATATACCTACTGAGTGTGAAAAAGCCTTCAATTTTGCCCATCTTGGATCCCAGAAAACAACAAGACCACTTGATCTTCCTGTAGCATCAGTTGGCACTATATACCACGAGGGAAACATCCTCCTAAAATAATGAATAGTTTGGGCTGTAGACTGCATTAATTATTGAATGATAATTATACTAGACTTAGATGAATTAAATAGGTCTCTTAGAGCAAGGAATTTTGGATGGGCCCCCAGACCCCTGATGTTCAATGAAAGGATAAAATTCATTTAAGCTTATTGGAGGGCATACATGCTCTAAGTTCCCTGGGGGAAATGGGAGAGGAAATAGGAATGTCAATAAGAGATGGCGAATTTGTTAGGGTAGTATGAGTTTGGCGTGGGAAGCCTCTAAAGTTTCTATTGCCTCTGTTGTTTTTACGCCTCACAGTAATATTTCCTGCAGAGGATGGACTTATTACAGGGGAGACAGATCCCTTAGGCTTATGGATAGTAAGTGACTTAAGGTCAAGAGTTTTCCTCTGTAATAGGAAATCAAGGTCACTATCGACAGAGTTAATTGGTGAGGATACCAAAGAAAATTGGGCAGGGCCTTTTTCTTTATCTTTTGGTGAATTTGGTTGAGTAGCTGGGGAATGAAGCCTTTGGGCTTATGTGTATGTAGCACATGAGGTAGATGGGATATCGACCAAATTATTTTGTGACATTATTAGCTGTAGAGGTAAGAATGGGGAGAGAAAATCTTGGGGATGTTCTCGATATGAAGAATGGACATCAATATGGGAACCTAACGGTTCAGACGTCGGAGATAAGGAGTGAACTTGGATAGGAATAGGAGCAGAAACCTTTTTTATATAACGAGCATAACGTTCAGAAAAAATTTGGTTTTTGTGACTAGAATTACCTGAACCCGAAGTATTTCCATTGTGCTTGCTGACATAACCATAACAAGGAGATAGGCACTTCAACTTGTTCTCCTTTTGCAACCTTTGGTGAAACCCTTTGCGCTCCCTCGAAGGCCGCCACCCTCCTCTTGCTTTAGGGAAATTGGCAATTAAATGTCTAGTTTGGTGATAGTTTAAACATGAGAATGGAATTCCCCAGAAATCCAAACGTTATGTGAGATTAATGTTTTCCCACCTTAATTATATGTGATTCGAAAAAACCTCACCAAAGTCTTTTTCTATAAGGACCCAAGCAATCCTTTTATTCCTAGTGTCATGCGGAAAGAGTCAATTTTGCGGACAAAACCGACCTCCCTAGAAAACAAGGCTTTTCTTGTGACAAACAAAACAATCAAGCACTATCTTTCCCTAAATATGCATTTAAAATAAAAACAACCAAGTGTTTAAGGCTTACCTCTAATCCAACGCTGTTTGTAGCAGCCAAGCCTCTTCGATCCAGATGAGCTCCTTCTCCTTGAAGCCTTCATTCACTAACAAGCAAACAATTACATAGCACCTGAATAACTCATATAATAAAACATATTCATCAATAAAGACCAATGAGTTTATGAAACAAATTATATATAACAACTTGTTGAGAAAAATGAACTTAATTGTATTAATTGGAAACAAAAGAAACCTTACAACCAGTGCCTTGGTGTTGTGCATGTCCCTCCCAGGGTCCAGCAAGAGTTCTCCTCTACTTTGATCAGCTCACCCACTTCCAAATGAAGCTAAGAAAGGATTGGGATCTCTCCTCTCAAGCTCTATAAGGGAGTCCTAATTTCAGCAGCATCTACCCTTAGGAATGTTCAGCTTTCAACCTCTTCTCCCTCTGGCCCAATGCCTGTATTTATAATGCTTTGGAGGAAGTTAAACAGGTCCACCATCAATGGGATAAGCTCCTCTTTCAAAGGGATAGCTCCCCTCTTCATGGGATAAGTTCCTCTTTCATTGGGATGCATGAACCATCTGGAGGCGCTCAATCCATGTCAAACCATCTTCTAGAAAGCTTTAGAATCGACCGCAAGTAAGTTTTTTGAAGTAAAACTTGCGCCTTTTGACTTTTACAGGGGTACGCACCCACCCCTTTACAGACAGAGTGTACAAGTACGCAGGTATTATGTACTTGAGGTGCAGGCACGCAGGTAAAAGTAGGAGAAAGTGCGTAACCAGAGTTATATTGATTTTTAAAGGCTTTCTCTCTTTTTGGAGTTTGACATGAGGAGCAGAGGTATAAGACTTGCCAAGGAGGACAGTATGGTTATTGATAGAGCCATACTGACTGCAAATAGTCATGGTGACAAATTTTAGTGTAACAGATTGCCCCCTAAAGTGCGAGGTCTGTAGTAGATTAGGGTTTTATATCATCTAGGAAGGGTGAGGCACTTTATCATTTCGAGGATTATCTTGTGGAGAGCCCAGTCGGAACCTGCAAATATTCAACACAAAATACATATATGAGATCATATCATCGCTGATGTAGGCATTCCCATACTCAAATCAAAAACTTAACTAAAAAACTAACCACTGCTCTGATATAGGAATGATTTCGCAATACATCATAATCATAGGCATATCTAGACACAGTATGGATGCAGCCATCTGTTTATAATTAGTCTACTGTATAATGAATACAAAACTCCTCGTAGCCTGGATGGTGGAAACTAGATCTAGGGTCTTCATTTCTGCTTCCCGAAATAGTACGATTCTATCCATGCGAATAAATGAGTTGATGTCGAACATGGTAGAAACCACTTGATTACCAGTCAATGATGTAAACTGTTAACAAGTGTGAGAGAGACCACCAGTGATGTCAATGGCTCTCAAAGTACCCAATACAATCTATGAGATGTGAATGAATGTGTTGATGTCGAACATGTCACAGAATCCCTTGATCGAAGGTCATTGATGTAACCTGTCGTCAAAGGCGAGAAACCTGCCATTGAGGCATGCAGATTTCAAGGTACTGATGATTCCTAGATCATCTTTCTAGATAATGTGCTGATGTCGATAGAAAGTGATCCGTTGTAGGAAAGCCCACAACACGAAATCATAAATCAAGTTGAAGAAATCTAGCTGTAAGGACTGACTCAGGGATGGTCAAGATGGATGACAGATATTTTGCAGATGAATGGTTTATTTGCAAGACTCCTCTTGAACACATAACGACACTACAGATGGTTTGGTAACAATTGTCCCAAAGTTAATACCTGGAAACCGGCTGAAGACTTTCAATGTGGTTTGATCAACTATTAGGCAAAGGATTTCCCAACCCAGGTGAATGAAAAGTGTCGTGTTCAAGAGTGGTGATAAGGTTTTTCCGAGACAAAGTATAACAAATAGGCTCATTTTCCTCTCTTTTCCCCCACCATTTCTGGCAAGTACCTCTTTATTTTTTACAAGCTTGAGGAGGATAACATTTGCTTGATTATAAGCTCATCCTTCGGATGAGTCCAACTTAGTTTAGATTCGAACCCTAAGAAGTAGTGGTCTGTTCCTGTTTGTAATCGAACAGGTCCTTTACCGTGAAATTTTAACGAGTCCAGTATAGGAGAAACTCGACATTTTTCAATTTTAGAGAGTCTGAAAAACTTAAGAAGACTCCAGGGTTGACTTTTTTCGTAAATTTGTGTCTCCCAAGCCCGAAAAAGTATAAAATAATACCTGAGAGAACCGCTTGATCTTTTATAACCAAGGAGTACTTTTCGTCATTAATGCCTTTGACCCGAAAAAGTAAAAAAGCGATCAATGACACGTCGTTTTATAACCAATATCGAATTTGAAACGACAAAAATCCGGCAATCTTTTCATGTTTTTACGGTCAGAAAAGAGCTGTAAGTGGATCGTCTTTTTAGTTCCGTTTTAACGAGTTTAAAAAGAAAAACTCGACAATCTTTTCATATTTTGAGAGTCTGAAAAGGGCTTAAAAGAGAACTCCAAGGATTCAGTTTTTCGTAAGTTTTAACGAGTTCAAAAAAATGAAAAAAATGTACTCACGGTTTTCACTTCTTCGTAAGTTTTAATGAGTTCGAAAAAATGATAAAAATGTACTCATATGGCCGAATTTCAATTTTTTACGAGCAGGAAAAGACAGAAAGAACTCGGCATTTTCATTTGTTTTACGAGAATGAAAGATAGCAAAATAATCTCGGTATTTTCATGAGTTTAACGAGTCTTGAAAATAACTGAAATTGACTCAAAATAGGTTTCATTTTTACAAAAGCTTGAAACAGAGAGAAAACTGTGCTTGATGCCCCCTAAGCGTAACTGCTAGAGCGCATGCCCCCCAGCTTCATTTCATTCAACTACGTACAAGCTGGATGGAATGAAGGTTCATGTACGAGATCATTTGAAAGACTCGACCTAAAATTGTAAGAAAATTATGAAAAAACTAAAATAACTAACCTAAATATACAACTTAACATTTATGAGATCTAGTCAAACTCTTGACTCAATTAGAGGAGGATTTGTTTCATTTTTTAACGAGCTTGACACAAGAAAAGAACTATGCTCGGATTCGGTTTCATGTTTACGCAAGCTTGAAACGAAAAACTTATAAGTTCGCATGACCCCAACATAATGATGCAAATCAAGGTACATGCCCCCCAAGCTTCATTGCATTCAACCAGGTGGATGAAATGAAGGTTTACTTTCGAAATCTTGGAAAGACTTGTGGGAGTTGTTTCATTTTTTAGTGAGGTTGACACAGGAAAAGAACTATCCTCAAAACCCTTGTTTCATTTTTTAAACGAGCTTGACACAAGATAAGGAACTATGCTCATAACTACTCTCTACAATCTACCTATATAACCTATCCTTGTTTCATCTTTTAACGAGGTTGACACAAGACAAGGAACTATCCTCGAACCTGATTCATTTTTTAACGAGGTTGACTGAGTAACAGGAACTTTCCTCGAAACATCCAATTTCATTTTTTAACGAGGTTGAGAGAGGAACAAACTATCCTCGCTTCTACTCTCTACAATCTACCTAACAAAAACTCTACTCTAAAAACCTTGATTCATTTTTTAACAAGCTTGACAGAAGACAAGGAACTATGCTCATGATGCCTTGTTTCTTTTTTAACGAGCTTTACACAAGACAAGGAACTATGCTCTTGACGCCTTGTTTCTTTTTTTAACGAGCTTGACGCAAGACAAGGAACTATGCTCTAAAATCCTTGTTTCATTTTTTAATGAGCTTGACACAAGACAAGGAACTATGCTCTAAACTCCTTGATTCATTTTTTAACGAGGTTGACTCAGTAACAGGAACTATCCTCGCACTCACTGATTCATTTTTTAACGAGGTCGACACAGTAAAAGGAAATTTCCTCGAACCAACTGATTCATTTTTTAACGAGGTTGACACAGGAAAAGAACCGTCCTCATGGCAGCCTGTTTCATTTTTTAACGAGGTTGATGCAGGAAAAAACTATCCTCGCAGCATCCAGTTTCATTTTTTAACGAGGTTGAGACGGGAACAAACTATCCTCACCGCATCCAGTTTCATTTTTTAACGAGGTTGAGACAGGAACAAACTATCCTCATGGATACCTGTTTCATTTTTTAACGAGGTTGACACAGGAAAAGGAACTATCCTCGCGACAGCCTATTTCATTTTTTAACGAGGTTGATACAGGAAAAAACTATCCTCGCAACATTGATCATGGCTTCCAACTGGAAGAAAGACATGTCAATGGACACACCTTGATCATGGCTTCCAAGAGGTCTTCATCAGAAGGAAGAATACTTCTTTGGAAGGAACACATGTCAAGGGACTCAAAAGGGATAAGAACATCGTGTTGAAGTAATCCCATAGAGTTTTCCATGTCAATTACCGGATCTAAATCAAAGGACGATGAGCATACAGTGAGAGGCTCACTTACATCGGTAACTGAAAACATGGGACCAGTTGCCACATAATTAACCCATGGCGGGGTAGATACCACTTTAGAATCAGGAACATTTAGGGGTGTCATATTATTGGTAGTTGAAACAAGACTAGGGAACGAAAGCTGGTCTACAGTCACAATATTTCCATTGTGAGGGAAAGATATCACGCGAAAGAGTGTCGATACGACAGCTTTCATTTCATAAACATAGTCTCGCCCAAGGAGTAAATTGAAATCCAAGGGACCTCGAACTACCATAAGATCAATACAGACAGTTTTACCTTCCAAGGTAATAGAAAACTTAGGAAGGATCCCTAAAGGTTCACTAATGGTTCTGTTAAAAACTTTCAGATTCTGTGTAATAGGCGCAAGCTGAGGGGAACCCAAAGCTTTCCAAGCAGTTGAGGATAATATACTAACAGAAGCACCTTCATCTACCTGTGTGCGATGCATGTCCCTACCACCAGCCTTGACAATGATTTCGAAAGGGATGGAGGAAGGAAGACGAGGTTCTGTCAGTCTATTCCAATCAAAGGAAAAGACCTCAGTACTTGGAGGGGGTTCTGTAGAAATAGGTGAAATGCCCCCTGGCATAGAAGAATCTGATGTAACAAGAAGAACCTGAGTGGTATAAAATTCACTCTCTAAAGGGAAAGTGGGATCGATCAAATGTGAAATTGAATCGACCACTTGATCAACTAATGGATCATTAACATGAGTGACATGAGTTTCACTCTCCAATGGAAGAGTGTGATTGACTGTACTTGAAATTTGATCAATCACTCCGTCAGTTGACGGTAAGTTGGGAGAAAGTTTACGGTAACCAGTTGGAAATTCTTGCTGTGGAACAGTAAGGTTTTCCAACAATTTTGAGGCTTCATCCATGTGAGGGCAAATGTGAGTTTGATGACTCCCTTTGCATAACTTACAAGGAAACCTAACTTTACCCTTTTTCCCAGGAACCTGACTATCACTGGTTGATGGATCAATGGAAAGTTGATGAGATTTTTCTGACCATACTTCCAAGACCTTTGGAATACCAGGACAATTGATAAGGAAGTGGTCACCCTTACAAAGCCTGCAAGGGTATTTGGGTTTACGATGCATGTTGGAGGTTTCCTCAACACAACTAACATTTACAGCCATGGTTGGTTGGTTGACTTCTTTCTCATCTTGCTTCTTCTTCTTCTTCTTCTTCTTCTTCCCTTTATTCTTCTTCTTAGCTACTTGGTTACGAGCATCAAGGCTTTTACCAAGCGAAGAGGAAGAAATGGAAGAAGAAAAATTAGGTGAAGAAGGTAAAAGGTCAACATAAGGTTGGTGATGTTGAGATGGTGAACTCTGTTGAGGTGAATCATTCGGTTGAGGTGGAACAATCGGAGTATTTGGGGCCAACGAAGTTGAAAATAATCATATCGGTAATCCTATTGTAAATCCAGGTAATGACAAAGTAGCCATATAAGGAGGACCAACATTTCCAAAGAAAGGAAAAGTACTGGGATCCTCGTTAAGAGGGGTTCTAGGTTGGTAAATTCCGGAACAGTTGCCATTATATCCAACTTCAGTGAATTTTATTAACAATTTAAAACTAAAATTAACAATTCACAATTCACACCTATGGTCTCTAAAAGTAAAAACCAACAAATTAACACGTGCTATCAAATCTAGGAGTCAAACCAGACACAAACAGGTAACTTTCCGTACCGAAAACACTAGTTGGTGATGAAATCCAACCTCGCAGAATCCAATACAGAAATGGCGGTTGGAACAGTTACCTTGACAACCTGCTTAATGAATAGACTGGCACAATTTCCTCCACTAAACCGTCTCGAGTGAAGAGAACCCCCCAGAAAATCCAAGTGAGTCTAGTCGACGTCTGCTCCAGGTACAGTGGGATCTTCCCACCACTGTCACCTTAGGAAGAATCCTAAAGAATATGGTCACTAAGGCTACCAACTGAGACAAATACACCTGGGGGAACAGTCTACGATCCGATACGCATGCAAGGGCAGAGTAACAAGCTCAATCCCCTTGAAGGCTCCTTTACATAATCCAAGGTTTACAAACAAGTGACCCCAGGCTCCTCGATAATGGTTAATCTGAGGTTTACCGTTTTTAATACGTGAAAATCTGGTGTCGTTCCCAATGAGGAAGGATTGATTCCCACACTGGTTCGGACACGATCTCGTGCTTCTCCTTTAAGAGGAGCTTATCCCATTGATGGTGGACCTGTTTAACTTCCTCCAAAGCATTATAAATACAGGCATTGGGCCAGAGGGAGAAGAGGTTGAAAGCTGAACATTCCTAAGGGTAGATGCTGCTGAAATTAGGACTCCCTTATAGAGCTTGAGAGGAGAGATCCCAATCCTTTCTTAGCTTCATTTGGAAGTGGGTGAGCTGATCAAAGTAGAGGAGAACTCTTGCTGGACCCTGGGAGGGACCTGCACAACACCAAGGCACTGGTTGTAAGGCTTCTTTTGTTTCCAATTAATACAATTAAGTTCATTTTTCTCAACAAGTTGTTATATATAATTTGTTTCATAAACGCCTTGGTCTTTATGATGAATATGTTTTATTATATGAAATATTCAGGTGCTATGTAATCGTTTGCTTGTTAGTGAATGCAGGCTTCAAGGAGAAGGAGCTCATCTGGATCGAAGAGGCTTGGCTGCTACAAACAGCGTTGGATTAGAGGTAAGCCTTAAACACCTGGTTGCGTTTATTTTAAATGCATATTTAGGGAAAGATAGTGTTTGATTGTTTTGTTTGTCACTAGAAAAGCCTTGTTTTCTAGGGAGGTCGGTTTTGTCCGCAAAATTGACTCTTTCTGCATGACAAAATGGCGACTCCGCTAGGGAATCCATGGATTTGATTGATTTCTCTTTTGATTGATACTTTGACCAGAGAAATTGTATTTTTTGTTTCTATTTTTGACTTGATGATTGTGGATTGGGTGAATTTAGTTAATTTTGAGTTAGTTTTTATTTTTCATAGTTTTGGGAGAGGTACGCACCCTTTGAGTTAAGCACAGTTCGTACCTGTACGCACTTTTGCTTTGTGCACAGAGCGTGGACGCACCTGTGTAAACAGGTTTCCTGCGTACCCTATCAAAAATTTGAAAATTTTAAATTTTCTTCTTTTTATCAGTTTAGAATTTGTTTATAGGTTTTTAGCCACTGCCCAGACCTGCATGTGACTTGTCAGAAACTTTCCTTGGTTAATTTCATTGGCATTCCTGCTTTAAGCTTTTATCAATTGGGTGTTTTGAGTCTCTTTTTTGAGAAATTCTTAATTTGATTTCCTTTGGTCATTACTTGGAGGTTTGTCTCGGTCTTTTCACAATTTTTCATCTTTTTGATTTTGTTTTTGCAAAAAAATTTCTATGAGTGTTAATCGCCTTTGAGTGTTTTTATTTTTTGATCTTTGGAACTCTCACCCAATTTTCTCGACTTGCACTTGATTGGTTCTTAGATTACATTAGAATCGTCTTGTGTTTGAGAATTCTCTTGCATAGATCACATTTGCATAATTAGAATTCTCATTTTCAGAATATGAATGAAAAATGTGCATAGATTACATTTGCATACTTTTCAAGTGAATTGTGCATAGATTACAATTGCATAGTTTACATTCTGAAAAATGCGGAAAGAGTCAATTTTGTGGACAAAACTGACCTCCCTAGAAAACAAGGCTTTTCTAGTGACAAACAAAACAATCAAGCACTATCTTTCCCTAAATATGCATTTAAAATAAAAGCAACCAGGTGTTTAAGGCTTACCTCTAATCCAACGCTGTTTGTAGCAGCCAAGCCTCTTCGATCCAGATGAGCTCCTTCTCCTTGAAGCCTGCATTCACTAACAAGCAAACGATTACATAGCACCTGAATAACTCATATAATAAAACATATTCATCATAAAGACCAAGGTGTTTATGAAACAAATTATATATAACAACTTGTTGAGAAAAATGAAATTAATTGTATTAATTGGAAACAAAAGAAACCTTACAACCAGTGCCTTGGTGTTGTGCAGGTCCCTCCCAGGGTCCAGCAAGAGTTCTCCTCTACTTTGATCAGCTCACCCACTTCCAAATGAAGCTAAGAAAGGATTGGGATCTCTCCTCTCAAGCTCTATAAGGGAGTCCTAATTTCAGCAGCATCTACCCTTAGGAATGTTCAGCTTTCAACCTCTTCTCCCTTTGGCCCAATGCCTGTATTTATAATGCTTTGGAGGAAGTTAAACAGGTCCACCATCAATGGGATAAGCTCCTCTTTCAAAGGGATAGCTCCCCTCTTCATGGGATAAGTTCCTCTTTCATTGGGATGCATGAACCATCTGGAGGCGCTCAATCCACGTCACACCATCTTCTAGAAAGCTCTAGAATCGACCGCAAGTAAGTTTTTTGAAGTAAAACTTGCACCTTTTGACTTTTACAGGGGTACGCACCCACCCCTTTACAGACAGAGCGTACAAGTACGCAGGTATTATGTACTTGAGGTGCGGGCACGCAGGTAAACGTAGGAGAAAGTGCGTAACCAGAGTTATATTGATTTTTAAAGGCTTTCTCTCTTTTTGGAGTTTGACATGAGGAGCAGAGGTATAAGACTTGCCAAGGAGGACAGTATGGTTATTGATAGAGCCATACTGACTGCAAATAGTCATGGTGACAAATTTTAGTGTAACACCTAGCTCCTAAAAACCTTGGATCTACATATATGAATTTTCCAATGGCATTAGCGATATCAGTAAAAACTTGCTTTGTCTAGAATTCCAGTGGTAAACCACGCAATTGACCCATATGAGTTTTTTTTTTGCGTCTACTTCAAAGGATTAAAACCTATGTACCATGCGTACATTGCCAAAAAACCCCGATCCTTGACCCACGGCATTGCAACAATTTTCCTGACGTCTTCTTCACTCAGGAAATGAAAACTATACCACCCTCCCATGAGTCTCATCACCATGGGGACATACCCTAGCAGGATCTTCCATTTGTTTGCCAACCACTGTCTCATCTCAGCTTCTTGAATCTCTAAAAAATACCACCTTCCTATTAATGCCCACTTCTGGAGACTTGTAATTCGATCAAGGAGCACATTATGACCAAAAGAGAGGATGGTTTCTGGAGTAGTAATCTTTATAGGACGTTGTTTTCTACCACCTCTTCTTTTGCCACCTTTTTTACAGTCCAAATTATTCTGAGGCAATAATCCAACATCAAACCACATGTCACGTTCATCGCCTTGGGTTGTTAGCCGAGGGGAATGTGCCACCTTCGACGTTGTTTTCATATTTGTGTGGCATTGTGACTTACTAATGAATAAAGCCTTCTCGCCACCCAAATAAAGTGATTACACACACCACAAATCCCACGACCCAACTCACCTAGGAATCACCACCCGCTAGAATGTCTACGATGCCAGGTATACAATATGTCAGGCTAGGTACTATCCGAAGGATTAATTTACCATGCCGACTGCAAGAAAGGTCACGATAGAATTTAAACTCCACCAGATCCCCTGCAGATGCGTCGGATCCCATGCCTCACCTTACCTAGCCCTCACCACCCGAGTGAATGTCAATGTCGCCGGATCTATCTCCTATTTTGGAAATCACCTCAGTAACCAAACTGTCTTAAAACAGTGTAATTACACGTATGATGTACAGGGGTACACGTCAGGTGTGGCATGCTATGAGATGGTAAAAGGACACCCGTCACCACTGATTTGAATAGCTGTTTTGTAAAACCTCTCGGAAAAACTATTAAGCGGAATTCGGTAGGCACTCCTTCTCGGAAAAACTAGTGAACCCCAAAACCACCAATGAATCTGGTTATGACTCTGGTCCCTCACAATAGCATATACAGTAGCATCCCTGACAAAAAACCACCATTTGTATCATATCCTAATGGCCATACTTTTACAGGGACAAGATAGAGAGAAAAAGTTACTCCACTCATACCACCATCACTCCAGGAGGCGAGACAGTAGACCAGAGGGGACGAATTGTGTAAAAGAGGGACAAGATAGAGCAAGTGGAAACTTTTATAATATCATTCGGACATCTAAAGGAGTATTCTCAGAATAACAGACAATGGCCTTTCCAAATACCGTTGTTCGAAAGGGGAAAGTGGGGAAGCCCTAATTATACCATTTAAACCAGATACATGCTACAAAAAACCATTTAATGGGTGAAATTACAGAAGGATTTTTATTTGATTTAACTTTTAAAAAGCCAGAAATTTCTTGCAGCACATGAATTCGACCTTTTTACTGTAAATCAAGGCAATATTTAGACAACTGCCAATTCAAATTTTTTGATTTTTCCTACCCATACCCTGAAATTTCATATAATTCTACTCTTTAATCACCATAAAGCATACCTTGTTCCTTAATGCGCTATGATATTGTTGTTCCATAACCATTTCAGGCACCCTTTAGCAGCTGTGAGAAGTGGTTTCCACGGCCAAACTGGATTCCTTTGCGCCTTCACCAGTATGGCTTCTTTACCCTCTCTCTGTGAATTCTTTGCTCTGAAACAATCGCCAAATCATAAAAACACCATCAAGGGAGATGACAGACAAGTAAAGGAAGCCCCATCTCACCAAGAACATTGATAAGCTCAATGGCAAGCTCTCAAGACCAAAACAAGAACGATTCGACAGAGAATTTTTACACGCTCCATTGCAACCTCTCTAAATTATAAACAAGTAGTTATGAACGCTAAATGTTAAGTGTGATGAACTAGTTGACGTATGGAGCCATAACACATAACATTTACATATGAGAAATTAGGTGTAAGGTAAGTGATGTATAGAGGATGTGCATCATAGATTTTAATTAACAACATAATAATATTATCGGCAAATAAGTAGTCTAAGCCTTATAGAGAAATTCCTTCACTCATGATTACACTTAAATAATGTCGATAGATACTACCCGGATAAAAAAATCATTTTTAAACATAAGTAGCAATATCTACTAAGAAAATGATAGTAATTTGGTGGTTTAGTAGTTAGCAAGTGTTATATTTTATGAGAATCCTATGTTAAGGAATGCGGATAAAAAGTAAAAAAAAATATGTTTTCTTTTTATTTATAGAGGTATTAGATTACTCTAAATTTCCTAAAGCCAATGGGAGATATCACAGATGGTTTATATAAATTAAATTTTAAGAGTTATATTGTAATTATATAAAAAATTATATTTTCTTTATTCAAATATTTTTATAAAAAATAAAATTGAAATTTAATCATATTTTTATTTAATGTGTAGAGTTGAGAAAAAAAATTAATATTATATATAAATTTTAAAATTATTTATATATAATAATAAAATGTATATTTTAATATTTTTATTGTTTTTATAAAAACAAAATTTAAATGAGATTTTTTTTTCAAATTAAAAAAAATTATGTAAAATTTTAAAAATTCTATATTTATTTATCTTATATTTAATAAGAATTTATTATATACCTTAATTTTAATAATTTTATTTTTTCTTTTAATTAATTGTTAAATTGGTATTAATAACTTAAAATTCCTTGTTTTAATTAGTTACTATAAAAAAATACATTAATAGTAAATATGTGTCGATATTTGAACATAATAAACACTCAAGACATAGTACAATGTATGACGAGGGATGTGTTGACCATTAAGTCTTAAATACATTGTTAATTACTAATATAAGGATAGAGAAGCATGTATATCACAAGTTGGAAAGAAAGTTATATTAACACATGGAATACTTATAAGCCCTTCGATGAAGGCTAAAAATTAGGAACAACCACATTTATCTTAGTGAAAAATGAAAACTTGAATATTGTATTGTGATAATTATGAAACAAAATATTTTTTTAGTTGTTAATATTAGTTATTTTTTAGTTGTTAATATTAGTTATTTAAATATATGTTTGATATATTTTTATAATAATTATTAAAATATTATTATCAAATAAATATGGTCAAAAAATTAAATATTATAAATATTATTAGTTATTATCAAAAGAAATTATTTTTAAATCAAATAAATATTTACCATGTAATTATTTATCTATATATATATATGAAATAGAAAAAATGATTTATATTATATTAAATTCATGTAAACTATTGAAAAAACTAGTTTTTCTCTAATTTTTAGTTAAATAATTATTTTTCAAATTAAATAATTGTTAAAAATATTGAAATAAAATAAATAAATATACTAAATTATTTTAATACATGTTTGAATTTTTTTTACAACAAAATTCTATATATATATATATATATATATATATATATATATATAATACTCTATTAAATTGATTCAAAAACATTGGAAAACATATATTTTATCTAATTTTTAGTTCACTAATTATTTTTCAAATTAAATAATTGTTAATAATATTTTAATTAAATTAATCAATTTAACAAGTTATTTTAATATAGGTTTGAAATATTTTTGAAATAATTATAAATTTTTTTATTTTTAATCGAATAAATATTTACCATATAATTTATATATATTTTAATGATAAAACATAAATGGTTTATACTATATTAAAATTATAAAAATATTATCTTTTCTCTAATTTATATCTTAATTTTCATTGCAGAAAAACATTGAAAATGTCTATCTTTTTAAATTTATATCCTAATTATCATTGCAGTTTTGAAGATGGAAGACATATTAAGATTGTCGTAAACTTTAAGCCATGATAGTATGATATATGATTAAATATCATAAATAATATAAATAATATTTTAGTTAAAATATTTTAGGTTACCTCAATATCAAAATTAACCATGGTCAACCACGGTGCAACATTGCATTGTGACAAAGGTCGTGTCAATATGAAAATCAATCATGGTCAACCATGGTCCAATGTCGCATCATGACGAAGATTGTGTCAATATTAAAATTAATTATGCTCAACCATGGTCAACCTTGTTTATTTTAGGGTTTATAATATTAATTCGTAGGGTTTATAAAATCAATCATGATCAACCATGGTCAATCATGGTCTTCAATGATCCAACGTCCACATTGTGACAAATATTCTGTCAATATGGAAATCAACCATGGTCAACCATGGTGCAACATTGCATTCTCACGATGATTGTCTAAATATGAAAACAAACATGTTTATTTTAGGGTTTATAATATTTATCTCGGGGTTTATATACCTTGGGTTTATAATCCCTTGAGGCGTTAGTATTATCTCTTGGATTTATAATATCAATCCCTTGGGTTTGTTAATCTAAGGGTTCATAATCTGAGGGTATAATATTATTCATATTTTTATAATATTAATCCTAGATTTAATATAAATCCCTTGGGTTTATAATCATGGTTCAATGTCACAATATTACAAGGATTGTCTCAATATGAAAATCAACCATTCTCAACCATTGTCAGCGATCATCAATCATGGTCAAACATGGTTGACCATGATGAATTATGGTCAACCACGGTCCAACGCCACATAGTGGCAAAGATTGTCTCAATATGAAAATCAACCATGGTCCGATGTCGCATTGTGAGAAAGATTGTCTCAATATGAAAAGTAATCATGGTTAACCACAATCAATCATGGTCAATAACCATGGTCCAATGTCACATGTGAAAACCATGGTCAACCATTCTCCAATGTTGAATTGTGACAAAGATTGTCTCAATATGAAAATCAATCATTGTCAACCATGGTCCAACGTCTGATTATGGCAACGATTATCTTGATATGAAAACCAATCATGATCAACCATGTTTATTTTAGGGTTTATAATATTTATCTTAGGGTTTATATACGTTGGGTTTATATTATTCCCTTGGGTTTATAATCCCTTGGGTTTATAATCCTTTGGATTTTTAGTGTTAACACCTTGCTTTTATTATTCTCTTGGGTTTATGCTAACAAACATGGTTAACGATAGTCAATCATGGTCAACCATGGTCCAACGTCGCATTGTGACAAAGATTCATTCAATATGAAAATCAATCATGGTCAAGCATGGTCCAATAGTGCATTGTCATAGAGATTGTCTCAATATGAAAATCAAACATGGTCAACCATGTTTATTTTAGGGTTTATAATATTAATCCTAGGTTTTATATACTCTGGGTTTATAATATTAATCTCTTCATATTAATATTATTCTCTTGGGTTTAATATTATTCCCTTGGGTTTATAATCCCTTGGGGTTTTAGTATTAATCCCTTAGGTTTATTAATCTAAGGGTTCATATTCCTAGAATATAATATTTCTCCTAGGGTTTATATTATTAATCATAGGGTTTAATATAGATCCCTTGGGTTTATAATCCTGGTCAACCATGGTCCAACATCACATTGTGACAAATATTGTCTCGATATGAAAATTTACCATGATCAACCATTGTTAACCATCATCAACCATGGTCAATCATGGTCAACCATGGTTCAATGTCATATCATGACAAAGATTGTCTCAATATGGAAATCAACCATGGTCCAACGTCACATTGTGACAAACATTGTCTCGATATGAAAATTTACCATGATCAACCATTGTCAACCATGATCAACCATGGTCAATCATGGTCAGCATAGTCCAATGTCATATTATGACAAACATTGTCTCGATATGGAAATCAACCATGGTCAACTATGGTCCAATGTCACATTTTGACAAAGATTGTCTCAGTATGAAAATCAACCATGGTCCAATGTCGCATTGTGACAAAGATTGTGTCAATATGAAAAACAACCATAATCGCATTTTGAAATGGTTTGTCTCATGGATGAACATGACATTGTGATAACCATGGTCAACCATGGTCAATTATGGTCCAACTTCACATTGTTACAAAGATTGTGTCGATATGAAAATCAACCATGGTAAACCACAACCGACCATGTTTATTTTAGCGTTTATAATATTTATGTTAGGGCTTATATCCCTTGGGTTTATAATATTGATTCTTTGGGTTCAATATTATTCCCTTGGGTTTATAATATCGATCCCTTAGGTTTATTAATCTAAGAGTTCATATTCTTAGGGTATAATATTATTTCTAGGGTTTATAATATTAATCCTTGGGTTTAATATAAATCCATTGGGTTTATAATTATGGTCAACCATGGTCCAGCATCACATTGTGACAAAGGTTGTCTCTATATAAAAATCAACCATGGATGACCATTCTCAACCGTCGTCAACCAAGGTCAATTGTGGTCAACCATGGTCGAATGTCACATTGGGAACATTTAAACGAACATGGTCAATCATGGTAAACCCCACATTAATATAAATCAATATTAATAATCCATTGGGTTTATTAATTGGGATTATCTCAATATGAAAATTAATCATGGTCAACCATGGTCCAAAGTTGCATTATGAAAAATATTGTGTTAATATGAAAATCAACCATGGTAAACCATGTTTATTTTAGTGTTAATAATATTTATCTCAGGGTTTACATACCTTGGCTATATAATATTAATCCCTTGGTTTTATTGTTCCCTTGTGTTTATATTATCAATCCTTTGGGTTTATGGTCAACCAAGGTCCAACGTCGCATTGTAAAAAAATATTGTATTAATATGAAAATCAATCATAGTCAACTATGGTTAATAACCATGGTCACATTGTGACAACCATGGCCAACCATAGTGTATGATGGTTCAACGTCGCATTGTTACAAAGATTGTGCCAATATGAAAATCAACCATGGTCAAACATGGTCAACCATGTTTATTTTAGGGTTTATAATATTTATCTTAGGGTTTATATACCTTGGTTTTATAATATTAATCCCTTGGGTTTAATATTATTCCCGTGGGTTTATAATCACTTTGATTTATACTATCAATCCCTTGGCTTTATAATATCAATCCCTTTGATTTATTAATCTAAGAGCTCATATTCCTAAGATATAATATTATTCATAGGGTGTAAAATATTAACCCTAAAATTTAATATAAATATTTAGATTCATATATTATTAAACATTAAAAAAAACTAATTGTTAATTAATATTAATTATTAATATTACTAATATATATTATATTATTAATATCAATTATTAATACTAATATATTATATTATTAATATTATTGTTCATATAATATTACTTGTTAATAAATAATAAATGTAGTTGATATATTCAAAATTTTAAATTCTTTTAATTTTATTTTTTAGATGATGCCAATTTTTTTTAACTAAAATGTTTTTTTTTTTTTTAATATTATATATAAATTAAAAAATGTTCAAGGTCATAGAAGTAAAGAAATTGCACACATATAATATGTATTCGAACCTTTGAGTTATTTTAGTGGTAAAAAAATTACTTTTAGGAAATTATATATGTAAACATAAATTACAGATTGTTTAAGGGAGGAGAAATAAAGAAAATTTACTTAATATTATAATTTAATATTATATATATATATATATATATAATTTTAAATTATAATTAAAATTAATATTAAAAGATTTATTCTTCATATTATTCGAGTAAATTTATTATATATATAATTTATTATGATGATGATAATGATGATGGTTAAAGTCCACTGAGACCAAATTGGTCTATCGGACCTACAGTTTTCTTAATTTTTACTTGTCTGGCTCCTCGTCTTTCTTGGCGAGATTGGTGTTGTAGCTTTCTTTCTTTTCTCTACGATCTTCCAACTTCCTTTGTCTTGCATCTCCTTCATCTCTATATATATATATATATATATATATATATATATATATAATTTATTTTATGTATTTAAAAAAAAAATAATACTCTCGTAGTAATTTATAAAAAAAAAAATTCTTTACATTTTTAATTCATAAATCATTCGAACACGAGTATCTAATGAATTTGTTTTACGTTTTTAACTCATAAATCATTCCAGCACGAGTATCTCATGAATTTTTTTAATATGGCACTGGTTCTACATGACAGACATGTTGAACTACTAGTGTGAATGAAAAGCATCCACCGCACTCTGAAGATTTTCTGATGAAAATAACCATCCACGCTGACAGCATTTTCTTCATGAACCTATCATTTGAATGTTGAAGACGTTCACGTCTCAACTGTTCTATTTCTCTATTACGATTTGCATAATTAAAGTTGTGCATCTGTTTTTTAATTATCAGTGCTAATGACTTGTAGGACGAGCATATTTGGATGATGAGTTCTTTATATATAATAATAACATTGCCTAGAATCATCCTACGGTGGTTCTTTCCACGCCTTTCACACTAGATGAGACTGTATCTTTCATATTGCGTGTGGAAATCATTTTCCCAACCCTAGGTGTATCACTCTGCTTCCCCGTTACACAAATATGAACTTTGTCCTGTCGGAGTGGAAACAATTCATTTGTTACATGGGCTATTTTCCGCGTCCCATTGCAGAAAAGGAAGCAATCAGAACAGAAAATCCGCACTATGGCTAACGTGAAACTTTCTCCTTCCCCACCCATTATATCTGCTTTTTAATGTGATGTTCCCACACTTCTCCTCTACACGTCAGTCTGCACATATCTTCGTTTTGCTTTGTTCACTACTTTACTTTACTTACTCATCATCCACTGCTTTATTTTATTTTTTCAAAACAGTCTTTCTCATTCCGTGGATAACATTAAATTTCGCAGAAAATCGAATAGGATATCGTGCTTTTTGCCATTAACGATTTTCTTATTCCTGACCATACTTAGTGCAACTGCGATCAAGTTATACCCAACTGGTTTTTCTTCTTCTATAAATATGAGTCCAGAAAGTGTGGATTATCAAGCTTCCGGTGTCCTGAAAGTTAATTAGTTGCCAGTGCATTGAGGAGGAGAGGAGAAGCTTCAGTCGTAACTCTGCATTTACAGCTGTTGATAACATAGGGAAGCGTGTTTTGGAGATTGTTGCAAATTTGATTATCAATGGAGAAGTTAATTGAGAAATCAAAACCCTATGTAGCAATGATATCTCTGCAGTTTGGGTATGCAGGGATGAATATTATCACGAAAGTTTCTCTTAACAGAGGGATGAATCACTTTGTGCTTGTAGTGTACAGACACGCCGCTGCTACGGTTGTGCTTGCACCTTTTGCCTTCTTCATTGAAAGGTAAAGCTATTTTATTTATTCTTGTAATCCCAATTGAGAATATTTTTGGAATTTGCAATTTAGTTAAGTGCAGCTAATTTATTAATTATAATTGCAGGAAAGTGCGACCCAAACTCACCTTTCCCATATTCTGGCAAATTTTTGTACTGGGTTTGTTAGGGTATGTATTATTTCACAATTTCATGCCTACTGTGTCTCCTGACATCATCCCCTCCATTCAATTTCTGATTGCCTCAATGCAAATTGTTGACGAGTATTTTAATTCAACTATGAATTATGTCTGCAGGCCTGTAATCGACCAGAATTTCTACTACATGGGTCTGAAATTAACATCTCCAACATATGCATCTGCATTGAGTAATCTTCTGCCCGCTATGACTTTCATGATGGCTCTCATCTTCAGGTAACCAAATGACATTGTACCCTTCATTGCAATCACTTACTTTATTTTATGGTGTTGATGGAAAATCTTTATTGATGTAGAATGGAAAGGGTGAATATAAAAAACATACGCAGTCAAGCAAAGATAGTGGGAACGATTGTGTGCGTCGGGGGAGCAATGCTGATGACGTTGTACAAAGGTCCTATTGTTCCCATGCTTTGGTCTCCACATGATCAATCCCCCGACACGTCTTCCACAACGGCTTCTGCAATTGATAACAAGGACTGGATAATAGGTTCCCTTCTGATAATTGCAGCCACTCTTGCATGGTCAGCCTTGTTCATCCTCCAGGTGATCATTTATTTTCCACATGTTTGTTTCTCCAAATATATAGGCATGATTAATCATCTTGAAATGACTACTTTAATTCATTATATTTTGAATGTGCAGGCTGCAGTACTGAAGAAATATTCTGCTAAACTATCCCTTGCCACCTTAATATGCTTTATGGGAACAATACAGGCAACAGTTCTCAGCTTAGCTGTCGTACGTGATTCTTCCCAGTGGGCTTTAGGATGGGACATCAACCTTCTCACTGCAGTGTATTCTGTAAGTTTGCCTCCTTTTTTTTTTTTACCAACGAGGGGAAAACGTTAAATGTTTTTCTTCAGGCTTGAATCAAAAATTGAAAATCGGGATATGAAGGTAAATTACAGAGTACAACAATTGCTATTTTTGGTTGCAGGGAGTGGTGGGGTCAGCAATTGCGTATTACGTACAAGGGTTGTGCATGCACGTAAAAGGACCTGTATTTGCCACAGCATTCAGTCCGTTGAATATGATAATCGTTGCAATTATGGGATCTATCATTCTCTCTGAGAAGATTTTCTTGGGCAGGTTCGTTTCTGAATTCCTTTTCAACCCATCAAGTTGAATTCGAGATTAATAGTATGAGGAAACACGGTGGTTCAAGGATCTAACTGAGCTTATGAATTGAATCCAGTGTGGTGGGTGGAGTTGTGATAGCAATAGGGTTGTACGCTGTTCTCTGGGGAAAGGTGAAGGATAGCAACATCTCAGCCGCTAAAAATGGCTCCGAAGAGCTTTCCAATTCTCAAGGAATATTCGCTGAAAATCAAAATAAGGCGCATGATATAGAAGCTGCTTCCAACGCGCCAATGTGTGAAGGACCTGAAGCTCAACAATTCAACGGTGGAGATACGGCCATTTCTATCACTGAAAACAATAATCCAAAAATGTAAGCGTCGGATTGGGCAGCCGGAGAGACGTGGAGTTCCCATGCTCCTCCTCACCATCGTATTCCAACAAAGGGGTTTTGAAAGTAAAATAGAATCAATGTTTTGTTCATCGCGCTGTATTAGTATTAGGCTATACCTCTCAGAGCGGCGGTTCAATATTACCGTTTTCATCGTTGTCTGAGATGAGCAGAGAGATGTATCGATGGCGGCTGTGACGTAATTACTTCTAGCTAAATGAAATAGCTCATCCGGAAGGAAACGTGTCAGACTTTCCGGTGTAGTGATATAAAACTGTTATCAAATAAAATGAGGATTCGTTATACCGATCAGCGTTCAAAATTAAACCCTCCGGGTTCCTCCTCGGGTTTGAGCCCATTCCAAAGGGTAATTACCTATATATATATATATATATATATATATATATATATATGCAAAATTCATCCCAGCGAAGGTTACATTAAATTTCTATATTTTAAAAGAAGAGCAATATTTTTAATAATCAGTCAATATTTTTTAATCTTTCTATATTTAAAAAACATTATTTTTAAAATCAGTCAATATTTTAAAAGTTTACTGGAATTCGGACCAGTGCATAAATCACTGTGACAGTGTCATAGAGGAGACCAGTAGGAAAACCTTATACCAGTTATGTCACCTACTCCTCCAATGAGAGTCGACTAAAACACGTGATTCAGTGTTTTGATGGGCAACAAAGTGCTACCTTACAAGCATTAAAGTTATAAAAATTTGATCTATAAGGAGTTTATGGAGAGATCATTCTGCAAACCCTTTGTACGAAGAATAAATGATTATTTTAACTTCTGAATCATATATTTATGAATCATATATTTATTTCGCTATATGAAGTAAGGTTAGGTTGTCTTTGAGTCTTGTGCTCATTAATTTCTTTATTACCTGACGCAATCACAATTAGATTTAAAGCCAATACTTCAACTAGTTTTGTTTACTTTCAACTTGGTTTTTCTTGTGCAGGATAAGGTAGTAGTTGGTTCCAGTGGTTTCAAGTTTCAACTTCAACTTTGTTGGAAATTAACAAAGTTTAGGTATTTAAAAAAAAAATTGTGTTAAGTGTTCATTAGTTGATATAATATTTGGTTTAGTTGCTAATGAATAATTTAGATATCATATATAAGTGGAGATTTATAAATAATGTGAAGGAATCCCATCCTAGTATGACCTAGCCGATTCGGATTCCTGACTGCCTTCGAACAGCACATTCCTGGCTATGCTGTCCTCGGGCATATCGACCACGGAAATGAGGAAGCTCTCTCTAGCAGGAAGACTTGCTTGGGTGAGGCGTGCTAACAACTAGCTCTCTCTCTCTAGCTGAAAGAGCTGAAAGTCAAAATGCATAATGACATATATAATATATGCTCGGAATATCTCTCATTCAGGCAGAAATAGCACGAGCGAGTTCAATGATGCGAGAGAGGATCATTCCCTTCAACATCGAAAAGGTCGGTTCATCGAACTGCGGCATATTGAAGTGCAAAAGGATCAACTAAATGACACTTTCTCAATTGCTGGATCGGTACATCATCGCTGATCATGAAATTGGCGAGGGTCCTGTATGGATCCAAGCCATGCTTTCGGAGTAGGGAAGCTCTCAAAGGCCTACTCTCGCGGCACGGACCGTGGCGAATATTACATCATGTTTAATGTAGCTTTTCATCAGAAAGCTATTACTTCCTAGAAAGCTACAATTTGCTAGAAAGCTATTACTTTCTCTTCTACAGGCTCTAACTTCTTTTTCAGGCTACTCCCTCAAAGAAAACAACAATCCTCTAGTCAAATTACAAATTAATTATGCTAGTTACCTAGTCTTTGTCTCTGTTCTGAACTATGTTTTTGTCCTCTTTTTCAACTGCATATCTCCCCTACTTCTCTTTCTAAATCCTTCCCTAATTCTTCTCTTTTCCTCTTTTTTCTCTGTACCAGAATATTCATGAACTTTCTTTCTCTCAGAATTCATTTCTCTAACTCTTCCATTTTCATTAAAAAAATGCATCTTTTATATACAAGGCTATCTGAATGTTTGTATTCCATGCAAGCATTTAATGTCAAGGGGGGTTGCCTCTTTGTATTCCAAGGTTGTACCTAATCAACCTCTTCATTTCTAAGTTTGAAGCTCAAGTCAAGACAAATACACTTAGAACTGTTTACAAAACTGAAGAAGCGTAGTCCAGTATCACTGGTTGCATAAGGCAAAGCTCGAGAGTTTCTCCATTTTTGCTACAAAACATGGAAGCTAATTATCAACTCCAAATCTAGGTTGCGAACACTAATACTAAACTTTCAATCTTACCTACAAACACCAATAAACTTTCAATCTGAGCTACCAACACCAATAACCAAGCTCTAATCTGCATCCGTTGTTGAATTAGGGAAAAATAAAAAATCTTTTTATATATCTCTGCCGGCTTCAATTTTAATGACTTCAGAATCCTCTACAGTACTTTCAGTATTGGCAACATGGTTATATGAATTAGATTATAAGATGGATTCTTATTCATGCATTTCATGGCTTCGATACAAGTCAGAATTGCGCACTTCTTGTAAATGTTAGTTCATCATATACCATAATGTAAACTATGATTATGTTCAATGTAAACACCAAGTTCTTGAGACCTTCTGAAGTTCTCGTGTGCCATATATTCATTTTGGTTATAATAAAAACAACAAACATTCAATAATTAACTTTGAGAAGATTGTAATTACAACAAACATTCAATAATTAACTTTGAGAAGATTGTAATTAGCCTTGCACACCACTGTAATCAATCTTCAATTTTCATTGAGTTGCACTATAATCAGACATCTAGTGACATCAAGTTCTTCGTACCTTGTTCTCAAGTATATTCATTTTGGTTGTAATACAAACACCAAACATTCAATAATTAACTTTGAGAATAGAGTAATTAGCCTTTCACACCACTGTAATCAGTGTTCAATCTTCATTGAATCACATTGTAATAAGACATCAAGTTCTTCAAACCTTGTTGTCAAGTTCACATGTTTTATATATTTATTTTGGTTGTAAGACAAACACCAAAACAATCAACAATTAACTTTGAGAACATAGAAATTAGCCTTGCACACCACTATAATCAGTCTTCAGTCTTCATTGAGTCACACTGTAATCAAAATTTCAATCCACAGTAATCAACCCTTAAACATCACATCACAGAGATTATCCTTACACATAGCATTACATAGATCAACCTTACACATCACATCACTTTAATTATCCTTGAGTCTTTTCTTCATCAGTGAAATCAACTTTCAATTGGCATCCAAACCTTCATATCCATTTGACATCATTGCTAACATTACCAACATTCTATCCCTTTTGACATTGATGGAAACACTATGGCCCTCTCCTTTTGTCCTAAGAGTCATCGTCCTTATTTCTCATGACCTCTCCCTTAGACATTAATGGCTAGGGTTTCTGCCGATAATGAAAATTAGCAAGGGCACTCGAATGTTAGGATAAATAAGGAAGCCCATTGTTGTATCATTCATAAGAATATATGGCAATATATTCATAGCACCAAATTTATGATCATGACTGCAATACTATTTAGGAATGAATCCATGAGTGAGATTGCAAGATTTTTACCCTTCTATCATTATCGAGTGTTAAGTGAATACTAGTACAAAGTTGTTTTGATGTTGTTCCAATGTGCTAGTTACAATATCTCAAAGTTTTAGGTCGCTCACAACTCTAAGTAATGAAAATTCAAATTCTTCTATAATAGTTGATTTCGGATAGGTAGTTTGGCATGCCATCCTCAACAATTCAACAAATTTCAATAAAAACTCAAGAAATAAATCTCTATTGATTGTATCAATACTTCTTTAAAGATGCTTCAGGTATAGTAAGTAAGATATTGATTCAAACATGTGTACATTCATCACCAACCATTAGTCCTCCATTGGTCCTCCATTGAAGAGCATTCCCGCGTTTACATTCTTTGTGCTCAAATATGACCTCAAATCCTTCTTGTAGTGTTTGGACTTTTGGCACTAATGATCAGTTGGATCTCAATACTTCATACCGAGCTTTCACTTGGGAATCCACCTCCTAATCTACACACTATAGACCTGAGTATCATTTATTAAGATGTAGTTTTGGCTTGATTACTACATCACCTATGCTTTGCACCTTGGTACTCGCAACACATACCTATGTGGCACTCTCAACACAAAGAATCTTCTTTGGCCTCAATGCATTCTCTTAGGCATCCGGTGCACTGTCATTATCTGGAGCTTTAGGTCTATTTCTTATTCAGTTTGCTAATGTCCCATGACAATGCAATGATTCATGTCTATGTCAAGTCCCATTCAACCAAAGGTCTCAACAGGTCTCAAGATACAGTGACTAAGTAATGCTCTAATCGGTCTGGTCTTCCAACTGGCACTTATGCATCTCTAATCAATGTTTGTAACCTCTCTAGAATTTCAAACTTATACCTTCGCTGTCCACATCGTATCTCTGCATGAGTATTTGTAATTTCTCTATGGCCATTGATTTATTCTAGTGCCAATAACATTCTGCTGCCTATATGTTTTCCTTAGGTCCATTCCCTAGTATACCTCTAAGTATCTATCCATCTGTAACCTATTCATTACACTTCATATTCTATGTCAAGATCCACATGGTCACATAATTATTGCACTTCAATTTTTGCTTCATTTCAACTGGGTCTCAGTCCAATTCAAATATCCATGATCCTCGTGGTTTAGGTCTCTTTAGGCATTAATTTCTTGACAGAACAATACCATTGCTATTCCTTCCTCAGTCAAGTGCTCATCCACATGTTTCTTGTTCCTCATCGAAATGAATGTGGCTTTATTGTTGATGGAATCAAATGTCACTTACTTTTTTCTTTTCCCTTTTCATAGAGAGATCACTTTCTCATGTCTTGGTAATTCTTGATCTGATCTCTGCGTTGGAACTATCCTTTGAGTTTTCTGCATTGGATACTCATGAGCTACATGAATTGCAGACTTGACTTCATCTACCCTTGCAATCGATATAGGTGGTTATGTGTATAGACATCATCTCCAATCTTTGTGCCAGAAAAAATAATCTCTAAGGTTTCCATGTAGGAATGTCATGTTACGGCTCTCTGTGCATCATTTTGCAGGGATCCACATAGTCTTTTGGTGCCCTATAATCTTTACGTAAATCATATATGACATCTCTTCCGATATGGTCTCTGAGGTCTATACATTAGATATGGTTTTGGTTGCCATTCACGTGACAATTCACGATGAATGCACCAAGTGACCAAACATTAATGTTGGTAAACCTTACAATTGTAACACTTTTTTCCCTTGTGAATAATACCTTTCTTAGTTAAGACCGTAACCTTGGCTAATTTCCTACTATAACTCTCTCTCTATTTTGTTATGCCTTATTATTAAACAGCTTTCAAACTCCTTATATCTTTTTCACTCTAACTTTGAGACGAAGTTTTCTGAAGGAGGGGTGTATGTAATGCCCCACTTAATCTTATCATGCAAATTTTATTAGTGTTTAAATTACCTAAAAATATTGACTTATAATTATCAAGAAATATTGATAAATACCTACATTTGTGAAACTGTAATTTTTATTTACTGATATAAAATTTATTATTGTTATTATTCAATTCCCAACTTGTCTTCTCAAATTTAATCTTGGATAGGATATGGTCTCCTTCCATTTGTTCCAAATTAAATATCCATATCCCAAGGTGTCTTCTCAAAATCTACTTGGGAGAAGATATGGTCTTCTCCAATTAATTTCCAAATTAAATATTCATATCTTATCCCCAAAATGTCTTCTTAAATCTACTTGAACAAGATATGGTAAGAAAAGTCAAGGATACTAAATGAAAGGATGAGGGGGTAGTCATGACATTAATGACAAGTGGTTGAGTTGGATGGGAGGAAGAGACATAAAAGGGAAGGAAGATGAGAGGAGAGGGGGTGGATCCTTGGTTTTGGTTTCGGTTTGGTTCTGTTTTGGAGGATTTTTTTTTGGAGGAGGGATGTGGAGAAAGAGGAGGGAGACCAAACTTGGATCCGGAGAATGTTGGTTAAACTTGGACACACTACATCTTGTTGGACTTGGGATCAGAGGGCTAGGGAACTTGTGGAGGTTCCCTAGGCTAGGAAATACTTCCTAGTTGGTTGGGAGGAAAATCTAGTGAGGTAGTCAAGAGTAGCATCCCAACATAGTCAAGAGCTCAGGAGCATCTTAACTCCTATTGGAATAGGTATTCCTCCATTTATTGATTACTTATGTAAATGGTTGCAATGAAATTCTTACTTATTTAATCTGTGGTAAATAAATTTTAAAGGTATATTATCATCAAAAAAATGTTTAGATATAAATATGTTATTTCCCATCTTATTGTGTTTTAAATTAGAGAAATGTAGCTTTATGAGAGATTTTTCGGCGAAAATCACATGGAATACCATTTGTCGACGTGTTTCGAACCAACTAGTGTGGTTCATCGTCAGGACAAGTTGAAGAAACAGATCCAACTTAGCATGATAAATAGTCTGAGCAGAGTCTCCAACGGCTAAATTGACTAACGGCTAATTTTGACCTTAGGACCCAGGTCAAATCCTTATTTATTAATTTAATGTTATTATTATAATTATAATTATTATAATTATTATTTTTCTTATGGAAATAAGTTAAATTAGGTAAAAAGATTGGTTTTAAAAAAGGAATTTATTTATTTATTTAAATTAAAATTAATATATATAATAATATTAGGTTATTAAGGTAGTAATTTTAATGGTTGGTTTGATAATTTATTTATTTATTCAAATTATTAAATAATTATTATTGGTATTCTACATATATATATATATATATATATATATGTATATATATATTAAAATTAAAATCATAAGTTGACTAGTATTTTTATTCAATAATAATTCAATGGTTAGTTTACTTTTATGGAAGTTAGTTAAAATATAAAAATAAAATAATTTTAAGGTTAAAGATGTAATAACTTATTTATTAACAAATATATATATATATATATATATATATATATATATATATATATATATATATAATTAAAGTTATAATATTTGGTTATTAAGTTATAATATTTGGTTATTAAGGTAAAAGTTAGGATTAACGGTTAGATTAAAAAGATACTTTATTTATTTATTTAAATTATTTAATAATTATTATCAAAATAATATATATATATATATATATATATATATATATATATATATATATATATATATATATGTTGAGAAAGTAATTAAATAATTTATTTATTAATAATCAAATATATATATATAATTTAAAAAATAATATTTAGGACCATGGATAAACCGCCTAACAGATCCTGACATGGCCAGGTTGGTTGAGATCTGTCTCACGTCCACCTTCTTCAGTTTCGATGGAGAGTTCTTCCAGCAAACCTGTGGGGTTGTGATGGACTCACCCCTTTCCCCTGTCGTTGCTAATCTGTTTATGGAAGATTTTGAGTCCAAGGCTCTTAACTCTTCCCGACTCTTGCCTAAGTTGTGGAGAAGGTATGTGGATGACACCAATGTCATCTGGTCTCATGGTCAGGATGAGCTTGATCTCTTCTTTCATCACCTCAACAATCAATCCTCAGCCATTAAGTTCACTAAGGAGCAGGATGTTGATGGATGCCTTCCATTCCTTGATATTCTTATTTCTAAGAATAGTGATGGTTCCCTCGCCCATCAAGTTTTTTGGAAGAAAAATCATACGGAGCAGTATCTTCACGCCAGTTCCCACCATTTCCCGGCTCAAAAGATGGGTGTTCTCAATACCCTTGCTACTCGGGCCCTAAGGATCTCGGACAAGAAGAGCTTTGAGAAAGAAAAATCCCATCTGCTTGATGTCTTTGTTGAGAATGGTTATAGTAGATACATGGGTCAGAGGGCTTTCCTTAAAGCTTCCAAGAACTCTCTGACTAAAAGGGAACCGAAGGAAAGAGTTCCACGTGTCCATCTTCCGTATGTTCAAGGGACCACTGATAGAATTGGTAAGATTCTCAGGAAGCATAGTATCCCTGTAACCTTTAGCTCCCTGAACACCATTCGTATGTCCCTCAGATTGGTGAAGGATCCTATCGACCCTAAGGATATGAAAGGTGTTTATGTGATCCCTTGTTCCTGTGGGACCCCCTATATTGGGGAGACTGGTCGCTCCATCAATCAAAGGATTAGCGAACACGCAGCGGACCTTAAGCATAGGAGAGCTAAGTCTTCCGCGTTAGCTGAACATGCTGAGAAAACCAATCATCATGTTTGTATTGAGGAGGCTAGTGTTATTGCTAAGGTTTCACATTTCCATCATCGAAAGTTTAGGGAAGCGCTTGAGATTGAAAAGAGGCCAAGCAATATCAATAGGGAGGATGGCTGGAAAATCAGTAGGTGTTGGATCCCAACACTCTCTTCCTAGTCGTTTTCCGCCCTCCTCTTTAGGGCGTCTTTATTATTATTTTTATTTTATTTTACTTTATTTTATTTTTATTTTTATTATTTTTATTTATTTATATTTTTATTATTATTATTATTGTTTTTTTAATTAATTAATTAATTTTATTTTTATTTTATTTATTTATTTTTAATTAATTAATTAATTAATTAATTTTTTTATTTTATTTTAATTAATTAATTTATTATTATTATTATTATTATTATTATTTAATGTCTTTTTGTTTTCTCATCATTATTTTTTCATTTAATTATTTATTTTTTAAAGAGTTAATTTTTTCATTATAAGGTCCTTTGGGTCTAATTTTTCATGTGAATTCTAATCAGCTTATTATTTTAATAATTCTCCCATTTCATTATTTTTATATATGTAGAAGGTCCTTTATATAACCAATTCTCCATTTTAATTCTAATCTACTTATAATTTTTAACTAATTTTCTAACTAATTTTACTTTATTTTATTTAGATATTATAAAATCCTTTATGTAACTAATTTTCCATTTAATTATTAATTATCTTATAATCTTTGATAATACTTTTTAACTTTATTTAGGCATTTAATTTATTCATATATTATTTGGTCCTTTATTTAACTAAAATTCCTTTTAAATAATATTTAGCTTATAATTTTAATAATATTTTTTGAACTTAATTCCCTTTAAAATTATTTTTATATATATTCTAAGGGTTTGGTCCTAAATATTATTTTTTAAATTATATATATATATATATATATATATATATATATATATATAGATATTTGATTATTAATAAATAAATTATTTAATTACTTTGTCAACCTATGATTAATTTTATATATATTTATATATATATTATTTTGATAATAATTATTAAATAATTTAAATAAATAAATAAAGTATCTTTTTAATCTAACCGTTAATCCTAACTTTTACCTTAATAACCAAATATTATAACTTTAATTATAGAATATATATATATATATATATATATATATATATATATATATATATATTTGTTAATAAATAAGTTATTACATCTTTAACCTTAAAATTATTTTATTTTTATATTTTAACTAACTTCCATAAAAATAAACTAACCATTGAATTATTATTGAATAAAAATACTAGTCAACTTATGATTTTAATTAATATATATATATATATGTAGAATACCAATAATAATTATTTAATAATTTGAATAAATAAATAAATTATCAAACCAACCATTAAAATTACTACCTTAATAACCTAATATTATTATATATATTAATTTAAATTTAAATAAATAAATAAATTCCCTTTTTAAAACCAACCTTTTTACCTAATTTAACTTATTTCCATAAGAAAAATAATAATAATAATAATAATTATAATAATAACATTAAATTAATAAATAAGGATTTGACCTGGGTCCTAAGGTCAAAATTAGCCGTTAGTCAATTTAGCCGTTGGAGAATCTGCTCAGACTATTTATCATGCTAAGCTGGATCTGTTTCTTCAACTTGTCCTGACAATGAACCACACTAGTTGGTTCGAAATGCGTCGACAAATGGTATTCCATGTGATTTTCGCCGTAAAATCTCTCATAAACTTGATATGGATCACAGAAGCCTGAACTCTATAAATGTAGTTTTAGTTAGAGGACCTTAGGAAGGAGCCTCACACACTACATTCTTTAAAATTGGTCATTTTAGTAGAGAACTAGTCACTTTGGTGTTTTAAGGCCAGTTCAATACAAGACCAACCTTAGCCAATATGAACTGCCAAACTAGACTAGTACAAATCTAAAACCATTGGGACCAACCAATTCCACTAGTTCTAAGACAGTTCCAATAATACTATGCCCTTCTCATCCTCCTCTCAAGTCGTTTTGTTGGATCCTTTTAGGAATGGTTATTTGGAGAGCGTCATAAACTGTCAGACTGTTGTGAGCACCTAAGATCATAAGTAGTTAAGCCTTGACAAACAAAATCTTTCAAGGAACTAGTACAGACATCCCAAAACATATTTAGTGAGGACGTGCATGCAAGGAACTATTATAGACCTCCCAAGATACTTAGTGAGGACGTGCATGACCAAAAAGAATCAGAAAAAATTATCCACCCTCAAAAACCCTGCCCAAAACATTGAAGTGTGGTGCAAAAAAAATTGCTGGTAGGCTATTAATGCTACCAACAATCATTCCCTCTCCAATTTCACAAGAAGCTCCTACTCAAGCTACCTCCTCCACTATGGTTATAGTAAGTTCTTGCAACTATGTGAGCTACAAGAAATTAAAACTACCTTGGAATCTCCACTAATCTTAGGGAACTTGACTTCTCTGCATGACCCAACTATTTTGGGTTGATTGATCAGTTAACTGGATGATCACTGAGTTTGACTAGAGTCCCGCTTCTTAAATGACCTTCCACTAGTCCCTCCAAAAGTTAGAACTAGTTTAACTGACAACAACCTGAGATGATTGACATTTATTACTACAAATTAGCAAGCGCATATGCAGAATGGAACTCTAACTCCTCCAAATCGAATTTACTGAGTAAAATAGGTGACACAAGCCATGCCACACAAGTTAACATCATCCAAGTTGTTTGTTGATGTGGAAATTCAATTTTTTTCAATTTAATCAAGTAAAAATCAAATTGACAATTTCTTGTTGCATTTTTCAACACGTAGTTCATAGTGAAAGAATGTATTACTTTCACTATGAACATGGCATAGTTCACATGTTAAGCTCATAAGGTTTTGGGATGATGTGGTTCTATGTGTTGTGTATATAAAGAATAGGTGTCCATATCTTGCTATTAGAAACAAGGCTCCCTATGAAATGTGGTATGGCCACATTCCTTCGGTGAGGCATATCAGGGTTTTTGGTTCCTCCTGTTATGCCTTCATACGTAAGGAAAAGATAAAAAAACTCAGTGCAAGGTGTCCGAAATGTATCTTATTTTTGTACTCATACCTCCAAAGCATAACATCTCTATAATGAAGTGAATAAGAAGTTTATAATATCTAGAGATGTGATCTTTCTTGAGTCTTCCAAGATTGACAATGTTGTTGAGTGACAACTTAATCATTTGAATAGATTCAAACATGCAAAGTATTTTCATGAGTTTGATAGTGAGATTCCACATCTCCTTATCTTAGCTCTATACTTTCTATGAAGAGCCTTAAAGAAATCATGTTGAAGGAAATTCCTTCCCTTGCTTTGTTAGGAACGAACTAAGAGACTACTGGAAGCAGGTAGCCAAACCTGACAAGTAGTGAGGGTACATGCAAGATACAAAGCAAGGATTAATGCAAAGGAGTGTACTGACTATATACAAATCATCAAACATCTTTCATCCCACTTAGGATGCCTTGCATTGTGCTTGGTTGGTCATCAAATCATGTTGGTCACAAGCTTCATAGCTTAAATAAACAAGTGGTAATCCTCTTCATCTTCTACGCTATGTAATAAACAAGTGAAAGGGAACAAGACACGTAGAGGAAACACATGGAATGACTTTCATTTCTTTCAACCATGCATGTCATTGAAGACAAAATGGTACGACAATGATAAGCAAACTTTTAAGCTACAGTAAGAGGTGTATTTCAAAAGATGTGCTTTGTTTTCCATACCTATCCTCCAAAGGGTTATGAATCAGATGGAGTCTTCATGTGGTCGTAATATTCGATGATACCCTAGGTTCCTTTGTCTGCTTATTTTTCTTGTCATCTCCTTGAGAGTTATCTATCATGTCATATTTCTTCGTGGCCCCTAAGAGACATAATTGTGTAGTTTCAGTAGGCAGTGACTGTTATGGGATAAGGCCCTGGGAGGACACATTTACATAGTTTTAGGATGCAAGACAATATTATGGGATGAGGCCCTGGGAAGACACATCTATGCAATTTCATGATGCAAGATAGATTGGGTACTCAAGGGACAAAACTGCACATTTTCTGGAGATAGTGGGTTCCGACTGAGGGAAACACATTGGAGGAAACCACTGTACAGTTTTGAATGCTAAGGGAGGTTAGTATTTCTGTGCATTACACAGTCCCAATAGGTAAGGGAAAAGCTTGAGGGTTACATATGTGAAGTGCGCAGTTCAGGAAAGTTGGATGAGGCTAGGTTGCTAAGGAAACTCTGAAATTTAGTTAAGTGTGGGATCAATGGAATTGATGTGAACAGTGATAAAACTTGACTACAATCACATACTTGAAAACTTAACAATACAACATAGACCACCCAGAACATATAACACATACTTCGCTTAATGAAACAACCTTTGTGGCAGCTTACAACTAGTGCAGATCCGATGATAGACTTTAGGAGGATAAAAGTAACACTTGTGTAAGAGTGTATGAAATGAGTGTGAAACATGTATATGTGGTTAGGACAACCCATTCTCATAAATATTTCCCCTTGAAGCAAAAAAAACCTTCCTCTGCATGAGAAACGATAACCCCCATTCCCAAAGATGACACATTCTATGCAAAGATAAAAGCAGGAACAACTCTTAAGATCGAAAAGGGGAGTTTGAGATCATAAACTTACCAATAAGTGACTACGGAATGATCGATCACAATATCCATAGTCGGTTCTGAAATTTAAGTGCAGGCCAAAATTTTGGATGGTGTTGTAGCCGCTACAACAGAGCCTTCACCTTCTTGCTAGCTTCTTTTTTAATGAGTGTATTGAATTCTATGAACTTGGAGAATGCCTCATCTTTCTTCCACATGAAGAAGATCCAACACTTCAGTGAGAAGTCATCAATAAAAATGACAAAATATTTGTGTCTGATAGTGTAGGTTGCCGAGAAAGGTCCATAAACATCATAATGGATCCTTTCTAGGACTGCATCTACTTTGTTATCCCGATCATGGAATGTGGATTTTATGTACTTCCGCAATGTACATCCTTTGCATATATCCTACTGCTTAAGTGCTCCTTTAGGGAGGCCAGTGGTTATTTGTTGTATACTATTTGAGGTACCATGATGCAAATGACCAAGTATTTTGTGCCAAAGTTCATCGACATCACGAACTGTACTTTCTCCGCCTTAGTGCTTAATGCAGAACAATCCTCCACATCTAGCTAACACATGTTCTTCACATGAACCCTGATCTGCATCACCTGCCCCATGGCTATGTGTCTCAGGAACACTTTCCTTTGTTGAATATCACTTCACAACCATGGTAAACCAACCACTTGGTGAATGCTAGTAGACGGACCCCTAATCATTTACCTTTACCTTTTTTTTACTAACACCTTGTATTGAAAATTTGAAGACAAAATATTTATTTTTTCTTAAAAAGTTGTCTTAAAATCCCCCTTCATGTAGCAGTGCCGAATGCAACGATAGACAAGTTGTCTCTAATCGTATCAACAGATATGAAAGGGACAGAAGAGGAATTAATGTCCGAAAAATATTGTCAGCAAAAGTTGTCATGTTCTTCTTAGTCGACTACACCCACAAAACAAAGAGCCCAATAAATTGTTGTCTTTATATAATATAATGTGAATGGTAATTAAAATAACAACCTCGGTATAAGCGCAAGACAGTAGTTGCCTGCAAGCTGGCAGACTTAGGGAGCACCGTCAGAGTCAATTTTGCAGTTGTTAGATAATATTGTCTTAAATTGATATGTTTGTGTCTTAATTGTTAATTGTATTAAATAGGTTTCATGTAAAGTGGCCATTTCCTTAAATATAAAGTTTTGTCTTAAAATAATTTTGTCTCAAACTATTTTCGTCTTAAATATAAAGTTTTATCCTAAAATAATTTTGTCTTAAAATAATTTTGTCTTAAATTGTTTTTGTCTTAAATATAAAGTTTTGTCTCAAAATATTTTTGTCTTAAATTATTTTTGTCTTAAATATAAAAAATTTTCTTAAAATATTTTTGTCTCAAACTGCTTTTGTCTTAAAATATTTTTGTGTTAAACTATTTTTGTCTTAAATATAAAGCTTTGTCTCAAACTGTTTTTGTCTTAAAGTTTGTATTTAAGACAATTCAATTGATACTAAATTTTAATGTAAAATAACTAAAATAAAAAGTGAATTTTTAAGACAAAAGATTTCTTTTATCTTAAAAAAAGTCTTAAAAGTGCCCTTAAAGGTCTTAAATGTCTTAAAAAAACTATTGCAATAAAAATATTATTATTATCATTATAATTAATAATAATTATTATTTAATATTAAATGTTATTTATTATTATTTAATTTTAAATTATATAATATAAATATGAACCCTAGGAATATGAACTCTTATATTAATAAAACTTAGGGATTGATATTAGAAATCCAAGGGAATAATAAACCAAACTGGTTAATACTAAAACCCCAAGGGATTATAAGCCCAAGGGAATAATATTACTGAGGGATAATAAACCCAAGGGATTAATACTTAAAACCCTAGGGTTTATATTCCCTTTGGCTTTTAGTATTAATCCCTTGGGTTTATAATATTAATCCCTTGAGTTTAGAATATTAATCCCTTGGATATATTAATATAAGGATTCATATTCCTAGGGTATAATATTATTCATAGGCTTATAATATTAATTCTCTAGGTTCAATATAAATCATGGTCATCCAAGGAATTATATACCTTGCATTTATAATATTAGTCCCTTGGATTTATAATACGTTGGAGATTTATTATTAACCCTTGGGTTTATAATATCAATCCATTAGGTTTATTAATGTAAGGGTTCATATTCCTAGGGTTTAATACTAAAACCCCAAGGGATTATAAAATCAAGGCAATAACATTAACCCAAGGGATTAATACTAAAAACCCAAGGAATTATAAACCCAAGGAATAATATTAAACCCTAGGGATTAATATCATAAACCCAAGGCATATAAACCCTAAGAAAAATATTTTAAATTCTAAAATAAATATGGTTGAGAATGGTTGATTTTCATTTTGAGACAGTCCTTGATTTTCCTATTGAGACAATCCTTGTCACAATGCGACATATTTTGAGCCAATCCTTGATTTTCATATTGAGACAATCCTTGTCACAATGTGACATTGGACCATGGTTGACCATGCTTAACCATGGATGATTTTCATATGAAAATAATCTTTGTCACAATGTGACATTCATCCATGGTTTACCATGATTAACTACGGATGACCATGTTTGACTTTATAAAACACGGTTAACCATGGATGACCAAGGTTGACCATCATTGACCATGGTTGACCATGATTATCATATTGAGACAATTTCTCTCATAATGTGATGTTGGACCATGGTAGAGACAATGATAGATTTTCATATTGAGACAATATTTGTCACAATGTGACATTGGGCCATGGTTGACCATGATTGATTTTATAAAAGATGGTTGACCATGGTTCAATAATATTAAAACCAAGTTATTAATATTATAAACCCAAGGTATATAAACCCTATGAAAAATATTATAAAAACTAAAATAAACATGGTTGACCATCGTTGATTTTTATATTGAGACAATGTTTGTCATAAAATGACATTGGACCAAGGTTGAACATGCTTGACCATGATTGGTTTCCAAATTGAGAGAATATTTGTCACAATGCAACATTGGTCCATGGTTGACCATTACTGAGAAGATCCTTGTCACCAATGCGATGTTGGACCATGGTTGACCATAATTATTTTCGTATCGAAACAATGTGTTCCAATGCGATGTTGGACCATGGTTGGCCATGGTTGATTTTCATATTAAGACAATCATTGTGACAATGCGACATTCAACCATGGTTGACCATGGTCAACTATGACTGACCATGGCCTACCATGATTGATATTATAAACCCCAGGGATTGATATTATAAACCTAAGGGAATAATAAGCCTCATTTACATTATCTGGAAGGTCCCTAATAACATACTCAATGTTTTCAACGGTTAGTTTTCATTAACTGACCTTGGGGCAATGATGCATCCTTACTATTTATTCATGAAGATTGTATGATTTTTTCACGTTGTCCTGAAACCAAACCACATTAGTTGGTTTGAAACGTCGACCAAATCCTAAGAATTTGATTAAACCTTAAAATTATTATTTTTAACCCAAATATAAAATCAAAAAATTAATAACAATAAAAATGATTAAACTCATAATAAAAAAATATATGAAAAAATAAAAAATATATAATAAAATATTTAAAAATATATAATAAAAATTTCAATTAAAAAAATAAAATAAATTCCGATATAAATATCAAAATATAAAATTTTAAACTTCCCATGAAAACAAGATTGATTAAATATAAATAGTAGTTTCAAAATATGTAAAATAAAATTAATTATTTTAAAAAAATCAAAATATTAATAATAAAAAATATATAATAAAATTAGTGGATAATAAAATATTTCAAAAGTATATCATAAAATTTTAAAATAAAATGAAATAATTTTTTTTAATTTTAATAAAATCAAAAGATTAATAATTAAAAAAAAAATTATAAAATATAAAATATAATAATAAAATATTTAAATTAAAATGGTATATAATAAAATATTTTATAAATTAAAATTTCTAACATAAAGATTAAAACATAAAATTTCTAATTTCTCCGTTGATGAAATATAAGTATAAGTATGGATATTAAAGTATATAAAAATAGATTAATTATTTTAAATAAAAATAAGAAGATTATTATTATTTATTATTTTTTTTATAAATATGTTTTTTTATTGATGATGATGATGATGGTTAACGTCTATTGAGACCAAACTTTGGTCTATCGAACCTAAAGGAACGAATTATTTAGTTTTATTTAAGATTTTATTCCTATGCTCAAAAAACTTGGAGAGAAGCCTCCCGAGCTCATTGTATTTTTGACAACGTAAAAGGCTAGGAAGGTTAGTATTGTAACAAAGATTTTGAAACTGAGATCTAATGTGGTTGTACATGGGGCACTCTAAGAGGAAGCGATTTTCATTCTCGATGTTCATATTCTCAAAGAGATGGCAGAACCTTTCCATCCATGGTGTTTTAGGAACCGCCCAACGACCCGTTTCACTATGGAGCTCATGAGAGTTCGTTCTAATCTTGGCTATATTAATTTTCTTATTTGAGCTAGTTAAAACAGAGAGATACTTTTGATCTTCTAGGGTGGGGTTGATGACCTCCTTATAATATCTTAATTTTCTTTTAGCTACTAAATCTTTCTCACACCACATTTTTTCTTTGAACTTAGAAGTAACAATATTTTTAATGTTTTTAATGTTTTGCAATGCAACATTCTCGTCGATCTCCCAATGGTTTAACCAGGCCTTGGTGTCTTTATACCAATCTCGTTTAAGCCTTAGGTGGTTTTGGCTGGAATTTAAAGCTAGCTTAGGAAGTCTATGGTCTCCTATGTTATTGAGTTTTTCTTGTACAGTAAAAGCCTAGTCATAGCTAGGCTCTCAATAAGGGAAAGACCCACTTCTATAAGGAGAATAGGATAGCGTGTGTTGATTTTAATTTTGACGTTATACGTTATAGAATGCTTCTGGATTTGCTCAATCTTTCTCTAGGATTCTCTGGAGATGCTACAACCCCAAACCTCACATCCACATAAGATAACTGGAGTGACTAAAGCTTCAAAGAGGAACTTCTTTCTATCCCACATTACGAGGTTTGTCATTTTACAATTATTTTCAAGCCCAAAATAAGCTTTCCATCCCCCATTAATCATTTTCCCAATGCTATAGTTCCATTTGAGCTTGTGATGGATATCAATTCCTAGGTACTTGTAGGAAGACACTTCCTCCAAGTTACTATTGTCATACATAAAATTAGCGTAAGTGTCCTTCTTGGATTTGATAATCATAACTTTTGTTTTGTTAGTGTTAACAATGATACCCACGGTAGAGAAGAAATCCTTAAGAAATATAAGTTGCTTATCAAGATCAGATGGGCACTTTGTGAGAAGAACAATATCGTCAGCGTAGAGAAGAAGGATGATGACTATCCCAGCTAAGACCGTGCCAACACATCCTGCTTCCTCTAAAAAACCTTCTAGCTTGTCGATGTAAATGCCAAATAGGGTAAGGGAGAGGGGGCAACCTTGTTTAACTCTGATATTACACTTAATATCTTTTGAACACCCCTCATTGCTCTTTAACTTGGAAATTACATTCTTGTATAACCTTATAGCAGCAGCTCTCAACTCAAAGGGAACCTTTAGCTCTTCTAATATGTTCCAAAGGTTGTTTTTAGGAACCATATCGAAAGCCTTTCTAAAGTCCAAAAAACAACAAAAAAGATTGGATTTATCATTGCAGCGATAATTATATTTAACTATTTATAATTAATATTAATAATAATTTATAATTTAATAATAATAACAACAATTTAAACTAAAATTATAATTTAATTATTTTTTATAAATTTTTGCAATATTTTAAATGAAAAATCATATATATCATACAATAAATATCTTAATACAATACCTACACTAATATTTATTTCAATAGAAAAACATTAATAATAACATTAAAACACTTATAACCAATAAATTTATTCAAATATTAATTTGCTTCCTTAACGTGTCATTAATAATAACAAAATAGAAAACATTATTACTTATAAAAAAAACTCTTAAAACCAAATTCAAAGAATCATTTTCCATCATTTATATTATTAATAATACACTCATTTTGTCTAACATTTATATTATTAATGATAAACTTATAGTGTTCTTGCCGAATAAGTTCGAAACATTTTACTGAAAAATTAAACAATATAAGTTAAATGGTGTTGTAGTCATTTACATGTTGTCCATACTTGCAGGCCAACACCTTGAAAGCTTCACACCATTGCTTTTCATTGTAATGTGGGGCCTTGCATAGGTTCGTTACAAAAGAATAATCCACCTATGAGAACTGCAAGCTCATAAAGTTCACTATAATCATTTCATCATCAAAATTAATCTCTAGTGTTGAATATATTCATCTCCTCGTCAAAATTAATCCCTCAAAACCAACTTGTACACAAAATACTGAAAACCATTTATGAATAATTAAGTTCATGTACAACACATTTCCTCAAGATTTCTCTTAGTTCTTCCTCATGTGATTTCTTGGTAGAAAGATTATTTAACTTTATAGTATAATCTGTGAATATTTTAATATTCTCTCGAATATTTTAATATTCTCTCAATTTGGAAACCTAGGTTGCTCTTTCGTGTCTCTCTTTATGTATTGGTACTCCATCTCTTAAATTCTCTTTATATATTGGTACTTCATCCTTAAATTTGCTCAATCTATTCTATTTATTAAAAAAAAAATGTGCCCCGTAAAAAGCACTATAGATGAGTGTCTTTATGTATTGGTACTTCATCCCTTAAACTTGCTCAATCTATTCTATTTATTTAAAAAAGATAAAATTGTGTCTAGTAGAAAGCACTATAGATGACGGTCATTTAGAGGGGCATTGTCACGCCCCTACACTGGCGGTACTCTTCCAACCGCACTATAGGAGGTGCGGCACCACCGACCACTTTCTTTTCACTAATACTTGCGATCGTGGACTACACCTATTTTCGATACTTAGTTTGTTTTCTTTTTTACCAAGTATATGTTTGCTTTATAACATAGTGAAAACCATTAATATTCACCATAAACAACATTAACACATAAATGCACAATAGTATAAAGGGAGGGGCAACTCCCTATAATGAGTCTGCCTGAATAATCAATATATATAAGTTACAATCTTGGGAAACCCCAAATTTACACTTAGCCAAATTTTACATTCACCCGGCAAACTCGGTTGCACAGCTTGTCGACGCGCCCGCACAGTCACCGCATGACTTGCCCAACTCGTCGTTTACCCCTGAATGCGTTTGTTCATCTTGCCGAACGACTTGTGTCATTTTCCAAACCCAGGCACCACTACCCATGTCACCGTGCCTCCCAACTCGGGCACGTCTGCACATTTGTCGCCTCTGTTCACAAACCCGACACTTCATTCACCATTTCGTTCACCTCGTCGGGCACTCCCACTCGCGGGTCACCCTGCATGAGTCAATCGACTCATTTCACCGTTCCTTCAGCGGGCACACACACTATGTCGCCCTGTCCGAGCTCGTCCATTCACATTGTTCGGTTCACCCGTCGTGCGGGCTCATCGCACACCCTGCTCCTACTGCAGAACCACCGAGCTCACACTTCTTGTGATCGCTTATCTTTTGATGCCTTAACTCCATCTCAGCGTCGCGTATGTATATCCATCGCTCGTCGTGTGGGGGCGCCCAGGCTGACCCACCAAGTCTTCCACAACGCGTCGATCCGCCCTCCTCAACTCGTCAGTTCGCTCGTTCGTTCAATCTAGCTCGCCCTTCGTTAAGTTGGCTCGCCTACCCATTGGTTCATCCTCCCATTGGCCCACCTGTCGGCTCGCCCGGGACTGCCCCACGGGTATAGCTCCAAACTCATCACATTTCTTCGTTTTGGGTTCGTGTGTGCTACGACTCATTGGCTCATCCACACCTTTCACCCGCGCGCCCTTGCTCAACCGCACCTGCAACTCGAGGCCCTTACATCCTCCTCCACCCGAAGCCATTGTCATACTCGATCATCCTTTTCAACCCCAACAACCATCTGTCACCAAGATGTCCATACCAATGCCACATAATCCATCAATATGTGCTCTATGAATAGTCATCTCCTTGATCCATGACTTCAATCCATCTATATATTGTAAACATCCCTGCAACATATATAATATGACCGTCTCCATCATGTGTTGTTCTGTCATGTGAACTCCTCTGCATAATACTGCAACCAACCCAACATCTTAGTCGAAACCAAGACATCTATCTGACACAAACCCAGTGCACATCATGCCCTCATGTCATTGAATTGATTGGGTAGCTAATCCAACCATAACGCTCAACCCATGAGAATATACCTTCTCCATGCCACTGTCGATTGTTTCTTTAGCATCCTATCACAATCTCAAATTCAACCAAGAATATGTTCCAAACCCATGCTCAGGTCCATGCAATCTCCATCCCATCTGCAACATGTCATGATGCTAATGCCATTGTGCTGCCTCGTAGTCGTATTCATTCTTGAATCATCTACCTTTCATCATACCTGCTCAAATGCTTAAGGACTCACTGCCATGAGTAGCTAACAATGGGCCCCATCTTCTAAGTCATCTAAGAAGATGTGGAGGGAGCAGAGCCTGAAGGCTCTCCCTCACTAATCAGCTCAATCCATCTGTCTAGATATTCCACTTCTATCCTCTGTAGATATGCAACCCAGTCCTCCACCTGGACATTCGGCCTCATATAATCATGATCATCGTCATCGTCATCCTCCATTTCCTCCAGCCTCCTAGACAAATCCAACATGCTATTTGACAATGTTTTGACAACCTGTGACTGTTCCATAAGCTTTGTCTTTGCAACAAACATCCGCTTACAGACTTCATCCATACGCTTCTCATACTCCATCTGCATTACTGCCAACTTACACTCGGGTCTTGTTACTCCAATGGTTGGAACACCGATGGGTACATTTTCCCTTCCATTATAAATGTACAACTTCTTCAAATGTGAAACAATCATCGCATCATAATGTTTCAAAATCTCCATTCCCAGCACAACTTCATAGTCATAAATCCGCACTATAGTGAATTCAACTTTCCCGATCCACTCACCAAGTGTTGTGTCCACCTTTTCAGCCACACCAATTATGGAATGAAGAGGAGAATTCATTGTCTTTATCTGTGCCTGGACCGATACAAATTTCAGCCCAATCCTTATTGCAACATCTTCACTCATGAAGTTGTGAGTAGCACCACTATCCACCATAGTGAGTACTTCAGCACTCCCAATCTTCATCCGAACATATTCTAAATTGTTCCTTTCCGGATCTCTTCGCGAGACCACTTTTGTAGTAGCTGCAGCTCCAAGAATATGCATCACCCCCACAGAAGTCTCTCCTTTCTTCTTATTGGACTGTGCCATCGTAGCCACTTTTAGTCTTGAAGGACAATGCTTCATCATATGTGGTTCCTCACATATCCAACACTTCAATGGTTTCTTCGTCTTTGTCTTATCATTCAATTTTGAAGCATCATATTTTGTAGTTTTCTCTTTCGGATTATCCAACTTCTTCTTTTTCTCATCAGAAGCTTTGTCATAATGCTCCACCAAATGATCTACAGACGCAAAAGCTTCCTCAAGTGTCTTTATCTTCTGTCTCTTCACTTCATTCCACGCCCAAGGTTTCATTCCTATAACAAAGTAAGACACCTTGTCTCTCTCCACCATGTCCGGAAGTTCCAGAACTGCACTTGCAAACTCTTGCTGATATGCCTGTAGAATTCCCTTTTGCTTCATGTATTTTATCTTCATCCTTGCTTCCCATGTTTCATCCTGTGAACTGAAGTGGGTCTACAAAGCCTTCTTCATGTCTTCCCATGAAGTTATGTCGTCAGCGTTGCCATTGGGAATTTGATCCATCCTTCTTCACCACCACATCTTAGCATCTTTCGTCAAGAACTGAGCAACTACTTTCACCTTAGTTGCCTCATTAGGTAATACCAAGCATTCCAAATACTGTTCCATGTCCCATATAAAGTTACCAATAGTCTTCGCATTCCTTGTACCATCATAAGATTCTGATTCCTTGACTTTCACATGAGACACTCCTCCACCTGAGTTATGTCTCACGACCTTCTTCAACACCGCGATCTTGTATCCTGCTTCGTCAATAGTTTGCTACAATTCCAAGATTTTTGCCAAACCTTGATCTCTTGCCTTCCCAATCTCCTTGACTTCCTCTTCTAGTTGTGTATACTTCCATTTTGTATACTTGTATCGGTCCTTGAGTTCATCGAATTCTTCCTTCATCTTCGCATTGCCTTCTTGATCCTTCATGATCTTGGCCATATTCGAAGTCCAATCACAATCCAATTCCTCCATTTGTTCCAATACCCTGTTCATGAAAGCTCCACCTGAATTTTGGCTAGTCTCACCTATCACAACCTGAGGTTCACTTGCCATCTCTGCCATCATCTTCCTTTGTGATCTAGTATAGACCATTCACCAAGGATACCACATGCCACGAAGTAACAGTGGAACCAACCCTTATCACGGTCTCCTGAATCGGCACTGATACCACCTGTCACGATAATGCAGTGGGATCAGCTCCTTATTGTCAAGCAGCTCTGATACCACCTGTCATGCCCCTGCACTAGCAGTACTCTTCCAATTGCACTATAGGAGGTGCGACACCACCAACCACTTTCTTTTCACCAATACTTGCGATCGTGGACTACACCTACTTTCGATACTTAGTTTATTTTCTTCTTTACCAAGTATATGTTTTCTTTATAACACAGTGAAAACCATTAACATTCACCATAAACAACACTAACACATAAATGCATAATAGTATAAAGGGAGGGGCAAATCCCTATAATGAGTCTGCCCAAATAATCAATATATATAAGTTACAATCTTGGGAAACCCTAGATTTACACTTAGCCAAATTTTACATTCACCCAGCAAAATCGGTTTCCCAAATCGTCGGCATGCCTGCACGGTCCCGCACGACTTGCCCAACTCGTCGTTTACCCTTGAATGTGTTCGTTTAGCTCGCCGAACAACTTTTATTGTTTGCCCAACTCGGGCGCTGCTACTCGTGTCACCATGCCACCCAACTCGGGCATGTCCGCACGTTCATCGCCTCTGTTCACAAACCCGACACTTCGTTCACCTCGTCGGGCGCTCCCACCCGCGGGTCACCCTGCACAAGTTAACCGACTCGTTTCAGCATTCGTTTGGCGAACACACACGCCGTGTCGTCCTGCCCGAGCTCGTCTGTTCACACTGTTCGGTTCATTCGTCGTGTGGGTTCATCGCATGCCTTACTCCTACCACAGAACCATCGAGCTCGTACTTCTTGTGATCGATTGTCTTTCGATGCCTTAACTCCATCTCACCGCCGTGTATGTATATCCATCGCTCGTCATGTGGGGGTGCCCAGGCTGACCCACCAACTCTTCCACAATGCGTCGGTCCGCCCTCCTCAACTAGTCGGCCCACTCATTCATTCAAGCTAGATCGCCCTTCGTTAAGTTGGCTCGCCCGCCCGTTGGCTCATCCACCCATCGGCCTGCCCGTCGGCTTGCCTAGGACCGCCCCATGGGTATAACTCCAAACTCATCACATTTGCCCATTTCACCTGTGTGTGCTACGGCTCGTTTGGCTCTCCCGCGCCTTTCACCCTCGCGCCCTCGCTCAACCACGCCTGTAACTCGAGGCCCTTACAGGTACGCTTATGTTGGGTGTGTTTCGTTTCTGTTGATATTTCACGCATTAAAATTTCAACCTAAATGTTAGGGGCTTTTATCTTTTTACAAAAACTTGGTGATGAAATTTTTGGTGGGATTTTGGTTTTTTACTATTTTCTAGCTTAGTGATAAATTAAAAGTGCTCAAAAAACCATTGAGAATTCAAACTTGCGATTTGAAAGAAAATGTATAAATTTTTTAAAAATTCGGCCTAAAAAAACCCTCGTTAAAATTCATACAATTTGTTCTATTTATTAAAATTAAATACTTCAACAAAATAAAATTGTGGATGTTAGATAGAGTTTCTGAAGAAGGTTTGTTAAGAAAATTTAATCGTTGTTTTGAAAATTCATGATCTTCCATGTCTGTAGAACTTAAGGTGCTCCATGTATGGGCCAATACGACATAGTGTTATACTCATGATTCTAGCCACCTTGAAAACATGTGATGAGAATGGATTGACTTTGTATGAATGAATCAGTTGCAAAGATTCTTAATATCAAGTTTCAATCAAGAACGCAATTTTTTGTTACAATCCAAGTTGACAGTTGTGTGCATATATCTACAATTCGAACTTGTAACTTTTGCAAACAACTTCTGAGTTATTATAGTTATAAGAAAATCTCAACATAAATTTTTTGCGTATATGGATCCAATCAAATTTGAAGATTTCATTGTCCTCACATACCATTCTTAACTTTAGCGGGAAAGAAATCAAATCTATTTTTAATTCTAAAAAAATAAACTCAAACTAGGTTTGAGGGGCTTTGCTCCCATTTGTCTCTTTCTCGCCTTATTTTATTGTTCACTGATAACACTAGGATGTCACTAACTAATAGTCATGGCAATATTGAAAGATACAGAGTACATGTAGCTACAACTATGAAAGATTAGAGAGAACATGGAGCTACAACTACTAACAAAAGACTATTCAATTTACATGAAACAACAAATGACAAAGTAACAACATTCACTCTGTAAGACTACATCAAGCTAGGAAACAACTGCTACAAGAGCATGCAACTACAAGTGTGTACAAATTTTACTGTGTTATCTCTGTGATGGCTCATCTACATTTATACATAAAATAAGTCGGTTAATTTCCTCTTCAGGTTGGAAGTGTAAGGACCTGCGGTCCTGGGCATCATCGAAACGCGTGCGAAGGTTGGAGTGCGATTGGTGTGCACACGAACTACACGAAACAGTAGAGAGACACTTGAAATAACATGGATAAAGTCTTGAGCAAGTAGTTTATATGATGAATAGCGTGGGCCTTCATGGAGTAAGCCGACAGTGATGAAAGTTGGTTGAGGGTGTTGGCAGATGAAGCCAACCGTATTAAGAACCAAGGAGAAGGGCGTCGGTGGAAATATAACGCAGGTCGGCCATGGAGTTGGTTAACCATGCATGCATCATATATATTGGTGCGATGGAGATTCATTTGGACATCAACGAACATCGCTCAAGGCACTCAAGCGAGAAGGAGAAGTGCGTAGTTCAAAGGTGTAGCCACATCAAAGAAAGGTGAGGCGCAGTTCTATGTGCCCAGCCTTGGGCGAGGCCACACGGAGGTGAAAACGCACAGTCTTAAGTCTTGGGTGAGAGTGTGGGTAGGAGCACCTTATGTTCGAATGAAGGAGCATGGGTGAAGGTGCCGGAACAAGGGTGAAGGCACTGGGCACTGGTTGACACAGGTTCCTGGGTGGCTCGGGTGAGCACCCGCCCGTCTTGTAAAACATAACGCGGAGGTGGAGAAGGGGACTTGGGTGAGGTCGCCACCCACCATGCAGAGATAAACAAAGGGTGACTCGGGTGAGGTCACCCGCCCATTGTGCGAAGGTTCGGTTGTGAAGTTTGGTTGGCAGCTCGTGTGAGGGTGCGCCCGCCCGACTTGGGCAAAGGATTTTGGTTATCACACGGAGGTGTGACAAAGTTGTAAATTTGGCTAAGTATGAAACTTGGTGTTCCAATTATACTTTTAAAGCTTTGTAACATTGAAAGATTGTATAATATATTGTATTTGGGTAGACTCATTGTTCAGGGAGTTGCCCCTCCCTTTATACTGTGCAATTGTGTTCTTCAGTTATAATTGTTGTTGATAATGAATGTGTATGGGTGTTCATTGGTATAAAGGAAACATAATAATTACTTGGTTGAGAAACACAAATTAAGTAGGACATATGGTTAGGCGTAGTCCATGAAGATAAGTATTGGTGAAAAGAAAGTGTTTGGTGGTGCCGCACCTCGCCAAGAGCGGTTGAAAGACTACCACCAGCTTGGGGGCGTGACAGTTGGTATCAGAGCTCATGGTTGGAGCTGGTGAATGAAGAGCAGGTGGCTCATGATGAAGTGCAAGTGTGCATACACTTGGAAGTTGGTGACAGTGAAGCAGGTACTTGTAGGTGAAGGAAGCTGTTTCACATACAAGTGGAACAAGGGCTGGTTTAGGTTGCAGGAACTTGGTGAAGTTGGTGAAGGTGGTAGATGAACATATGGAAGGTGAGTCTAACCACAATACAAGTGAAGCCTTCCAGTATGAAGTGTTGGAACAGGTGAGTAGATGGAGTTCTGACTGGGTTTCGATGAAGGCTGAGAATATGAAGATTCAGGAAAGCTATTCGAAGCTGAGGGAAGAACTTGAAGAACTCAAGTCCTAATGCGGAAGTACAATGGATGATGAACTCAAGGAACTTGACAAGGAGATCCAACAGAATGGACTTGATCTTCAAGAGCTCTTGGATGAGAGAGCTCGGTGGAGAAAGAAAAGTGCCATGGTGGAGACCGAAATCAAGCAGATTGAGGACTAAATGAAGAAGAAACTTCTTGGTAAGAAGGTTGTTGTAATTGAGCAGGATGAGCTCAACTACATTGACAGGTTGGGAACTCACTACCATAATAATCCAGAGGATGTTCGGAAGCTTAGTTCTATGGAAGTAGTTAATGGGCAGTTGGTTGGTGCACTTACGCAGAATGCGATGGAGGACAAGCTTGAAGGAAGTCAAGCTGAGCCAGGATCGAGTTGCGTAGAAGAGCCAAGCAAGGAAGTCAACTACTTAGGAGGAATGTCAAATTGGAGCACAAGCCAATGGACACTTCTGAGGCCAAGTTTTTGAAGAAGGTTGCTGATGTGAGACACAAGATAAAGCTGACAGAAGGGGGTGATGCCTTGAAGCTGAGTTTTGTGCAGGTGACCGTGAAGGGCAAGAGATTTTTAGCTTTGGTGGATACGGGGGCTACTCATAGCTTCTTGAGTAATAAGGCAACAAAGTCTTTTGGGAAGAAAGCTAAAATGGAGAGGGAGTGGAGTGCTTTCAAAGCAGTCAACTCTACCATGAGAGCTGTTATTGGTGTGATGGAAAACACTTAGGTGAGAGTGGGCTCGTGGTTTGGAAAGTTGGACTTGAGGATCGTGGACATGGATGATCATTCTATGGTGTTGGGGCAAGATTTAATGAAGCTTGCATAAGCCATACCAATGGTGGACTGGGACATTCTCTTGATCACAGCTAGAGGAAGAACTATGTTGGTTCCGATGAATAGAAGGAGTTGCTTGGGGTATCGACCGAGGATGAATTCTATGACTTTGTATCCCAAAGATCCGAATGTGAAGCATGAGGATGTGGAGCAAAGAGGACTTGGGAGTATGACTCAAACAACGAAGGAAGAGAAGGTGATTGACTTCATTGCGAGAGCGAGGAAGAAGGAAGGAAGTGAGAGGACAATCTCACGAATTATGGAGCACTTGACAGAGACATCTTCTACTGATGATCTTCACAATGGAGCTGCAAATGAAGGGAGTCTGAGTACTACTTCAGAAACAGTGGTCGGGGAAGATTATGCAGGTAGAGATCCGGCTGGTATAGTGGACTTTTGTAGATATGCTATGGGTATATATGACTTTCAATTGACGAAGGACAAGCTTGGGAAGCTTGGGTGCACATGTGAGGAGGTTGAAGCTGTGCATAGATATTTGAGGACACAGTATCAATCTGATACATGGGTGGATGAGAGTCAGGGAGGAAACTTCCTGGCCCTCCTTTCCCTATAGACAACCTTGGAGATGGGTTGGTGTAGGGACCTTGTTTGGGAGGGGCTACACCAACTTAACAAGGGGCCTTGGAGGAGGCTTCTTTATGATAGATTGCAGACTTAGATGTAGATGGCCAGATGTTGGGACGGAGTCTACATGGGTTGGACATCATGGACAACTAGAGTCATGGACATCAGGTTGGATATATGGAGCATGACAGTTTATGCACGGACATTATGCAGGAGCATGTGTAGAGGTGTCATTCATGGACATTCTATGGGGAATGCTGAAGCAAAGGATGTTGTGCAGATGCTATTGTGACATGGAGATGTATGAGCCAGTGGAAAGGTTGTACACTCTTGTGCAACAAGACCATGGACCGAACATGTTGTAGATGGGATGGAGTTTCCATGGACCTGAGCATGGGATTGAGAGCAGACTTGATGAGTCCGAGATGTAGCAGAAGTTAGGGAAAGATTGATGATGGCATAAGGATGTGAATTCTTGTGGTTTGGACGTATGGTTGGATTAGCTACCCAACTAGTTCGAGTCATGAGGGGTACCAGTGTGCAGACAGATGTCTGTATCAGGTGGAGTATCTTGACAGGAAGACTACAGGATGAGGACGACACATGATGGAGATGTAGTTCTACATATGTTGCAGGGATGTTTGCAGTATGTGGAGGAGTTGATATCATGGATAAGACTGTTCGGATATGGAAATCTTGATCTTGATGGATGGTTACTAGGATGGCATGTTGTCGAGGACGACAACGACTTCAGGTGGAGGAGGATGTAAGGACCTGCGGTCCTGGGCATCACCGAAACGCGTGCGAAGGTGGAGTGCGACTTGGTGTGCGCACGAACTACATGAAACAGTAGAGCGACACTTGAAATAACATGGATAAAATATTGAGCGAGAATTTTATATGATGAACAGCGTGGGCGTTCATGGAGTAAGCCGACGGTGATGAAAGTTGATTGAGGACATTGGTAGATGAAGCCGACTGTATGAAGAACCAAGGAGAAGGGCGTCGGTGGAAATATAACGCAGGTCAGCCATGGAGTTGGTTAACCATGCGAGCAACATATATATTGGTGCGATGGAGATTCATTTGGACATCAACGAACATCGCTCAAGGCACTCAAGTGAGAAGGAGAAGTGCGCAGTTCAAAGGTGTAGCCGCAACAAAGAAAGGTGAGGCGCAGTTCTATGCGCCTAGCCTTGGGTGAGGCTGCACGGAGGTGAAAACGCACAGTCTTAAGTCTTGGGTGACAGCGTGGGTAGGAGTTCCCGATGCTCAAACGAAGAAGCGTGGGGAACACGGGAGAAGGCGTCGAGCGCTGGTTGACACGGGTTCTTGGGTGGCTCGGGTGAGCACCTGCCCGTCATGTAAAACATAACACGGAGGTGGAGAAGGGGACTTGGGTGAGGTCGCTACCCACCGTGCAGAGATAAACAAAGGGTGACTCGGGTGAGGTCGCCTGCCCATCGTGCGAAGGTTCAGTTGTGAAGTTTGGCTGGCAGCTTGTGTGAGGGAACCCCCGCCCGACTTGGGCAAAGGATTTTGGTTATCACACAGAGGTGTGACGAAGTTGTAAATTTGGCTAAGTATGAAACTTAGTGTTTCCAAGTATACTTGTAAAGCTTTGTAACATTGAAAGATTTTATAATATATTGTATTCAGGCAGACTCATTGTTCAAGGAGTTGCCCCTCCCTTTATACTGTGTAATTGTGTTCTTCGGTTATAATTGTTGTTGATAATGAATGTGTATGGGTGTTCATTGGTATAAAGGAAACATAATAATTATTTGGTTGAGAAACACAAAATAAGTAGGACATATGGTTAGGCGTAGTCCATGAACATAAGTATTGGTGAAAAGAAAGTGTTCGGTGGTGCAGCACCTCACCAAGAGCAGTTGAAAGACTACCACCAGCTTGGGGGCGTGACAGGAAGTGTAAGGCCCTGTAGTCTTTGAACGCGCTCCGTCATGAAGTGCAATGACAAACAAAGAAAGGAACGAGCTCGAATTGGCGTGCGAAGGCGTTATGTAGTAATGTGAGCACATAGAAGAGGAGAGCGATGGTTTTATAAGGCATGGGAAGCATGAACGCTCAACCCACGGCCGGCCTACAAAAGTAGCAAGGCCAACACATGTTTTGGATAAGCTTGCGATGGAGTTGAGGGCGTGGGCAGGTCGGCTGGGCAACTACGACCTTGCCTTGCCACTCATATATATTGGTGATGCATGGGGGTCATTTCCACCATCGCACAAACACAACAACTTTGCTCATCATGTGAAGAAGTGCGCAGATCTAAGAGGTGGACGCAGCAAGATAGGAAGGCGCAGATTTTGGTGATGTGCCCGTTCTTGGGCAAGGCCACATGAAGGTAGTGCATAGATTTGTTTTGGGTGATACTTGGCACAGGTGTCTTGGTATCTCAGAGAGCACCCGCCTCTCATGCAAGGGTAAATGGTGGAGACATGGTGAGTCACCTGCCGGTGCGAAGTTGGAGAACGGTGGAACGTAGTGAAGCCGGGTGCACGGTGGAACGTTGGTGAAGTCGGTTGTGCGAAGGGGGTGTCTTGGTGACTTGGTGGAGTCACCCACCCGTCGTGCATGAAGACAAGGTTCGATTGTGAAGTGGGGAAGGCAGCTCGTGTGAGGGCACGCCCGCCCGCCTTGGGCAAGGAAATCTTGGTTGTCGCACGAAGGTGTGACAATGTTGTAAATTTGGCTAAGTATGAAACTTGGTGTTTCCAAGTATACTTGTAAAGCTTTGTAACATTGAAAGATTGTATAATATATTATTCGAGCAGACTCATTGTTCAAGGAGTTGCCCCTCCCTTTATACTGTATAATTGTTTTCTTCATTTATAATTCTTGATGTTAATGAATGTGTATGGGTGTTCATTGGTATAAAGGAAATATTAATAATAATTGGTTGCGAAACACAAACTAAGTAGGATAAGTGGTTAGGCATAGTCCACGAACATAAGTATTGGTGAAAAGAACGTGTTCGGTGGTGCCGCACCTCACTAAGCGCAGTTGAAAGACTACCTCCGGCCTGGGGGCATGACAGTTGGTATCAGAGCTAGTCTGAAGACTTGGAGGAGTCTTGCAGGAAGCTGGGTGTAGCAGGTGTAGACACTTGACAGTTGGTGACAGTAAAGCAGGTACTTGCAGGTCAAAGAAGCTATTTCACATACAAGTAGAACAAGGGTTGGTTCAGGTTGCAGGAAACTTGGTGAAGCTGTTGGATGGTCGCGACTAGATTTCAAAGAAGAAGGAAGCTGTTAGCAATGGCAGCTGAATCTCAAGCTGGGTCTAGTCATGGTGCCAAGGATGCTACTATGGCATTCATTGAAAAAGTGTTGGAGAAGATGGAGGACTTGGAAGCTTTCTGGACTAAGAAGATGGACTTGGTTGAGAGAGATCAAGAGGCCAATTCAAAAATGAAGGAAGAGCTCGATGAACTCCGGACTCAACACGAGTACACTGATCTTATGTGTACACAACTTGAAGTAAGGGTCAAGGAAGTTGAAGAGGCACAGGACTGAGGTCTTGTAGAGATCGTGGACTTGCAGAAATATCTTGACGAAGCCAGAGATGAGATCACGGTGCTGAAGAAGGCCGTGAGGCATAACTCAGGTGGATGAGTGCCTCATGTGAAAGTCAAGGAACCGGAATCTTACGATGGTACAAGGAGTGCAAAGACTCTTGGAAACTTTCTATGGGACATGGAGCAATACTTGGAATACTTGGGTCTATCTGATGATGAGACGAAGGTGAAGGTAGCTGCTTAGTTCTTGACAAAGGATGCTAAGATGTGGTGGCGAAGGAGGATGGATCAGATTTCCAGTGGCAGTGCTGGTGACCTTACTTCGTGTGATGAGATGAAGAAAGATTTGCAGACCCATTTTAGTCCTCAGGATGAAACGTGGGAAGCGAGGATGAAAATTAAGTTCATAAAGCGGACAGGGAACCTTCAGACATATCAGTGGGAGTTTGCAAGTGCGGTTCTGGAACTTCCTGACATGGAAGAGAGGGAAAAGGTGTTCAATTTAATTATTGGGTTGAAGCCTTGGGCACACAATGAAGTGAAGAGGCAGTGGATTAGAACACTTGAGGAATCTTTTGCTGCGGTGGACAGGTTGGTGGAGCATTATGATGCAACTTCTAATGATAGGAAGAAGAAGTCTGATAAGCCGAAAGATAAGAAGAAGGATGATGCTTCAAAATCGGATGATAAGTCGAAGACAAAGAAAGCCTTGAAGTGTTCGATATGTGTTGAACCACATATGGTGAAGAACTGTCCTTCTAGACCGAAAGTGGCTTCTATTGCACAATCTAACGCGAAGAATGAAGAAGCTTCTGTGGGGATGATGCAGATACTTGGTGTTGCTGCTGCTACAGAGGTGATCTCTCAGAGGGATCCTGAGAGGAACAGTTTGGAGTATGTTCGGATGAAGATTGGGGGTGCTAATATACTCACTATGGTGGATAGTGGGGCTACTCACAACTTCATGGGTGAAGATATTGTGAGAAGAATTGGGCTGAAATTTGTACCGGTGAAGGCACAAATGAAGACAGTCAATTCTCCTCTTGATGGTGTTCTTGGTGTAGCTGAAAAGGTGGACACAACACTAGGTGAGTGGACAGGGATGGTTGACTTCACTATAGTGTAGATTGATGACTACGAAGCTGTGTTGGGAATGGAATTATTGAAACAATTTGATGCTATGATTGTTCCACATTTGAAGAGGCTGTATATTTACGATGGAAGGGAGGATGTACCCATTGGTGTACCAACCATTGGAGTGACAAAGCCTGATTGTAAGTTGGCAGTGATGCAAATGGAGGATGAGAAGTGAATGGAAGATATGAGTAAGCAGTTGTCCATGGTTGAGACAAAGCTTACCGAGCAGTCATTCGTCATCAGGACTCTTTCAGATAGTGTCTTGGATTTGTCGAGAAGGCTAGAAGTGGTTGAGGATGATGATGATGGTGATGAGGCATATGTGAGGCCGAATGTCCGAGAGGAGGATCGGGTCACTTATCTACAGAGGATGGAGATAGAAAATCTTGATAGATGGATTGAGATGATTAGTGAGGGTGAGCCTTCAGGCTCTACTCCCTCCACATCTTCTTAGATGACATAGAATATGGGGCTCATTGTTAGTTTCTCATGGCAGTGAGTCCTTAAAACATGTTGAGCAGGTATGACAGATGGTGCAGGGATGGCTTGGCATCAAGCATCATGACATGTTGCAGATGGGATGGAGTTTCCATGGACCTGAGCATGGGTGAGATTCTTGGTGAGTCTGAGATGTGGCAGAATCCGAGATAGACTGGTGAAGGCATAAGGATGTTCACTCTCATGGCTTGAGTGTGACAGTTGGATTAGCTACCCAACTAGTTCAAACATGGGGTCCGGAAGTGCACGGAGAGATGTTGGCATCAGGCAGACAAGGAGGACAGTTCACAGGATGAGGACGACACATGATGGAGATGGGAGTTCTACATATGTTGCAAGGATGTTTGCAGTATGTGGAGGAGTTGACATCATGGGCCAAGGATGAGACAGATATTGATGTTGATCTTGGTGGATGGCTACGAGGATGGTATGTTGTCGAGGACGACAACGACTTTAGGTGGAGGAGGATGTAAGGACCTGCAGTCCTTGAACGTGCTCCGGTATGAAGTGCGATGACAAACAAAGAAAGGAACAAGCTCGACTTAGCGTGCGAAGGCATTATGTAGTAATGCGAGCACATAGAAGAGGAGAGCAATGGTTTTATAAGGCGTGGGGAGCATGAACGCTCAACCCACGGCTGACCTACAAAAGTAGCAAGGCCGACACATGTTTTGGATAAGCTTGCGATGGAGTTGAGGGCGTGGGCAGGTCGGCTGGGCAGCTACGACCTTGCATTGTCACTCATATATATTGGTGATGGGTGGAGGTCATTTCCACCATCGCTCAAACACAACAACTTCACTCATCATGTGAAGAAGTGCGCAGATCTAAGTGGTGGACACAACAAGATAGGAAGGCACAGATTTTGGTGATGCGCCCGTTCTTGGGCAAGGCCGCATGAAGGTAGCACATAGCTTGGTTTTGGGTGAGACTTGGCACGAGTGTCTTAGTAGTTCAGGTGAGCGCACGCCCGTCGTGTAAGGGTAAACGGTGGAGACTTGGTGAGTCGCCCGTTGGTGCAAAGTTGGAGAACGGTGGAACGTAGTGAAGTCGGGTGCACGGTGGAACGTTGGTGAAGCTAGTTGTGCGAAGGGGGTGTCTTGGTGACTTGGTGGAGTCACCCACCTGTCGTGCACATAGACAAGGTTCGGTTGTGAAGTGCGGAACACAACTCGTGCGAGGGCACCCCCGCCCGCCTTGGGCAAGGAAATATTGGTTGTCACACGAAGGTGTGACAAGGTTGTAAATTTGGCTAAGTATGAAACTTGGTGTTTCCAAGTATACTTGTAAAGCTTTGTAACATTGAAAGACTGTATAATATATTATTCAGGCATACTCATGTTCAGGGAGTTGCCCCTCCCTTTATACTGTGCAATTGTGTTCTTCATTTATAATTTTTGATGTTAATGAATGTGTATGGGTGTTCATTGGTATAAAGGAAACATTAATAATACTTGGTTGCGAAACACAAACTAAGTAGGATAAGTGGTTAGGCGTAGTCCACGAACATAAGTATTGGTGAAAAGGAAGTGTTTGGTGGTGCCGCACCTCACGAAGCACGATTGAAAGACTACCGCCGGCCTGGGGGCATGATAGGAAGGGTCATGGCGACGATGTCTCTTCAAAGGTCAATAGGTATGGCGGTGTTGCCTCTTCGACGCTGGATAGGTCATGGCGATGAGGCGGTGGAGGAGGTGTTCGGTGAGTTGACAGGCGGTAATTATTTCCATCACTTCCCCTTAATTATGACTAGCAACTTAGCCATGACTTAACATAACTTAAACATTCCTATTGGTCTAAGTCTTAGGTAGGCTTACAATGACTCAAAACTTTGACATTAATTCGTGGGCTAGATTTCTTTTTCTGTTTCTTCTAGATCTTGTATCCTCTAAACTATTTCATATTTACCTTTTTGCAGTAGGTTCCAAATTTCAGTTTCTTCATTTGATGTTGTACCTCTTCCAAAACATAGAAAATCATTTCAGGGTGTCCATGGATGTTATCTACGTCTTTAAAACTTTTCTTGTATGTGGACTGCTACGACATGTCATCTTCTATAGTTTGTTCTTCATCATCAATCTTTTGATTATCAATTTGCTGCAACATAAGTTCATAATAGAATTTTATCTCTTTAGGATTCCAATAAATAAAATTTTCATTGACATTTTCATTTTCAACATTGTCCATGTTGTCTTCAACATTCGTTGTTGCAACTTCTATGTCGACATAATCAACACATGGTGTTTCAAGCCATGCTTCAAGGAACTTTAATTCTTCTTCAAATTTTGTCGCCTCATCTCGGTTGCTTTTAACATATGCGCACACAAAATCAATGTTAAATTTATATGAAAAACCGTCTTCAGAACCATATTAGCTCTGTTCATTCTACTATGGAATGAGAGTTTTCTTCTCTTCTTCCTTTTTTGACTTTGTCGATGCCTCATAATCTTGATTCTCCACCTCTGCTTTTTCAAACAAGTTTTCTTCCACTTGGTTTCCAGACACAAGTGGGTTTCTCTCGCCAAATAACAACATATCAATAAGAAGTTTATGTTGCATCATATGCAACAATTCATCACTAGTTAATTGTTCTTCATCAAAATCAACATCAACAATTTCAATTGCTGGATCCACTGAACCAAATGCTTCTCCATTGATAACATTATCTATGCCAAAATCACTTCCTACTGATAACATACCATCAAGATTGTGATCCACTTTCAAGTGAGATCCACCAAACTCTTCATCTTTTTGTAGATCTGCTGCTACAGATCCATCTTCATTTTAATCTTGAAGCACTACTTCAACACGATGTACGACACTATGATCTTTGACTCGATTACTCCCCCTTACACCAAATTCTGCTTCCAAGATCTTTTATGCTTCCTTGGAAGTTGTAGCTTTTGCTTCCTTGGAATTTGTAGCTTTTGCTACCTTGCACAAAAACTTCTCACCCAATCCTTGTTTTATAAAATTTGATGCTAAATCATCGCATACTTCATCATATGGTTTATTAGACCAATATTCAATTAAGTCATTAACTCAAAGAAAAGTTAGCATTCAAATAACCCACAAATCAAAATATTTACTAGTAAACATAGGTGGTGGTAGCAGATCAAAGCTACACCAATCACCCTCGATTTATTCTTTGTCTTCTGCTAGACTTCTCAGTTCCTCAGCTTCGGCCTAAACTTCTCTAAACATGGCAATGACCTTTTCTTTTTCTTTTCGATTCATTTTCTTAATCTTATTTAGTCATGCTTTGCAACCCATGATTGATGTATTTCCTCTGCCTTACAGCTACTTTCATGATTGCATGAGGATATCTTCAATATCGCCCCCAAAAAAAATATGATGTTTAATATACGCCCATGTAAGACACAATCTTCATCCAAAACAATGTAACACTTGACAAAACACCAAAATATTTTATAGACAAACAAATTTTTGCAAAGCCCAAAACTCTCTTCAAATAAACCCTTTTTAATAAAACTTTTCAAAATCATTAATATCACCTTTTCCAAACCTTAGGGTCCTAAAATAATGTTACCCACTTAGCTTTAAAAAATCTCCTTACAACTTTCAACATTTATAGAAAGAAAAAAAACACTTTCGGATTTTATTTTTTTTAACAAAACCTTTGTAAACCTTTATGAATCCGTTAACATCTCTCCATCTCTAAAAATAACCCTTTCGAAAATAATTTCAAAAACATTAAACTTGCCTTTAATTGACTTTTCTTGCTATGGCCGAAGCACTTTCTCATTGACTTCTCATGCACCTCCTTCTTTCAACGTAGCACGATAACTTCTTTCTTTTCACTGTGTTGAATCAGCTACAAGCACGACCATCTAATATCACACACAAATTATATCGTATAGTGGGCTATAAACCTGGCAGCTGTTCAAATCCGAACTTTTAGTCCAATGTTGTTCTAATATGATAGCATCTGATACAATGAGAGACTTGTCCAGCAGAAAACGAAATGCAGAAGTAGTGGAACACTCATTTGAGAAGCAGTTGTTAATGGACGAATCACAACCACCCAAGTCGATGTCAAAATTCCCTTCTCCAATACAAGGTCACTTGTTCACGTGAGAATTAGAACTGCAGCGAAACACATGGAAATGGTCACTGGCAATGGTCGCAGTAATCCTATAATTTCAGATCATGCCTTCTAACTGTAGGGTATTGAACAAAATGCAAATTTTTGCAGGTGAAGCCGCAGTTCACTTGTGAATGATTGCATCACAGAAGAAGATTCGAGATGCATCGCCTTTGCTATGGCAGATGTTACATATCAAACAAGCAATCTGTCCATTCAGATGTTTTTGCATGACATGGAGCTACACTATCCGAGAATTTGTTTGATCTAAATGAGCGATTGTTTCGTGACTGTAATACGTCATGGGATTTGGTACGCCAGTTGTTTCGTGACTGTAATACGTCATGGGATTTGGTACGCCAGTGGGCACAGAGAGAAATAAGTTTGAATATATGTGTTCTGATCAAATCAATGCGAGGAGGAACAGATTGAATAAGGTAGGAGGAGAAATGTTGTGCTTAGAGCTCTCACAATTCAACCACTACACTAGCGAGCCGTGACGACCGTGGCTCTGATACCAGATGAAAGATGCATAGTACAGTCAACTACAATTAACAAAGAATAAAGAGAACACGCAGCTCTGGTATAAAGAGAACACGCAGCTCTGATACCAGATGAAAGATGCATAGTACAGTCAGCTACAATTATCAAAGATTAAAGAGAACACGCAACTATAGTTGCTAACAAAAAACTACTCAATTTATATGAAACGACAAATGACAAAACAACTCTTAAAATAAGATAATTACTTTTCTTAGTATTTGAGTGTTGAGTAAGTCGAGTTGAGTGAATAACAAATTTTTAATGTGTGATTGCATGTGTATGTATTTTAAAGTGAGTTGTTATTAGAAAATGATAAATACTCTTCATTAAATTTATTGTAAGCATCATATTTTGTGTCATCAATAGAAAAACAGTAACTCATGTTTTATGTGTTTAATTGGCTCCACCACTTTCCAACAAATTGATATCATAGCCAGATTACATAGAGAAAAAGCAATAGACTTAGAAGTGGTATGCGTGAGAGAAAAAATCTATTTTTTAAACGTATTTTACGGTTATACATAAAGCACTATAACGCACCAAGGCTCAGCAGAAAGTCGCGTTAAAAGTCGAAAGCTTAGTGGTTTTGACGCGTTAAAGCATTAACACTCTCCTCCCAGCGGTGCACTACGTTAGTCGCATGCGGTGGTGCCCTACTTTAGTCGCATGCGGTCAGCACGTGACACGCGTTAATCAACCAAAAATTCCGAGGTCAAAGTTTTTAAAAGTCACGTGGGATCGCATGCGGTCCTCACGTGACACGCGTTAATCAACCAAAAATTCCGAGGTCAAAGTTTTTAAAAGTCAAATGGGAGTAATAAGGGAGTAAGAAGGTTTACGTTATTCATAAATATTTTTATGAGGTTAACCTGAATGTTTACGCTATTTTTTATGAGGTTCCCGTAATTCAAAAAGTTTTTCAGTTGAAAGTTATATAAAGGTGTGGTAAAACCAAAGAAGGATTTTTCAACGTAAGAGACCTTACGAAAAGGGTTTATTATAAAGGTTTTTTTTAATATATAAATATTTTCTATAAAAAGATTTTTTTATATCTTTTTATATAAAAAATAATAACTTCAGGTTTTTTTGAAAATGGTTATTTTTTGAAAAAGTTTGCAAAGGAGAATTTCAGGGTTTTATTTCAAAGATAAATTTTTAGTGAAAGATGGATTTCTCAAATTTCCAGCCCCAGTTTCCATCGTTTATAGGGAAAGATTATGATGTGTGGGCCATTAAGATGGCGCCCACATTCCAAGCACATGATGTTTGGGATTATGTCCAGTTTGGGTTTTCAGAACCTAAGGATGAAGCAGAAGAAAAAGCTCTCAGTAATACAGAGAAGGAACAATGGAAGAAAGACAAGAAGAAGAATACACAAGCGTTGCAGCTTATCCAGCAGGGAGTGGACCGAGCATTATTCCAGAGGATTATGATCACGTTTGCAACAAAAGTAGCATGGGATACTTTGGCGATAAACTATACATGCATGGCCAAAGTTAATGTTGTTAAGTTGCATAATACTATGAGAGATTTTGAAAGCCTGCAGATGGAGGAGACAGAGGACATCAATTCTTTCATGAATCGGGTCATAATTGTCGTAAATCAGTTAAAGATTTATGGTGAAGAAATTAAAGATCAGACAGTGGTTGAGAAGATCCTTAGATCTTTGTTTACTAAATTTGATGTTGTGGTAGCAGCCATAGAAGAAGCCAAATATTTGGCATCATTGACAATTGACGAGTTGATGGGATCACTTCTATCACACGAGGCAAGGATAGGTAGAAATAACAATTCCACTTTAGAGACCTCTTTCAAAAGTCATATTTCTATTTCAAGAGACAAAGGTCGATGCAGAAGTAGAACGAGAGGCATAGGCCAAAGCGGAAGATATGGTGGTAAGAGATATAATCGAGAAGAGCATGAACATGAAAGTGGAAGCAACTACAAAAGCTTCACAAATCAAAGGTGAGATGTTATTATTACAATAAATTTGGTCACTATGCTCGTGATTGTAGGAAAAAGATAGCTGATCAAGGGAACAAGAGAGCCAATGTTACTACAGAGAGTACTGACTCAATGTTCCTAGCTTGCCATACCATGTATGAACCTTCTTCTAGTGTGTGGTTGCAGTAACCACATGACATGCAACAAGAATTTGGTTGCAAATTTTAATCAATCTATCAAAACAGAGGTAAAGTTGGGGATTAACAGACTATGCAAGTAGATGGAAAAGGGGTGGTCAACATTCTGACCAAGTAGGGGGAGCCAAAGACAACCTCAAAGGTATTTTATGTTCCTAGTCTTAAACATAATTTGTTAAGTGTTGGTCAATTGACATTGAAAGAATACCAAGTTATCTTTCAAGGTCAAGAATGTGTTATATATGACAAGCCCCCAAGAAAACAGCTTATAGCAAAGGTGCAGATGACGAGAAACAAACTTTTTCCTCTAATTATGAATTACAGTGGTCACGTCAGTTCTTTTACAGTTGCATGTTCTAATGATTATTGGTTATGGCACTTTCGATTTGGACAATTACACTTTTCTGGTTTAAGATTGTTGTAGCAAAAACAGATGGTCAGAGGATTACCTCCCATCAAAGAACCTGGTAGTACTTGTGAGTGTTGCATCTTAGGAAAGCAACACTGTGAAAGTTTTCCAAAGGGAGTTGCATACAGAGCAAAGCAACCTCTTGAGCCAATGCATACAGACTTATGTGGACCTATGAGGACACAATCGATTGGAGGAAGTTGTTACTTCCTCAATTTCATTGATGACTACAACAAAAAGACTTGGGTTTACTTCTTAAAGCAGAAGTCTGAAACTTTTGCAAGGTTCAAAGAATTCAAAGCCCCAGTAGAGAACCAAAGTGATCGACAGATCAAAGTATTGAGGTCAAATCATGGTGGAGAATATGACTCAAAGGCAATCCATGATTATTGCAAACAACATGGAATCAGAAGACAATTTACAGCCAGGTACACACCGCAACATAATGGTGTAGCAGGGAGAGAACATGACAATTATGAACATGGTAAGAAGCATGTTGAAAGACAATAACTTGTCTAATGAGTATTGGGCAGAAGTATTTGCATGTGCTATTTATGTGATCAACAGATATCCTACAAAGAGTGTGATGAACAGAGTACCAAAACAAGCATGGCCATGTATGTATTGCAACATATCTCATCTCGAAGTATTTGGATGTGTAGCTTATGCGCATGTGCCTAAGGAGCGAAGAGGCAAATTGGATGATAAAAGTGAAAAATGCATATTCATTGGTTTTAGTGAGCAATCAAAAGCTTACAAATTGTATAACCCTGTCATAAAGAAGACCATAATTAGTAGAGATGTTGTGTTCAAGGAACAAAAATAATGGAATGGCACTATAAACAAAATAGTTGATGCACAAATGCCACTGATGGAAGAAGATGATGTAGTAGAAAAGGAGCAGCAAGAATCATAGGTGAAGACACCAAACAGAGACACACCAGCAAGGACTCCAAGAATTTCAGAGCAACATGAATCTTCAAGCAGATCAACAGATCAAGATTCTCCCAACAATCAATCAGGTGGTGAATCAAGTGATGGTAAGAGAAAGATGAGAAGTTTGAAAGATATTTATGATGATCTGGATGTTAGCTCAAATTTTGCATTGTTGTCATTCCAGCCTTCTTCGTTTGAAGAAACAACTAGAGATGAAAATTGAGTGCAAGCCATGGATGAAGAAATTGAGGCTATTGAAAAGAATGATACATGGGATTTGGTTGATTTACCAAAGGACAAAAATATCATTATTGTAAAGTGGGTGTATAAGACAAAGTTGAATGAGAAAGGTTAAATGGACAGATTTAAAGCTAGACTTGTAGCAAAAGGATTCTCGCAGCAACCGAGAATAGATTTTGGAGAAACGTTTGCTCGAGTAGCCAGATTGGACACTGTAAGAGCAGTTCTAGCCACAACAACTCAGAACAAGTGGAAAGTATATCATATGGATGTGAAATTAGCCTTCTTGAATGAAATTGTAGAAGGATAAATTTATGTGCAGCAGCCTCTAGGATATGAAGTTGAGAGTAATGAAGAGAAAGTTTACAGGTTGAAAATAACACTCTATGGACTGAAGCAAGCACCTAGAGCTTGGTATAGTAGAATCGACAACTACATGATCAAGAATGGATTTTGCAATAGCAACATTGAGCCTACCTTGTACACAAAGGTAAATGATCTTGGACAAATTTAGTTTTTTTTCCTATATGTTGATGACATGATTTTTACAGGTGATTTTGAGATAGATGAATTTAAAGCAGCCATGATGAAATAATTTGAGATGACAGATCTTGGTTTCATGAAATATTATCTTGGCATAGAAGTTGAGAAATCTGAAAAATGAATTTTTATTTGTCAAAATAAATATGTCAAAGATTTATTGAAAAGATTCAGGATCGAAAATTGCAAACTTGTCCCTACACTAGTTGTATCAGGTACAAAGTTAAGCAAGGATGATGAAGGATTATATGTCAATCCAACTCTATTCAAAAGATTGGTTGGTAGCCTCATGTATCTCACAACTACAAGATCGGATATCATGCAAGGAGTGAGTTTGATTTCCAGATTTATGGAGACTCCAAAAGAGACACATTGGAGTGTGGGAAAAAGATTTATGAGATACATAGTAGGAACTAGAGATTGTGGCATAATGTATGAAAGAACAGAAAAGAAAGACTTGATTGGATACACAGATAGTGATTTTGCGGGAAGTTTGGATGATAAGAAGAGCACTTCTAGTTTTTTGTTCCACCTTGGTTTAGGTGTGATTTCATGGGCATCTAATAAGAAACCCATTGTGACACTTTCGTCAGCAAAAGTAGAATATGTAGCAGCAACATCAACAACATGTCAAGCAGTGTGGCTAAGAAGAGCATTTGATGGACTCAAGCAAAAACAATAAGGATCAACAACAATATATTGTGACAACACCTCAACGATTGCACTGTCCAAGAATAGTGTGTTTCATCAAAAGAGCAAGCATATTGATACTCGATATCACTTTATTAGAGAAATTTGAGCAATGGAGAAGTTCACTCGAAGCCTTGTAAATCTAGTGATCAATTGGTTGATATATTTACTAAGTCATTAGCACAAGATGTGTTTGAGTTTCATAGAAGAAACTTGGGTGTTGTAAGCTTAGCTGAGACATAGACTAGTAGGCATGTTTGAGTTGTCATGAGTCATGTTTTAGTTTAGCAGTCATAATTAAGGGGGAGTGTTAAAATAAGATAATTACTCCTGCATGAGGAGTTGGCTAAACATAGAGAGTCAGTTAACTGAGTGATTGAGTATTTGAGTGTTGAGTCAAGTCGAGTTAAGTGATAGAGGAATTTCAGTGTGTGGCTGCATGTGCATGCATGTCGATGCGAGTCGTTAGTCGAAAATGATAAATATCCTTCACCGGGTTAATTGTAAGCATCATGTTTTGTGTGATCAATAGAAGAGCAACATCTAGTGTTGCATGTGTGAATTCAAGCTTTGTCTCCTCCACCTTTTCTACAACGACAACACTGACTATGTAAAACTACATCAAATGAGAAAACTACTACTGCAAGAGCATGCAATTACAACTGCGTACAACTTCGCATGTGCTATCTCTGCTATGCGTCATCTACATTTATACAGAAATAGCTTACCCGCAGTGATGTCTCTTCGAAGCTCAACAGGTATGGCGGTGGAGCCTCTTTGACACTGAGCAGGTCATTGAGAGGCAGTGATTATTTCCAACAAATATCCCTATCAAGGGAACCAAAGTAAAGAGTGATGTTGTTTCCATTACAACGACCTTTTAGGATTCTGTTTTTCGAGTAATCCAGAAGAAACTTCATTCTATTCAGAATCGGGTTTTGTTGATGGCTATTAGGTGATGTTGTTTCCATTGCAACAACCTTTTAGCATTCTGTTTTTCGAGTAATCCAGAAGAAACTTCATTCTATTCAGAATCGGGCTTTGTCGATGCCTATTTGGTAAGAGGCTTGATACTCACGCTTGGTAATTGGGTGCATATAGTTGATACCTCCTGCTCCTTCATATCTCGCCCAGTGCAAAGAACAATTAGTGAGTGGATCAAACAAAAAAATTATTTTGTAACTTTAAAATTAATGCATTTGCTATTATTTTTTAGGCTATTGATACTCTTACCGCTGAATGCAAAAAGTGAGTTTGAAGAATTCATTATATACCACATAGCCCTCGAGTTATTTTATTCGATCCCATAATTGGATCTCTCTTCTTCTGCGTTGAGATGAATCCAAACAACCATAGGGTCCAAAAAATTCTCGTTTCTCTGCAGTGCCACTCACTGTCAGGACGTCCTTCCTTATGGTGATCAGGGTGCTAGCTGAAGCCGTGGTGCTGGAAAATGAAAAAGAGGAACACTGAAGCCGAAATTATCGCAGAAAATTATCACAGAAAGAGAGGAACGGTGAAGTCGATAGCAAAATCCGATCCAGTACAGATCTCGCTTATGTTGAAAAAGAAGATCGGGGAGCCGAACAATGCTTTGTCGGCATCTATGTAGGCCAGGAAGATTGATCCTCGACGTTCTGTACATAATCCTGGTGTTGGGACTAAATGATGGGGGCATGTCGGCAACCGGAAGAGAACACCATCACCATAGACTGGCAGAGGAGTATGGAAGCGAGCCTTGAGATGAACCCAGATATCACCATGAACCTGAATGCCATGAGATGAACCCGGATATCACCATGAACCTGAATGTCATGAGATGAACCGATGGCGTTTCGGTTCGACTATCTGTAACACACAAAAGGAGACGACGGAGAAGACACAACTGTCGATTGCTCTCAGACGAAACATATTCGGAAAAATATCAAATCTTAGCCAAAATTTGAATGGTTTCCCCCCAAAAATAGCACATTTTAGACCATGCGAAAATTTAAACACATACTACCCATATTTAATACAAATACAAATATATAAATATTAAAGATTAGAATACTTCATTCAACATGTTGGGTGAAAATTTAAACACATAATACCCATATTCAACAACAAATACAAATATTAATGGTTAAAATATTTCATTCAACCTGTTGGGTTCAAACCTGTAAGAGTTTGCAATAACCAAACATATATGCATGGCTAAGAGTTCTAAAACGAATAAATAGATGAGATTGTTCTGGCTAAGAAGATGCTCTCGTTATAGATGAGATCATTTATATATCACTTTTTTCAAATGATAAAATTGTTTCATAAGCACCCTATTAATATTAAAATTGGTTTATTAAATTTAAAGAAGGGTTAATAGTTATTTAATTGTTTTAAAATTTTATTTTTAATTAATTAAATATTTATAAAAATTAGCATTAAAATAAATTATAATTATAATTTAATATTTTTATATTAGTGAAATCATATAAATTAAATGATTGATAATGTTTATAGGCATTAATGATAAGTATTAGAAAAAAATATTATTTTACTTAAAATTGTTATTATTATTATTAATTATAAAAAAAGTTAACAAGTAAGTTAAATATACATATACATTTAAAAAAGAATTAACAATTTTTTTAACCATGAAAATTGAGTCTCATTTTTTCATAGAGATTCTTAATGTATAAATAGGTTTGTTGTATTACCATGAGATCACTATCATGGTTTATCAGCATGCCCAAAAATTCATAAATCAATTTATATAACACTTATTTATATGACAATTTTTTTAATTAATAAAATTCATTAAAAGAAAAAAAAAAACATAACTATTTTGTACTCCTAAAAATATTCTATAGACATTAAAACCATACCATCCAACTAATACTAATTAATAATTAAATTAAAATTGTGAAACTCCTATTCAAAAAATACACTTTTTAAGATTAAATTTAAATCATTCATCAATAAAATAATTCGAAAATAATCTAGTAAAAAAACCACAATTTTTACTACCTATTTATATAAAACAAAATTCATAAAAAGAATAGAGTTTTAATGTTTGGTATGTACATCATTATAGCCTAATTATGTAGCTACCATGGAGTTGTTTGAGATATTCATTCTTAAAAATTATAATTAAAATGAAATATAAATAAATTAATCAAATAATACCCACAACTTATATATAATAATTTACATTTATTTTAATGAAAATAAAATAATATTATAATATTTGTATTTCTAATTTATGTTATATACTAAATAGGCTTTAAAAAATAGATTTATATATGTAGTCTACTATATTTATTGAAAGAGATAAAATAATGTTGTGAGAAATGTGTCATTGTCAAAAAAATATAAATTATAAGATGATGATGGTTTTCTAATAGTTCTATAGTATATTAGATTTAAATAAGGTAAAATATTAATTAGAATTCTTTAATATTTTATTTCTAATCTGAAAAGGAAGCTAAGAAGAATTTTCATATCACTACAATTTTGTTAACATAAAAGGCTAAAAAAGTTGATAGTGTGACAAATATTTTGATACTTATATTGAATGTGAGCATAAGATGAATTATCTAAGACAAATTTATTTTCATATTAAACCTTATTAAGATCATATAGTTGAAAGCCTGTTTCATCCCTTAGTGTTTTTGGGATTGACCAATGCCTAGTTTCACTATGAAACTCATATGTTTCATCCCTTAGTGTTTTGGGGATTGACCAATGCCTAGTTTCACTATGAAACTCATGAGAACTAGTTCTTGTTTTGGAAATATTTATTTTTTCTTAACACTAATCAAGATAGAAATACAACTTTTGTTTTCAATATTGGGGTTGATCACCTCCTTAGAGTATCTTAGTTTCCTTTTTTTTTCTTGAACTCTTTATTACCCCCAATTTCTCCTTTAATTTGCAAGCAATAATATTTTTAATATTATATAAATTCTGCAAGATGGTAGCCTCCTTTATTCTCGAATGGTCCATAAAATATTGGGCGTCCTTATTTCACCCTCGCTTTAGCCAAAGGTGGAGATTTTTAGTGTTAAAAGAAAATTTAGTAAACCTCTTAGTGTCCATGTTGTATAACTTATTTTTATACCTAAGGTATTCATGCTTTCAATGCGGGAATAACTTGCTTCAATTAGGAGAATAAGGTAAAGAATATTTTATTTAATATTGAGGTTGTATTTTATCAACTGCTTTTAGATTTGTTCAATCTTCCTCCACGACTCCTTAGAAATACTGGAACCCCAAAGCTCACATCCATATAAAATAATATGATTGACAAGAGTATCTAAGGTTCTCTTGTCATAAATGAAAGTATTATTGGTGATATTTTTGGATTTAATTATTGTGACTTTAGTTTTTTCAATATTAAAAGTGATACCCATCTCAAAGCATCAATCTTGGAGGATTCTTAGTTGCGTGCGAAAATATTAATGACTCCTTTCTAAAAGAACAATTTTGTCATCATAAAGAAGAAGAGTCATGGCCATATTAGTGAGTGTGGTGCCAACACTACATGCATATTCCATACACACCATATTAGTGAGTGCGGGGCACAATTTTTTAGCTTATTAATGTATATGCCAAAAATGGTAAGGGATAAGAGGAAATCTTGGTTGACTTTAATATGCTATCGTGCTTCCTTATCCATGTCATACAAGTTAACTACCTCCAAGTTGTTTTTTGATGTGGAAATTTGAATTTTCTCAATTTGACCAAGGCAAAGTCAAATAGAGACTTTTTTGCTGCACTTCTAAACAAAATAAAATTTTGTAAATTATTGAATATTCTACATTCATTAGGGGAAGAACAATAGTTCAAAATAGATATATCCTATGTGTCCAATTGCCTTAAAGAAGTTTACTTTCCAAGGCTTGTTTATTCCACCTAGGCTGAGTGTGTTTCAGAGCTTTAGAAAGGTTTGTTTTCCAATATATATTGGTTGGGGTCGATAGTAACTCAAATGTCCTTATTATGGAACAAAATAAGCTCTCTAAGCTCTCTAAAGAAGTGTTTCTTTTAGAAAAGGATATTCTTTATGAGGCAACAACAAATATAATGGCTAGAAAAATATGAATCCTTACGCTATGTCATCTTATTATTTCTAATTTGTCGATAAGAGTGTCTATTTCAACTTTAGGTGGAGGCAGGGTTGTTGACTTTTATTTTTAAATTTTAATAAAAAATGGGGATAAATTATCGAGGGAATATGCGAGGCATATCCTTCGCCTTAGTCCATGATCGATAGTTGAGGCCCCAAACCATCAAACTATTGAATACTGTTACTTGAAAGATTGAATGTGGTGCTCGTTCATTCCTGCACCAAGAAGTCTTCTTCAAATCAATATCTCAGTTTCTTTTCTGGGTACGAATGCAACCTTGGATGCTAGCAACCCTCAAATGACTTCTTTCTTCCACTTACATTTCTTCCCTGCTTCATACCCAACTGTAAGCATACTTGTTGAATTGATAGTAAACTATAGGATGTTAGAAATTTTACAGGGGCAAAGGAGAGGAGTTTCACTCATAAATCAGTTGCAGCAAGTAAATCTTTAGTTGCGGCAAGAAAATCCCAACTGGACAAAGGCTTAAATAAAACACAAAAAATAACTCATGGCAAAAAAGAGTAAAAGAGAGTAAAGCTTGGAGCAACACAATAAAACTTTGGATTAAATTCTAATTCATGAAAAATACATTCATATGAGATTGCGGGTCATTCACCTAGTAAAAACCATGTTTATGATGATTTACACTTCACCAAGGGTTCTGGAGTAACACACAGTAAAACACAGTAACGGTTTTTTCACGCGCCCACCAAAGTTTTCTCCATGATTTTCTCTTCACCTCTCAGACTTTCACCCTCTCTCGCTCAACCTTGCAAATTAATTTTTCATTCATATTTATCAAAACACACAACTTTGACTCGTTAATTCATGGTAGATCAAAACATTAATACATAGTATGGGAGATTTTACATAATATTTATTTTCGGAATTGAAGGTGCTGTGGTGTGTAGATAACAGTTGTGGAGTGAATTTTTTACCATACCTATATAAAAAAATTCATTAAGTGCTTTAACTCTATGATGTGTTGCAGAATGGTCAACGTTGTATTTCCACTCAGAACATTAGTCCTTCGGCCTGCAAACAAAACCACAACCTGCAGAAGTTGATTGGGAAAGTATCAGTGTGTTTAAGGTGGTGGTTGGGATTATTATTTCCAACACTCCCCCTTAATTACAATGACCGCCATTGACAACTTCCAAACAGTCTCTGAGATAAAAAAAAATTCACGTGCCAATGGATTTGTGAAAATATCAACAAATTGTTCCTGTGACATGTAGTGATGCAACAAAATTTCACCATTGTTAATTATCTCTCTAATAAAATGATATTTAGCATCAATGTGCTTGGTCCTCTTGTGATAAACAAAATTCTTTGACAATGCAATTATGAAAATGTTGTCGCAGAAAATAATTGTCATTCCCTCTTGGTCGTGGTGAAGATCCCTCAACATCCTTATCATCCAAATTGCTTGACACATTGCTACTGTTGCGGTGACATATTCAACTTTTGCTGTTGATAGTGACACTATTGGCTAAATCTTGGAGGCCCATGAAATGGCTGCGGAACCCAAATGAAAAACATATCCTGACGTGCTCTTTTTGTGATTGACACTTCCTGCCCAGTCAGTATCGATGTAACCAACTAGCCTGAAATCATTTGTTGTGGCATAGAAAATACCATACTATTTTGTCCCATTGACATAACTTATAATCCTTTTCGTTGCTTTCCAATATGTCTCCTTGGGTGTTTCCATGAACCTTGACACCAAACTCACTGCATATAATATATCTGGCCTAGTGGCGGTCAAATACATCAAGTTTCCCACCATACTTTTGTATAATGTTGGATTGACATTGCTGCTGCAATATTCTTTGCTCAACTTCAACCCCATGACAGTTGGAGTTGGTGCAGGCTTGCTGTTCTGCATATTAAACATGTCCAAAATTTATGCTACATACTTTGCTTGAGAAATAAAAATGTCATTTTCTGTTTTCTTCACTTCTATGCACAAAAAATACCTTACAACCCAAGTTAGTCATTTCAAATTCACTCTTCATGACTTCTTTGAAATCAATGATGAGGAAATCATTATTGCCTGTAAAAATCAAATCATCTACATATAAGAAAATAATAAGAATCTTACCATCACTCTCTTTGATGTAGAGAGTAGGCTCACTGTCACATTTGTCGAAACCATTGTCCAACAAGTAAGCATCTATCCTACTGTACCATGCACGCGGTGCTTGCTTTAGCCCATAAAGAGCTTTCCTCAACCTATACACCTTGTCTTCTTGGACTTCTACCTCATAACTAGGTGATTGTGCAACATACACTTCCTCTTTCAGCACTCCATTGAAGAATGCCAATTTTACATCCATTTGATACATTTTCCATTTATGTTCCGTGACAATCACCACAAATATATGCACTGTCTCCATCCTCACGATTGGCACAAATGTCTCCGCATAATCTCTTCCATGCTGCTACTTGTATCCTTTGAAAACTAGCCATGCTTTATGCCTTTCAATCTTCCCCTCAACATTTCTCTTGGTCTTCTAGACCCACTTCATTCCAATGACTTCTTTTCCTTACGGAAGGTTCACTAACTCCCATGTGTCATTATTTTCTATTGCTTCTATTTGTTCCTCCATTGCCGCAACCCATTTTTCTTCTTTGGTTGTATCTTCAAAATGGATTGGGTCATCTACATGAAAAAATAATGCACATAAGGAATTTAGACTAGCGCTACTATCAACTTCATCTTGCTCATAAATCTCATTTAAATTTCTGAATTTTGGTCTGCTTGTGCTTGCTGAAGCTGAGCTTGACATGTCACTTGGTGGTGCACTTTGCGGTGTGCTTGGAGAAGCACTTGCTTGACTACGTGATGCTGTCCTATTATTTGTTGACGATTTTATTTGTTGCGCTTGAATAGGAGTAGGGAGTCATTGTTGAGGAATTGCTTGATGTTGTCAATTCCTCTTTGTCCTCATGTGGTATACATGCTTTCACATTTACTGTCCTTTCTAAACCTCCATCCCATGCTTCCTCTTCTAGGAACTACACATCTTTGCTAATTATGACCTTCTTGGTTGATGGATTGTAGAGCTTGTATGCCTTAGATTCATCACTATATTCAACAAATATGCATTTCTCCCCCTTGCTGTACAAATTATTCCTCAACTCATCTGGGACATGTGCATATGCCACACATCCAAAGACTCTCATGTGAGTGACACTATGCTTTCTTCTACTCCATGCCTCTTCAGGAACCACATTCTTGAAAATTTTGGTTGGACACCTATTAATTATATACGCTGCACAAGAGACATCTTCAGCCCAATAATCATTTGGCAAATGCTTTTCATTCAACATACTTCTTGCCATTTCCATAATGGTCCCATTCTTCCTTTCCATGACACCATTTTGCTGAGATGTATACCTTGTTGTAAATTGCTTGTGAATTCCATTCTCCCTACAAAATTGAAGGAAGTCATCTGAGATGTATTCACCACCTCTATCAGTCCTTAAGAATTTGATGTAGTGTCCACATTTCTTTTCAACAAGATCCTTGTATTCGCAAAAGCACTCAAACACTTCACTTTTCTATTTTAGGAGATAGACACATGTTTTCCATGTGTAGTCATCTATGAAGGTCAATAAATAATGGTTGCCACCAATTGATGGTGTTTGCATTGGTCCACATAAATCTGAATGGACAATCTCCAAAGGTGCCTTTTCCCTTATTGACTTTCCTACTGGAAATGTCTCTCTATGTTGTTTGCCCAAGATACATCCTTCACATAGGCTGTCCGATTTTTCTATAAGAGACAACCCCTTCACCATGTCTTTTCTATGCAGAAAATACAAACCTCCAAAGTTGAGATGACCAAATTTCAAATTCCATAACCAGTTTTCATATTTGACCTTTGCTTGAAAGTTTACTTATGTGACAACTACAACTTTTATTTTATCCTCTTTTGAGCTCATTGATAGTTGTGCTTGTGCAACCTCTTCCTTCAAATCTGATTTTATCTTTAGGGGAAAGATTCTATTGTTTGTCATCTGAACCTTTGCAATCAACTTCCTTCTTGGAGGCTTATCCAAAATTGTGCACTCATCATTTTTGAAAAAGACATTGTAGCCCTTTTACATGAGCTTTCCAATGCTTATGAGGTTATGCTTCAAACCAGGGACAAAGTAAACATCTGAGATATACTTCTTCTCCCCCTTCTTTGTTAGGATATTAATTCTTCCTTTGCCCATGACAGAGACTTTGCTATCAATCCCTAATGTCACTTCAGATTTCACACTTTCATCTAAATTGGAAAAAATTTCTATGTTCCCTGACATGTGGTTGCTACACCCTGAATGTAGATACCATATATCACTTTGTTTTTCTTGTGCTACATTACAAGCTAAAAACATGCTATCATGGTTCTGATTTTATTTTGTGAAATTTACAATTGGTTTGTTACTAATGTCATATTGCTTCTTTCTACATTCATTTTCATAATGACTATACTTCTTATAGTAATGACATTGGACTTGAGATTTATCATACCGTTGACCTTGTGCTTGATTTTGGCTTGGGCCTTGACTTGGATTTTGATTGTTTCCCCTTTCACTTGAGCTTGAAGGACTACTTCTTCCACCTCTGTGTGGGCTTCTTCTTATTCCTCTATCACATGGTCTTTCTCTGCCTCTACCTTGAACAAATGAAACTTGTGTTTGAAGGTATTCTCCAATGAGGAGCATGTTGCTCTATTGAGTTTATGTTCATGAAAAATCAGTGATGCATGAAACTCTTCCACTAAGCACTGTGACAGATTCTTTGTCTCTTCTATGGCCACGATAATGGCATCAAACCTTGCTGGCAAACTTCTCAAAACTTTCTAAACTATTCTCCTTTCCTCAAGTGTCTCACCATGAGACCTGATTTGAGTAACTAGTCCAATTACATGTGTAAAAACGAGTCTACATTCTCACACTCTTTCATACAAAGTGTCTCAAAGTCTCTACTTAAAATTTGTAGCTTTGTTGTCTTCACTTTTGCCATGCCTTGGTAGGCTGTCTAGAGGGTGTCCCATGCTTGCTTAGACTTTGTTGCTATTGCAATACCTGGGAAAATGCTTTCATGAACTGCTTGAAAAATGTAGAAGAGGGATTTTGCATCCTTCTTCTTGTTGTCCCTCAACAAATCCCTTTCTGCTTGAGACAAGGCATTGTATGTTGTTGCATCTGCTGGTTCTTGAAAACCATTCTCCACCAAATCCCAAATGTCTTTAGAAGAAAACAAGGCCTTCATTGTAATAGCCCAATAATCATAATTTTTCTCATTAAATTGCCCAATAATCATAATTTTTCACATTAAATTGAGATATCTGAGGATTTTTCTACTTGCTCGTGAATACACTTCAAAAATCTGCCTTCAAAACAAATTTTAATTTCTAGTAAAAACACTTGTTTATGTACTAACAAAGTTTAACATGCTCTGATACCATGCTCGAAATTTTACAAGCGCAGAGGAGAGGAGTTTTAGTCAGAAAAGAAGTTAGTTTGGCAACTCGACACAGGCTTAAATAAAACAAAGAAAAGAACTCATGGTAAAACAGAGTAAAGCTTGGAGCAACACAACAAAATTTTGGATTAAATTCTAATGCATGAAAAATAAATTCATATGAGACTGTGGCCCATTCACCAAGTAAAAAAGGGGATTTACACTTCACCACAGTTCGGGAGTAACACACAATAAAACACAATAACAATAACTGTTGTTTTCACGCGCTCACCAAAATTTGCTCCACGATTTTATAGCTGTTCACCCTCTCTCTCTCTCTCAACCTTGTAAATTACTTTTTTCATTCATATTTATCAAAACATACAATTTTGACTCATTAATTCATGGCAGATCAAAACATTAATACATAATATGGGTGATTTTACACATCAAAACATTAATATAAAGTATGGACGATTTTACATAATAAATGATTCATGGCAGATCAAAACATTAATACATAATATGGGTGATTTTACACATCAAAACATTAATATAAAGTATGGACGATTTTACATAATAAATGATTTTTTGAACTTGCAGGTGTTGTGAAGTGTAGATAACACTCTTAGAGTAAATGTTTGCCCATACCTATTTACCAAAATTCATTAAGTGCTTTAACTCTATGATGTGTTGCAGAATGGTCAACACTATACTTCTGCTAAGAACCTCAGTGCTTCTGCCTAGGAACAAAATCGTAACCGAAAAATATTGACTTGGCAAGTATGTTTAATGCAGTGGTTGGGATTAATATTTTCAACCTAGGATGCTGCAATGGGCTTTCCGGCTGTATTGAATAATGTGCTATATATTTATTTGCGGGTAAATTTAAAGCAGATTGTTGCGATAAAGCCCTTTCCTCGGCTCCCTGGCCAGTCAATCTTCCATCAAGCGATTCTTGAGAAAACCTTCTGAGCTGTAAGTTCCATTGCTAATTTCTCTTCAGGACATTTAATCAATCCCTCCTTCTAAATCGAATATCTTTGCAAATTTCTGCGTGTGGAGAGGGCTCCTGTGTGGCCAAATACACGTTCAGCTACAGGTGTCACTGCACTGATGGCTATGAAAATATTTTCAATATTACAGTCGGACCCTACATCATACCTTCTTGTGGAGAGGGCTCCTGTGTGGCCTCCACGTTCAGCTACAGGTTTCACTGCACTGATGGCTATGAAAATATTTTCAATATGACAGTTGGCCCCTACCTCATATCATGTAAGCTGCTCTCCTCCATACTTCTCTTCACATTTCAAAGGTCCCTTGTTCGAATGTCATACCCATTTTTCCCTTTCTTTTGCAGGTTCAATCGGTGTAGACTGTTCACAGTTTAGGTGGAATGGAAGCGGAATGGCAACTCCTCAGTCGCATATAGGCACATCCAAAGGTCAGGCAGAGACCAATTTCTCGAAACAGTCCCCAAGCGTAATACCCACTTAACCCAGTAAGCACAACTAAAATAGAATGGAAGCTAGTAAAAAGGATTATATATGCATACTTAAATAGGTAAATGAAAGAATATATATATTATCCTCACAAAAATGAATTTTGCACAAAGATTAGAAGTGGAATACTGGTAAAATCCCTTTCGTGAAACATTTAGGAAGCAAAACATAACTGAGAAGTGATAGTAGTAAGAAAATTTCTGTAAAATTTCCAGCAAGGAATTTCCAAGATAAAACCCTTTATCTAGATAGACGATCAAATGTGCACGTACATTAAGTAATGCAGGTAAGAGGAAAAGTCAGTTGACCTATGCAGAATAATTACTCTGCAATAAGAATCACACTGGAATGGTAAGATAAATGAAGGGTATTATGAGAACCCGTATTGTCCTGAGAGGGCATTGAACATATACTCTGAAAGGAAAAAATGTTATTATGTGAAAAATTCCACAGCTATAAGTATGTAAATTTCATATAAGTGAATAACGAAAAAGAGAGCTTGGGGTTAGTTCCAGAGCAGTCGATCTTGTGGAAATCAACCGCTCGTTACGGTCCCCAAGCGTGTCTGTCATTCCAACAAATAATTCTAGAAGGTCCAAGTACGGTCCAGCAAAAGAACTGGATGATAAATATACTTACACATGTAAAGGGTACAAATAAAAACAAATCTAAATCTTTCTCATAAGATGCCTACAGAACTATAGAGTAGAAAAGTTAGCAAAATCTTCCAGTGGGGTATACATGTAGCGATCAAACGAATATTGCTAATTGTAAACATAACAGTAAAAATAAACATTGGAAAACATAGCGAGGGAATAACCAAAACCCTTATTGGGAAATGAAATCGTTTATGGATAATGGTATGCAAACATTATAGTTAAAACCCTTTTGATGCATATGGGTACTGGAAGCCCGATTGGTTGTACAAGAACCTTACCAAACATTTCAATACATTAAACTGAAGTTCTTATGAGGCCGAGATCAATTGACCAGGCGAAATACAAAACTAAAACAATGTAACTAGTTATGTTAAAAAGAGATAGTCATCGTATATTCTATAATGCAACTCAAATTTCTTTTGTGGAAAAGAACGAGAATAGAAACCCATTGTACGTCAGGTTGATTGCTACATATGTAGACAGGCACCGAAAATAATTCGCAAATTCAGAATGGGTCGAAGGAAATGAGACAATACAAATATCATAAGCGCAGCATTCCTTTAATAAAAATGTCGTAGCCTTATTCTGAAAGAATACAGAAATTGCTTTAAATTAGAAACTCAGGGAATGAAACCCTAGTCTGGTATTATGCAGTCAAACCCAAGATAACTAGTGGGGGTCCATGACCTATGGCCTAGTAAGGTCATGACCTCTGTTGAAAGATAGAACCTGAATGCAAATAAAGTGGAAGGTTAATTAAAAACCTAGAAATCTGAGTCGAAAGAAAGCATCAGTCGTAAACGTTGACAACTACAAAAGTGCCCTACCTGACTATGAGGTAAACCTGTCATGAAATGTCCAATAAAAGAAAAAAATGCTTTAGGGTTTAACCAACGATAGCGACAGGACAAAGCTAGTCCAAAAATTAATAGGGTGAAAATACCTATAGAGTGGTGGAAACTCCCCGGCCACCGTATTTGGGATCCCATAATACCTAGCTATAGCTAGAAACAAATATAGAAAAAAATTGACCGAAATTGAAGGGCTATAAGTGGAAACTTTGAAAAAAAAAACTAAGGAAAAGTAAAGAGAAGGGAAAGCCCACTTGCAACCTTTAATCTAGAGCCTCAGGTGGACCATCCAATCCCTGAACCTAATCAGCGTTTGCTCCCGAATGCAATTAACCAGTGGAGGGATGAGTCTCTGCAAAAAAATAATAAAACCCAACATATTGTTAAACAAACTCTTGATAAAAATTATTATCGCGTTCAGCAGGAGAAAGAATTAAACTATTGACGTAGTAAAGATTTTTACCTAAAGGAAGAAATATCAACTGGAATCGTTGCCTCAACGATAAAATGACAATCTCCAGCGAAGAACTAACCAACAAAAATCCTTATCTTTGCTGTCAGTGACAACAGTTAAACCCTAGGAATCGGGGGCTCGCTCTACAGATGAGAAGCACAAATCAGGAGACTGCGCAGAAAACCCTAAAGCAGTTACACCTCTATCTGATGGGATTAATCTCAATCGTCGGATTCTGAGAATGAACAAGTGTGCAACACCAATGGAAGGAAGGGCAAGATATTTTTCAATGTCGAGCAACTGGACCATCAAGAACATTCTTGAGAAAAAATGATCTCATTTACATGGGATGGTTGATAACAATATCCAAATATAAACACGACAACAAATAAATTATAAAAATTAAATTATAAACCAGTAGTTTTTCAGCAAGAAAAAACCATCTATTTTATATTATGCTTAAAACAATACATATATATGAAGGACAGATAGTCCTCATAAATCCAGTGATATCTACATTGTGACTACATAGAGGAGTAAAAACGCATCAATCAGTATGCCAAATATAAACCAGTTCCTATACATCTATATATTCTGAGCCTCATCCACAATATATCACAGTTATTCACTATGTGGGTCTGTTAAACTAAGATGTATCTCGAATCATTTTCATGTTCTGTATATGCCTACATTAAGTAGCCATTCCTCTTTCTTTTCTATACAAAAAGAAATACAAAAATGAACAAAATTTTAACAAAAATACAAAAGATTTTCTGGAACTTATTTGCATTGGTGTTCTGCATTTTTGTGGATATCTCCAGTGGTCTATCTAGGTAGCTTGAGGTTTTCTACTTTTGTCTCGTTTGATCCTATTTTTATGAGGATATACATACGATCTTGTGTGGCTAGTAATCATTTCTTTGACAATTCATCTGCTATCTTGTTGTGAACCCTGCTAATATGCTGAATGGAGGGATGCTGAAGGGTATTCCATATACTTTTTATACGTCTCAACCAACCTTGTAGAGAATTTTGAAAAATGTTATTCTTCCCCTTAACATGATCTATCATATATTTGGAATCCCCATAAATTTGTATTTGAGGGATATCCAAGTATTTAATTAACCATAGTAGACCCCATAAAGCTATAGCTTCTACTTTCATGCTTGTTCCCTCTCCCACATTCCAGTAAATCCAGAACTCTTGTTCTTCTGATAGCTTAATCCAGATTCCACAGCCACATCTTCTTCATTGAGTTGCCCCATCAAAAAACCCCGCTGTGTAGTTGGTGATCTGAAACTTCCCCTTTTATGTCTTCCTTTTTCCTTAATGCCGTCATTCTGATTTGATATAACCCATTGTTCTATGAGTTCATAGATTACATTTACTCCCCTTATACCAAAATCAGTTGATTTCTATCTTTCCAGATTTCCCAGAAAACAACCAAAGTAAGCAATCCCCTGCTTTTGCTCTGAGTGCTCCCCCATTTTAAACACTCCTCAATTGTATTGAACTATATGAATGGAGTCTGCAACTTGGTAGTGAAGTGTTTCCAAATGCTAACAAATCTATTGCAGTGTAAAAATAAATGTTCATTATCCTCAACATTGTGTCTACATCTATAACATATCCCACGACCATGATGGTTCTTCTTTTGTAAATTTTTCCATGTGAGATTCTTATTTTGCCATGTTAGCCAAAGGAAAATTACAATTTTTACTAGAATATTAACTTGCCAATAACTGTGAAACCAACAATATTCCACATTCTGTAGTTGCTTCATGCATATTTTGAGATAGCAGTCCGCCACCTCGATTTCTCCTATTTTCTTCTTTTTACTAGCACATGCTAAGCAATCTCCTTTGTTGTCATAACATATCCCTGTCTCTTTTAAAGTTTTAACAAACTGCATCCAATCCAATTTGTACTAACCAGTAAGGTTCAATTGAGAAGAGTCAAGCCAAATAGGAATGCTACCATTCGAGTCACTGATCAGATGGCTGAGGATATAAATACCTCTTCTGTTCAGATGGTGTACTAGTTCCACTGTCCTAGATGGCACCTCTCCTGCTCCAATAATGCAGTCTTTTCCCAACATAATTCTATTACTGGATCCAAAATACCACAAGATGTTTTGAAAGAGAATGCACTTGACCCTGATAAAACTATTCCATATCTGGGAACCACATTTTTCCCAATTGCTCCTTGTCTAAACCAAAATGAGAAATCCATATTCCTCATGTATTTGGATCGGATCACCTTACCCCATATGCCTTTACTGTTGATGCCCCTCCATAAAGATTTTAGAATAAGCGCCCATCCAAAAAATTAGATTTAGTACACCCCATCCACCCAGAATTTTTGGTCTAGTGATCTTCTCCAACTTAACCAAATGATATTTACATATCCTTCTAGAACGAGACCAAATATAGCTTGCCATTACTTGATTCATTTGATTAATTATCATTTGTGGAATGCGGAACAAATGTGCCCAATAAATCCCCAGCTGAGTGAGAACTAACTGTGTGAGGATGATACGACCTCCCATTGATAAGAATATGTATTCCCATCCCTTAATCTTTGAATAAAATCTTTCCACTAACCACATCCAATCAACATTTTTATAGCATACTAGTTTTAGTCGATACCCCAAATATTTCATTCCATTGTCTAGACTTTCTGCATTTACCCCAAAATAGTTATGGATATATCTGATATCCTCCTGGTTGCATGTTCCATATAGAAAGGTGGATTTTTGTTCATTTTGTACAAGACCCGTGGCCTTCCCGAAATTTTTTATGATTAAAGATAAAGAATACCATTTGAGTCTGTTTATCATTCCCATCAGCAAGATATCATCAACGAGAAAGCTATGGGAAACAATGACACTAATATTGATTTTTAGAGCTTCAAATACACCATTTGTCACAACTTTTTTTATTTTTAAACTCAGTGCATCCATCGTTAGGATAAAAGAAGGGGGGATAAATCACATCCTTGTCTAAGTCCCCTACTTGCTGCACAAAACATGGATGGATATCAATTGATTATAACTGCATAACGAACTGTAGATACGCAACCCATGATCCATTCTGCCATATTTGAGTTTATTCCAACTTTGTACGATACCATTCTAAGGTATCCCCAATCTAAGAAATCATAGGCTTTTTTTAGATCTACCTTCAATACTACTGCATTCATCTTTTTTGATTTAATGTTGTGCGTGCATTCTTGTGTGACAACCACTGCATCATGGATAATTCTATTATTTAGAAATCCATATTTCTCAGGTGAGATAAATTTAGATAAGGATACTTTCAGTTTGTTTGCTATTATCTTTGAAATAATCTTGTATGTTAGATTGCACAATTATATCAATCGATAATCTGCAAAAGTTTCCGCCTCTTATTTCTTTGGAATAAGGGAGATATATGTTGAGTTTAGATGAGGGTGTATGTATCCTTTCATCCTTGATTCCTCAACAATCTGTAGCAAGTCCTTGTGGAATATGTCTATGAAATGAGAAAAAAATTCAACAGTCCATCCATCTGGACCTTGACTTTTATCTCCCTTCATTGATTTAATAGCCTGATTCAGTTCTTCCTCCTTAACCTCCTTAAACAACTCCACATTGTCCTCTTCATTAAACATGATGGGATATTCATCCACTACCCATATCTGAGATTCCGCCTCCACCACTTCCACTCTATTGTGTGATTTTTTGAAATATGTTACCGCCAAAGATGTAATTTCCGATTGCTTATTATAACTGTTTCCTTCACCATCATTCATCTTCCAGATTGTTTTTTTTTTTTCTTCTGCAATTGGCAAAAGGATGAAAGAAAATGGTATTTTTATCTCCTTCCTTAATCCATAATGCTTTGCTTTTCAATCTCCAAGTCGTCTCTCTAACTTGAAGAATTTTCTTTTTTCCCTGTTCTAGTGCACAGAGTCTTTCCCTTTCTTTTTCGGGTAGGGAATGGGTGGCCATTTGTTTATGCAAAGATTTTCATTCCTATACCTCACAATTCCCTTCTCAGTTCCTCCTCCTTCTTCCTTTCCCATATTTTAACCTATGCTTTAAGAACTCGAAGCTTATTCATAAAGATTTCGGTGCATGAGAGGCCTTCCTTTGTGTTTCTTCTTTCCTTCCAGAATAATCAGATAAGGGAATCAAAATTTGAGTCATTTAGCCAGATTCTTTTGAACTTGAAAGGCAAACCCACTCTTGTATTAGTATTGTGCCAGTGAAGAATAATTGGGCGATGGTCTGATAGAAAGTTTTTGATAATAAAAGAGCTAACATCCCCCATCTTATCTATCATATTTTCTTGGACAAGAAATCTATCAAGTCGCCTCGCTATGTTTCTATTTCCACTTCTTCAGTTATCCCAGGTGGGGACAATTTTTCTTGGGCATACATCTATTAAACTGTGCGATAAAATAATTTCTCTTAGCTTCTGGGCCATCTTATCTACCACCCTAACTTGTCCCCACAACTCTTTTATGCCTAAGGTACAATTTAGGTCCCTTGCCAAAATTAGAGAGGGTGAATTAAGGATCCCTAATTCCTCCATTATATCCCAAAACACTTCCCTCTCCTTGCAAGGAGCATATACATTAAGAATATGCGATCTTCTCGGAATACCTCTGATGTAACCAACCATAAATATACCTACTGAATGTGAAAAAGCCTTCAATTTTTCCCATCTTGGATCCCGGAAAACAACAAGACCACTTGATCTTCCTGTAGCATCAGTTGCCACTATATACCACGAGGGAAACATCCTCCTGAAATAATGAATAGTTTGGGCTGCAGACTGCATTGATTCTTGAATGATAATTATACTGGACTTAGATGAATTAAATAGGTCTCTTAGAGCGAGGAATTTTGGATGGGCCCCCAGACTCCTGATGTTCAATGAAAGGATAAAATTCATTTAAGCTTATTGGAGGGCATACATGCTCTAAGTTCCTTGGGGGAAATGGGAGAGGAAATAGGAATGTCAATAAGAGATGGCGAATTTGTTAGGGTAGTATGAGTTTGGCGTGGGCAACCTCTAAAGTGTCTACTACCTCTATTGTTTTTACGCCTCACAGTAATATTTCCTGCAAAGGATGGACTTATTACAGGGGAGACAGATCCCTTATGCTTATGGATAGTAAGTGACTTAAGGTCAAGAGTTTTCCTTTGTAATAGGAAATCAAGGTCACTACCGATAGAGTTAATTGGTGAGGATACCAAAGAAAATTCGACAGGGCCTTTTTCTTTATCTTTTGGGCAATTTGGTTGAGTAGCCAAGGAATGAAGCCTTTGGGCTTGTGTGTATGTAGCACATGAGGTAGATGGGATATTTGGCAAATTATTTTGTGACATTATTAGCTGTAGAGGTAAGAATGGGGAGAGAAAATCTTGGGGATGTTCTCGATATGAAGAATGTACAGCAACATGGGAACCTAACGGTTTAGACATCGGGGATAAGGAGTGAACTTGGATAGGAATAGGAGCAGAAACCTTTTTTATATAACGAGGAGAAGGTTCAGAAAAAAATTGGTTTTTGTGACTAGAATTACCTGAACCCGAAGTATTTCCATTGTGCTTGCTAACATAACCATAACGAGGAGATAGGCACTTCAACTTGTTCTCCTTTTGCAACCTTTGGTGAAACCCTTTGCGCTCCCTCGAAGGACGCCACCTTCCTCTTGCTTTAGGGCAATTGGCAATTAAATGTCTAGTTTGGTGATAGTTTAAACATGAGAATGGAATTCCCCAGAAATCCAAACGTTGTGTGAGATTAATGTTTTCCCACCTTACTTATATGTGATTCGGAAAAACCTCACCAAAGTCTTTTTCTATAAGGACCCAAGCAATCCTTTTATTCCTAGCTCCTAAAAACCTTGGATATACGTATATGAATTTTCCAATGGCATTACCGATATCAGTAAAAACTTGCTTTGTCTAGAATTCCAGTGGTAAACCATGCAATTGACCCATATGAGTTTTTTCTTGGCGTCTACTTCAAAGGATTAAAACCTACGTACCATGCGTACATTGCCAAAAACCCCGGTCCTTGACCCACGGCGTTGCAACAATTTTCCTGACGTCTTCATCGCTTAGGAAATGAAAACTATACCACCCTCCCATGAGTCTCACCACCGTGGGGACATACCCCAGCAGGATCTTCCATTTCTTTGCCAACCACTGTCTCATCTCATCTTCTTAAATCTCTAAAAAATACCACCTTCCTATTAATGCCCACTTCTGGAGACTTGTAATTCGATCAAGGAGCACATCGTGACCAAAAGAGAGGATGGTTTCTGGAGTAGTAATCCTTATAGGACGTTGTTTTCTACCACCTCTTCTTTTGCCACCTTTTTTACACTCCAAATTATTTTGAGGCAATAATCCAACATCAAACCACATGTCACGTTCATCGCCCTGGGTTGTTAGCCGAGGGGAATGTGCTACCTTCGACGTTGTTTTCATATTTGTGTGGCATTGTGACTTACTAATGAATAAAGCCTTCTCGCCACCCAAATAAAGTGATTACACACACCACGAATCCCACGACCCAACTCACCTAGGAATCACCACCCGCTAGAATGTCTACGATGCCAGGTATACAATATGTCAGGCCAGGTACTATCCGAAGGATTAATTTACCATGTCGACTGCAAGAAAGGTCACAGTAGAATTTAAACTCTACCAGATCCCCTGCAGATGTGTCGGATCCCATGCCTCACCTTACCTGGCCCTCACCACCCGAGGGAATGTCAATGTCGCCGAATCTATCTCCTATTTTGGAAATCACCTCAGTAACCAAACTGTCATAAATCAACGTAATTACACGTATGATGTACAAGGGTAAATGTCAGGTGTGGCATGCTATGGGATGGTAAAAGGACACCCGTCACCACTGATTTGAATAACTGTTTTGTAAAATCTCCCGGAAAAACTATTAAGCGGAATTCGGTAGGCACTCCTTCCCGGAAAAACTAGTGAACCCCAAAACCACCAACGAATCTGGTTATGACTCTGGTCCCTCACAATAGCATATACAGTAGCATCCCTGACAAAAAACCACCATTTGTATCATATCGTAATGGCCATACTTTTACAGGGACGAGATAGAGAGAAAAAGTTACTCCACTCATACCACCATCACTCCAGGAGGCGAGGCAGTAGACCAGAGGGGACGAATTGTGTAAAAGAGGGACAAGATAGAGCAAGTGGAAACTTTTATAATATCATTCGGACATCTAAAGGAGTATTCTTAGAATAATAAACAATGGCCTTTCCAAATACGATTGTTCGAAAGGGGAAAGTGGGGAAAGCCCTAATTATACCATTTAAACCAGATACATGCTACAAAAAACCATTTAATGGGTGAAATTACAGAAGGATTTTTATTTGATTTACCTTTTAAAAAGCCAGAATTTTCTTGCAGCACATGAATTCGACCTTTTTACTGTAAATCAAGGCAATATTTAGACAACCCCGAATTCAAATTTTTTGATTTTTCCTACCCATACCTTGAAATTTCATATAATTCTACTCTTTAATCACCATAAAGCATACCTTGTTCCTTAATGCGCTATGACATTGTTGTTCCATAACCGTTTCAGGTACCCTTTAGCAGCTGTGAGAAGTGGTTTCCAAGACCAAACTGGATTCCTTTGCGCCTCCGCCAGTATGGCTTCTTTACCCTCTCTCTGTGAATTCTTTGCTCTGAAACAATCGCCAAATCATAAAAACACCATCAAGGGAGATGACAGACGAGTAAAGGAAGCCCCATCTCACCGAGAACACTGATAAGCTCAGTGGCAAGCTCTCGAGACCAAAACAAGAACGATTCGACAGAGAATTTTTACACGCTCCATTGCAACCTCTCTAAATTATAAACAAGCAGTTATGAATGCTAAATGTTAAGTGTGATGAACTAGTTGACGTATGGAGCCATAACACATAACATTTACATATGAGAAATTAGGTGTAAGTTAAGTGATGTATAGAGAATGTGCATCATAGATTTTAATTAACAACATAATAATATTATCAGCAAATAAGTAGTCCAAGGCTTATAGAGAAATTCCTTCACTCATGATTACACTTAAATAATGTCGATAGATACTACCCGGATATAAAAATTATTTTTAAACATAAGTAGCAATATCTACTAAGAAAATGATAGTAATTTGGTGGTTTAGTAGTTAGCAAGTGTTATATTTTATGAGAATCCTATGTTAAGAAATGCGGATAAAAAGTAAAAAAAAATATGTTTTCTTTTTATTTATAGAGGTATCAGATTACTGTAAATTTCCTAAAGCCAATGGGAGATATCACAGATGGTTTATATAAATTAAATTTTAAGAGTTATATTGTAATTATATAAAAATTTATATTTTCTTTATTCAAATATTTTTATAAAAAATAAAATTGAAATTTAATCATATTTTTATTTAATGTGTAGAGTTGAGAAAAAAAAAATTTAATATTATATAGAAATTTTAAAATTATTTATATATAATAATAAAATGTATATTTTAATATTTTTATTGTTTTTATAAAAACAGAGATTTTTTTTTCAAATTAAAAAAAAATTATATAAAATTTTAAAAATTCTATATTTATTTATCTTATATTTAATAAGAATTTATTATATACATTAATTTTAATAATTTTAATAATTTTATTTTTTCTTTTAATTAATTGTTAAATTGGTATTAATAATTTAAAATTCCTTGTTTTAATTAGTTACTATAAAAAATACATTAATAGTAAATATGTGTCGATATTTGAACACAATAAACACTCAAGACATAGTACAATGTATGACAAGGGATGTGTTGACCATTAAGTCTTAAATACATTGTTAATTACTAATATAAGGATAGACAAGCATGTCTATCACAAGTTGGAAAGGAAGTTATATTAACACATGGAATACTTATAAGCCCTTCGATGAAGGCTAAAAATTAGGAACAACCACATTTATCTCAGAGAAAAATGAAAACTTGAATATTGTATTGTGATAATTTCGAAACAAAATATTTTTTTTAGTTGTTAATATTAGTTATTTAAATATATGTTTGATATATTTTTATAATAATTATTAAAATATTATTATCAAATAAATATTATCAAAAAATTAAATATTATAAATATTATGAGTTATTATCAAAAAATTATTTTTAAATCAAATAAATATTTATCACGTAATTATTTATACATATACATATACATATGAAAGAGAAAAAATGATTTATATTATATTAAATTTATGTAAAATAATAAAAAAAAATATTTTTTTTCTAATTTTTAGTTAAATAATTATTTTTCAAATTAAATAATTGTTAAAAATATTAAAATAAAATAAATAAACATACTAAATTATTTTAATACATCTTTGAATTTTTTTACAAGAAAATTCTTTTTTAATGAAATATATATATATATATATATATATATATATATATATATATATATATATATATATTTTATACTCTATTAAATTGATTCAAAAACATTGAAAAACATATATTTTCTCTAATTTTTAGTTCACTAATTATTTTTCAAATTAAACAATTGTTAATAATATTTTAATTAAATTAATCAATTTAACAAGTTACTTTAATACAGGTTTGAAATATTTTTGAAATAACTATAAATTTTTTATTTTTTAATCGAATAAATATTTACCATATAAATATTTTTGAAATAATTATAAAATTTTTATTTTTTAATCGAATAAATATTTACCATATAATTTTATATATATATATTTTAATGATAAAACATAAATGGTTTATACTATAATTAACAAAAACATGTAAAAATACTATCCTTTCTCTAATTTATATCTTAATTTTCATTGCAGAAAAACATTGAAAATGTCTATCTTTTTAAATTTATATCCTAATTATCATTGCAATTTTGAAGATGGAAGACATATTAAGATTGTCGTAAACTTTAAGCCATGATAATATCATATATGATTAGATATCATAAACAATATAAATAATATTTTAGTTAAAATATTTCAGGTTGTCTCAATATCAAAATTAACCATGGTCAACCACGGTGCAACATCACATTGTGACAAAGGTCGTCTCAATATGAAAATCAATCATGGTCAACCATGGTCCAATGTCGCATCATGACGAAGATTGTGTCAATATTAAAATTAATTATGCTCAACCATGGTCAACCTTGTTTATTTTAGGGTTTAAAATATTAATTCGTAGGGTTTATAAAATCAATCATGATCAACCATGCTCAATCATGGTCAACAATGATCCAACGTCACATTGTGACAAATATTCTATCAATATGGAAATCAACCATGGCCAACCATGGTGCAACATTGCATTCTCACGATGATTGTCTAAATATGAAAACAAACATGTTTATTTTAGGGTTTATAATATTTATCTTGGGGTTTATATACCTTGGGTTTATAATCCCTTGAGGTTTTAGTATTGTCCCTTGGATTTATAATATCAATCCCTTGGGTTTGTTAATCTAAGGGTTCATAATCTGAGGGTATAATATTATTCATATTTTTTATAATATTAATCCTAGATTTAATATAAATCCCTTGGGTTTATAATCATGGTTCAATGTCATAATATTACAAGGATTGTCTCAATATGAAAATCAACCATTCTCAACCATTGTCAGCGATCGTCAATCATGGTCAATCATGGTCAAACATGGTCGACCATGATGAATTACGGTCAACCACGGTCCAACGCCACATTGTGGCAAAGATTGTCTCAATATGAAAATCAACCATGGTCCAATGTCGCATTGTGAGAAAGATTGCCTCAATATGAAAACTAATCATGGTTAACCACAATCAATCATGGTCAATAACCATGGTCTAATGTCACATGTGAAAACCATGGTCAACCATTCTCCAATGTTGAATTGTGACAAAGATTGTCTCAATATGAAAATCAATCATTGTCAACCATGGTCCAATGTCTGATTATGGCAACGATTGTCTTGATATGAAAATCAATCATGATCAACGATGTTTATTTTAGGGTTTATAATATTTATCTTAGGGTTTATATACGTTGGGTTTATATTATTCCCTTGGCTTTATAACCCCTTGGGTTTATAATCCTTTGGATTTTTAGTGTTAACACCTTGTTTTTATTATTCTCTTGGGTTTATGCTAACAAACATGGTTGACGATAGTCAATCATGGTCAACCATGGTCCAACGTCCCATTGTGACAAATGTTCATTCAATATGAAAATCAATCATGGTCAAGCATGGTCCAATAGTGCATTGTCAAAGAGATTGTCTCAATATGAAAATCAAACATGGTCAACCATGTTTATTTTAGGGTTTATAATATTAATCCTAGGTTTTATATACCCTCGGTTTATAATATTAATCTCTTCGTATTAATATTATTCTCTTGGGTTTAATATTATTCCCTCGGGTTTATAATCCCTTAGGGTTTTAGTATTAATCCCTTAGGTTTATTAATCTAAGGGTTCATATTCCTAGAATATAATATTTCTCCTAGGGTTTATATTATTAATCATAGGGTTTAATATAGATTCTTTTGGTTTATAATCCCGGTCAACCATGGTCCAACATCACATTGTGACAAAGATTATCTCGATATGAAAATTTACCATGATCAACCATTGTTAACCATCATCAACCATGGTCCAATGTCATATTTTGACAAAGATTGTCTCAATATGGAAATCAACCATGGTCCAACGTCACATTGTGACAAACATTGTCTCGATATGAAAATTTACCATGATCAACCATTGTCAACCATGATCAACCACGGTCAATCATGGTCAACCATGGTCCAATGTCATATCATGACAAATATTGTCTCAATATGAAAATCAACCATGGGCAACTATGGTCCAATGTCACATTTTGACAAAGATTGTCTCAGTATGAAAATCAACCATGGTCTAATGTCGCATTATGACAAAGATTGTGTCAATATGAAAAACAACCATGATCGCATTGTGAAATGGTTTGTCTCATGGATGAACATGACATTGTGATAACCATGGTCAACCATGGTCAATGATGGTCCAACTTCGCATTGTTACAAAGATTGTGTCGATATGAAAATCAACCATGGTAAACCACAACCGACCATGTTTATTTTAGGGTTTATAATATTTATGTTAGGGCTTATATCCCTTGGGTTTATAATATTGATTCTTTGGGTTCAATATTATTCCCCTGGGTTTATAATATCGATCCCTTGGGTTTATTAATCTAAGAGTTCATATTCTTAGGGTATAATATTATTTCTAGGGTTTATAATATTAATCCTTGGGTTTAATATAAATCCATTGGGTTTATAATTATGGTCAACCATGGCCCAACATCACATTGTGACAAAGGTTGTCTCTATATGAAAATCAACCATGGACGACCATTCTCAACCATCATCAACCAAGGTCAATTGTGGTCAACCATGGTCGAATGTCGCATTGGGAACATTTAAACGACCATGGTCAATCATGGTAAACCCCACATTAATATAAATCAATATTAATAATCCATTGGGTTTATTAATTAGGATTATCTCAATATGAAAATCAATCATGGTCAACCATGGTCCAAAGTTGCATTATGAAAAATATTGTGTTAATATGAAAATCAACCATGGTAAACCATGTTTATTTTAGTGTTAATAATATTTATCTCAGGGTTTACATACCTTGGCTATATAATATTAATCCCTTGGTTTTATTGTTCCCTTGTGTTTATATTATGAATCCTTTGGGTTTATGGTCAACCAAGGTCCAACGTCGCATTGTAAAAAAATATTGTATTAATATGAAAATCAATCATAGTCAACTATGGTTAATAACCATGGTCACATTGTGACAACCATGGCCAACCATAGTGTACGATGGTTCAACGTTGCATTGTTGCAAAGATTGTGCCAATATGAAAATCAACCATGGTCAACCGTGTTTATTTTAGGGTTTATAATCTTTATCTTAGGGTTTATATACCTTGGTTTTATAATATTAATCCCTTGGGTTTAATATTATTCCCGTGGGTTTATAATCACTTTTATCTATACTATCAATCCCTTGGCTTTATAATATCAATCCCTTGGATTTAATAATCTAAGAGCTCATATTCCTAAGATATAATATTATTCATAGGATGTAAAATATTAACCCTAAAGTTTAATATAAATATTTAGTTTCATATATTATTAAACATTAAAAAAACTAATTGTTAATTAATATTAATTATTAATATTTCTAATATATATTATACTATTAATATCAATTATTAATACTAATATAGTATATTATTAATATTATTTATAATATAATATCAATTATTAATACTAATATATTATATTATTAATATTATTGTTCATATTATAAACAATACTAATTGTTAATAAATAATAAATGTAGTTCATATATTCAAAATTTTAAATTCTTTTAATTTTATTTTTTAGATGATGCCAATTTCTTTTAACTAATTTTTTTTTTTTTTTTAATATTATATATATAGATTAAAAAAATGTTTAGGGTCATAGAAGTAAAGAAATTGCACACATATAATATGTATTCGAATCTTTGAGTTATTTTAGTGGTAAAAAGATTACTTTTAGGAAATTATATATGTAAATATAAATTACAAATTGTTTAAGGGAGGAGAAATAAAGAAAATTTACTTTATATTATAATTTAAAATTATATATATATATTTAAATTATAATTAAAATTAATATTAAAAGATTTATAAGAAAATTTACTTTATATTATAATTTAAAATTATATATATATTTAAATTATAATTAAAATTAATATTAAAAGATTTATTCTTCATACTACAGTAAATTTATTCTATATATAATTTATTATATATATATATATATAAAATTTATTTTATGTATTTAAAAAAATAAAAAATAATACTTTCGTACTAATTTATAAAAAAAATAAAATCCTTTACGTTTTTAATTCATAAATCATTCGAACAATAATATATAAATTATTTTAAATTATAATTAAAATTAATATTAAAAGATTTATTCTCCATATTACTCAAGTAATTTTATTATATATATATATATATAATTTATTTTATGTATTTAAAAAAAATAATAATACTCTCTAGTAATTTATAAAAAAAAAAAAAAAATTCTTTACGTTTTTAATTCATAAATCATTCGAACAAGAGTTCTAATGAATTTTTTTTACGTTTTTAACTCATAAATCATTCCAGCACGAGTATCTCATGAATTTTTTTAATATGGCACTGGTTCTACATGAAAGACATGTTGAACTACTAGTCTGAATGAAAAGCATCCACCATGAATTTTTTTAATATGGCACTGGTTCTACATGAAAGACATGTTGAACTACTAGTCTGAATGAAAAGCATCCACCGCACTCTGAAGATTTTCTGATGAAAATAAGCATCCACGCTGACAGCATTTTCTTCTTGAATCTATCATTTGAATGTTGAAGACGTTCACGTCTTCAACATTTCTATTTCTCTATTACGATTTGCATAATTAAAGTTGTGCATCTGTTTTTCAATTATCAATGATAATGACTTGTAGGACTAGCATATATGGATGATGAGTTCTTTATATATAATAATAAAATTGCCTAGAATCATCCTAGGGTGGTTCTTTCCACGCCTTTCACATTAGATGAGACTGTATCTTTCATATTGCGTGTGGAAATCATTTTCCCAACCCTAGGTGTAAGGTCCTTGGATGTGCGGTGCGGTTGGGCGCCGGGTGACCTTGCACGCGCGCGACTAGCGTGCGATGGTGTGACGAGCGAGTGCGACGAACTAGGCGTGCGGAGGAAATTCGACGTTCCTGCGAGCTATGTGCGACGAACATATGTGACATAATGAACCTGCGATGGAGTGTTTATATGTGTGGGAGCCTTGGTTAAACATATGGAGGCCGACGTGGTGAATGTAGGGGCTTATCCGATGAAGTGTGGGCGTAGGAAGGTTGGCTGGGCAAGCCACCACCACGCCCTACGATTGGTATAAGTGTTGTTGCGTTGGCTCGTTCAAACAGCATCCAACTTCGCACTTCCTACTTTGCTCTTGGAGTAGAGTCTCTTGTGCGCAGTTTTGAGGAGGATGAACGCATAGCTCATGCGCTCCTCTAGTGAGTCGCACTTGGGGAAGAACTTTTGGTGAAGAGGTGAATGCGTCGGGCAAGGCTTGCCTGAGGTGATTATGCGGAGGTGCTTGTGCGACGACTTGGCGTGGGTGTCTTGGCGACTCGGGTGAGCGCCCGCCCTCTGTGCAAGCGTGCACGAAGGTGAGACGAAGGTTGGAACCGGAGGTCGTAGAGTTGGGCAGGCGGTACTACGTGCTGTTCACACGATTTGGGCATTTGTCAAGAGTTGGCAAGCACGACTGCGTGTGGGCGGGGATACACGGTTTGGGCGTTTGCGACCAAATGAAGAGCGAACTAGCGAAGACGTGCGACAAGGTGAACGACAGGTTGGAGAGTTGTGCAGCTACTGTGCGGAGGTGCCGACGAACTGGGCAACCGAGTTTGCCGAAGTTGTGAAAATTTGGCTAAGTGTAAATTTGGGGTTTCCCAAGGACAGTCCGTACATTGTAAAAATGAAGATTATATAATATATTGATATTCGGGCAGACTCATATTGCAGGGAGTTGCCCCTCCCTTTATACTGTTGTGCATTTCTCTTGGTTAATGCTGTTGATAATGAATGTGTATGGGCGTTCATTAGTATAAAGGCTAAACACATAATAATACTTGGTTGTGAAACACAAACTAAGTAGGAGAAAGTGAATTAGGTGTAGTCCACGAACATAAGTATTGGTGAAAAGAAAGTGTTCGGTGGTGCCGCACCTCGCTATAAGCGGTTGGAAGACTACCGCAGGTGTAGGGGCGTGACATGTGGTATCAGAGATCGGTTGGAGTTTGTGTTAGAGAAGGGTTGCTCGTGACAAAGTGCAGGTGTGGATGCACTTGACAGTTGATGACAGTGGAAACAGGTACTTGCAAGTGAAGGAAGCTAGTTTCACATACAAGTGGAACAAGGGCCGGTTCATGGTTGCAGGGAACTTGGTGAAGCTGGTGAAACAAGTTTAGCAGAGGTGAGGCTTAGTGCTTGGACCAAGCTTAACGACAAGGCATGGCAGGTTTGGAAGAATGCGAAGGGAAGCTTTGCTTACCTTAAACACGTTGAAGAGGTTGAAAGAAGAGAATCCCCGGATTCGAAAGGAACTTGAAGTCTTGGAAAAGAATGTTGAAGACGAGCTTCTTCAACTTGCATGGACAATGGAGCAAGATGAAGTTGCAGATTGTGCAAACAAGGAAGAGGAAGCCGTGATAGTTGAAGATGTTGCAGACATGACCATGATGGAGGATGAACTTGAGGTTGATCAAGTTGGACCAGGATCGTGCAGTTTGCAGACATGGATGGATGAGGAGAAGCCTCATGATGAAGTAAGTATTGATACTTGTGTTTCATTTGAGCATTTGGTAGATGGACCTGTATGCACGGGGAGGCAAAGTCAGTTTGCCGATGCTAGGGAGGATCTTACCATGGATGACTATGATGAGACCTTGTATGGAGAAGCAAGGATTGTTGATTGTTGCAGGACTTGTTGGGGTTGTTTGTGACCTTATGGTAGAAGGTACAAAGGCCCTTGACAAGGGAGGAACTTGATGATCGTTGTGGAGGAATGGGTCATGCTTTAGCCATATGGAAGATTGGCTAAGTGCCCGGCATGACTCATGGACATATTGAGGAGGGCACACACTTGAGGTAAAATGATGATGCTTGGGTGGACTTCTCATGGCCGAGACCAAGAGATAGTCTTGGTGGAACCTTTGTTGGAGGAGCTATGATGGAGGGACTCATGACATGATGATATGGTTGGGTGACCGAGTTCACTAGACCGAAGATTGCAGGCTTGGATGAGGATGACCGATTGTTATGATGGGTCTACTTGGTTAGACTACATGGACAACTTAGTCATGGACATCAGGTTGGAAACATGGAGCATGGTAGTCTTATGCAGGGACATTATGTGGAGCACTTGTAGAGGTGCCACTTATGGGCATCCAATGAGGAGTGCCAAGGCAGGGATGTTGTGCAGATGGATTTGCTGATGTGACATGGAGACTTATTATGAACCGATGGAGAGGTTATACACTCTTGTACAACAAGACCATGGACTTAGATGGAGTTGTGAGCAGATTATGGAGGATTCCTACTACATGGAGAGCTGAAGCATCTTGCAGAGACCTTTGGGCCGAGACTTGTATGCTTGCTGAGGTGTTGGTTGGAGATGACTCATGGAGCTCGTGATGACATGAGATTGTTGTGACTTTTAGGGACTTCATATATGGTGGACTTGGAGGATCTGATGCATTGAGGCGCTGAGGTCAGAGACTTTGATGCAGTATGGGATGCATACTTTCAAAGTACATGTATGGGCATGGCTTGGAAGAGTGACTTGATGTGGATGATCGGTATGAGACACTTTGGAGTGATGGAGTTACAACGATGATGATGCCTTGGTGACAACACTTGGGCATGGGTTGAGCCGAGACTCAACTACTTTGGATAACATGTTGCAGATGAGATGAGGGCTACTTCATGGACGTGAGCATGGCTTACACTTATATGGAGATGGATTCTTGATCGAGTTGAGGATGTGATGGGATGTTTTGAGAAACAACTGATGGTAGCATGAGGATGTGCATTCTAATGGTTTGAGCGTGACAGTTGGACTGGCCATCCGACTAGTTCAGACATGGGGGTTAACAGTGTGCAGAGATGTGTTAGCATTGTGTTGGAGTATCATGGTAGTAGTTCACATGATGACACATGAGGAGGTCGACACGATATGTTGCAGTGAGCATGTAGCTTGGATGGAGGGACCAGCCTTCCATGATGGAGAGCAACATGTGGAGATTGTGACAGGGAGGTCGATGATCATGGATTGAGATGATCTCTGATGGATGGCATACCGATGAGGTGTATACCTTGGTATGGTGATCTTGGTGATAGATGGTTGCCGGGGTGAGACATGGTGGAGACGGTGGTTCTACATATGTTGTAGTGATGTTTGCAGTATGTGGAGGAGTTGACATCATGGATGATCTTGGTGGATGGTTACCAGGATGGTATGTTGTCGAGGACGACAACGATTTCAGGTGGAGGAGGATGTAAGGTCCTCGGATGTGCGGTGCGGTTGGGTGCCGGGTGACCGTGCACGCGCGCGCGACGGGCGTGCGATGGTGTGACGGGCGGGTGCGACGAACCGGGCGTGCGGAGGAAATGCGACGTTCCTGCGAGCTATGTGCGATGAACATATGCGACATAATGAACCTGCGATGGAGTGTTTATATGCGTGGGAGCCTTGGTTAAACATATGGAGGCCGACGTGGTGAATGTAGGGGCTTATGCGATGAAGTGTGGGCGTAGGAAGGTCGGCTAGGCAAGCCACTACCACGCCCTACGATTGGTATAAATGTAGTTGCGTTGGCTCATTCAAACATCATCCAACCTCACACTCCCTACTTCACTCTTGGAGTAGAGTCTCTTGTGCGCATTTTTGAGGAGGATGAGCGCATAGCTCATGCGCTCCTCTAGTGAGTCGCACTTGGGGAAGAACTCTTGGTGAAGATGTGAATGCGTCGGGCAAGGCGTGTCTGAGGTGATCGTGCGGAGGTGCTTGTGCGACGACTTGGCGTGGGTGTCTTGGCGACTCGAGTGAGCACCCGCCCACCGTGCAAGTGTGCACGAAGGTGAAACGAAGGTTGGAACCAGAGGTCGTAGAGTTGGGCAGGCGATACTACGTGCTGTTCACACGATTTGGGCGTTTGTCAAGAGTTGGCAAGCGGGACTGTGTGTGGGCGGGGATACACGGTTTGGGTGTTTGTGACCAAACGAAGAGCGAACCAGCAAAGACGTGCGACGAGGTGAACGATGGGTTGGAGAGTCGTGCGGCGACCATGCGGAGGTGCCGACGAATTGGGCAACTGAGTTTGCCAAAGTTGTGAAAATTTGGCTAAGTGTAAATTTGGGGTTTCCCAAGGATTTAGTCTGTACATTGTAAAAATGAAGATTATATAATATATTGATATTCCGGCAGACTCATATTGCAGGGAGTTGCCCCTCCCTTTATACTGTTGTGCATTTCTCTTGGTTAATGCTGTTGATAATGAATGTGTATGGGTGTTCATTGGTATAAAGGCTAAACATATAATAATACTTGGTTGCAAAACACAAACTAAGTAGGAGAAAGTGAATTAGGCATAGTCCACGAACATAAGTAATGGTGAAAAGAAAGTGTTCGGTGGTGCCGCACCTCGCTATAAACGGTTGGAAGACTACCGCAGGTGTAGGGGCGTGACACTAGGTGTATCACTCTGCTTCCCGTTACACAAATATGAACTTTGTCATCTAAGAGTGGAAACAATTCATTTGTTACATGGGCTATTTTCCACGTCCCATTGCAGAAAAGGAAGCAATCAGAACACAAAATCCGCACTATGGTTAACGTGGAAGTTTCTCCTTCCCCACCCATTATCTCTGCTTTTTAATGTGATGTTCCAACACTTCTCCTCTACACGTCAGTCTGCACAGATCTTCGTTTTGCTTTGTTCACTACTTTACTTACCCATCATCCACTGCTTTATTTTTTTTTTTCAAAACAGTCTTTCTCATTCCGTGGATAACATTAAATTTCGGAGAAAATCGAATAGGATATCGTGCTTTTTGCCATTAACGATTTTCTTATTCCTGACCATACTTAGTGCAATTGCGATCAAGTTATTCCTGACCATACTTAGTGCAATTGCGATCAAGTTATACCCAACTGGCTTTTCTTCTTCTATAAGTATGAGTCCAGAAATTGTGGATTATCGAGCTTCCACTGTCCTGAAAGTTAATTAGTTGCCAGTGCATAGAGGAGGAGAGGAGAAGCTTCAGTCCTCACTCTGCATTTACAGCTGTTGATAACATAGAGAAGCGTATTTTGGGGATTGTTGCAAATTTGATTATCAATGGAGAAGTTAATTAAGAAATCAAAACCCTATGTAGCAATAATATCTCTGCAGTTTGGGTATGGAGGGATGAATATTATCACGAAAGTTTCTCTTAACAGAGGGATGAATCACTTTGTGCTTGTAGTGTACAGACACGCCGCTGCTACTGTTGTGCTTGCACCTTTTGCCTTCTTCATTGAAAGGTAAAGCTATTTTATTTATTCTTGTAATCCCAATTGAGAATATTTTTGGAATTTGCAATTTAGTTAAGTGCAGCTTATGTGTTAATTATAATTGCAGGAAAGTGCGACCCAAACTCACCTTTCCCATATTCTGGCAAATTTTTGTACTGGGTTTGTTAGGGTATGTATTATTTCACAATTTCATGCCTACTGTGTCTCCTGACATCATCCCTTCCATTGAATTTCTGATTGCCTCAATGCAAATTGTTGACGAGTATTTTAATTCGACTATTGATTATGTCTGCAGGCCTGTAATCGACCAGAATTTCTACTACATGGGTCTGAAATTAACATCTCCAACCTATGCCACTGCATTGAGTAATCTTCTCCCGGCTATGACTTTCGTGATGGCTCTCATCTTCAGGTAACCAAATGACATTGTACCCTTCAAATGACATAATCAGGGGGTACTCATTGCAATCACTTACTTTATTTTATGGTGTTGATGGAAAATCTTTATTGATGTAGGATGGAAAGGGTGAATATAAAAAACATACGCAGTGAAGCAAAGATAGTGGGAACGATTGTGTGCGTCGGGGGAGCAATGCTGATGACGTTGTACAAAGGTCCTATTGTTCCCATGCTTTGGTCTCCACATCATCAATCCCCCGACACGTCTTCCACAACGGCTTCTGCAATTGATAATAAGAACTGGATAATAGGTTCCCTTCTGATAATTGCAGCCACTCTTGCATGGTCAGCCTTGTTCATCCTGCAGGTGATCATTTATTTTCTACATGTTTGTTTCTCCAAATATATAGGCATGATTAATCATCTTGAAATGACTACTTTAATTCACTATATTTTGAATGTGCAGGCTGCAGTGCTGAAGAAATATTCTTCTAAACTATCCCTTGCCACCTTAATATGTTTTATGGGAACAATACAGGCAACAGTTCTCAGCTTAGCTGTCGTCCGTGATTCTTCCCAGTGGGCTTTAGGATGGGACATCAACCTTCTCACTGCAGTCTATTCTGTAAGTTTGCTTCTTTTTTTTGTCAACGAGGGGAAAACGTTAAATGTTTTTCCTCAGGCTTGAATTCAAAAATTGAAAATCGGGATATGAAGGTAAATTACAGAGTACAACAATTGCTATTTTTTGTTGCAGGGAGTGGTGGCATCAGCAATTGCGTATTACGTACAAGGATTGTGCATGCACGTAAAAGGACCTGTATTTGCCACAGCATTCAGTCCGTTGAGTATGATAATCGTTGCAATTATGGGATCTATCATTCTCTCTGAGAAGATTTTCTTGGGCAGGTTCGTTTCTGAATTCCTTTTCAACCCATCAAGTTGAATTCGAGATTAATAGTGTGAGGAAATACTATGGTTTAAGGATCTAACTGAGCTTATGAATTGAATACAGTGTGGTGGGAGGAGTTGTGATAGCAATAGGGTTGTACGCTGTTCTGTGGGGAAAGATGAAGGATAGCAACATTTCAGCCGCTAAAAATGGCTCCGAAGACCTTTCCAATTCTCAAGGAATATTCACTGAAAATCAAAATAAGGCGCATGATATAGAAGCTGCTTCCAACGCGCCAATGTGTGAAGGACCTGAAGCTCAACAATTCAATGGTGGAGATACGGCCATTTCTATCACTGAAAACAATAATCTAAAAATGTAAGCGTCGGATTGGGCAGCCGGAGAGACGTGGAGTTCACATGCTCCTCCTCACCATCGTATTCCAACAAAGCGGTTTTGAAAGTAAAATAGAATCAATGTTTTGTTCATCGCGCTGTATTAGTATTAGGTTATACCTCTCAGAGCGGCGGTTCAATATTACCGTTTTCATCGTTGTCTGAGATGAGCAGAGAGATGTATCGATGGCGGCTGTGACGTAAATGAAATAGCTCATCCGTAAGGAAAGGTGTCAGACTTTCTGGTGTAGTGATATAAAACTGTAATAAAATAAAATGAGGATTCGTTATACCGATCAGCGTTCAAAATTAAACACTCCCTGTTCTTCCTCGGGTTTGAGCCCATTCCAATTTATATATATGTCAAAAGTGCTCCCAGCGAAGGTTACATTAAATATCTATATTTTAAAAGAAGAGCAATATTTTTAATAATCAGTCAATATTTTTAAAGTTCACTGGAATTCGGACTAGTGCATAAATCACTGTGACAGTGTCATAGAGGAGACCACTGGGAAAACCTTATACCAGTTATGTCACCCACTCCTCCAATTAGAGTCAACTAAAACACGTGATTCAGTGTTTTGATGGGCAACAAAGTGCTACCTTACAAGCATTAAAGTTATAAAAATTTGATCTATAAGGAGTTTATGGAGAGATCATTTTGCAAACCCTTTGTACGAAGAATAAATGATTATTTTAACTTCTGAATCATATATTTATTTCGTTATATGAAATAGTAAGTTGGAAAATTAATGATGAAGTAAGGTTAGGTTGTCTTTGAGTCTTGTGCTCATTAATTTCTTTTATTACTTCACGCAATTACAATTAGATTTAAAGCCAATACTTCAACTAGCATTGTTTACTTTCAACTTCGTTTTTCTTGTGCAGGATAAGGTCGTAGTAGGTTCCAGTGGTTCCAGTGGTTTCAAGTTTCAACTTCGACTTTGTTAGAAAGTAACAAAGTTTAGGTATTTAAAAAAAAAATTGTGAAAAGTGTTTATTAGTTGATATAATATTTGGTTTAGTTGGTAATGAATAATTTAGATATCATATAAGTGGAAATTTATAAATAATGTGAATGAAAATTTTTACTTTCTTTATTACATCATATTTAATGTAGCTTTTTATCAGAAGCTACTATCTCAAATTTCTTTTGCAAGTTACAATTTGATAGAAAGCTATTACTTCCTCTTCTACAGGCTCTAACTTCTTTTTAAGGCTACTTCTTAGGCTCTAACTTCTTTTTCAGGCTACTTCCTCAAAGAAGACAACAATCCTCTAGTCAAATTACAAATTAACTATGCTAGTAACCTAGTCTTTGTCTCTGTTCTGAACTATGTTTCTGTCCTCTTTTTCAACTGCTTATCTCCCCTACTTCTCTTTCTAAATTCTTCTCCAATTCGGCTCTTTTTCTCTTTTTTTCTCTCTACCAGAATATTCATGAACTTTCTTTCTCTCAGAATTCATTTCTCTAACTCTTCCATTTTCATTAAAAAAATGCATCTTTTATATACAAGGCTATCTGAATGTTTGTATTCCATGCAAGCATTTAATGTCAAGGGTTGCCTCTTTGTATTCCAAGGTTGTACCTAATCAACCTCTTCCTTTCTAAGTTTGAAGCTCAAGTCAAGACAAATACACCTAGAATTGTTTACAAAACTGAAGAAGCATAGTCCAGTATCACTGGTTGCATAAGGAAAAGCTCGAGAGTTTCTCCATTTTTGCTACAGAACATGGAAGCTAATTATCAACTCCAAATCTAGGTTGCGAACGCTAATAATAAACTTTCAATCTTAGCTACAAACACCAATAAACTTTCAATCTGAGCTACAAACACCAATAACCAGGCTCTAATCTGCGTCCGTTGTTGAATTAGGGAAAAATAAAAAATCTTTTTACATATCTCTACCAGCTTCAATTTTAATGACTTCAGAATCCTCTACTTTCAGTATTGGCAACATGGTTATATGAATTAGATTGTAAGATGGATTCTTATTCATGCATTTCATGGCTTCGATACAAGTCAGAATTGCGCACTTCTTGTAAATGTTAGTTCATAACATATCATACTGTAAACTATGATTATGTTCAATGTAAACACCAAGTTCTTGGGACCTTTTTCTGAAGTTCTCATGTGCCATATATTCATTTTGGTTATAATACAAACAACAAACATTCAATAATTAACTTTGAGAACATTGTAATTAGCCTTGCACACCACTGTAATCAGTCTTCAATTTTCATTGAGTTGCACTATAATCAGACATCAAGTGACATCAAGTTCTTCGTACCTTGTTCTCAAGTATATTGATTTTGGTTGTAATACAAACACCAAACATTCAATAATTAACTTTGAGAATAGAGTAATTAGCCTTTCACACCACTGTAATCAGTCTTCAGTCTTCATTGAATCACACTGTAATAAGACACCAAGTTCTTCAAACCTTGTTCTCAAGTTCACATGCTTTATATATTCATTTTGGTTGTAAGACAAACACCAAAACAATCAACAATTAACTTTGAGAACATAGAAATTAGCCTTGCACACCACTATAATCAGTCTTCAGTCTTCATTGAGTCACACTGTAATCAAAATTTCAATCCACAGTAATCAACCCTTAAACATCACATCACAGAGATTATCCTTACACATATCATTACATGAATCAACCTTACACATCATATCACTTTAATTATCCTTGAGTCTTGTCTTCATCAGTGAAATCAACTTTCAATTGGCATCCAACCTTCATATCCATTTGACATCATTGCTAATATTACAAACATTCTATCCCTTTTGACATTCATGGAAACACTATGGCCCTCTCCTTTTGTCCTAAGAGTCATCGTCCTTATTTCTCGTGACCTCCCCCTTAGACATTAATGGCTAGGGGTTCTGTGGATAATGAAAATTAGCAAGGGCACTCCAGTGTTAGGATAAATAAGGAAGCCCATTGTTGTATCATTCATAAGAATATATGGCAATATATTCATAACACCAAATTTATGATCATGACTGCAATATTATTTAGGAATGAATCCATGACTGAGATTGCAAGATTTTTACCCTTCTATCATTATCAAGTGTTAAGTGAATACTAGTACAAAGTTGTTTTGATGTTGTTCCAATGTGCTGGTTACAATATCTCAAAGTTTTAGGTCGCTCACAACTCCAAGTGATGAAAATTCAAATTCTTCTATAATAGTTGATTTTGGATAGGTAGTTTGGCATGTCATCCTCAACCATTCAACAAATTTCAATAAAAATTCAAAAATAAATCTCTATTGATTGTATAAATACTTCTTTAAGATGCTTCAGGTATAGTAAGTAAGATATTGATTCAAACATGTGTACATTCATCCCCAACCATTAGTCCTCCATTGGTCCTCCATTGAAGAGCATTCCTGCGTTTACATTCATTGTGCTCAAATATGACCTCAAATCCTTCTTGTAGTATTTGGACTTTTGGCACTAATGATCAGTTGGATCTCAATACTTCATACCGAGCTTTCACTTGGGAATCCACCTCCTAATCTACACACTATAGACCTGAGTATCATTTGTTAAGATGTAGTTTTGGCTTGATTACTACATCACCTATGCTTTGCACCTTGGTATTCGCAATACATACCTATGTGGCACTCTCAACACAAAGAATCTTCCTTGGCCTCAATGCCTTCTCTTAGGCATCCGGTGCACTGTCATTATCTGGAGCTTTAGGTCCGTTTCTTATTCAGTTTGCTAATGTCCCATGACCATGCAATGATTCATGTCTATGTCATGTCCCATTCAACCAAAGGTCTGAACAGGTCTCAAGATACAGTGACTAAGTAATGCTCTAATCGGTCTGCTCTTCCAACTGGCACTTATGCATCTCTAATCAATGTTTGTAACCTCTCTGGAATTTCAAACTCATACCTCTGCAGTCCACATCATATCTCTGCGTGAGTATTTGTAATTTCTCTATGGCCATTGATTTATTCTAGTGCCAATAACATTCTGCTGCCTATTTGTTTTCCTTAGGTCCATTCCCTAGTATACCTCTACGTATCTATCCATCTGTAACCTATTCATTACACTTCAAATTCTATGTCAAGATCCACATGGTCACATAAATATTGCACTTCAATTTTTGCTTCATTTCAACTGGGTCTCGATCCAATTCAAATATCCATGATCCTGGTGGTTTAGGTCTCTTTAGGCATTCCTTTCTTGACAGAACACTACCATTACTATTCCTCTCTCAGTCAAGTGCTCATCTACATGTTTCTTGTTCCTCATCGAAATGAATGTGGCTTTATTGTCGACGGAATCAAATGTCACTTACTTTTTGCTTTTCCCTTGTCATAGAGAGATCACTTTCTCATGTCTTAGTAATTCTTGATCTGATCTCTCTGCGCTGGATACTCATGAGCTACATGAATTGCAGACTCGACTTCGTCTCCCCTTGCGATCGATATAGGTGGTTATGTGTATAGACATCATCTCCAATATCTGTGCCAGGAAAAATAATCTCTAAGGTTTCCACGTAGGAATGTCATGTTACGGCTCTCTGTGCATCATTTTGCAGGGATCCATATAGTCTTTTGGTGCCCTATAATCTTTAGGTAAATCATATATGAGATCTCTTCCGATATGGTCTCTGAGGTCTATGCATTAGATATGGTTTTGGTTGCCATTCACGTGACAATTCACGATGAATGCACCAAGTGACCAAACATTAATGTTGGTGAACCTTACAATTGTACCACTTTTTTCCCTTGTGACTAATACCTTTCTTAGTTAAGACCGTAACCTTGGCTAATTTCCTTTTATTTGTATATGAGGAGGGCCTTTTCGAAAATTTGGATATTTTCCCCTCAGATTTGATACGTATCACTAGAGAATGAGCATAGTATTGAAAATCACGAAGGCAGTAAGAACTATGATGAAGTATTTTGAGTAAATTCTAATAATGCAAGAGTATATTTTGAAATTGATTCATATTCAAAGTGCTTTGGCTATGTATGTGAAGGTTAATTTTTACTGAAGATAGATTATATGTAATTTGAATATGCTTGTTCTTTTGTTGAAGATAGATCATATACATTTCTCGCATAAGATTTTTGTATAAATGTTTGTCTTATTAAATTAAATTTATGGTTTTCTAAATGAGGAAACCTTTATATGTCTTTACATGATAGTAGAAATATTTTTGTACTTTGGGGCTCTCAATGAATATATTGTGCCAAGAATGAGTTGGCCTTTGTATTTGTGGTTTCATATATATCATTCTCTTTTATTATTGTTGCCATCCATATGACTCTCTACGATCTCCCTTAGATTATTAATCCTTTTCAAGTTTTCTATTGTCCTTTGATGCTCCTCTTTGAAGTTAAACTAATGAGAGGAAGGAGAGGGAATATCCCCAACTTGTGACTTAGATATTCAAATGGAACTCTTTCCAAAGGCTCGGTGAATATATTATCTATAAGCTCTTTATTTGATATATAATTCATCTTCACTATTTGCTCAACAACCCACTCTTGGAGGAAATCATACTATATCAGAATGCATTTAGTTATATAATGTAGCACTAGATTATTTGAGATTCTTATTACACTTGTATTGTCGCACTTAATAGAGATGGTTTCATTGTATATTACCTTCATGTCTTTAGAGTATGCTTCATCCAAAGTATTTTTGTGCAAAAAGATACAACTGCTATGTATTCAGCTTCGGTAGTGTATATGAGACTGGGGTTTGGGTTTTTTCCAACCAAGAAACTAATGATTCTCCTATGTAAAATGCACTTTCAATCGTAGTTTTTCTATCATCTATGCAATTGGCCTAATTTGCGTTTGTGTAGGTTTTCAATGAAAATTCTTTTCCTTTTGGGTACTGTTAGCACTCCAGGAAACTCTCCTAGGTTGTAGCTCGGAGATGCCCGACAACATATAAATCTTCAATATCATTCTCTGAACTATTGGAATGGATTGGAGTTTGGATCAAGTCAGCTGATTGTTCATCTTTGTTTTCACTCAAGACATGCATAAACACCCTCAACTTGACAAGGCTTTCAACTTAATGTTGAATAGTTTATAGATTCAATGAATAGATGGAGAATCTTGACTATACGAATAGATACATACATAAACACCTATGAATGGCTAGCTACAGAAAGTAAATGAAGCTTGCAAATCTAATTTATCAACGCAGAGATAAGATGATAATTATCTCGCATTGAATAACCTATTTAAATGCAAGCTTAGAATAGAGGAGAAGATGGGAATTGAACATGTAACAACAAAAGAAGCTTGTATTACTGGAATGAAGATGAGACGCTGGAAGGAACAGAGTATTCATAGTCTCCAAAAGTTGAACCCTGGATACTTCGAACTTTCAACCATTTATAGGCTTTTTACAACGCTCTAAAACCCTCTGAGGCTCGAGATGTCTTAATCTATTCCCTCTGTCTTCTTAACTACTTGATGCCATAACTAGACAAACATGAGCTAAGAGGTCTCTTTTTCTAATAACATAGTAACCGAATTCTGGTAATTTTGCCACGCTATTAGGTGGCTCACTTGTGCCAGGAACATTCCATGACCATTTTTGTTGGTTCGGCTGCATCGTGTTGTTGTTTTTCCCCTTTCGGCCATATATTCCATTATTTCAGTTCAACTGTATGACTATCAAAAAATAATGACAGAGCCAACAAATTTACTCCCTGGGTGACTGGTGGGAAGTGGGATACAGGGCCGTTGGATCGATATGATCAATGGACAGGATCATATCACAGAGATAGAGGAATTTATATCGCATCGACAAATTTGAAAGTGAAAGGTGGTATTTCGAGCGAGATCATAAGAGCTAAGTGGTAATTCCAATTGGCACTCGATTCCACTCATCAAGTGACACGTAGCACCGAGGAGAAGAGAGGAAACCACCTTATCGAACGGGTATCCCTCTTGCTTGTTGCTCAGTCGAAATTGTTGTGAACCGTCAGATATCATGGAGGAAGATCGACGGTTGAGGATCATCGTGCAAGTTGATTTGATCGGCTAAGCAACAACCGTCAGATCGAGTTCAGATCAATGGTCAAGATCTGATCGTTAATTGCAGAGGTGAAGGGTTGGCAGACAGTGCGATGGAATCGCGATACGCCAATGGGAAATTAAGCGATGCGTGATAGCCATTGGATCAGCGAATGAAATGGACGGCGGAGATCGATCTGATCGGAGATCGGAGAATGGAGAGCGCAGCAGACAGGAGATGAATAGAGAGCGGACCCGCTGATATTTATGAGCATGGGTGTATAATTTTTGAAGTCCAGCTTATGGCCAAAGCAAAGCAAGAGGAGATGTGGACCATTAGAGCTGAAATAGGGGACATTTCTGTTAAAATATCATCGTTGCACCTCATGGCTAACACTGGCTCCTTCTGGAGATGAAAGCTTCCCTGTGAGGTTTCAAGAACTGCAGACTACCGCCTTCCAGTAACAACCAAAACAAACTTATTTCCTAGTGTTCCATTAGGCATGGAGTTTATTTGTATAAAAAACAAAAACTGAAAAAACCTATTACAATATTAAGGCCTTAAAGCCTCATATGAAGTAATGTTTCAAAAACCACCCATTGACTGGGCCATCAAAAACACCTTCCCCCTCCAAATTATGCAGAATGAACGTATTGTTCATCTGAACTTGAGCGATGACAAACGGTCTCGTCCATAATGCATCCAATTTCCCATGGTTTCCCTTCTTTCCTCCAATGCATCCCATTTGAGAACCTAGTCACCAACCTGAAAAATGTCCATTTTTACCTTTCTATCAAAGGTTTGTTTGATCTTATTCTGGTGAATTCTTGACTTCTCAATCAGTTGTTCTCTGATCTGTTGTAATTCAACCAAGTTATTCATTTTCCACACCATGTCGTTCTCTTCATCGTGTTCTTCTTGCAAGAATTTGGCCATAGGGAGAATCAACTAGATAGGAAAAACAACATTAGCACCATAAACCAGTTTAAATGGAGAATTTCCTATGGACTTCTTGTTGGTAACTCTGTCAGCCCATAGTACAAACTTCAACATGGAATCCCAGTTCTTTTTGTTGTCCTCCAATAGTTTTTTGATTATCCTTACAAGACTCTTGTTAAATGATTCTGCCAGGCCAATGCCTTGAGGATAATATGAGGTAGAATGCACTAATTGAATGCCCATGGATTCACACATGTCCACCAATTCTTCTGCCTTGAAAGATGCTACATTATCAGTGACTAGTTTGGTTGGGCAACCAAATCTAGTGAAAATATTCTCATTCAAGAACTTTATGATAACGTGATGATTAACATTTTTAGTGGGTATAGCCTTGATCCATTTGGTGAGATAATTAGTGGCTACCAAGATCCATTTATGATGGCCACTGGAATGTGGATTCATCTCACCTATGAAGTCCAAGCCCCACTATTGGAAGGGACCATTGGTGTGTATTGGCTTCAAGGGCAAAGATTTTAGCTGTTGTTTTCCTGCAAACTTCTGACATTTGTCACAAGACTTCACAAAAGAAAACACATCAGAGAATAGAGTAGGTCGATAATACCCAGCTCTTGGGATCTTTTGGGCTGTGGTTTTCCAATAATGATGCCCTTCACAAATGCTAGAATGGAACTGGTGTGTGACTTCCACATATTGTCCTTTTTCTAGACATCGCAAGAGGATCCCTGATGGGTCTTTCCAATAAAGCAGGTTTTTATTAATGCAGAATTTGGCTAATTTGAGCTTAATTGCCTAGGCTTGACTTGAGCTAAGCCCTGGAGGGACTTCTAGCTTCTGCAAAAAATGAACTACACTGGAATACCATTCACAGGTGGCTAGATTTTCAGCCAAAGACTGATTCTGCTCTTGCTCTTCTGTTGCTTCCTCTGTCCACTCACCACCTGAATTTGAACCCATGCAATTGATGTCTAACAAACTGCAATTTTCCTCAGCCATAAGCTTAGCCAAGCCCTGCCCTTTCACAAGCTTGGTGGGATTCACCTCTATGTTGAACTCTATGAATTTTGCAATCCATTTAGCTCTCTTTCCATCAATATTTGGCTGAGTTAGGACATGTTTTACTGAGGCTGAAGGTACATACACAACCACTTTGGAATGCAGAATATAAATTTTGAATGCCTTTAAAGATTTTATGAGAGCATAAGCTTGTTTTTCAATAATTTCATACCTTAGTTCAGCGTCCCTCAAAGTTTTGCTGAAAAAGGCCACAGGGTGCTCTACACCTTCATCATCTTTCTGCAATAGAACTGCTACAAGTGTATCATAAGAGGAAAAAGAGAAGACATAAAAATCCATGGTATAATCTGGACTGATTAGAGTGGGAGTTTCCATGATAGCTTATTTGATCGCTTCAAAAGAGCTTCTTGCACCATCTATCCATTTTATTTCTGATCCTTTCTTCAGCATGGAAGTGATGTGCTTCACTAGCTCTGCAAAGTTTGGAATAAACCTCCTGATAAAGTTTATCTTTCCCACAAAAGATTGAATGTCCCTTTTTGACCTTGGGATGGATAATGTTTAAATTGCTTGAAATCTCACTGGATCGAGCTTCACACCTTCAGGAGAAAAAATATGTCGCGGAAGTTTGCCTTCTTCTAGAGAAAACTATGACTTCTTTGGCTTCACAGAAATTCCAAACCGTCCGCATTTTAGAAACACCTTCTTCAGATGTTGCAAATGGTCCTTGTGACTGCTGAAAAAGACCGTTATGTCATCAAGGTAAATAAGGACAAACTTGTCCTTCTCTCCCACAAAGGCTATGTCCATGGCACTCTGAAAAGTAGCTCCAGCATTCATCAGTCCAAAAGGCATCTTGGAGTACATGAAAGTGCCTCAAGGAGTAGTGAAGGTGGTTTTTTCCTGATCTTTTGGATGTACAACAATCTTATTGTAACTTGAAAATCCATCTAAGAAAGACATAACTCTAGCCCCTGAAACTTTTTGTAGCAAGTGTTCCATCTTAGGCAGGGGGTAGTTGCCTTTTTTAGAGCATTTGTTCAGATTCCTGAAGTCAACACAAAGCATGATTTCTCCATTCTTCTTTCTTACTGCCACAAGGTCAGCTATCCACTTTGAATACCTTAGGGGAACTATGATCTTGGCGTCCAACAGCTTCTTGATTTCCTTTTCAATCAAAGGAAATAAGAGAGGGATGATAGGCCTTAATTTCTACTTAAAAGGGATGGTGTTCTTCTCCAGTAGAATCTTATGTTGGATGATGTTGCTGTCATAGATCTTAATATCACTTTACTCCCAAGAACAAATATCAGCAAATTGTTTGATGAGGGTGCAATACTCGGAACTTTGGGCAGAAGACAAGTGAGTGGATGGATTTATGTACTTTGGATGTGCTGGACTCCCTAAATTATGTCTATGAACTGCAGACTCATTTTCTTTTTTGGCAGGCTTATATGGTACATCATTATGATCAAACAACTTCTCTAGGGGCGGCAATCCTTTGGGTATATGGTTACTAGGTAGCTAAATAATGCTATCTTGACTAATCTCGTCCTTTAGGTTAGACTGGTTTCATTCTTCAATGGTTTCGTTTTCTTGGTCAATGTGAATTTCAGAAAATTCATCAATGACTTGTAAAAACCTATTAATTTCATCATCATCTTCAAAAACATTCCAGTATTTGACATTGTCAGGTTGAGATGGTCTATATTTCACATGAACTTCATAAGTCAATTTAGGAGGCAAAGGAGGAATAAATGTGCTAGCAGACACAACAAGGGAATCATCAAGTTGGTTGTTCATTCTAGGGATGTAAGAAATGCTAAAACTATTAAAAGAACCCGTGAGCTTCCATACCTCATCTCTATATGCTTTGCTTGGAAGGTTTTGTTCACCTGCTGAATGATAAGGTTTGCATCTCCAAACACCTTCATACCTTTGATGCCCATTTCTTTAGCAACGTTTAAGCCCAATATCAAGGCTTTGTACTCTGTTATGTTATTTGTGACCTAAAAAGTTAACTTGAAAGATAAATGAATGCATTCTTGTGTGGGGGACACAAGGACTACACTTTCCCCTACATCTTCCTTAGAGCAAGCTCCATCAAAGAACATGTCCCAAATTTGTGGGCCTTCTTCCTCTATGATCTGGCAAACTGGTTTCCTAAGCTGCATGGAGGCCAACTGGGATTCTTCAATGTAAATAATACAGGCTCCAAAATTAGTGTCGACAACTTAGATTGGATGATTAGTGGGATTCATTTCATCACTGATGATATAAGCCAACTGAGCTTCTCTGTATAATCTCCTACTTTCACCTCCAAAAATTTGGACAGTAGCATAGGACAGATAATTTTGCAATGTTCCACCTAATCTCTTGATCCAACCTCTAGAAAAAAACATGCCAAACTTCGGGCGTACATCTGCTACCACAATATCCATCATCATGCTCTTCATGGGCAGTTGAGACAAGGTTATGGCTAGGTCTTTGATTAATCCCAAACATTTCACTTTTCTAGAGTCAAAAGAAAACAGGTCATGATAAGACTTGGTAATGTCAAGACCCAACTCATCCATGACAGCCTTAGGCATTAGGTTATGGCTGGTTCCTATGTCTAGAAGGAAGTTGTGAAGGATTTTTTCATGAATAGTCAAATAGACATAGAATAATGGGGAGTTGTCATCACAATCTTCAATCGTTGGGCTCAGAACAATAGCTGCTTTGTCATCTTGCAGATTTACATAGTCAGTGGAGGCTTGGATGGCTTTAGGCTCAAGGGCCTCAAGGATAGATCTCTTGAAGGACTCATTCTTGACTAGTTAAATAAGAGGTATAGGTATGCTTAGCTTCTGAATTTTTGATTCAAAACTGAAAGGAGAAGGAGACTTGTCAAGGCCTCTTACCATGTGAGCTGGAGCTTTGAGGATGATGGGATCACCTGTCGGTCATTTCTGCTTTTTAGCTTGCTGTATTGTAGGGACAATAGCTCTCTGAATAGGAGTTTCCTTGGCATTATTCATTTTCGACCTCAGATCATATTTATGTCGATCATTAGTTCACAGAATAGCTCCACCATCCCACTCTTGGTTGATCTGGTCATTGAATAATGACTTTTCATAGGCAGCTGAGGTCAAAACGGAGGCATTGCCTTTTTCTTCCAGACAATAGATCTCATCATCTTCTTCAAACTGCTCTTCTTCAATGACTACATTCTGGAAAGGGGTCTTCACCCTTTGGTCTTCATTGGAATCTTTGCTTCCTTGCAGAATATGCAACTGCTCATTAGCTCTTCTATATGGATTTGGACTTCTAGGAGCAAAGGTATTAGGAAATCTTCCTTTCCCAGGGTGCTTCTCAACCTTTAATTTGGAGATTTTAGAGGCTAATGACTCTATCATCTTGGTCATTTTATTTATCTTGGGATCTGAAGATGATGAAGATTCGCCCCTCTATCTCCTTCTATCAGCATTCCCCTTGAGCTTCTCTGCAACCATGATGTTCGATTCTACTTCCAATGTTGTATCCTGCATATCATCTAAGGTAGCACATCGTCTCTCCCTCAACAATAGACAGAAATTAGAATCAAAGGCACTAGAATAGGTGATTTTAACAGAGGTAGTGGTGGGTTTTACTTCATCTAGAATCTTGTTGTACATGCGGTTAAACCTCTTATTAAAATCAAACAACAACTCACCATTTTCCCTTTTTAAGTTCCCAAACTTGGTGTGGTAGTAGAGAAGATCCTTCTTATGCCCCCAATGCTTTAGGAATGCATCATCTAAAGCCTCAATATCTGCTATAGACCTTGGGGTTAGTTCTCTGAACCATTTTCTAGCCTCTCCATCTAGACTTTGGACAAAGACTCTCATCCATACATCATGTTCAATAATGTCCAGGTTATCATCATAGCTATAAAATGATTCAAGACGTTCCTCAGTTGTAACACCTTAAGTCCCAGTGAACATAGGCCTATACTTCTGATATTCTCCAGTAGGCATGACATTCAAAGGAGTGGGCAATACTAGAGGTCCATACCTGGGAGCTATGATTCTTTCCATTTTGGTAGGTGTTGCCATAGTTGTGGTGGCTATAAGCGTACTGGAATTTTGAATGACAGAGGGTTGAGGAGTGACTGATAGGACTAAAGGAGTATTATGGATAGGAGGAGAGGCTTCCTTTCGGCTTACAATGAAAGGAGAACCTAAAGAATACAGAGATCTATGAATCTCTGAGATTTTTTCTTCACTGCTAGTATTAGATGCTATACTCTCAACATTTATTTGTTTTATTGCAAGATTTTCTTAAAGAGATATAGAATATTTTTTAGATCTACCTGAACCTGATGCTCCTTTCTGCAACGCCTTTCTCTCTTTGATGATTTTTTCAAGGTCAGGTACTGGATCAGCTCATGGCTCCTAAGGATTTCTTCGAGTATGCCTACCAAATTGAGCCAGAACTATGGAGTGGAGTCGCCAAGAGGTTCATCCTCTAGTAGAGTTGCCAGATAGATGACTACAACCCAAATAGTGTCTAGACTTTGTCTATCATCAAAGCTAGATCTGTGTCATTCCCTAGGGAAGCTGAGCTTTAGTCTCCTCTCCCTGGCAACGATGCCAGTTATGTTAGCACTCCAGGAAACTCTCCTAGGTTGTAGCTCAGAGATGCCTGGCAACATATAAATCTTCAATATCATTATCTAAACTATTGGAATGGATTGGGGTTTGGATCAAGTAAGATGACTGTTGATCTTTGTTTTCACTCAATACATGCATGAATACCCTTAGCTTGAAAATGCTTTCGACCACTAACGCTCAATAGTTTATAGATTCAATGGATAGATGGAGAAACCTGATTGTACCAACAGATACATACATAAACACCTATGAATAGCTAGCTACAGAAAGTAAATGAAGCTTGCAAATCTAATTTATCAATGCAGAGATAAGATGACAACTATTTGGCATTAGATACAGAAGAAAACGTGAATAACCTATTTAAGTGCAAGATTAGAACAAAGGAGAAGATGGTAATTGAACATGTAACACGAAAAGAAGCTTGTATTACTGGAATGAAGATGAGACGCTGGAAGGAACAAAGTATCCACAGTCTCCAAAAGTTGAACCCTTGATACTTTGAACTTTCAACCATTTATAGGATTTTTACAATGCTATTGAACACTTTGAGGCTCTAGATTTCTTAATCTATCCCCTTTGTCTTCTTAACTACTTGATGCCATAGCTAGACAAACATGAGCTAAGAGGTCTCTTTTTCTAACAACATAGTAACCAAATTCTAGTAATTTTACCATGTTGTCAGGTGGCTCACTTGTGCCAATGACATTCCATGACCATTTCTGTCGGTTCTGCTGCATCATGCTTTTTTTTTCCCCTTTCGGCCATATATTCCATTATTTCAGTTCAACTGTCTGATTGTCAAAAAACACTCACAGAGCTAGCAAATTTCCTCCCCAGGTGACTAGTGGGAAGTGGGATATGGGGCCGTTGGATCGATATGATCAATGGATAGGATCATATCACAGAGATAGAGGAATTGATATCGCATCGGTGGTATTTCGAGCGAGATCACAAGAGGTAAGTAGTAATTTGGATTGACACCTAATTTCACTCATCAAGTTACACGTAGCAGTGAGGAGAAGAGAGGAAACCGCCTTATCAGACGGGTATCCCTCTCACTTGTTGCTCACCCGAAATCGTTGTGAACCGTTAGATATGATGGAGGAAGATCGACGGTTGAGGAACATCATGCAAGTTGATTTGATTAGCTAATCGACAACCATCAGATCGAGTTTAGATCAATGGTCAAGATCTGATTATTAATCACAGAGGTGAAGGGTTGGCAGGTAGTGCGATGGAATCATGATACGCTGATGGGCGATTAAGCGATGCGCAATAGTCGCTGGATCGACAAATGAAATGAACAATGGAGATTGATCTGATTGGAGATTAGAGAATGGAGAGCACAACGGACAAGAGATGAACAGAGAGCAGACTCGCTGATATTTATGAGTGCAGGTGTATAATTTTTTAAGTCCGGTTTATGGCCAAAATGGAGAAAGAGGAGACGTGGACCATCGGAGCTAAAATAGGGTACATTTCTGTTAAAATAGCAGCGCTACACCTCAGGGCTAATAGGTACCACACTGCATAATTTGTTGTGCCTTTTAAATATTTGAAGATTCTTTTTGTTGCTAGTAGATGGATTTGCTTTGGTGTTGACTGATATCTTGCTACTAATCCAACTTCTAACATTATGTTTGTTCTAGAAGTAACTAGATATAATAAGTTGCCTATCATAGATCTATATAGATTTTGATCAACCTTAGGTGATTCATCATCTTTACATAGCTTGCATCCAACAACCATGGGAGTAGTGACAGGTTTACAATCCTCCATTTTGAACTTCTTCAACATTTCCTTTAGATATTTCTCTTGAGAGATAAATATGCCTTCTGATTTTTGTAATATTTGCAAACCAAGGAAGAAATAAAGCTCTCCAATCATTTAAATTTCAAACTTTGACTTCATTTCATTAGAAAACCATTGAACTAGAGAGTCTTTGTTTCTTCCAAACATTATATCATCAACATACACAACTACACTTAGAAGTTATTTTTCATCTAACTTTATGTACAAGTTTCTATTAGTTGTACCTTTCTTGAAGCCATGTTTTTTGAGATACTTGTCTAACTGAGAGTACCATGCTTGTGTTTCTTGTTTGAGTCCATACAATACCTTCTTTAATATGGAAACATCATTATGATTATATGGTAGTTGGAAGCCCTCAAGCTTTTATATATACACTTCCTCTTCTAGCTCTCCATTAAGAAAGGAAAACTTCACATCCATATAGTATACCTTGATGTATTTGTGATAGGAAAAGGTAGGAAACATTCTAATTGCCTCTAACCTTTCCACTGGAGCAAAGGTTTCTTCATAGTCTAATCCTTCTACTTGGGAATAACCCTTTCATACCAATCTTGCTTTATTTCTAACAACATACCCTTTTTCATTTAGTTTATTTTTGAATACTCACTTTCTAGCTATGATGATTTTACCTATTGGCCTTGATGTCAGCTCCCAAGTATTTTATTTTCTATTTGTTTGAGTTCCTTGTTTAAGGCATCTATCCAATTTTTCGTTTTTCTTTCTTTAGAAAAGTTCTTCGGTTCAATCATAGGAAACATGACAATCTAGGCTTGATCTGTTGTCTCAGAAAGTTTCCTTTTTGTTTGATCCCCCACATTCTTATCGCTAATAATTTTATTTCGAGGACTGTTCTTTTGTACATACCTTAGGGAGCTCTTAAATGGGTCTCTGTTTCTTCTACATCTTCAAATTTTTCTTCCTCTTCTGCACTGATTTTTGATCTAGCGGATTGATAAAGCTTGACTTCTTATTCTTCATAGGTAGTTCCTAATGGTAGAAGTGCCCTCAGGCACACAATTTTATTAATTAGAAAAGAAATTACATAATAATTTTGCAAGAGTTTACACACACACTCCAACACTCTTGCAATTAGGAGAATGAACTATATATAACCTTAATTTCCTAACCTATTCTGGTTACAGACTACTTATTAAATTAACAAGTGTCCATTTACAATAAATGTAATTCTAACCAATCTACTAACTCTACTCCTAAATTGGAGCCTAAGATATGCCATTATTATAGATGTCATATCTTTTACAACAATCTTCTTTTTCTAAGTGTCTCCAATATTTAATTAAATATTCTAAATAAATAAATATTCTATCCTAACTTTGTGAACTATGAATTTTGTATTTTGGATCATTTAACATTCCCCCCTATGATCCAAAGATACATTACAACAAATACCAATTTCATCTCTGAACTTAGTAAATTTGATCTTGCCAAGTGGTTTTGTGAAAATATCGTAGACCTAATCTTCTGAAGGACAATAAACTGGCTTGATGATGTCCTTGGCAATGAGCGATCTAATGTGATGATACTTGGTGTACACATGTTTTGTTTTGGAATGAAAAATTGGATTCTTGGCAAGCTTTATGGCTGACTGGGTGTCAATGAATAATGATGTAGCTTCTGCTTGAGGAATGCCCAAATCTTGCAAAACTCTGCGCAACCAAACAATTTCATGTGCTGCTTCCCAGACTAATATGTATTCTGCTTCGCCTAAAGAAGTGGCCACTATAGCTTGTTTCTTGCAACTCCAAGATACTACAACTGACCCCATGTTCATTAAATAATTGGAGGTTGATGGTTGAACATCAATACTGCTAGCAAAGTTGGCATCTGAAAATCCGCCAAGCACAAAGTTTTTAGTCTTTTTGTAAAGAAGGCCAAAATCTTTTCTTCCTTGGATATATCATAGAACCCCTTTGGCTGCATTCCAGTGGCTATCTCGTGGTTCTTGCATAAAGCATTAAAGAATACTAACTGCATAAGGTAGATTTGGTTGAGTCGTTGTGAGATAAATCAGGCTACCAATCAACTGTCTATAAGTAGTGTTGTCCACCTTCCCCCCCCTTCAAATTTTGAAAGTTTCAAGTTCTGTTCCATGGGGGTAAGAACGGGCTTGCAATCCTGCATTCAAAAGCGCTGAAGAACTTCTGCTGCATACTTACTCCGAGAAATGAAAATATGATGTGGACGTTGGGATACTTAAACTCCAACATAGTAGTGAAGTAGTCCCAAGTCTGTGATCTTAAAACCTGCATGTAACTCCTTTTTCACATGTACAATATGATCATCATTGTTTCCAGTAATGATCAAATCATGTACGTACATAACAAGAATCACCAGCTTTTGACCCTATTGACATACATATAAAGTATCATCAGATTCACTTCGTTGAAAGCCTACTTTCCGAAGTTATTCATCCATTTTGGCATGCCAATCTCGTGGAACTTGTTTTAACCCATATAAAGCATTAATAAGTTTACAAACTTTATGTTCTTGCCCTTCAATTTCTAAACCTGACGATTGTGTCATATATACATCTTCCTGTAAATCTTCATTGAGGAAAGCATTCTTTACATCCATCTGATGCATTGAGTACCAGCAGCATTTACTGTCACCGGCATCGACTACTCTTGGATCGGCTCTTAGATTGAGTGATCACCACCTGGATCGACTATCGGCATTGACTATTGAGTACCGGCACCGAGTGGATCACAACACCTAGATCGACTCTAGGATCGACTCTTTTCATTGAGTGCCTCTACACTTGGCTGGCATTGACTCTTGGCCATCGCCACCTGGCATCAAGTAGCATCATCGACTGCATCAACACCTGGGTCGACTACATTGACTACCGGCATTGAGTACTGGCACACCTGGATCTACTATTGGCTATTGGTCGGAAGATGGAAGAGGAGGACATGTTTTTATTTACACTTCGTTTCTTCCAGTCATGATGCGCAAGCAGGCTCGACCACTATTTACCCACCCACCCCAATCCCCGAGGGGAGAGGACTTCAATGCATAATTACATATATAATATATCGAATTGATGGCGGCGATGGCGGCCTGTTGTTCTTCAAGTTTCATTTTACTTATTGGGTGGCCCCTATCAAATAAGTAACTAAAAAAGTCACTAACGTACCTCTCCTCTCCTCTCCTCTCCCTTATGGTCGAGCACCCTAAAGGGACGGAGTCACTCACTATTCATATGGTGAGGGTCCTCTCCCTATGGTCGAGCCTGCTTACGCATCCTTTATGGTCGAGTACCTAAAGGTCCTTATGGTCGAGTACCTAAAGGTCCTCTCCCTATGGTCGAGCCTGCTTACGCATCCTTAACAGTCGAGTACCTAAAGGGACGGAGTCACTCACTATTCATATGGTGAGGGTGCGTTAGCACACTCGACTGTCAAGGCCGCCATCGTTTTAACTCTCACTCATCATATGGGTGAGGGACGGAGTCACTCACTATTCATATGGTGAGGTCCTCTCCTCTCCCTTATGGTCGAGTACCTAAAGGTCCTTAACAGTCGAGCCTGCTTACGCATCCTCTCCCTATGGTCGAGCACCTAAAGGTCCTTATGGTCGAGCACCTAAAGGTCCTCTCCCTATGGTCGAGCCTGCTTACGCATCCTTATCAGTCGAGCCTGCTTACGCATCCTTTCAGACGAGATTCCACTCTCGATGCATGCCTCTGGAAAACTACCGCAACATAGGCTAGCTAAAGAGAGATAGATCGAGTAGGTCTACATTGAATTATATATGTCATTACGATCTGAATCTCTATTTTATGAAGCCGCAACTACCACATGCTCATATATAACAATAACTGGTCTTTATTCTCTCTCTAGCTAGGAAATCACTATCATTATATATGTCATTACGCCATACTGAACCTAAACTACTGGGGCAATATCTCACATCGAATCTGGTATGACACATATCGATGCATTCATTCGTTATATACGTAATTACGCCAACCAAGCACTATGACTGATTTGGAAGGGATGGCTTTCTTTCTAGCTTTCTTTCTGGCTGACTAACTGACTGACAGGAACTTCAATGGCGGAGGTTTTTCAAGATTTCCCTTAATTTACTTATTGGGTGGGGGGCCTGGTCGAGCGTTAAAACCCTACTAATTTGGCCATTTTAGTTTGGCGGAGGTTTTTCAAGATTCCCCTCTCCCGGTGGTCGAGCGTTCGTTGCCTCACCCTACTATTATAGCATTTTCAGGATGCGTAAGCAGGCTCGACTGTTAAGGCCGCCATCACCTTTAGGTGCTCGACCATAAGGGAGAGGGCCGCCATCGAGAGGAGAGGAAACGAGCAACTCTCTTTTGGGGTAGGGGCCCCAAAAGGGAGGTCCGTCAGGGTGCGTAGCACGCTCGACTAATAAGGCCGCCATCGGCTCGACTGGTAAGGAGAGGAACGAGAAGAACTAATAAGGCCGCCATCGCTCGACTAACAGGAGAGGAATTCTATATGTCATTATGACAGATATTATATATGTCATTATGCCATCTCCTACCTCTCCCTCCTACCTTTTGGCCTTTCAATCTCTCCTTACCTTCCAAGAGAACCCGGCGTATCAGTTATCAATTCTACCCTACCTACCCAACTAGCGAACAACCTACCTATCTCTATCAAAGTGCCTCTCTTCTTCTTTAAGGAAGGTTGATACTTACATCCAGAAGGTTGAGGCCCCCCATCCAGTTGGACACCATAGCTTAAATTGTTGGGAACTACCCATACCTTTTGGTTTTTCTTTATGGATGGAGTTATAAGGGTAATGCCCAGAGCAGAGCTAGTCTTTATAATCTTTTGATGCTTCTTATCACTTCGTGCCTTTTGAGGGCGATTAGGTTTTTTTCTTTTATATATTAACCTACCTAACCATGTAAGTAGATGATGCCTAAGCTTCTATCCCATCTCATTTATTGGTAAGCGTGCGTAATTGGTAATATGGTCGAGTGATAGTGGTAATTGGCCTTCCCCTCGCTTCACTATAGAAAGGGTTACGGGTTATATACGTCCCCTTTTCTACGCCCCTTCCCCTACGTAGTTATCACACGGGGGGAAAGATCATAGCAATTAGGATATTCTCTGGGTTCTCCTGCTCGAACCAACCCATCCAGAGATATACACATATATGAATACATATACGAAGATAGATAGGTCTCGTTGAGCGGGCAAGAGCGGGCCTGGGACTTATAAGCAGATAGACACGAGGTAATCTCATTGAGCCGGTGGTTGCTTGGCCATGCAAAGATAGAAAAGTGGTTGAGGGTAGTTGACTTCCGATTAGAGCATCCGACCATCCTTTTTCTTGTTAGCGGGCCCTTGTCCAATCCTTCTGGTCGGGAGGAGCTATTACAATCTGTCTGGCCAGGTAACCGGTTGCCCTACTTTTTGAGTAGTCTGCCCTACTTCTTTTAGTAGGGAGTCACTTACAGCTATTTGGTTTCACCCATTGGGAGGACGGTAATCCCAACGATAATGAACTTGCTGTCGGGGAGATTCATCGCGTTCACTCTACCCGAACTCTAATCCGGCGGCGGGTAGTATTTTCTCTAGTTGGATGCCACCCGTACAGCTGCTGAGGATTAGAAATTCTATTTCGTTTAGGCAGCTAATTAATATGTTGACTCATTTGAGAATCTTATTGAATTCCTATCATTGTGGGTGAAGGATGGGACTTTTTTGAGCTCCTCATACCGGTAGGCAGCTCCTCTCAAATGGATGGGCTCCATCCCACAGGGCCAGCTAATACACTAATGATTTGCCGCTATCCCGCCCCCACACCGGTTGAACTCCTTTCTGTTAAGCAGGGTTGCTTCGTGTTGCAGGGTTGAACTCCTTCCCGATGGTTTATTGAACTTGGAGCTTTCTTTCCTGTCCTACCTAATAAGAATTGAGGAAAGAACGAACGAATGACCTTTAGGGGTACGCTCGCCCTCGTCTACCACTACCGGAGGTTTGACTTATTATCCCCTAGTTCTTCTATATTACAATTATTTATGCTTGAGAATGTATCTTATTACTTTGAGTTTTGGTTGACTGCCGAGGGGACAGGAGGCAGGGCAGGGATGCTCAGCGGGAAGGAATGGTACGTGCGGTGCCGGTTCCATTGACAACATGCTCGGATCACTGGATAACGAATCTTTCTTGGCCTGGTATCTATGACCATCTTTTGCTTCTATTGCCATTAGGAAAGAAACATCCCGGTTCACTAGCCAGCTTATGGGATGGGATCCACTTGACGCTAGGAAGCATTAAACGGTCTGGGCTCACTTTAGATTATTGAGCAAGGGCCTCCGAAAGATCACAGGGCAGGAGAACTTGAATTAAGACTTAGAACATACCCTGAGTTCCCACCACATCTTTTGAGCAACTACTTTAGTGCAGAGAGAAAGATGGGAGTTTCAGTTCGAGATCGAGCAAATTAATTCCTATACTTTAAGCGAGTGAACAACTCCCATTCCCTGGCAGAACCGGATCGGAAAGAAAAGGTTCCAAGTTCGCTTCCAACAGATTTCTGCTGCTAATGTGAGTGTTAAGTGGATGGTGTTCCATTTTTCTATAGGAGCAAAAGTCTCATCATAATCAATGCCTTCCTACTGCGCAAAACCCTTAGCCACAAGTCTAGCTTTGTATTTGTCGATTTCTCCATTTTGGTTGTACTTAATTCTGTAAACCCATTTGCATTTGATGGGTTTAACATTTTGAGGCAATCAACAAGTTCAATCATAGCTTCTTGCCATTCTTTATATTTTACTACCTCTTTTTAAGTGGAGGGTTCAATAACATCATTCATGATCAAGGAAAAATTTCCTTCATTTTTGGTGGACCTCCTGGTTCCTATTTTATTTTTCTCATCAGGCCTTACATCTTCCAAAAGTTGAACAACCCACTTTGGAAATTGATGTCCACTTGTTTGAGATTCTAAAAAGTCACCATCATTATAAACAGGATTAATGTAAACAGAGGTACGTTGATCAACTGCAGATTCTGGGGACAGAGAATCATTTTCAGAAGAACTACTGCTACTAGGAGATTCTAGTGAACTGCCAGAAGACCTGGACTGTGTTGTTGATGTAGATGGACTGGATGAATCACCTTCAGACGAAGGAAAATCAAGTTCATACCAATTTTGTGAATTTGGTTGACTTTGAATGTTTCCTTTCCTTTTATCTCCTTTCGTTTCCAATTTTTGAAGAAGATGTTGTATTTGTTCAACACTCTTACTCTCAATTTCATAAAAGATTACATCTCTGCTGACAAAAATTTTCCCATTTGACAGAAGCTTGTACCCTTTCTTCTCATCCAAATATCCAATCCTTGTGCATTTCATATTTTGTGATTCAAGCTTAGTTCGTTTTTCTTTTGGAACTAAGGCATAACACAGAACCAAAAACTCTAAGGTGTTTAACTTTAGGTGTGAAACCAAACCATGATTCATAAGGTGTGATTCCATCCAAAGAAGCAGTGGGAGACCTGTTCCTTAAGTAAACAACTGTATGGATTTCTTCTGCCCAATAAATAGGTCTTAACTTTTAAAATTTAACATAGATCTCGCCATTCCTAACAAAGTGTGATTCATTCTTTCTACTACTCCATTTTGCCGTGTAGGGTAGACATTTGTAAGATGTTGTTTGATCCCATTGTCTTTGAAATATCTTTGAAATTCATTTGAAGTGAATTCTCCTCCATTGTCAGTTCTAAGAGTGCCAATCTTTTCTTTGACTTCATTTTCAACAAGTTGACAAAAAGTTTTAAACTTTTCAAATGCCTTTGACCTATGCTTCAAGAAGTAAACCCATGTCATTCTGCTGAAATCATCAATAAAGAGTAAGAAATATTTGCAACCTCCTAGAGAAGCTTGCAAGGGTCCACAAATGTCACTATGTACTAATTACAAACTCTTGTTTTCTCGCCATGAACTTTCCGGGAAAGTTTCTTGAGCTTTTTTTCCATAAATGCAAGCTTCACATCTTGCATTTTCTTTCTTGAAGATATGCAGTCCCTTAACCATTCATTTTTTTTTATTTTTTTTTAATTTTTTTTTTAATTCTTATTTATTTATTTATTTATATTTATTTATTTATCTTTATTTATTTATTTTTTTATGTTTTATTTTTATTTATTTATTTATTTATTTTTATTTTATTTTATTTTATTTCATTTTATTTTATTTTATTTATTTATTTATTTATTTATTTTTTCAGTTGAGAGAGATTGTCAAAGTTTAGATGTCCATATCTCACATGCCATAATATGATAGGTGAAATGTTTCTGTTGGCTGCCCCTGCAAAGTCAGAATTCCTGCGAATAATTGTTCCTTTCATTCGTAACAGTTTTCCATCTTCATATCCTGTCATCATTATTTTCATGTTCTCTTTGATTGAATTAATTTTAACTAGGTCATCCTCCAAAACCACCTAATGTCCAGCTTGTCAGATCAAGAGTAAAGACAACAAATTCCTTTTAAAGGTGGGTACATACCATACTATTGAAATCAATCTTTCCCCAATGTTAGGAAGATAAACTTTAACGACACCTCTAGGTTTTAACCCCATAGAGAAATTACCTGCATATGAATTCTAAGACACATAAAATAAACATTGCGAGAGCATAACACATAAAACACATATACACAGAGATTTTCCTCTAGATCCCAAAATCAGGACTACTAGATTGATTTTTTATTATTTTCCTTTCAATGTTATAATACATATTTATGCATGCCAAAGAATCCAATACCATGGACTGAAAACCATTGCATCCAAAACCATGGAATGAAAACCATCGTGTCCAAAAACATGTGTGAAATTCATGCACAAAACCATATGTGGGTCCACCCAACCTAACATAGGTTCCAAAACCAAAATTTTCTAGGGCGATTCCCTGGACCCCATAGAGTGGGGTTACCTACATCCCTCAAACCCCCTGTGACTCCCCCCGCTACGCAATCGGCACAACAAAGGGGGGGATCTGCTCCCCTCCTAACCCCCTGTTTAACTACATGGGCTAGTCGTGGAAAGAATATAACACAACCCAACATTCTCCCACTTGTTGTTTTCTTTCCATAGGGGGTCATAAGAGAGCTTAGTAATTTATGCAGCCTTGCAAGTCTCATTGTTTCTCTACACCAAGAGAACTTCTCAGAGATCACAAATTTTTTCAATGCATTTGCAGTATTCTTCAAACTATCCACCTTTACCAGCAACACCTTTTTTCCTTCTATCATATCCCTCAGAAAGTGATACTGAACATCAATGTCCTTTGTCTTTAAATGATATGCAGAGTTCTTTGCCAAGAAAATTACACTTTGGCTGTCACAGTCTATCCTTATAGCTCCTTGTACTAACCCCATACTTGAACACAATCTCTACAACCAAACTACTTCCTTGCTTGCATGAGTGGCTGCCATGTATTCTGCCTCTGTAGTTGATAGTGCCACTATATATTGTTTCTTATTCATCCAACTGAATACACCTCCAAACAGGTTAAACACATACCCACTTGTAGATCTTCTCTAATCCAAATCTCCAGCCTAACCTACATCAACAAAGCCACGGATATCCAACACTCTGTCCAATCCTGGTCTTCCTTGGTAGCACAAACCATAATCATTAGTGCCACACAAATACTAGAAAACCTGCTCCACTAGTGTCCAATGCTCCTTTCCTGGTTTTGACATAAACCTGCTTAATACTCCCACTGCATGTGCAATGTCTGGTCTAGTATAAACCATTGCAGACATCAGGCTATTGACTGCACTTGCATATGGAACACAGGACATGTCCACTTCCTCTTCTTGTGTCTTGGGACACTTTTCAGCAAATAACTTTACACCTACAAAAATAGGAACCTTCACTGGATTAATATCTTGCATATTAAATCTCCGCAATATTGTCTCGACATACTTCCTCTGGTTTAACAAGAGCTTCCTCTTTGCCCGATCTCTTTTAATTTCCATGCCCAAAATAGATTTTGCAGCACCAAGATCTTTCATGTCGAATTTGGAGGACAATTGGGTCTTCAAATCCTGGATAATTTCTTTGTTATTTCCAACTAGCAACATATCATCCACATACAAGACCAAATAAATAACACGATCACCAATTAATTTAAAATACACACAGTGATTTGCTTTGCTTATAGCGAAGCCAAGTTCCCGTATAAATGTATGAAATTTCTAATACCACATCCTTGGTGACTGTTTTAACCCATACAGAGAATTATTTAACTTGCATAGCAGTTCTTTCTTACCCTTCACCGCAAAGCCTTTAGGTTGCTTCATGTATATTTCCACTTCTAGATCCCCATGAAGAAATGTTGTCTTCACATCGATCTGTTCTACCTCAAAATCAAAAGCAACAACAATAGATAAAAGTAATCTAATAGAGGTTACCTTGGAAACAGGAGAAAAAATATCACCAAAATCAATTCCCCGCACCTGGGAATAACCTTTTGCTACCAACTGAGCTTTATATTTCTCCACCTTTCCTTCTGCATTTGTCTTCTTCTTGAACACCCATTTGCTGCCAATGGGTTCCCTTCTAGCTGACAACTCTACTAGATCCCAAGCCTCATTTTTGTGCAAAGATGCCATTTCATCAACTAGGATCTCTTTCCAATGTTTTCCATCCTCTGAATCTACTGTTTCCATCATAGGTTTTGGATCATCATCAGTAATAGACAAAGCAAAATTTGAACAGAAAGCAGATGGACTATACCTTTCTGGTTCCCTTCTTTCTCGAATTGATATTCTCACATGCGGAGTTTGTGGCTCTTCATCTTCTAATTCCTCCTCTGCTATAGAGTCTGATTCTTCCTCCTTTAGCTTAGACTCTATCTTCTCAGGTTCCTTTGTTTGGAATTCATTTTTAATAACATCTCTCACCTCTTTGAACACCACATCATAGTTGTACACAAACTTCCTTGTTACTGGGTTCCAAATCTTATAACCCTTTAAACCATCCTTATACCCAATAAAGATGCACTTTTCATATTTACTATCCAACTTGGTTCATTTCTCCTTTGGAACATGTACATATGCATCACATCCAAATACCCTCAGATGTGAAAGAAAGGGTTTCTTACCAGTCCATACCTCTTGTGGAGTCTTATCCTCCAACGCTGATGAAGGTGATCTATTAACTAGGTAACATGATGTCTCCACCGCCTCTGCCCAGAATTCCTGTCCTAACCCGACACCACTGAGCATGCTTCTTGCCCTTTCCATCAATGTCTTGTTTATTCTTTCTGCAATTCCATTTTGCTGAGCTGTATATGGAGTGGTCTTCTACCATGTTCTACCACACTTCTTACAAAATTCTTCAAATTCCTTACTGCAAAACTCTCCACTGTTATCTGTCCTCAACACCTTTATCTTCTTCTCTGTTTGGTTTTCCAACAGAGCCTTAAATTCTTTAAACCTGTGAAAGACTTCAGATTTCTTCTTAAGGAAATATATCCATGTATTCCTTGAGAAGTCATCTATAAATGATACATAGTACACAGACTTATCGAGTGATGGAACCTTCACAGGTCCAAACACATCAATGTGCACAAGCTCTAATATCTATTTCGTCCTCTTACCACCAGAGGGGAAACTCACCTGATTCTACTTCCCATATACAAAATTTTCACAGAAATCAAAATCTAGAGAGCTACTACTCATATCTTCTACCATACCTTTACCATCAATTATTCAAAGACCCTTCTCTCCAATATGTCTAAGCCTTTGATGCGACAACATGGTCTTCTCTCCAGAGACCACTATATTTTCTGCTCCACTTGAGGAACCATAGAACTGTTGCACCCATCAACAACAGTGCTACCTTGCAGCTTGTACAGAGTCCAATCTGAACTCCCCACATCAATGCCAGTGTTCCCAGAACCATCTTGCAGGTATCCTTCTTGAACACTGTTTTTACACCTGCATCATCCAACTTGCTTACGAAAATCAAATTTTTGGCCAATGCAGGAATATGTAGAACACCCGGAAGTGTTCTAATCCTTCCACCTTGCAACTTCAACTTTACTTTTCCGTGACCAATGATTCTATCCTTCCTATCATCCCCTAAGAAGACATCACCACCATCATATTTCTCATACTCGCAGAACCACTCTCTGTGGGGAGTGAAGTGAAAGGATGCATTTGAGTCAATCAACCATGCCTCATGATCTACATGTGTACTTGAAGAAGCCAAATACACATCCCCACCTCATTTGAGGTGGTTTTCACCTTTGCAGAAGGAGTATCATCAGATCCCTTTCCTTTGTCACGAGCTTTAGATTTATAGTATTTTTTGTAGTGCCCTTCCTTTCGCATTCCAGCACACGACCTTTACAGGTTTTCGTGGAGATTTAGATCTCCATCTAGATTTAGATCTCCCACTCAATGACTTATTTTTGTTTCTGTTCTGGGACCGTCCTCGTACAGATACGGCATCACCATTTCAGCTCTCCATATTTTTCCATCTCATCTCCTTCGTCAGCAAGGATGAGACTATTTCAACAAACTGCAAGGCAGTTGCATTGCTACCTATTGTAATAACCAGACTATCTCACGAATTTGGTAGAGAATACAACAAACTGATGCACTTATCTTCATATGAAATTTTAATATCAATAGATGCTAACTGACTTACCCTAGTATTAAATGTGTTTAGATGCTCTGTCACTGAGTCTCCATCTTTCATCCTCAGGTTATACATCTTTTTCTGCAGGAACAATTTATTCACCAAAGACTTAGATTGGTACAAAGTCCATAACTTGTCCCACAAAGCCTTCGCCGTAGCTTCTCCTGATATATTCAGTAATACTAAATCTGAGACACACAATCGTATTGTGCTCTTTGCCTTCTGATCCAAATTCTTCCATTCTTCATCGGACACTCCCATTGGTTTAGTACCCGGATCTACCGCGATCCACTAATCTTTATCCACCAACAGATCCTCCATCTTGAGTTTCCACAACTCAAAACTCTGACCATTAAATTTCTTGATCTCTATCTTTCCATGGCTCACCATATTCTTTCACCACCAGAATCGATCTCGTAGATCTCCCACTGAATAGTGTCTACCACAGGCTCGAGTGAAACCCCTCAGTAACAAAGGCGACCCCTTGAAGCCAAAACAACTCTGATACCAAATGTAGGTTTTAACCCCGTACAGAAATTGCTTGCATACGAATTCTAAAACACATAAAATAAAAATTCGAGAGAATAACACATGAAACACATATACACAAATATTTTCCCCTGGATCCCAAAACGAAGACTACCAGCTTGATTTTTCATTATTTTCCTTTCAATGTTATAATACATATGTATACATTCTTAAGCATCCAATAACATGGACTGAAAACCATCGCATCCAAAACCATGGACCGAAAACCATCGCGTCCAAAAACATGTACAAAAATCATGCAAAAAACCATAGAGTGGGGTTACCTGCATCCCTCAAAACCCTTGTGACTCCCCCGCTACGCAATCGACGCAATGAAGGGGGGGCTCCGCCCCCCTCCTAACTCCCCGTTTAACTATGTGGGCTAGTCATGGAAAGAATATAACACAACCCAACAACACCTTTTCCTTAAGGAGTATGTTTTGTATCATTAGCAAGAATGATTGAACTAAGATAGCATGGTTGGAAGTTTGAAAAGAAGTCTTGTCAAAAAGTCATGTGTTGAGTATCTCCTGTATCTAAAATCCATGCATCTTCATAATCACTTTTAAAAAAAGTGGAAATTAATGCTACTCATTTTTATCTTTGAATTGATGTGAAGACATATTCTGAACCATCATTATCTTGATCAGTGGCAAATTGAGTTGTGTTTTGATGGAACTTTGGAATTTTATCAATGGAAGTTCTACAATCTTCTGCAAAATGGCCCACTTTATTACATCTTCTGCAGACAATTTGATTCAAGTCTTTGCCTCTTCCTTGATACTGTCCTCTACCTCTGCTTTGACCTTTGCTTTGAGTTTTCCCTCTGCCTTGACTTTGATCTCTTCCTTGACTGTTTCCTCTGCCTTGAAAGTTTCCTCTATTTTGAAAGTTTCCTCTACCTTGACTGTTTCCTCTTCCTTGAAAGTTTCCTCTATTTTGGCTTCTTCCATGACCTTTTCCACTATGTGCTACTGGATGTTGATTGAAATGTCCTCTTCCTCTAGAATTGTTAGTTGATCATTTACTTGTGTTGGCCTCTGTGAAGAAGACATATTCCCCTTGTTTCTTCTTCCCAAAAGTTTTGTCGTTTTGAGCCAACATCTCACTTGGCTCATGAAACTTTAATTTATCTAGCTTTTCGGTCACTTGTAGAGTTTCCAAAAAATGCGTGTAAGAAGAAGGAAATCCAAAAATTAGAATTGTGGTCATGAAACTGTCATCTACTGTTGAAAATCTAGCTTTTACTATTTCTTTCTTAATATTTTTAAGCCTGGAGATATACTCAAGGAAATCTCCTCCTTCAGTTAGCTTTTGTTGAAGCAACTTAAGTTGTAGATCAACCTTTTCTGATTCAGGTTGTGTATCAAATAGATCTTTGAAAGTACACAAAGAAAACCATGCATCTGAGGCATTTATAATATGAATATACATGCCATCATTAATTGAAGACTTTATAAGAGCTAGTGCCTTAACATTCTTAACTTCCCATTTTGCAAGTGAACTTACACCTGTAGGTTTATTAGGCTTAATGTCTCCATCACATATGTCTTGCCACAATTCATTATATATTAGAGTGATTTTAATGAGTGTTATAGCTCCAAATATCACCCTTGGTGTTTGTGATGCTTGGTTTATGGCCTAGGGAAACCCCTCCTTCTAGAATTGGTCCAAATATTTTAAAAACAATGTTTTACTCCCTGTATGCTACTTTGCCCTGTGTTAAAAGCGTGTACACGTGGGCCAGTCTATACCCAACTCGCATATATGTGTTAAAACACTTAAAAATAAATAAATTTCCTTAACTATGGGTGGATATCACGAGATTTACCTGTTGATTACCTATTAGTGCTCATGGCCCAACTATTCCCCACTGTTTCCCAACTAAAAAAATAATTTGGGAGAAGTATAAAAAGACTTCGATGGGAAGGCCTTAAGGAGGAGAGAAGAGATAGAATTACTATACTGAGATTATCCCCTGATCAAGTCTGAAGAATCCCTGTGCTTGAAGCACTTCCCCAAGTTCAGGAAACCCTTATTTCCTTGCATTTTGATGTTCTCGCATATGCTTGGAGATATCATGGTATTGGTTATGGAATGAGGCTATTGAAGGTTGGGACTGGACGGACCTAGAGGACGATTCCACTTGGAGCCGGAAGAAGAAGATTGTGGTGAACTGTTTCCATGATTTTATTATAGTCTTCTGCAATAAAAGAAACACTGTATTGTTCTTGATATCAACTTTGTATATGCATCTGATGTTATTTTTATGGTTTATATTTGAATTACTATTTCGTATAACTAACCATCTATATATATGATATAACATTGGTTTCACCATAATGTTTTATCTATATGCTGCTATGTGTATTCGAATTGGCTGATTTGCAGGTTCAAAGATCATTAGGAGTTGTAGAGAGTTTGAACCCTGGCTAGAAGTACCCAAACGAAGGACATTTGGGTATGTTCATCCTCGCATAGTTAGTTTGTTTAAGCATGTTTCCTGAATTGAATGCTTGTTTCTTGCTGTAGAATACTCCTGTTCTGCTAGGGTTCTAATCCAAAGCCCTAGGGGACTTATTCCCTTAACAGAATTGGCGACTCCACTGGGTATAATAATCTTGTTATTCCTAGTTTGGGTTATTTAGTGCCAATCAGGGTGCAGTTCTTAGTCTGCTTACTGTCATTGTACTACCTGATCCTGTAGGAACTCAGAGTCCATGTCTGATCTTTTTCATCAAGCCTCATTTTTTATTTTTCTTGTAAAACTTCATATACGCACCTTTTTCTATTTACAGAAGCGTACAAACGCTTGTTTCTCTGAACTGAAATTGCATATATGCGAGTTTCTTTTGGCAGAAGTGCATGTACACGCAACTGTGTAGGGACATAGTCGCGTATAGAATTTTTTGTATCAATTTTTCAAATCTTTCTTTCTGGATAGATTTGTTTCTTGGTCTGTGTGGTTTTTGAGTAGTTATTTTCTGTTTTCAGAATTTAATTTTACAGTGAGCTTACTGTTGCGAATTCTCTCCTACTTTGAAAAGTTTTTTGGTCTCAGTTTGCTTTACAATGAGTTTTATGATTTGTGTTTAAACACACAAGGCTTCTTATAGAGGATCTTGGTTGTTCTGGTCTTCCGGAATAGAATATTGTTTGCAATCTTTGTGTCCAACTTCATTTTTATGGTTTGATTGTTTTTCTTCCCGTCAATTTTGTGGCCATTCACTTTTTCTTTCTTTTCAAAAGTTTCTTGTTGATGAATTTGAAATCGTGTCTTTCCTGATTTCTTGATCAGTTTTCTCAAAGCTCTTTTTTCTTCTTTTGAATCATTTAGTGCAAGTTGAAACACCTATGTTTCATGTTTTCATTCGTGTTGAATTGATAACTTGCAAAGTTTCCTTGTGATTTGCTTTTAGTATTTGAGTCTTTGGTAGCATTTTGAGTGCTTTCTAAAAGTTGTTTTTATTGTTCCTTGAGAAAGAAAAGTCCTTCAAAATTAGTGTTTTTGCTTTCTTTGCCAAATCTGAGTTTGATTTCTTTTGGTTTTTGAGAGTGATTTGGGATCTTTTGATTAGCCCTTCTTGTTTTGGAAAGATTTTGTGTTCAAGATTTAGATTCCTTTCAAAACACTTAAGTTGGCCTATAAACAAATTGCTTTCGTTTCTTCTTAAAGTAATCTAGAATTTTTGCATTATCATGTACACCTTGCATTAAGGTAGTTTTTCATCATTAGAGCATCAATAGTCTTTTAGTTTTTGTGAATGTGAAGTCTGCTACAAGAAAAGAAAAGGAAAAAAGTTTTTTCTTTGTAGAAGTTTCTTAGAACTCAAGTAGAAGTTGCTTTTCATCAAAGAACAAACAAGTGCATTGCATAGAAGTTAGTTTTTCATTAATTTATTTTGTGTCATAAGAACACCATCAATTTCACTACCATATTGTCCCTTTGACTTAAAAAGAACAGCCACTTAAAATCAAGCACTTAATAAAATAAACTAGAACTTTTTAAATTGTCAATCAGTTACACCAACAAGTTTTAGGTTATTTAGGGCCTTGGATTAGGCAAGAGGAGAGTAAACTCTCCAAGGCCACTCTAAATTGTGAAACATAGAAGACTGAATAAAGAGTGAAATCCAATAGCATTATAGAGACAAGGAAAGCTCCGTGACTAGGAGTTAAGAACGAGGCTTTGTGAAGATAAGGATGAGAGATACCCCCTCTCTTACTTGTCGGATCTTGCCTCAGGACTGTTCCGCTCGGCTTCTGATATGAGTTGGTGTCTTTAGTTGCCAATCCTAGGGATCCGAATAGGTGGCTACAGAGGGGAATCCCATGGCACCTGAGGTTGATGTTGCATCACGCTCAACAATACTTCTGGAGCTCACCCTTCTGAAGCTTGGGGGCTTGCACCGGCAAAGGCTACTGTCTAGAGGTCAGTGTAACTACCTCTGATACCTTTGCTAGTAGACCTGGGGTATAATTACCCTAGTATATTTTCAGAAGGCCCTTTTTATTCACTTTCTTGTATTTTGGTGTCCAGTCCTAATCACCCGGAGTGGAAATACTTGGAAGTTGTTTGACTGCTAAATTCTTTAGGGACACTTTTAGTGTGTAGTCGGCCTAGCTTTCAATTTTCTTGAGTCTTTAAGTAGATCTCATTAATATAATTCAAAGTGGTTGACTGATCACTTAGACAGTCCCGTAGACTTCATGGGCTTTCACCTGCAAGTCCAGAGACTTCTCCTAGAAGGCGCAAGAGCGATTCTTCTAGTGGTTTTCAACCAGTGGCAGATGGCACATCAGAGATTGATTCTCCACTTGGGGGCATTAGTGTACAAGGTAGACCTGGTACTACCACAGAGTTAGAGAGGAACACACCAGTTCTTTCTCGGGTATTCTTCCAATCAGAAGATAATATTGAGGTGGAAGAGCACCTAAAGTCAGTTGTGGCTCCGAATTATCCTCTCCCTTCAGATCATCTGAATGTATTATTATACGTCGAAACTCCGACACACAGGCATTCAAGCCCAAGTCCACACACAAACATCCCTTCGATGGCCATTGCTGGAAGCATGGCATCCGCCATGAGTGCTATGAGTATGAAAACTCCTATATCAATAAAAGGGGGAGGAACTATTTCCATCCCGTTTACATCCTTATTTGGATCTACTACCAGCAACATCCTTGTTTAGGTATACTTTGATTCCGTCGATGAGTGGAAGTTCCCAAGCGCATGCATCCAGTTTTGGATTCTTCCCTTTTGAAATGCCCTCTCAAGGTATTCCTTTAGTTCCATTAAGTGTACCATTAACTGCCTCCACGTCCATGATGAGTGGATCGACATCTTTTCAGGGTTTTCCTTTTGGAAGTGGTCATATACGACATTCCAATCCGACAGTAGGGTCTATGCCTTTTTATTTCATAGGTCAAGGTATTAATCCTTTTCAGAGTTGGACTAACCTTGCGGTTAGTGGGATCGGAACTTGGAATCCATTTTTTGGAAAATAAGAGAATGTGTTGTACTCCTTGGTCAATTAATTTCGAAGTTTTCCACCCTTATCTAATGCTTGGAACCCTTACCAGGGGTTGTCTGCTCCTTATAATAATTCATTAGTGGGAAACTTTGCCGGTTACGGAGGTTTTTTGGCTGGAGTTGGTCAAACTCCAAGTTTTGCTGGACCACAAGGTTGACCTTTTCGTTCAGCAGGTTCTACTAGTTACTTTAGGCAACCTGGTGCCTTTCAAACTCCAGGTCATTCTTTTAAGACTTTCGGGAACCCCACCCAATCTGGGTTGAATCCCCAAGGTCCTTCGAGACTTCCTTTACTAGCCATGCTCAATCTGCCAAGCCTGACTAAATTGACAAATGATCCAATTAGATATAATCCGGCTAGGCTCCAGTCCCAACCAAACTTCCATTGGATATTCCGAAATTCGAAGAGAAGAGTGGTGAAAACCTGGGTGACCATGTAACCACGTTCCATTTATGGTGCTCATCTAACTCCATAATTGATGATTCGATTCGGTTGAGACTATTTCAGCGCACCTTAATTGGGAATGCTGCTAAGTGGTATATAGAGTTGCTAGCGGGCACCTTTACGTCTTTCACCAATTTGGCTAACATTTTCTTAAACCATTTTCAGTTTCCTGTCTGTTACGAAGCCAGAATTGAACTTCTAGAAAATTTTCATCAGGACATGGCTACTCACATTTCAGATCATATCCAGGAATGGAGACGGAGAAACAGGCTCATTAAAGCTAAAATTCCACCTGAATTCCGTCTTGAATGATTTTTAAAATCATTACAACCCGAGATCTCTAAGGATGTTTCTATGTCTATAGTTTATTCTGAAGAGCATGCTATCTTTTGCACACAACAATTAGAACTGATATATTCTCAGGCTGGGACTCTTCAGAAAATCTTGCCTGATCCTCCTAGATCTACAGTTGATATAGCCAAACCGAAGCTAGGCCCGCATGTTGATGGTATTGTTGGATCGATTGACACAAATGTAGAGAACCTTCTGAGCCAATTGTAGCAGTTGTCTATACAAATTGCTTCTTCCAATCAGGCTACACCGTCTACTACTCCACCTTCTCAACCTTCTTCCGTAAATGCCGTTCAGGCTTCTAACCCCAAAGGAAATCAAAATTCTGATGGAAAGAAGAAGGGATGAGTTGAAAAGAAGAATCAAGATGGGAAGGGTAATGCGAATAAGCCCAAAAATAATGTTGGTGAGGGTGGAAAAGAGTCTAAGAAGAAAGTTAAGTTTCCATGCAAGTTATGCAGTGGAGACCATTTGACTCATCTCTGCCCAAAAATTCAAGATGCTCAACACTTGTTAGTGCAGCAAGGGTCTTATAATTCCCAAGATGTCTTAACTAAACCTTTGCCCCAAGGGCAGCAGTTGCTTGCTGGTGCAAATTCAAACCCTGGTACCTCTGATGGGGGCAACCAGGGGGCGGGCAATTCCTCAAATGTTTTCATGATGGGTTCTCACGTCAATGTGGCCACATGGTCACGTGATTATGGTGAAGTTGAAACATCCAAGGATAAATCTATTCCTGGAACTACAGATCGACTTCATATTGAGCGACCCTTTGTCGAGCCTATACCTTAGATACCGAAAGGTTTTGCCAAATGCGTGACTATCAACCCTAATGCTAGGGTAGCCCAGAACTACTCCATTGTAGTAGATCTGGCTCAAAGTCCTGCACTATTTCTGCTTTAGAGGTACTCCAGTCGTGTCTAGCTCAACGAAGTTCTTTGCTTTCAGTGATAGGGGCAGTTGATCCAAACAATTCTTTAGTGCTCACTTTTGACATGCTCAATGTCAAAAGGAGACTCCCTCATCATATGGATTTTCAAATAAATTCTACTTATTGGAAAACTAGCATTTTTTGAATAGTTATAGATGAGGGAGCTTCCACATACGTAATGTCCATCTAAACGAAGTGCTTTGCTTTTAGCGATAGGGGCACTTGATCCAAACAATTATTTGGTGCTCACTTTTGACATGCTCAATGTCAAAAAGAGACTCCCTCAGCATATGGATTTTCAAATAAATTCTACTTACCAGAAAACTAACATTTTTTGAACAGCTATAGATGAGGGATCTTCCACATACATAATGTCTATGTCATGTTGGAAAGTCACTGGATCGCCTTTGGTTGTTTCTTCATCCACACTCTTGATAGCATTTGACGGACATTCTCATAGGCCACATGGGATTATCCCGACCTTTCCTATATGTGTTGGAGGAAAGGTTGTTAATCTCGAAGTAGAAATCATTGATGCCAACCTAAATTACAATCTCCTCTTATGAAGGAATTGGATTTATGAAATGGATGCCATCGTTTCGACTCTGTTTCGATTGGTTTGTTTTCCTCATAAGGGGAAAATTGTTAAGGCCAATCAATTGGATTATTCTCTAGTTGACCTTTGTACAACTTCAGATTCTACTCTTCCATTAGTGGATAACCCCTGTCAACTTATCGAGAATATAGGATTTGGCATGTATTCTTTATTGATGGGTACATTTGATCTTCCCACTCCTATAGCTAGAATCAATGCCATTTCATCCACCAAAGAGTCTTCACGAGAAGAGTTCTTACGGACTCGTTATTTTTTAGACCCTTGGACCTTGCCTTTGCCTACAAACGCATTAGATGAAGGAAAAGTTGGTGGAATGGCATTTCCTATGTTTGCAGTAGAGCTTAGATATTAGTCTATCGTTAACTCTACAGATGACCATCCTACTCCTTTTTCGGAGGAAGGGTTAGATGTCGATGTCGCCCTAGCTTGGACCCTTGACTCTACTACTATGGATTTCTTAGATACGGTTTTACCATATGAGGAAGAAATCTTAGAAGCAATGATGGGTGTAGATTGACCTTGGGAAGACTTACACCATCGTTCATATTTTCTTCCCCTATTGCAAGAAGTCGAATCCAGGTTCTCCAATCTACTTACTAGCAATGTTTGTATGGTTTCAAACCCTTTGGCTCTAGCACACATACGTGTCGAAGGTAACATGTCGGTCATTTCAAAAACCGTACGATAAACATCTCTAGGAACCCTAATATCATAGAAAATGTTTTCATCAGAGCCGAGTGTTCCCCTGAAGAGATTAAAATTTCCATCAACCTCTTTAAAGAGTTTCACGATGTATTTTCTTAGTATTATGAAGAAATGCTTGGTATTGATCCATCCACCGTTCAGCATGAGATCAAGACATATGAAAATGCTAAGCTAATTTGTTAGAAGCTTCGGCCAGTCAATCCTTGGAAAGCAGCAGCTATTAAAGCTGAAGTAGAAAAGCTGCTCAAGGTGGCTTTCATATACCCATTCCTCTAACAGATTGGGTTTCTAATCAAGTCTTGTTTGATAAAAAAACAAGGAACGATCTGAGTGTGCATTGACTTTAGGGATTTTAACAAAGCTTGTCTGAAAGATAATTACCCCACACCGTTTATTGATCAGATAGTTGATGAATGCGCTGGTAATGAGATTTTTTCCTTCATGGATGGATTCTTCGGTTATAATAAGATATCTATCCGTCTAGAAGACCAGCATAAGACAACTTTCATATGTCCTTGGGGTACCTTTGTGTACGAAAAGATGCCTTTTGGTCTTAAAAATGCTCGAGCTACATTCTAGCGGGCCATGTCATACAATTTCCATGACATCAAGCATGTCATTGAAGCATACTTGGATGATTTAGCTGCTCGTTCTCGGAAGGGAATCAATCATCCTAGTGACCTTTGGTTGGTTTTTGAGTGATGTAGTTTTTACAAGATCTGGTTGAATCCAAATAACTACGTTTTCGTGGTTACATCTGGTCAGTTGTTAGGGTTCATTTTTTCAACTGAAGGGATTCGAGTTGATCCCTTCAAGGTGGAGGCAATAGTTGAGTTGCCTCCCATGTCTTCCATCCAGCAACTTCAAAGTCTTCAAGGGAAGGAAAATTTCTTGAGACGGTTTATAGCGAACTATGTTGAGATAACTAAAGGGTTTGTGCATTTGCCCAGGAAAGGAGTTCCATTTTTATGGGATGAATTTGCACAACGATCTTTTGATTCCCTGAAGCAGGCGTTAATGTCTGCCCCGCTTTGGAGTCCACCAGATTATGGTAGAGGTTTCCTTTTATATCTTGCAGCTATAGAATCAACCTGTTAAGGGCCCCGAAATCGGGTCAACAACAAGGGGGATACCCACCCGGTCGGGAACCTGGTTGGTGACTCCTTGCCCATTTGGTGTAGCAGGTCCGACTGGGGATGATGGGACCAGCTTCCCAATCTAAAAGATGTGTGTGTGTGTGTAGATTTTGAAGATACTAATCTAAAGGTAATTTTAAACTAATTTAATTCTAGACTCTAAACTGACTCTATGCTACTGTAATCTAACAAAAACAACACATCTAATCTATACTAACCCGGGGTAAAATTCTTTCATTATGCGATCTAAAAAGATTTCATACAACAACTGGTAATAAAGATCATTCAGCTATCATAAGAATATAAATCAATTAAGATGAACCATTCTGCATAAAAATTTAGGCAAAACAGTTGTGAACATCATATCGCATAATCAGTTATTCATATGTCAAGCACAAACAAATGATTCCACCGTACAAAAGTGCCAAATGGTAATCCAGACATTCATACATTAACATATAAACAAATCAGCTCTATATCACTCTAAGAATATGAGCAGAAATTAATCAAGAGATAAAAGTACCATTTATGACCGATTTCACTCACAAACTTCAAGCAATAACGATTTATCTCTACTTACTTCTAACATCTACTAAGAGTACAGAAGTGCAACATCAGTAGCAGACATTAAAATGCAAACATAATAAATCTCGATCCATCCATTCATCAAAAACCCCCTTCGAGGGTGCAAAAGTGCATGTTCTGAGGACAAGTTTTTTGACAAATTTCCGGACCCTTCTCCAAATGCCATGAGAAGGGTTAAATACTACTAACTAACTAATCTTAATTACAAAAATTTAGGGAACGGCTTCAAATGACCGCCCTTTCACTAAAGCAAATTTATTTCTAAAAATTGAATCTAATTTCTAACCGTTTCTGTGTCTGCTCCTTAGTGTTGTAAGCAATGTGAGGTTCACCTGGAAAGAGTCGGCTGGTTCTCTTTTCCTTTTGCTTGGGAAATGAAAGTAGAAATAACAAAAGTTGGCACCTCTTTCTGACAACCTAGAAGATATTTTTGAAAATCTTCCTCTGGCTGGGTGTTTTTTGCTGTGTGTATACTTAGTATAACCCAGATTTCTTTCAAACTGATTGTGCTGTTGCTATTTCGGTTTCCGGCTGTGTGAATGACTCAATGAGTTAGGGATTTCGTTGCCTGAACAATCTTTCGTATTGAAAATTTCTTCCATTCTTTGTTCCAGGCTTTTCTGAAGCATCATCCCTTTTCAGCATTTTTCTTTTTGCTTTACCCAATCTGAGCTTCAGGATCTTTTGCAAACATGCTGCTTTTGTGTGCCTTCGACTCTGAGTCTTGGATAGTCTATTTTCATCAGTGTTTGTGGAGTGATACTCTGGACTCCGTGGCTCTGTTGCATGCGGCATTCATTTGCGAAGGCATCTCCTCTCTGTTCTTCAAGTATTGGCGCTTTCCCCTTTTCCTTAGATGTTTCCTGCATATAGATTTATATCAGTTACTGCCTTACAGCTTACGCAAAGGAAAAGAGATATGACGAAAAGATTGACATGAAAGCTTTAAACTCTAATGAATGCATAATCATGACACTCATAAGGACTTGACTCTTTGAAAAATGCAACATGATCATCTTTGGATACTCAGGCATGCAATCATTAATTTGCCTTAAGGTGAGCGCTCGATTTTGGGTTTACAGATCATGCCGAAGAAACTTTGCGATGAGTGGTTTCTGCGATTCGTATTGCAGCAATTAATAGTTTCATTCGTCGCAGATCGCAAATCGCAAAATCGCAGTTTGTAGGATCGCAGATCGCAAATCGCAATATCGCAATTTTCATTTGCTCGTTGTGTGCTGCTTTTGCGACGTTTGCGATATGCGACGTCGCATATCGGCCGTCGGCGATTCCTTTTTATTTTCTTTTAAGGGTGCTTTCAAAATATGCGATGCGATGAATTTCGCATCGCTTTCTTTGCAGCTTATTTATGCGCATAGGAAAACTCTTCACTCTCTCTTTGCGATGAATTTAGCTTTTAGGGAGTTAAATACAAAAATTTGGATAAAAATATTTTTGGGATTTTTTGTTAAGGGTCCCCCTTTGCTTGATATTATTGCTAATACTAAACAAAGAGGGGGGTTGTTGTTGACCACAACAATGGCGATTCACTGTGAAGAACCAATTATCTCTGCTTTTCTATTGACATTTCCACTTCCGAAACAGAAAAATTTTCATATGTCTAAATTTTGTTATGGACAGATAGAGTAGATTACCCCTCATCCTGTCATTGATACTTTGTTTCAACCCTTCTCTTATTCCAATTGTCTGCTTCCCTAGGCTTAGTTCTTGCATTCATACCAGACATTACTCGGTCCTTTTTTAAAAGATAAAATAAGGTCTTCTCTGCGTACTGGCTTTAAAATATGCTCATTTGTCGTAGGTAGAGCCTCTGCTGCCCGCAAGCGTCCATAGCCTCGACAGGGTTACCATGTTATCCAACAATGATCCTTTTTCCTGCTTGAGGTTATTTACAACATTTCAAAGAAAAATCCTTTTTGGCACTTTTTCCTTTTTTACTCTCTAAAGAATAATGTCTTGGTTTGGTGGCCAAATTATGACACAGTCATTCACTTGATTTACACTTTTGCTGAACAAGCTGGCTCGTGATCATACCCCTTGTCTTTTGATTTCAACAATCTTGAGTCGTTGCCCTGTTTTGATAGACAGTATTGGCAAAGCCAGCAAGTTATAATATCTATGATCATGATAATCCGGCTCGTGATGAGACCTCTTATTCTTTGAGATATACTGCTTTCTCATATTGTTTCTCTGAATGCTGCGGTTTCCTTTGGCAGGGAGGAAGTCATTGTTTTTCCTTAAGAAAGCTTTGGACGACAATAATAGAGTTTTGAAAATAATAGCTTTGCAGAGAATATTTATTTTATTATTGATGATACCTTTCATTGTGCTGGGATAAAACAATTTTTAACCAAAGGTTGATTTCATCAAAGTCTTTTTGAAAGGTTGAAACTAATATCATTATTCAGGCTAAAGTTAACTCTATCTGTCAATAATAAAAATCAGATTTTTCGAAAAGTTTTGCTATTTGTACAAGTGAAATCAAAATCTGATAGAGAGTTAGTGTGCTCTTTCATGAATCTTATTCAATGATCATTTACAACCGGTTTTATTTATAAGAAAGAGAAAACAAAATAAAAGAAACTAAAACTATCCTACAAAAAATAGAAGAGTGATCTTCTATGGAAAATACATTTTAAGAATCTGTCCATTCACAGGCAAAGAATCTCTTCTACCTGCCAAATCCTGCAACACAAACATCGATGGGCCTATGACTTCTACAATCTGAAAAGGACCAAGCCACAGCTTCTGAAATTTCGTATGTTTGCCCTTTTCTTCATGAGCCTTATCCCATTTCAAAACTAAATCTCCCATCTGAAAGTTCTTTCTGGTTATGATGGCTGAGTCAAAAGAGGATTTTATTAGCGCTTGGTGGTGAGCATGGGTTTTCTTAGCTTGTTCTCCGTGTTCTTCTAGTTTGATAATTTTCGTTTGTCTTAATTGCAAAGAGGAAGTAGATACTTCATCGATGTGTTGTACTAAAGACAAAGAGGGAATGACTAAGTGAGTTGGAAGAACCACTTCTTTCCCATAAACTAAATTAAAGGGAGAAGTTCCGATTGAAGCTTTCTTCGTGATTCTATATGCCCATAAAGCATTTATCAGCGCTTTATGCCAATTCTTTTGGGTTTGGTCGACTGTTCTTTTGATAATCCTGATTAGGTTTTTGTTTGTTGATTCAGCCAACCCATTACCTTGCGGATAGTAATTGGCAGAATATTTCAATTTGAACCCTCTTTTTAATGCAAACTCAGTCATTGCATTTCCAGAAAAGTATGATGCATTATCAAACATTAAGGCCGTTGGCAATCCAAACCTAGTGATGGTAAATTGATCTATGAATTCAATAACGTTTTCAGAATTAACTGTCTTGAGACGAACTGCTTCTACCCATTTAGTAAAATAATCTGTTGCCGTGAGGATATACCTATGCTGCTTAGAAGAGTGAGGAACGATCTCACCTATTATGTCCAAGCCCCATTGGCTGAATGGTTGCTCGATGTTGACCGGCTGTAGTGGCATGGATGATTTCCTTTGTTTCCCTACAGCAGTCTGGCAGATTTGGCATTTCCTTACGTAATTGTATGAGTCTTTGAACAGCGTGGGCCAATAATATCCTGCACGTAAGATCTTATGCGCAGTAGTCTCTCCAGCATAGTGTCCACCTGCTGGTCCATCGTGGAGTTCCTGCAAAACCTTTTCGGCTTCAGTTTTCTCAAGACACCTAAGAAGTACAGAATCGTAATTCCTTTTAAACAGAACATCATTAATGAGCTGGTATTATTTATCTTTCAATCTTAGAGCTCTTTTCTTGGTGTGATCCAAGTGCGATGGAGCATACCCGTTCTTAAGATAATAAATGGTGTCCGCATATAATGATTCTGCATCGTTTAGGCTTACCTCATACGTGTGTACCTCTTCAGATGAGTTCTCAGGAATTTGCGATGCTCCAGTTAACATCTTGCAGAAACCTTGACCTCTTACGATGTTTGTTGGTTTGATCTCAAGATCGTATTCTTGTAGGGCGGTAATCCAATTTGCTCTCTTTTCGCCCACATCCTTCTGTACCAAAAGGTTTCTTACCGCTGGAAACGGTACTACGACTTTGGTATGGGCTTTAAGTAAGAAAGGTCTGAAATATTTGATCGCTTTGAAAACAACATAAGCCTATCTCTCCACGTCTGAGTAATTGAGTTCAGCACCTTGTAAGTTCGAGCTAAAGAATGCGATTGGAGCTTCCGTCTTTTCTTGATTTACTTGAGTCAAAATCGCGTCATAAGATTTCTCTGAGGCAAAAGTGTATAAGATGAAAGATTCTGAAAAATTTGTGGTAGCTAAAGATGGAGCGTTGATGATAGCTTGTTTGATCAAGTTGAATTCTTCGTGCTCATCTATGCCCCATTTAAAATTTGAATTCTTTTTTATCATATTTTGTAAAGGAGAAATAATACGTGAAAAATCGGAGACAAACCTTTTTACAAAATTGATTTTTCCAAGGAAAGATTGCATGGCCTTTTTGTTATGGGGTATGGATATTTCGGAAATTTCTTTGATTCTGTCAGGTTCAATGTGAATACCGGATTTCGACACTATGAATCCGAGAAATTTCCCTTCACTTAATGCGAAAAAAGATTTCTTTGGGTTAAGTGAAATTCCATACCTTAAGCATCTTTGAAAGATCTGTTTCAAATCTTTGAGATGGTCGCTTCGCTTCTTGGAGTACACTATTATATCATCCAGGTAAATCACTACTGATTTATTGACCAAGCCTTTAAACGCGATGTCCATGGCTCTCTGAAAGGTAGCGCCGGAATTGCTCAGGCCAAATGGCATCTTCAGATATGCGTATGTGCCCCACTTGGTTCGGAATGTGGTTTTCAACTGATCATCGGGATGCACCAGCACTTGATTGTATCCTGAAAATCCATCCAGCAAAGACATTTATTCTGAGCCCGCTACTGCCTGTAGTATTTGCTCCATAGGTGGGAGGGGAAAATTATCCTTCTGACAGGCTTTGTTGAGATTCCGGAAATCAATACAGATTCTAATATCTCCGTTTTTCTTCCTAACAGGCACCATATTGGATACCCATTTGGAGTGTCTGACGGGGAAAATTATTCTGGCTCTCAACAATTTATTTAGCTCAGTCTTTATCTGATTTTGTAAGTTGGGGTGAATTTTTCTGAGCTTCTGCTGGACAGGTTTTTCATTGTCAATCATAGGGATAGTGTGTTGAATGATAGAAGTGTTGTATGTTTTCAGCTCATCGTAATTCCATGCAAAAACGTTTTTGAATTATCTCAGAAGACGGATATATGCTGATTTTTCTTTAGGGGCCAGGCCGTGGCCTAGATTAACGTTTTGCGGCTTCTGATCGGTTCCTAGGTTCACTAATTCATAGTTCAGAGTTGAACTGTAGAGTTTAGAACTGGCAGACCTTTTAAACCAACTTTTCAAATCATACAAATCTTCTAACTTAACCATCGATTTAGGTATAGCATTATCAGTGCTATTTTGCTGAATTTTGTGATCATGATGGTCTTCGTCAATTATTTGATTTGAGTAGGATCCTTCAGAAGTGAGGAAATTTATGATGTCTGGATCGTCATTGAATACTCTCCAGTTGGTGATGTTGTCAGCGATGGATGGTTTAAAGATTAATTCTATTGAAAAACTATCGGGACTAAAAACTTCGGAGGGAATCAGTCTAGAGGCTACGTTAGCTAACAGGTCTGCGCTCGCATTTTGGAGTCTTGGGATTGACGAAATATTGAATGCTATGAAATGTGAAAAGTCAGATCTTGTACTAAAGATTGATAGTGCTTTAAATGACTTGACAGGCAATGTATGGTGTTACATACCTGTTTGACGACAATTTCCGAATCTCCAAAGACTTGAAGATACTTAACATTCAAGCCGATTGCTTTGTATAGGCCTTGCACCAAGGCTTCGTATTCCGCTGTATTGTTTGTGCAATCGAACTCAAGTCTGCATGTAAGCATGGTCTTGTTCCCATCTGGGTTAATCAGAACGCATCCTGCTCCTGCTCCCTTGTTAGATTTAGAGCCATCAAAATATAATTTCCAAAATAAAGATGTATTTACAGAACTATCTAAAAAATTAAAACACCTTGAATCATCAGTTTGGGAAAAGTTTTCAACTTGGGACACAACTGAATTTTCTAAGTAAGGTGAAGTGTGAGCATTGAAATTGCCGAGGAAAGAATCTACCGAGTAATTGCCTATGATACTGCTGTTGTATGCTATTGCTTCGTTCTCTCCTTCCAATTCTGTCACTATGTACTTTTGGTGCAATTCTCGTTCAACCTTTATTTGATTGGGTTTGTCGTTGTAGGGTAACCACATGTGCGACCAGTCGGTTGAGAAATATCCGTGGAGTTTCTCGGACCAATCCCTGCTAAGAATTAAACGATAGAATTTAGGGATATCAGCTACTAGAATGTCGATAACCTGACATACTTTCGGGTTAGACGACAATCTTATGGTCACCTGGTTAAGTTCACCAATCACTTCAACTTGAGATCGATCAAGTTGAACTATGCGCACTGCAGATTTCTGAGGCTGAACATTCAATTTGGCACATATTGATCTTGGTAGAATATTCGTTGAAGCACCAGAATCAATCAGGAAATTGTGCACGTTTTTATTGAAAATTTCATAAGTGAGGAGAAAAGGAGGAGTATGGGATCTTGACCTTCCTCCAATCAAGGCAATGTCATTCGGATCAATCTTATTGATCATGTTGGTTGGAGGTCTTCCCATGTTGTGGGAAGCTACAACTATAGGTAAAGATGTAGTAGGCACGGCATGTAATTCCTTCATCATTATTTTCTGTTGATGTTTCAATTTGCTCAATTCGTAAAGAGTGATATTAGCCCTAGTCTTTTTCATGTCATCGATAATGTTATACTCCATTTCGTCCGACACTATCAGTGTTCTTGATGGAGGTGCTTGATCTGATTGGTCTGGGCTAAAATGGGTCACTCTAGCGGTTGTTTTCTTTGTTGCGACCTTATCTTTTGTTGCAGGGCTTGCGCCCTTCTATTTAGGGGTAGTTTGGGGAGGATCAAGTTGATTTTTGCTTCGTGTGCTAACCGGAAACGCTTCTTGATCCTCTTCTTGTGGGAGGATGAAATCCCACATTCCTTGTAGTTCCACAACTTCTTCATCATCGGTCTGCCCTTTAGTGGTATTCTCTTCTTCTTCTTCTTCTTCAGATTCGACGTTTGAGACAGCATTGGGTGGTTTCACCTCCATGGGAAGGTTTCTTTTAAAATATCTGTAGGGCTTTTTTGAAGAAGTTTCTGCTACTTGCTTTCTTATATCAATCATCTCGTTGGACATGGCCTTTAACACCTTTTGTAATCCTTCCATATCGAAAGGATCTTTCGTTTGCTTCTTCTTGGTGTCTTTTTTGAAAGAGATTTTCTTAGGTTTGCGTTCCTCTATTGCAAATCTCTTTTCTAGGGTGACTACACGTTTTTCTACTGCTAACGCCTCAGTTAAGTTTTCAACTAAAGTCGTCTTGTTTGCCCTATCTATGAAGATATCCAAGTTAGATGGTAAGGCCATGATGTACCATTCACATCTTACTTCCTCGCTGGGTTGAGAAGTAGCGGGAATCTTGTTGAGGATCTTATTGAACCGTAAATTGAAATCTTTAATGGGTTCTCTAGCCTCAGCTTTAAGATTAGATAGGTCATTGATCAATGTCGCTGTTGATCTGTCATCGCCAAACTTGGTGAGGAATTGACTCTGAAAAATGTCCCAACTTGTGATGGACCCAGAAGGTAACGAAAAGTACCATGACCCGGCTGTTCCTTGCATTGTGTAAGGAAAAAGTCGGACGACAGCATCTTCATTGGTAACTCCGTTGAGATTAACAGAAAGCATGAAATTATTGATATGCTCCTCAGCTAGCATGCCTGTTTCTGGATTGAATTTAGGTAGCCACTTCTCAGGATGGGCGGGTATTGGGCTCAGGGGTGGAGGCATTAAAACCGCCCCAGGATTGTTCAATGGAGACTGGGCCATCGTTGAGCCGCTAGTTAATGAGAGTGCAGAAGACGGTCCCTGATGCTAAGAAGATGAAGGTATTATGATCGTTGATGATTGAAGAGGAAGTGTGGAAGATGGATGAGTGATTTGGGATGAGGATGTGGGTGGTTGACTTCGCGGTGAGGGTGTTGAAATGGACGAAGTGGATGAAAGAGTCTCACGGTCAGACTCTGGTGGTGCTTTCCTTGCTCTTTTTCTAGTAGGAAGAGGGAGTTCACTTGGTTGAATACCAAATTTTTCACTCTTCAATCTGGTCAGAGGGTGAGCAGGATTGTACTGCGAAGTCACGCTGCTGTTAGATTTATCAGACCTATGAGAAAAAATAGAGAATCCCTGGAGTTTACGAATCAAAGTTTGAATTTCAGGGGGTTCAATAATGAGTTGGTCTGATATATTGGAGTAGGTAGTAGCAGTGGATACTCGAGCGACTTGTAACTCCGGGTTTAACCGTAGTGGAGAAGTCGGGGGAGTTGATGAGGGTGATTTACTCTCAGAATGGCATTTAGATTTTGACTTATTTTCCATTCATAGTTCGTGCCCTCCTTCTAGCGCCAAATATGTTGAGGGCCCCGAAATCGGGTCAACAACAAGGGGGATACCCACCCAGTCGGGAACTTGGTTGGCGGCTCCTTGCCCGTTTGGTGTAGCGGGTCCGACTGGGGATGATGGGACCAGCTTCCCAATCTAAAAGATGTGTGTGTGTGTGTGTAGATTTTGAAGATACTAATCTAAAGGTAATTTTAAACTAATTTAATTATAGAATCTAAACTGACTCTATGCTACTGTAATCTAACAAAAACAGCACATCTAATCTATACTAACCCGGGGTAAAATTCTTTCATTATGCGATCTAAAAAGATTTCATAAAACAAATGGTAATAAAGATCATTCAGCTATCATAAGAATATAAATCAATTAAGATGAACCATTCTGCATAAAAAGTTAGGCAAAACAGTTGTGAACAGCATATCGCATAATCAGTTATTCATATGTCAAGCACAAATAAATGATTCCACCGTACAAAAGTGCCAAATGGTAATCGAGACATTCATACATTAACATATAAACAAATGAGCTCTATATCACTCTAAGAATATGAGCAGAAATTAATCAAGAGATAAAAGTACCATTTATGACCGATTTCACTCACAAACTTCAAGCAATAACGATTTATCTCTACTTACTTCTAACATCTACTAAGAGTATAGAAGTGCAACATCAGTAGCAGACATTAAAATGCAAACATAAATAAATCTCGATCCATCCATTCATCAAAAACCCCCTCCGAGGGTGCAAAAGTACATGTTCTGAGGACAAGTTTTTTGAAAAATTTCCGGACCCTTCTCCAAATGCCATGAGAAGGGTTAAATACTACTAACTAACTAATCTTAATTACACAAATTTAGGGAATGGCTTCAAATGACCGCCCTTTCACTAAAGCAAATTTATTTCTAAAAATTGAATCTAATTTCTAACCGTTTCTGTATCTGCTCCTTAGTGCTATAAGCAATGTGAGGTTCGCCTGGAAAGAGTCGGCTGGTTGTCTTTTCCTTTTGCTCGGGCGATGAAAGTAGAAATAACAAAAGCTGGCACCTCTTTCTGACAACCTAGAAGATATTTTTGAAAATCTTCCTCTGGCTGGGTGTTTTTTGCTGTGTGTATACTTAGTATAACCCAGATTTCTTTCAAACTGATTGTGCTATTGCTATTTCGGTTTCCGGCCGTGTGAATGACTCAATGAGTTAGGGATTTCGTTGCCTGAACAATATTTCGTATTGAAAATTGCTTCCATTCTTTGTTCCAGGCTTTTCTGAAGCATCATCCCTTTTCAGCATTTTGCTTTTTGCTTTACCCAATTTGAGCTTCAGGATCTTTTGCAAACATGCTGCTTTTGTGCGCCTTTGACTCTGAGTCTTGGATAGTCTATTTTCATCAGTGTCTGTGGAGTGATACTCTGGACTCCGCGGCTCTGCTGCATGCAGCATTCATTTGCGAAGGCATCTCCTCTCTATTCTTCAAGTATTGGCGCTTTCCCCTTTTCCTTAGATGTTTCCTGCATATAGATTTATATCAGTTACTGCCTTACAGCTTACGCAAAGGAAAAGAGATATGATGAAAAGATTGACATGAAAGCTTTAAACTCTAATGAATGCATAATCATGACACTCATAAGGACTTGACTCTTCGAAAAACGCAACATGATCATCTTTGGATACTCAGGCGTGCAATCATTAATTTCCCTTAAGGTGAGCGCTCGATTTTGGGTTTACAGATCATGCCGAAGAAACTTTGTGATGAGTGGTTTCTGCGATTCGCATTGCAACAATTAATAGTTTCATTCGTCGCAGATCACAAATCGCAAAATCGCAGTTTGTAGGATCGCAGATCGCAAATCGCAATATCGCAATTTTCATTTGCTCGTTGTGTGCTGCTTTTGCAACGTTTGCGATATGCGACGTCGCATATCGGCCGTCGGCGATTCCTTTTTATTTTCTTTTAAGGGCGCTTTCAAAATATGCGATGCGATGAATTTCACATCGCTTTCTTTGCAGCTTATTTATGCGCATAGGAAAACTCTTCACTCTCTCTTTGCGATGAATTTAGCTTTTAGGGAGTTAAATACAAAAAATTGGATAAAAATATTTTTGGGATTTTTTGTTAAGGGTCCCCCTGTGCTTGATATTATTGCTAATACTAAACAAAGAGGGGGGTTGTTGTTGACCACAACACAACCATAGGTATGGTTCTGGTTCAAGAAGATGTTGCTCTCATGGAGCATGTGATTTACTACTTGAGTCAAGCCTTGGAAGGCAATGAGCTACGCTATTCTCTGGTTCATAAATTAGCCTTGGCAGCTGTTCATGTTGTCCAGCGGCTTCACCATTATATTCTACTACGCAAAGCATTTTCCTTAGTGGCAGCCAATCCTTTCCAATTTTTCCTCTGTAGCCGAGTGATTGGGGGCAAATACAATTGATGGATTGTTATTTTACAAGAATTTGATCTCGAGTTCTTGTAGGCCAAGTCTAATAAATATTTTCTTTTCGCAGAATTAATTTTCGAACTGCCTTGTTCACAAGATACTATTTATGAGGAAAGATTCCCTGATGAACATCTATTCCTCATCTCTTCACAAGATCCCTGGTATGGATATATCATAATCTATCTCCAGACTTCGAAGTTCCCTCCTACTTCCTCCAAGTATGAACGTTGAAAATTACGTCACCTAGCTAAGAACTATGTTATCATTGGTGATACATTATATTGCTGAGGGGTTGATTCAATCCTTAGGCGTTGTTTAACCTTAGAGGAAGCAGAGTCTTGTATGATTTTACCCCTTCAAGCTTATCAAAATTAGAGAACAGATTAATTAGCTTGGAAATTATAGGTTTGAAGCCTTGCACCAAAAAGAATCAAGCACAGGAAAGATGAGCATCACGTCACACGAAACAACCCATGCAAAAACGATCTATCGAGGCTTGGTGTTGACCCTCGTATAGTCATTGAAGGAGAAAAATGGCTGAGCTTTGCACTTGGCCATAGTCAATTTCTCTTAAGAATTCTACGATGAAATCTTTCAAAATTTGACTGATTTACAATCCCTTGCAAAGATTTATGAAAAATGTACTCTAAAGCCCCCTCAAAGTATAAAATTACTTTGAGTTACAATGTTGCACTTATCTCTCCAAATAAAAAATTACAGATAAAATCTCCTTGTTACTCCAAAAATTACAAAATTTACCCCCCCAAACATTTACAAATAACCCCTCACACCTTATTACTCCAAAAAAAGTTATAATTTATAAGTACATCTTATTACTCCACAAATTTACAAACAATAAATTCCCAAAATTCAAAAGCTCACCATATCTCTCCAAAATACAATATTCCTTATCTCTCCAATAAAAATTTACAAAATAAAAAAAAATATTCCTTATCTCTCTAGCAAACGCTTCTTCACTCTTTGATTCAACTTTAAAATTACTTGAAAAAAACACTTTAAGATGCTTGAATTTTTCCTTACACTTGCTGATGCTATCCTCCATGTTGGCTATTGGTTGGCTCATGTTGGCTTCTTGCTGGCTCACGCTGGCTTCTTGCTAGCTGGCTCTCTCAAGCTATGTTTGTTCTCTCAAGTGAACACTTGCAGAGGGCAATGAAGAGGACAACACGTTGTGCACCACACACCGGATACTGGAGTGATAGCTATTCTTGGCGGGGATGATGGTGAATAGAATAGACGAGAAAGTGAACTCCAGAGATTTGGAAGGCATCACTAAAGATATTTGGGTTGTGGAAAGGACATGGAAACTATTTCCAGAGACCACTAATTTGTTGTTATTGATGGATCCAACTGACTTCCTACAGTTAAAGAAACAACTGGCTATGGATAGCTTGACAGGCGCCTATTTCCTCTGCTCCAGGGTGCTAAGGGACTTGACGAGGGCGTGAAAAAATCTAAGCCACTTGGTGCTAAGAGTTGTCTAGGTGAAAGTCGATCTGAATGGAGGGCCACATCTTCAAGAAGCGGTTATGAGTCTATTCCATTCCCGCTGATCCTCTTCAGTAACAATGGAGACTAATGGTGGTGCCACTAATTTCCTTGCGTGCCTTCAACAACCATTCATGTGTTGCAGGCTTTCCAAGCCATTGAGGCCGCAGTGAGAATATTATTTTTCTCGTATCATCAAGCAGCGTGTTGAAGCGGAGCAGATAACAGAAATTCAAGACACAAAGCAAATTTTGATAATAAAAAAAAATTGATTTTCAGATTTAAAAATCTAAAATCAATAAAATAATAAAATTTCTTTTCCTTTTGAGCAAAAATTGGACAATTTTCATACCAATCATTTGTTGATCAATTCAATGGATTTTTCCAAAAACTTGTAGAGATGGAATCTCCTCCTCACATCAACTGCATTATTGAAGCTATGATACCACAATAATGGTAGAAGATTCCTTAGACACACACTTTTATTAATTAGAAAATAAATTGCATAATAATTTTGCAAGAGTTTACACACACTCCAACAGTCTTGCAATCAAGAGAATGAACTATATATGAGCTCAATTTCCTAACCTATTCTAGTTATGGACTACTTATTAAATTAACAAGTGTCAATTTACAATAAATGCAATTCTAACCAATCTACTAACTCTACTCCTAAATTGGAGCCTAAGATATGACATTATTCTAGATGTCATATCTTTTACAACAATATTCTATTTCTAAGTGTCTTCAATATTTAATTAAATATTCTAAATAAATAAATATTTTATCCTAACTTTGTGAACTATGAATTTTTTATTTTGGATCATCTAACAGTTCCTCATCAACCTTGATAGCTATACAAACAAAAATATTATGTAGCCTTTTATTGTAGCACATATCCCCTTTAATTTTCATTGAATACCCAATGAATATTCCTTCGTCTAACCTAGCATCGAACTAGAGAAAATTTTAAGGATGGAAATTTATCCTAAAGTTTAGAAACCTTGACAAATAACTAGTCCCTAATATGAAAATTGTAAAATGTTTAATTATATTTTCATAAAAATATCCAAGTTTCTAATGATTTTACATAGTCTTTATAAAATTTTTGCGATTTTAAAGGTAAAATAATTTTATACTATAAAATTTGGGTGAATATTTTTTAGAGAAAATGGAAATTAGCGGATTTTTTCTTGAAAAAACATGGAAAATTAACCCACCTAAGAATATTAGCCCCTAAAATTTCCCCTACATCAAACTTTACCAAATTCCCGTCATTTCTTTTAATATAAGAATTACTTACAAATACTTTGAAATATTTGATTGATGCTAGTTTTCGATGCCATTATTCATAGGGTGTATTATCACAATTGGGTATGATATGTTCCTTATTTAGTATATGAACTGTTGTGTGTATAATTTTTTTCCAATAGATATAAGAAATGTTCCTTTCCTACATCATAGCTCTAGCCATTTGGTGTGCTGACCTATTCTACCTTTCAACAATTCCATTCTGGTGGGGAATGTCTACAATGGTGTATTGCCTTTTTATTTCATTTCATCATAGAAATCTACAAATACATTTTATGTGAACTCTCCTCCTTTGTCTGATCATATACACTTTATCTTGCAACATGTTTGGTTCTTTGTCTGCCTTGAATACCTTAAAATTCTCAAATGATTGTATTTCTCAAGAAGGCTATTCATGTTAGTATGGAATAATCATCAATCACTCGAATGAATTGATTCTCACCTTGAAGTGCTTCTATTCTAGAGGGCTCAGACAGATCCATATGTACTAGTTGCAGTGTCTTCTTATTTGATAGCAAATCCTTGGTCTTGAACGAAACACGAGCTTGTTTCCCCAATTGACATGACCTGCAAATAGATTTCGAGGCTTCATTATCTTAGATAAATGTCATACATCTCCCTTTTTTATTGATTTTAATGATATGGTCAAAGTTTAGACGTGATAGATTCCATAACAAACCCTCGTCTTGTTTTCCCAAATAGGATTCTTCATTGTCTTCCTTTAAAACATATACATTGTTTTCTGTTCATATTCCTTTGGTCAATATCTTCCCTATTATAGAAAACCTTATCTCACAATCTTGAGCTCTTTTTTGACATCACAACCTCTGTCGCACATCTAACTTACACTCAAAAAGCTATGTTTCAGTCCATCTATGAATAATACATTCCCTTTCCTCTACCATTATTCAAGCTAATTGTACCAATTCCTTTTATTTTCTTCTGATGCATCATTCCTGAAAGTGGAATTTCCAAATTTATCTTCATTTAAAGACAAGAACTTGCTTTTGTCCCCGGTCATATGACTAGAGCATCCAATCTCCACATATCATTGATTATTTTGATTATGAGCGTATAGAAAAAGGAGCACTTACTCATTTTATTATCTTCTTTCTTCTTTCTTCATTACATGGATTCCATTGTCCTATGATTATCTTGAGGCTGCGATCTGAAAAATTCTGATTTGAAATTAATACAACTTATGACCAAAGTTGTGACAATAATAACACTCAATGACATAAAAAATCAGATAAAATGGATTATTGTTCTTGCTCATGTTTATTCTTGCATTTACAAATCTATTGTTCCCTTCATTTCTCCTCAAACTTCTTGTTTCATTCCTTCTGATATATGCTCTGTAGTTTAGAACCTTGTGGAAAAAATACTTGCATATGTAACAATATTCATAGGAAAAAACTGAATACTTGGAGAACGATGGTACTTGTGAATAGGATCTCCTTGGCATCTGATATCTCTCTCTCTCTCTCTCTCTCTCTCTCTCTCTCTCTCTCTATCTATATATTTATATTAATTAATTAATTTTTTTCTTTTATGAAGAAATAAAGCCTCTGATAACTCATTTCCTACTTATCCAATATTCTTGTCAACTGCCATGAATAGGATTAGTCCTTTACTGCTGCTGAATGAGATGAATATTTTGTTGCTCCTTAGGTGCATTTGTGCCTTAATATTGTTGAGGTGTGTTCTAACATCCTTATTCTCTGGTTGTTGTGGTTTTCATTATCTGTTGTGATAACTTTGAAAAAGCTTATGGTATTTTTATCTTCTATCTTCTTCTCACTAGGTTTTCCTTTATAGCCCAACCAAACTTTCATAAGTGAGGATCTCTAAGCATTTGGTATCATTCCAAAATTTTTAGATCCCTTTATGTGTTGAAGATTCACAATTAATTCAACATGCACTTTCTTTAGCTTATTTCTTAGGGTATCTTCTTCTTCCAACTATTCACACTCTTTGCCCTCCTCTTCCAATTGATGTAGTAGGATTATAGCGGCTTCACTCAATGAACCTTTGGCATAATATGTGTGTTCCCTACATACTAAAAAATACCCCTAATTATTTGACTACATATTGGAAAATACCTTTAAAAATCACATTATTTGACCTCCTACCAATACAAACCCAATACACCTTCCCAATTTAAGAAAGCCCTACTTTCACTACATATTGTAGGTATTCGTTTTTTTCATTGACATTTTTTAAACCCCTTTACATTTTTTTATTAAATTTGAGCTCCATTTTTTATACATGCCAATATAAAAACCCTTTACACCCTATATATCCCCCAATATATTATGTCATTTTTCCCTCAATATATATCCCCTAATATGAGTGCACGTGGTAGGGTATTGCTCCCCTAGTGAAGCCCCTGTGAGAAGTATGTATTCCACCTTCCTGAACTCTTCTAATTCAACTTTTAACTAGATAAGCTCTTTGGACATAGGATATTCTTTAACATATTTAAACAATTTTTTTTTTGGTTTCTTGTTCTTTTCCTTGAGTCTGTCAATTTGTTGTAGGGCACTAATTAGCTTCCCCTCAAGGTCTACTTCACCTTATTCTTCTTCTCTCAACTCACATCATTAAAACGTTTAGGTTTAGACAATAAATCCATAAGCAAAAATTCACTAATTCCTTCTTCATCAAAGGATTCATTTGTATCATTAGAGGAATTTCTATATTCTTGTGTATAAAAAAGTTTCTTTTTAAAATTTTCTCATTCTTCATTTTGTTATATTTGTTATTTTCTTTCAATTTAAAATTATTCTCTTCCTTCTTATATGGGAATTTTGAGGCATAGTGCCCTACTTTTCCACAACTAAAGCATTTAAATGGAAGTTTTCCCTTATACTTACGAGTTCCTTTCTTCATTGATCTCACAAACTTTGTTTGTTCTTCATCCGAGTCTAGACATGACAAATCTTGTTCTTCTATGTACTTCTTATCTTGTTTTAAGGATGCATCGCTTGCAAATGATTTTCATTTAGTAATTCGAATTTCATATGTTATTAGGGAACCAAGCAATTGATCCATTATTAGTTCTACAATATTAGACATTTCTTCAATTAATTATACCTTGGGATTAATATTGGCAAGTAATGATATTAAAATTTTTTGGACTATTGTAGACTCAATGTTTCCACCTAGGCCCTTCATAACATTGACAATTTCATCGACTCTAATCAAGAACTTAGCTATGCCTTCATCATAATTAATTGTTAAGGACTCAAATTGCATTCTATAAACTTGTAATTTATCCAATTTTACTTTACCATCTCCTTCGTTAATATTTTTTAGCTTATTCGACATTTATTTGGCAATATTACATTTCATTACTTTTATAAATTATGATTCAGTTAGCCCACTAAGGATGTCATTCATGGCTTTTGCATTTAATGTAAATTAAATCATGTATTTTTTCTTTCCTATTATAGGTACCATTCTCCACTACGGCCCAACAATGTGCACAAAATGACATTACATATGTCTTAATCCTTATTTTCCTGAGGGTATAATTAGTACCATTGGAAAAAGGTGCTTTGTTGGTTATACATCCTTCTTAACTGACCACTCTTATGCACTAGATCTTCCTTCCTGCTATTAGGTTGATACAAAAGGAACCAAATCTGATACTAATTGACGTATATGTAGTAATTACTAAGAGTGGGGTGAATTAGTAATTTTGTCTTTTAAATAACCAAATTCAAATTAGTTTAACAACTTGTAATATTTTCTATTGTGGTTAGCATAATTGTATATGTGTTCAACATTTAACAATGAATTCAAAAGCATACACACAATTAAGAAATTCAACACATGTAGACACTAGATATAGGTGGAATCCCATAAAGGGAGAAAACCATGAATATTTTACTGAAGTGATGTGAAGGAAAGCTCTTACTCTCTCTTTTACATCAAGTTTTTTGTAGGCTTCTACCTATAGGAGGATACTACCTCAAATTTATTCTGCAAACTAAAACTTGTTGGGAAGTTACCACTTCCTCTTCTACAAGCTCCATCTTTCTCTTTTTCACTATACTACCTGAAAGGAGACACCAATTTCCTACTCTAATTGCTTATGCAAACTACAAATTGTTGGGAAGCTACCACTTCCTCTTCTACAAGCTCCAACTTGCTCTTTTTCAAGATACTACCTGAAAGGAGATAACAATTCCCTACTCAAATTATAAATTAATTATGTTGCTTACTTGGTATATATCTTCTCCAAACTTAGCTTCTATCTTCTTTTTAGCTGCTTATCTCCTCTACTTCTCCTTATCAATTCTACTCCACTTTAGCTCCTCTTCCTCTTTTTCTCCTTACTAGGATATTCATGAACTTTCTCTCTTAGAATAATTCTCTAGATATTCTACCATTCAAAAATGCATCTTTTATATACAAGAATCTATGACTATTTGCATTCCATGAAGGAATTCAAAGTGAAGTCTTGCCTCTCTATATTCTAGGATTGTATGTATTCTACCTATTCTTTTCCATGTTTGGAACTCAAATTCAGAAAAATACACAAAATGTTTACAAAACTAAATAATCATAGTCTAACATCAATGTTTGCAAAAGATAAAGCTCAAGATTTTGTTCATTTTTTCTATAGAACATGGTGTTAGAAAATTATATATTACAGAGCAATGCAACACCTAAAATATTGCAAAAATATAAACACAGAAAATGCATAAAACAAGAGAGACACAGATATACGTGGTTCACCCAGTTTGGGCTACATCCACGGAGAAACAACCAGTCCTTCTTTTATTATATTATCTGGCAAACTGAAGAGATAAAACCTACATCAGATCTACTATAACTCCCTCTTCGCTCTCAATCTCCTCTCTCTTCCTCACTCAAAATACAGATATACATAAACACAATACAATTCTCTCATATATAGCGAGGGGTTGTTTTTTAGGGCAAAAAACCATAAATTAAACATAACTTCTACCGTCAGATCTTCACCTAATGAACGGCCCAGGTTGACTACAAAATTACAACATTTTACAAGGAAATTTTACATATATTCTTAGCTTTGGGGGGCACTGCCCCCGAAAGCCCTTGCCAGGGGGGGGGGGCTCCCAAAAGGACTCAACCACCCCTCCCTAGACCCCCCTGCAGTGAATATTTTACAGGGGGCATTGCCGCCCCATTTCGAACTGGGGTCCAATGTCGTGATACCTTTGAATACATAAGATAATCAGGCTCCACACCCAACACATGGATGATGGTTACCAACTAAAAATCTAGGTTGTGAACACTAATAATCAAATGTCAATTTGAGCTATAAATGTTAATAACCATGCTTTATTCTGTGTCTCTTCCCTGAATTAGGGAAAATAAAAAATTATTTTTCCAGATCTGTATTAGATTCAATTTTAATGACTTCAGAATCATCTATAATACTTCCATTATTGCCACTATGGTTATATGAATTAGATTCTAATATGGATTCTTATTCATGGGTTACATGGCTTTGATACAAGCTAGAATTGTGCGCTTCTTGTAAATGTTAGCTCATCATACCATATTGTAAACTGATGATTCTATTCAATGCGAACATCAAGTTCTTCAGACCTTGTTCTCAAGTTCTCATGTACCATATATTTATTTTGGTTGTAAGAAAAACACCAAATCAATGAACAATTAACTTTGAGAACATAGTAATTAGCCTTGCATACCACTGCAATCAATCTTCATTGATTCACATTGTCATCATAATTTCAATCCAAATTAATCAACCATTACACATTAAATCACATGGATTAGCCTTACACATCACATCACATGGGTTAGCCTTGCACATCATATCACTTTAACCAGCTTTGAGTCTTGCCTTCATCACTAAAATAAATCTTCAGTTGAAAAACAACCTTTGTAGCCATTTAACACTAATGCCAACATTACCAACACAAAGTTCTTTATTTTATGTATGCTTAGATATTAGTTTCATTTCATAATCTGATAGAATTCATTCATGCAGTCAGGTAGCCTGGGAAAATAATACATTCCATCCTTTCTACTGATGGTGTTCGTCCACTCCAACCAAAGACTAGGGTGTGAAATTTTGGTCCCATATTTTTCATGCATAAGTAGTAACTATGGATAAAAACACTGAATTATGAATTTTTAATTATTAATATTTTACATTCATATTATTTTTGATAGCCATAAAACTGAAAGTAGCACTAAATGAAATATGGCCAGGGTTATTTCCATTGTGAAGAGAGCCATATGCAATGGTAAAATACTTGTGAGAAGGAAATTGCATTCTGAATGTTACGTGATTGATGTTTCGATCCCTTCCATGGGATCATCACCAGGAGACTCAAAGCTTGATGGTGATCCCATAAAAGGGATTGGAATTTCGAGCATGTAACATTCAAAACAAATCTTCCTTATCAGGTTTTTATGTCCATGTTATTTAGGTCTATTCATTATGGCACATGTACAGTAGGAGTTTTTAATAGAGTTCGATTTAGAAATTTAAATTTTATCAATGAAAAACCTTTATCAAAATAATTCAGCATTACTAAAAAAAGGATGTGACCCTCATGCGCTTTTGAAATGCAAGAAACACATGCACAGTAAGAATTTTTAACAGAGTTGCATATAGAAATCTAAAACTTTATCATTGAAAATACTTTATCATTACTTAAAAAATGATGTGGCCCTCATGCACTTTGAGATGTAGGAAGATAAAGTTGTTTTAATGTGAGGACTTTACCTTTGTTCTCACTTTACGATAGAGTATTTAATAATGCATTTTTTTTCTTCAAACTCGATTTTTAATGAAAATTTCTTCTAAATTGGTTTTCCCTCTTTTCTTCAATCTTGCATTAAAATGAAAGTTATTATTATTTATTTAAAACAAGTTGTGAGGTTTGAAATTCATTATTGTGTTAATTTATACTATTGGATTTCCTTATAAAAAATGGTGCAGTGAGAATTAAGAATTATATATATATATATCTATATATATATATATATATATATATATATATATATATATATATATATATATATATATATATATAACATTTAAGACTTATATATATCACTTTAACATTTAATATTTGATATTTTTTTCCATTCAAAATTCTGAATTCATTATTAGCCATGTAAATTTAAATACAAAAATTCCTCAAAGCATTACTGAATTTCAAAATGGCTAGATAAACCTAAAAATAAACTTGAGTGAATTTGAGAGATTAGGGAGGGTGGACATATCTTTCTTCTTTTAACTTAAAGCTCTAAATTGTTTGACTAAATAAAGTTCTAGGATGTTTACAAAATTTTCAAGTTTAACATGAAATTCTAAGTTGTGTTTTACAAGAGTAGAACATAATTGGGAAATCATAAAATATTTGTAATCCTAAATTTTGAAATAAAAATTTAAAAGTATGTATTCATACATATAAGATTATCCAATAAATAATCTATAAAATTAAAAAAGTTATAACTGTTTTGTTTTAATATGAAGTTGTTTTCTTTTTCCTTTCACCAATAAATATGTTATTCATTTTTAATTTATGTATTTACTTATTATATTGTTCTTATTGATTGAGTATGTGTAAATCTTGCAAAATGACTGCTATTAGTCTCCTTAAGAAGGATAAATAGCAATTTTCAATTGGTCTCCCACAACATTCTAATCAACCATGTAATATTGAAAATGAAGTTGATACTCATCTACAAGAAGATGGTGATCATATAGTGTAGAGTTTGTTGAAAGAGAAAACCTATCAAAGAAAGGAAAAAAATATTCAAATATAAATGTATGAAAATATTTCCATGGGATTATGTTGTAAAATATTGTAATGGTAAAATGAAAGCATAAAATATTCTTGGTATTGGTGAGAACCAGTATTGCAGCAATAATGCTGCAACTCCTGGGCTGCCTACTTTACTCTTATCAACCCGGTAGTTTGTAACAAACTTGGAAGTGACGGTGCTGTATGTACTAGTTCTTACTGCAGGTTTTCACTTGGTCAGTTGGCGCAAGATCATTAGGAGCTCAAGCCAACTTCTATGGATTCCAGAAGAATCTCTATATGTGATGAAAGGAGAGAAAGACTACTCTACAGATACTATTCTAACTACAGAAAGGAGAAAGTCTAAAATGTAAAGCAAAACTAGTAAACCTAAATTAAACAACTAATCCAACTTTTGCAGAAAGCACTATGAAAACCATGAAAAGAATTACATTACCTATTAAAGGAAGTAAACAACATCTAACTAAGCTATTTCTGGAAGTAAATGAGCAAAACCGTCTTTTTTGATTTTTATGTATTTTTATGTGAATTTGACATGCATATAATTTATTGTGTGGGAATGTGGCAACAAATAGGTGGCATTGGAGGGTGGATTTTGAAGTTGAGAGGATGTAGGATGGTGTGGATGGGTCCTAAGAGGTCTTAGGAGGCCTTCGGGAGGCTTTTCCCACACTTTGCCTTCAAAAGAAAGCCTACAGGAGAATCTATAGGAGGACATAGGAAATCTACAGGAGGAAAACAACGTTCTACAAGAGGCCTATAGGAGGAGGCTGAGAGTAGTTTTCACTATTTTGAGGGTGTGAGAGTGGGTGAAAGAGATGGATGAAGGTTGGAATGAGGTGTTAGGGCACCTAGGGTCTACCAAGAATCATCAGGAGAGAGAAAGATGATTAGATTTGCTCAAGGAGAGAGGAAGAAAGACTATGGAAAATGTAGGAAACTAAGGCAGAATTAAGGGGAGACTTGGGAAACTTGTAGGGTATGGATCAGATGGAGGATGGGATGGATGATAGGTTGGCCTACTGCTAGAAGAGATCTGCTGCATAACAAAACTGATAGTCAACCAAGGAAATCAAGCAAGCAATGAAATGAGTGCATCTAGGAAAACAAATTTTTGCATCAAAATAGTCTAAACTTTGATCTATGGAAGGAAACAATGGTAACTTCTGCAAAAAATGAAAGCATGAAAGAATACTAATGTAAATAAATAAGTTAGCATGATGAAGATGTTCTGAAGAAAAGACTATTAACCACTAAAAAGCTGCAAACACTAGAAGTCCTATGAATGAGGAAAATCTGTGTTTTTGGGGAAGCAAGAGGGTCTTTGCCTCAAATCATGGTCCCAAAGGGAGGAAGAGAGGCCAAGGCACTATTACTAGCCTTTTGAATCTTTTCTTTATCACTTCTTAACCTGCTATAGAAAGCACAAATGGAAGCAAACTACTAAATCATCAAAAGCAACCTATTCCTAACCATAAAAGAAATATATCTAACAGCAACCTAATCTACAAATTGAAATAAAAATACAAATACAAGTAAAGAGGAGCTTGACTACCTACATTGGGCCCTAACCCAAGAGCTTCAACCCTCTGCGGTAACTTAGTGTTAGCTCAAAAATGATTCCATCTTTATTTCCAAAACAATAGCAAGATTACATGAAACTGTCACAAAATAATAAGTTCGAAGTTGGAGCAGAGTTTACATAAGAAAAAATCCAACAAAAAGCTAACCCTAGTGAGGCCCTAGGCCTCTCTACTTATACAAATGAAGCTATCAACAAATTTTTTAAAATTAGGGAGGCTTGGCTCCCAAAAATCTAGATAATCATCAGTCATCCTCCACTTGCTCGGGTGCCTTCTAGTGCATGACTTCGCTGCTTGTACTCTGAGCTGAATGAAGGGGAATTCGAAGTGAGGAGTAATAAATGAGGGTGATTCCCTCCTATAAGTCCTCTCCTTTGTCCACTGTAGGTTATTGCTGCCATTTGTCCACTGGATCCTTGACTTTGACCTCAAAATTCATCAATAATCTGCATTAAACACATGTTAGACCACATGGAATCATAACTAACTCAACTCACTCCATAAGCATAAATATAATTAGAAAATCATACAATAAGCTAGGATAATGGTTTATTTGACTAGATTAGGAAGTAAAATGAGCCCATATAGTTATGCATTTATGAGGCTCATCATCACCCCCTATTGAAAGTGTTGCTCATCCTTTAAGCAACTTAGTTCATCTCTTCCTCTTTTATGGCCTTGTTGGCCTCCCTAACATCCCAAGCCTCTGATGTGGTATCCTCTTCCTTGTCATAGAATCACGCCTTCCTTTCTATCTCTTCCAACTGCTCCTCCTCTTCTTCTTCTCTTTTTCCTTCCAGCATGCCTAACAACAGTGGGGGACTCAGTTTGAGGCCAATACAGTTGACCTTCAGCCTCTACATGGAGCGCTTGTACAATGGAACTCTTCTTAATGCCTCCTTCATCCTCATGGGGGAATGATTTTCCCTGATCTGTAGACTATGTGGCAAGGTGTTCCATCTCCTCATGAATGCATGCACACAGTCATCCCCGAGTAGCCTTTGCATATCCTCAAAGTGTGTAATGGCTTGTGCCTGATCACTTATATATCTAGGGGCAATCTGAGCATTATCGGCAAGTAGGTTATGTGTGCTGATGAGTGCTATGGGATCTGATGACTCAGCACTGATCATTAATGGCTCATTCTGCTCTTTTATCATCAACCTTCTTATTGATGTTGCCCTCAACTCTTCATGGTTCATCTATGATGCCATGGCCATTAGTTGCAGGTCCCCTAGCTTGTCATTTGGGTCCCACACATTCATGTATGTAAGGGCCATGTTATGTAGGTAGAATTCTGCCATCTCTGCCTTATCTTTTGATGTGCTTTGGTCACATAGGTCCATAAACTACCCGTAATCATGGAAAGGCATTGTGCCTCTTTGTGCCAAAGTCTTTATCTGAAATTTCAACCATTGGTCCTTGAGATATAGGCCATAGGATTTTTCTGGTGTTCAACATTGCAATTCCTCCATGGATAAGCTGGCCATGCATGCCAGCTGGGTCTCTTTCTCTTGCAGCTGCCTCCTTAGCAATTCATTTTCAGTTTCAAGGTGGCTTCTTGTAATTGCTTCCCTTTGTCTGATAGCACTCAACTCTCTACCCATTTCTCTGAGTTTGTTCTCCATATGGCCAATATCCTCAACTCCTTTGGATTTGGCTATTTGAATCCACCTATGTGTTCTTAATCTCTCTATCCCTAATTCAAAGAATAGTGGAATTGAAAATTTTTGTGGAATTATTCTTCCTACCTCAAGTAGATTATAGTATGAGGCAATACTAGGCTGGGGATTAGGTTCTTGTAGCTCTGTTTCTTCCTCCTTTACCTATGGCTGCCCTTCCATTTCCTTCTCAAGCTCTTGGGTCTCCTGTAGTTTTGATAGTGTCTCCTGTAGAACTGTCTAAGCCTCCTATAGGACTATTTTTGGGTCCTGTAGTTCTACCTCTTCTTTCCATGTGGGAGATCCAGGAGTCCCCCTTTCATATGTGATAGGTCCCTTGGAAGGGGATTCTTTTCCTTGAGTAGTGGGTGAATCTTCAATTGTAATTGGCACTTTTGAAGAGGGATGAGGTTTGCATGTTTTGATTCTTGTGCTCTTCCTAACCCTGAAATACATGGAGGCCTCCCTTTTCCTCTTTTGTTTTGGCTTGATTGGTGTATAGAGGGTAGTGAGAGCAGCTGCTGCCTCTCTTTCTGGAATCTCAGGGGACACTTCTCCTTGTTCTGTCTTTTCTACCTCTTTCTCTCCTCCGTCTGTCTCTTTTTCTGTCTCTATTCCTTCATGCTCTCTTTCTTTAGCTTTCTCCTCATCTATCTTAGTTTCTTCCTCCTCCTTTTCTTATTCTACTAAGTCACTAGTTGGTTCACCTTCTCCCCCTTGCTACTCTTCCTCTTCACTGCCAGTAGGACTGATATCATAGGTTAGGTTCTTTATGTCATCCTCAGCTCTCATGTTTCGGAAGATTTCCCATGTTATAGGGAGTGTAAATACATGGAGAGATTCTTCCACTAAAATTTTAATTAACCCATGGTGAGCTAGCTGCTCTGAATTTCCTGCTTGAACCTTAGTGCTGGAGTCAATGAGGGACTGCATGAGGAAGTAGGGGATGCCTAGCTTCTGAGGGGCTGGAGTGTCCATGGCATACCTTAATTCATGAAGGATTCTAAAGTGGTAACCATACACAATGCTATAACTCCCTCACAGGAAATATATTTGATTATTTGGTAGCTAACATCATCCCAAGGATATGGTATGCTAGCCCTTCTAATGCCATTTTTATCCTCTACAGGGGTTTCATTGTTTTGGAAAATGTTTTTCTTAGCAGCCTGGCTAATTGGTTTCTCATCCTTACTCCAAGGCAGACCAAGAGGAAGGGTAGTGACTCTAGTGATAAATTCAAGGGTTATCTCCATGGAAAGACCTCTAAAGGTGACAGTGGCATGTGTTCTTGAGTGAGGGACCAGAGAGTGGGAAAATTCTTGGGCAACCTCCTCATCAAACCCTCAGAATTTCTAAAAACGTTTGTCTAATTTTCCCTTGTGAAGATGTCCACTACTTGGGGATGTGCATGGAGCGCGGAGGAGTTGGTGGACTCCTTCCTCATAAATCCTCCTGTCATTTTTTTATATTCTTTTGGGAAACCAAATGTGGAAATGGATACAACAATTTTTGAGAAAAACAAAAACAGAAGAGACTGCGTTTTTTTTTTAAATGAGCAGAAATTCCTTTCTGTATTTCCTCCTCCTAAAGGGTTTATCTTCTCCTCAAATTGAAGCCATTACTTTCATATATTGATATTCAATGGGGGCATGCATCGAACCTACCTCCTTAGACTAAAAATCGTGCTAAAACCCATGTTTTCTCCCTTCAAACAACTCACTACCCCTCCTGTAGAAGCCTGTTGTCCCTCCTGTAGAATTCCTATAGGTGATCCTGTAGAACCTGTAAGTGCTCCTGTAGAAAATGCCAAGAGAAGGAATACGGGAGAGATCAATGGAGAACTATGGTTACGAGGCTGTGAGGGCACAAAGAAACTGCTGTAGTTGAGTTTGGAGGAGAGAATGAAGCGAAAGGTGGTGAGAGTGCTCAGAGAGGAGTACTTATTTCCCTTTATGGATACTTTCGGTGATGGAGGGTGAGCTGGCAGAGTATACGTTGGCTATATTCAGATCGTTGGTCCCCACCTACCTTGTCATCATGGCCCCTCCTCGTAATCATCCCTCATGATTGCATTGGAGTTCACATTTCCTCCACTACTCGTCCTTGACATCTTTCTTGAGTTGACTCTGTGCATGTGTGGGTGACATCTTCGGATGAGTCGAGTCAACTAGATGAAGGTGGCCAAGTTAACTAGCCACCTTTCCCTCATTCAACCTCAACCATCTTGTTACTTTTGCATTCCTTCTAATTACACAAATGAAAACAGAGGAGCGGGTTAGTTACTTACCTGAGATCCGAATGTATTTGCTATGAGGTGTTGTGGTTCTCTCTCTCTGCTGCATGCCTTTATTTCTTTTGATGCATGTTGTCTGCTTGCTGATGTGTGGTTGTGTCTTGTGCAGGTTCTTCTCTAGCTGGATCTAAGCTTCAGGTGTCTTCTTCAACCTTCATGTTTGCACTCTCTTGTTGTTGATGCTGGATTTTAATGGGATCAGCTGCTACAAGAATTCCTACAGGAGCTCCTGTAGCTGCTTCTCCCCTTGAAACTTCAGCTTCTTTCTATGCTTGGAGCTGTGAGGATGATGCCAGAGATGTAGATAGAGATGGAGAGGTAATAGGTAGGCTTCAAGTGAGGTGGATGGTCCTATTTCCTTTCTTATTTTTTTTGTTTTTTTTTTTTCTTGAAAAATTGTTTTTTTTTTTTTCTTGGACAGGAAGAAGAATGATTCTTGGGGTTGTGATGCATTATTGGAAATGGTGGCAAGGAGGGTCAAAGACTATAGGAGGGTTTATAGTTTATTCTCGAAGCTTCCCTATCCCTCAAATTTCCTTTTATACCCATTTCTGGCTCTCTGTAATTCCCACAGGAGCCTCCTGTAGAAAACACAGTTTTTGAAAAAGAAGCATAGTGAGGTGAAAGAAATTCCAAGAATGATGGAGAAAGGTGTGGGAAGGTAGGATAGGTGTTTGTGTTGGTTTCAGGGCTCCCTTAGTACCTTCTGCTACTTCATGTAGTCCTCCTGCAAACCTGCAATGCAAATGAAAATTCATTTTTCTTTTTCTCTTTTTCTTTTTTTGGAAAACAACAAGGGTGCCTTTGGGAGGTTTTCACCCTAACTGCTTGCCCTGGGCACCTCCAAGGGAGGTTTTCACCCAGGGATCTTATTTACCTCTCTTTTTGGACATCACTAGGCCGCCTCAGAATAGGTTTTCAACCCAATTATGGGACTCAAGAGCCTCATGGAGGTTTTCACTTGAGTCCTTTTTTTTTTTTTTTTTTCTTTTTCTTCAATGAGTGGGTGAAGTGGAGGCTAATACATGCACCACTACCATCACTGTCTTATTCAAATATTCAATGAAATCTCACTTGGAGAGGGGTTTCTTGTAGACTTTCAACCAGTGTCCATTGACAACCATGGGGATGGCTTCATCATCAATGGTTCTGATCAGAACTGAACCATTGTCATTGCATTTCTCCACAGTGTGGGGTCCCAACCCTATTGTCCTTAACTTTCCCTTGAAATATTTGTATCTTGAATCATAGAGTAGTGCCCAATCTCCCTCTTGGAATTGCTTCTCCTTGATATTTTTTTCATGCCATATTTTTCTCTGAAGCTGAACTACCTTTGTATGGGGAAGGGCCTGAATTCTATGTTCATCCAATCCATTGAGCTGAAGTAATATTTCTCTCTGTGCATGGTTGAGGTCTAGGTCCAGCTCATAGGTTGTGAACCTTGTGGTGGTATTCCATGTTTTGTTGTAGGCCCAAGTGGCCTCAACTAATCTATTTGCCCAGCCTTTTCTGCTGCTAATCACTACCTTTGTTAGGAGCCCTTCCAATGCTCTGTTAGTGACCTCCACCTGCCCGTTGGCTTGTGGATGGTAAGGGGTCAAAGTCCTGTGCTTGATTCTATGATGTATGAGCAATTCTTCAATCAAATTGGAAGTGAACTAACTACCTTGATTTGTGACCAACTCTCTTGGATACCCAAACTTGTAGAATACATTCTCTCTCAAAAATTCAGCTACTTTTTCCTCTGTCGCCGCTTTGATTGGTTTTGCCCACTTTGTCAGGTAATCAGTGCACACAATGATGTATTGTTTCTGCTTTGAAGGAGGGCTGATAGGCCCCACAAATTGCATGCCCCACTTCTCAAATGGTTCAAAGGTCTCTTGAGGTTGCATGGGCATCTCATCCTTTGGAGTAGGTTTCCCCATCCTCTGACACTGATCACACTAGCTGCTATATCTCCTCACATCTTGATGAAGAGTGGGCCAGTAGTAGCCTACTTGCAGTATCTTGAAGGCATTTCCTTTTGCTGCGAAATGACCTCCACAAGGCCTGTCATGACAGGTCAGGAGGATGTCAAAGACTTCCTCCTCCCTGAAACATCTTCTCAAGATCTGATCTAGGCCAATTTTGAAGAGATTGCCCCCAATCCAGGTGAAACAGGTGCTTTTCCTTACTATCTTGCTCTTCTCTTTTGAGAATAGGTGTGGTGGGAACTGTGCTGAAACCAAGTAGTTTTCTAGATCAGCAAACCATGGAGAGAGTAATAAGATAACAAACAGATGTTCATCTGGCATTTGGTCATCCACCATTCCTTCTTCACCTACAGGGAAATTTACTCTAGAGAAAAAGTGAACAACAACATTTTCTTTACCAGGATTATCAATAATGGTCAAATCAAACTGCTGTAGTAAAAGCAACCATCTAATAATGTGAGCATTTACATTGAGTTTGTTCATTAAATATCTAATTGTAGCATGATCAATGTGTGAAAATTTTTGATAGCTTATGATATAATTTTTGAATTTGTTTAAGGAATGCACGACAGCTAGGAGCCCCTTCTCGATCACTGTATATTTTAACTCTACCTTAGACAAGTTCTTGCTTATAAAGTACATGGAATACGATAAATTTTCATCAATTTTTCCTAAGGCTACTCCTATTGCTTTTTTCGAGGCATCTGTGTGAATGTGGAAAGGTAGGGTCCAGTTTGGGCCTCCCAGAATTGGGTTAGTCACGAGCTTTCTCTTCAAGTTATCTAGGGCTTCTTGACAGTTTTCTAACCATATCAATTCGACATCTTTACCTAAGAGGCTAAACAAAGGAGAGGCTATCTTGTTGAAATCTTTAATGAATCTCCGGTAATACGCAAGTAAGCCTAGGAAGCTTCTGACATCTCTCACTTTTTGAGGAGGTGGGACACTTTGGATGATGGAAATTTTGTTGGGGTCCAGCTACAATCCTTTTTGAGATATTGGATGACTTAGCATGGTCCCTTCAGTCATAAAAAATTCACTTTTTTCTGGACTGAGGGATAGGTTCATCTCAATACACTTGTATATAACTTTTCCTAGATTAGATAAAGATTCCTGAAAGTCAAAACCATGAGTAAAGTCATCCATGTATATCTCTACTGAATCATGAACTAATTTAGAAAATATACGTAGTACCGCTCCTTGGAAAGTGACTGGAGCGTTACAATAAACCAAGAGGAAGGACCCGGTATGCAAAGGTACCCCATGGACAAGTGAAAGTGTTCTTATCTTGGTCTTTTGGGCTGATTTGAATCTGATTGTACCCGTTAAACCCATCTAGGAAAGAGAAAAACTTTTTCCCTGCCAGACCATCTAACACTTGATCTATGAAAGGTAAAGGAAAATGGTCCTTTTTAGTGGCTTTGTTCAATTCCTGATAGTCGACACAGATTCTCCACTTACCATTTTTCTTGGGCACTAGCACCAAAGGAGAGGCCTATTCACTGTTAAAGATGGGATAGATGAATCTTGCATCAAGCAATTTTTGTAGTTCTTCCTTAACAATATGTTTAAGTGTTGGATTCATCCTCCTTTCAAGCTACCTGACTGGCTTGCAATCCTCCTTGATATATATATGATGAGTGCATACTGAAAGGTGCACTCCCTTCATCTCCTTATAACTCCAAGCGAAGGCATCTAAGTGTTTTCTCAGCAAGCTACACAGTTCCTTCTCCTGGAAAGTGGATAGGGATGGATTGATTTTCAAGGTTCTTTTTGGGCCGAACTCTATATTATTAACATAGAGAGGAGTGGATTTGGCCACACAGAGATTAGTTGAGGGGTTGTATTGGGTTTATTTTACTATGTCCTCTAATGGTGATACACTGGGAGGTGGATTTTAAATCAGATTTTCAATCATGTCATCCTCATCTTGTAGTTTCCCTCCCATGGCGATTTCTAATGCACAAAGCGATGCAGAATAGACTTCATCATCATCTTCCTCCTACAACCAAAGAGGTAGATCATGTTCTAGCAAGGGTCAGGTAGGAGGATATAGGATTAACTGCTTGGACATATGCCCATTCTTTATGGTGATGTTCCTAGCTTGACAGCTGATGTGGGCGTCTTCAGTAGCCAACTAGGGTCTTCCCAGAATGAGAGGATACCCAGTGAGCTTTGCCTTTGGCTGGAGAACTAAGAAATCAGTAGGGTACTCCCAAGAATCAATGGAGACCATCACATCTTCCACAATCCCCTCAGGGGTCATGGTGGAGTGGTCTGCTAGCTGTAGCACGGTCGTGGTCTTCCTCAAGGAGCCTTGGAGGTTGAGTTTGAGCATTGTGTCTTTTTTCATCACATTAATGGTAGCTCCTAGATCAATCAAGGTGTGTGGGATCATGGTGCCATTGATGTGGACATCAACTACTGGGCTTCCAGGGTCCAGATATTTTGGACAGATTACCTACCCCAACATCAGGTCAGACAGTTGCCCTATGACATTGATGGTTGGGGCATCTCTCTTGCGCCTTCTTGGATGTGTAAAGCACTTCTCTTTGATCAACCTATTATAGATAAGCACATCTTTTATGGCATGGAGAAGTGGTATCTTCCCACATAAATGTTTCAATTCTCCTAGGAGTTCAGTTTCTTCTGGGGTAGGCTGGACTGTTGCGGATAGTCTCTCAGGAAAGGGTGGATTTTCTTTAAGTTCGCTTTCCTCTTTATCTTCCTCAACCTTGCTAGGTGGAGGCTAGCTATTTGGGAGAACTTTCCCAGATCGCAAGTTAATTTCTTGAATCTCCACAGCATAAGTCGGGCATGAAGGTTCCCCACTATACACTTGCTGAGCCTGTCTATTGTTCGGGTTCATATTTGGCTAGGTCGGCATTTGGGGTTGCTTTGGTGGAGCAGGAGGTAACGGTTGTGGTTGGGAAGGTGGTGGAGGCAAAAGAGTGGGAGGAGAGTTTTATTGGGGCCTCCACCCCTGATGAGATGCATTCCACTGAGGCTGCAGTTGAGCATAGGATTGAAATGAATGGGTGGCTGGTTGGGCATGATATGGAGATGTGAAGGACCAAAGAGGAGGTGTGGACAAGGAAGGATGATCAGGGGGGCCCAAAGAAGTTCTAGAAGTGACTTGGTTGGGGTTGTAGTATGCCTGAGATGACCCTTGCATCCCCTGCTGATATGGTCTAGGTCCATGTGGACTCCTTTCGTTTATGTAATAGAGCTATTCAGTGACTCCCTTAGCCCCTTGATATACAACTTTAAGTCTGGGTAAGGAAGGGCACTTGCCTGTAGAATGATTTTCTTCATAGAATGAACAAACCTCTATAGACTTTAGTGGGCATTCATTCCTAGGATTCCTCCTGGTGCATCTAGGGAAAAAAAAGGCCAAATACCTCTCTGCTTCCTCTTGTCTCCTTTTGATATGTAAGGTATCCATTTGCATGGAAAGATTCTACAACATCTCATTCTTGAAGTCTTCTAGTATGGTTGGGTAGCGAAAGCCCCGTGAAACGAGTATGGGGTGTGAAACCTGAAATTTTGGGTAATATTAGGGTAAAGGACTGCATAGAAAGTGCGGAGCACAAGCTATAGGAGCTTGAGTCAAAGGGTAGTCTGCCTGAAAATATTGTAAAGAAATAGTAATAGAGTTGGTGTATGGTGGGATCGCGGACCAAGGGAAAGTATAAATAGCGTGAGGCTCTATGAGGGAAAAGAAATTCAATTTGGATTTTTGGCCTGAATATGTAATGGGTGGATATTTTGAGAGCAATTGTAAGTCTGAGTTGAGGGAGTAGGGTAGAAGGTAGAGGCTCTGTAGCTATGTGTGTAGAGGTGTGGAAAGTCTCCAGCTGTGTGCACGGACCCCTGCAGCTGAGTGCTTAGGGTGGATTTGGATGTATTGTTGAAGATTGGTAATAAAGATAAGTTTCTCCTGAATTTTGTGTTGATTGCGAATTTACTCTTTTATGATAAATGAACTATTACGATTTCTGAAATAGCTACAGTTGAATACATGTGAACTAGGTTAATCTTGATGCATGAAGTAACCAAAAGTAATAAATGTTTGCTTAAAGACCATTTTAACTTGATCAAACCAGTAATAAGTGATTCAATCTGTAATAAGCATGATAAGGTTATTCCGATTTGCGCAGATATGGTGTAGCACGAGGTTGCAAAATAGCACGCGAGATCCAAACCACATCCAAGACATCCCCACAGTGAAAGACCTAGTTCCAGCACCCTCCCCTACTACCTTGGGTGAGACCTCAGTCCGCGCTTCGGGGGCTGTTGCTGAAAGGGCCAGTAGCTGCGGGATTTATTTGGCTAAATAATTCTTTTGAACCTGGGTCAAGTCCAAATAAGCCAACAAATGGTTCCATTGTTGGTACCAGGATCTTCATAAGGGGTGTGTAATGTGGGAACACTGGAATCCTACAAAGAAAGAGCTCGAAGATTGTTGGGATCTGAAACTCCACAAGTTTGTGGTTCAGGAAAATACAAACTCACAGATATCAGAGGGACAATGGTTGGATCGCTATATCCTCATGGACATACATGAGATCTTCTTTGTAGCATTCCTAATAGAATTGTATGAGTGGATCACAAATTTAGCTGATAGCGTGGGAAGGTGTAGATTAGACAAGCCGATAGTGTGGACCCCAAAACTAGTGCATAGACTAGAAGCCACTAAAGACAAACTCATGAGCGCAGTCGATCACTGGGTAGATCGAATCATTGGGGGATTTATCACTGAATTCACAATATATACCATTGTAAGCTACAATGAAGAAGAGAAGAAATTTCTCCAAGGACTGCGGGGTCGATACATCAGGTCATTAAACACTTGGATTAATATGCTCTTGTGTGAAAAACAGATTATGCGCATAAATTAATGTCTGGGGTAACACGAAGTGGAAGAGGGTATCAAGGAACGGGAGGAGTAGGGAACAGTCCTCTGATTTCTATCTCACAGGAAAGCGAGGAAGATCTTGCTAGGTTCTTGCCTAAAAGCGCACTCTAGTTGATTACAGAATGCCTTCCACTGATGCCACCTCCATCTATGCCATCATCCCCATCACCTAGTTCATCCACACCACCTCCTCCACCTCCTCCTAGAACGGGGATGGTGGCTGCAGTTAAGTTACTGACCTTTCAAGGTACAGGGAATGAAGATCCAAGCTCATTTTGGTTTTTGATAAACTCTGTATGGGATGCAGAAGGTATAACGGATGAAAACATCAAAAAGGCTACGCTTGTCAGTGCACTCCAGGATCGCGTGTTGAAATGGTACATAAAACACTCAACCGACCACCCGAACAAAGGACTAGCAGCTATACATGATGCGCTTAATAAGGAATTTGGCCAACCAAAGTCTGAAAACCAATCGGTCATTGGGTTCAAAGAAATAACAATGTTGCCTAGTGAAACACCGTGGGATGTGGACCAAAGATTAAAGAGTACCATTCGCGAAGCTAATATGATGTTGACTGATGGAAAACATTGCACGTGGTTTATGGCATCGTTAACACCCCATCTAAGGATGGCTCTATCACAACAGAAGATCTCAACCCAGGCTGAGGCACTAGAGACAGCAATGAGGTTATACGCAACCCCGATACTGGACCCAGGGTTGGGAGTTCAGCAACTCCACGCGCAACTTCAGAACTTAAGTTTGGAAGTACAAAGCTTGAAGCAAGGAAGAATGCCTCGATTAGGGGTACAACAGGAGGCACCATGTATTAAATGCAAAAGCCACACACATGACAAAGACCATTGCCTAGTCTTCACGAACTATTTGGCGGGGAGAGGCCTGATGCCATTAAAAGTGGAAGTCCAGACAGGAACAAATTCCATGCCTGTGCTCTAGTGCACAATATTCCAGGAGGGAGGGAAACATGCAACAGATAATTGACATCTATTATAGAAGTATACCTAGACCTCACAACAATTATATTGCAATTTTTGTTGATTAGTAGGACACGATGAGCGAACGTGTCGAAGTTATGACTTAATGATGGAATGGACCCCAGCTAACTGGGTACAAGCTAAAACACGAGGAGGATTTCAAGGACAAGGTCAGGGAAGATGATGGGGACTCGGCCGAGGTCGCAGACAGACAACTTGTTATAATTTTGGTGAACAAGGGCACTAACCCAACTAGGCTCTTATATCCTTATTGCAAATAGTTCAATCACAAATTGGTAGATTGTCCAACCTTATTGGCTCAATTGAGTGAGAAAGGGGTGCTTCAACCCCCGCCAACCCAAAATGTCTAGATGATGCGTGCAAAACCATGTGAAGAGGACAATAGTATAAGTATGGTATGAAGGAGCGGCGCAACGGTAGGAGGAAACAATGGTGGGGAGCGAGGCGACCCACCTATGAGGAACCCTACTGTTGAACTAAGGCAGGGAATGGCAGGGCCAACCGGAGACCAACTAAACTTCGTGAAAGCCGCTATCTCAGGTGGGAAGGACCAAACGGAAGCCAAAATGGACCCTTACATGATCCACTCCTTTCTTAGCACATGCATGAAATTTCTGCGGAATCATAAGGCTGTCCAAGAGTTACAGGAATTGATTACCAGGAGCGCCGAATTCAGCGAACCCCAGGTAGTCCTGAGGATAGGACGACATGCCTTAACACATTGGTTGAGAAATGAGAATGATGGCGCACATAGGAGATTATGAAATGGACCAATTCATCTTGGATTTAGGATCGGATGCAAATATACTGCCTAAACAAACTTGGGAGCGTATAGGCAAGCTCGTACTACAATGGGCCCCGATTCAACTACGAATGGCTAACCAACAAAAAATCTTACCAATGGGTTGATTGCAAAGGGTGACGTGGATATCGATGGTTTAATGACCCAGACCGACTTCGAAGTCATAGATCTTATCGCTGATGGCAATCATTACCTTTATTTTCTCGAGATTGATTGGGCCTTCGACATGAAAGGAATCATCAACTTGAAAAGGTGCATGATGACTTTCGAAAAGAAGTCACTTCGCGTAGTAGTTCCACTGGACCCAGCGGAAGGGGAGCGCTACACAGAACCCATCCACGACGAGGAAAATAATGATGAATTGGATTGCATTTATCAGATAACGGTGCAGAACCCCGGTTAGATGCATTACAACAACAATAGAAGAACCTCATGGGAACGTGAGAGTATCTGCACTATCGATTCTAAGGAGGAAATGGAGCGCTGGCTGAATGGATTGTAGGAAGTTACAACACTCAACTGTAATAGTGTGACTCAATCGGCACGATGTGAAGAAAGACAACACCCGAAAGAGCAGGACGTGACCACTGAAGACTAGGTCACATGTGTAGTACAGGAACTGCCTAGTGCATTAGCAGACAGGGTGCACACACTGATAGAAGGGTAGGGGAAGCTCAGATACATGAGAATGTTTTGACTTCGAATTGGAAGATATGCGCGGCGGTTAAGTTGGCACAAAAAGATAGCAGGAAGAATACAGCTGTATGATGGATGACCGGCACCTCAAACAGACCAGAGTGGACCATAGGATCATCAAGCTAGCGAGAACCTCCCCCATACGGCCTAATCAAACACTATAGGTGTAGCTTCTCCCACCAGAGATGGCATCCGCGATATGGTTCAGCAATTGTGGGCTGCCATTCGACGTGCAAAACAACGACTTGATGAGTTGGAACAAACTGAGGCCCGAATCCATGACCACAGTATGAAGTTGGACAAAGCCATTGAGAAACTTCAATTAGAAGTGGCCACCCTAGATGACGAAAAGGAATGGCCCAAGGAAACCAACATGGCTGGCTTTCCTACCTTGATACGGCTGCACCAGAAGTGACAAGGGCGCGCACACCATAATTTCGTGATAGAAGTAGGAGGATATCTAGGGTGCTCGTGACCCGGGTCAGTGAGGAACTGGGGGACCCACAGGAAGGGTTTTCCCTTCTGACTATTTGTCGAAGGTTCAGTCCCAACACCCCAAGTAGTTGGAAGAGGGTGCGTGACTATAAAATAGGCTGCTATACAATGGCGTGATATGACCACCGACCCCCTGCAGAAACCACATCTGCGACCTTGCGGATTCACGACTGCAAAGGAAAGATGGAAAGTGACCATTGAAGATACTGGTCATGATGTGATGGCACATTTAAAGCACCATGAAGTGGGAAGTAGGCCAGTAAGGCAAAAGCATAACCACCCAAGTCACATTTATGAGCTACCACAAAAAAAAGCCGCTGATTTCCAAGTTCAAACGATATATAAACAAAGTAAAGGTCACACCACCATGTCATACTATTCTGCAAGAGAATTGGTCCATATTGCCTACATCATAAGAACCGAGGAAGTTGAAAACAGTTTGTGGTTTCAGGCAGTGCCGCGCCATTACAATGATGTAATCTTGAAAGCTAAAAGGCCTACCACCGATAGTCCACAGCCAGAGTCACCGTAGGAAGCAGAGCACTCTAAATCCCCATGGATGCCGAAGACCAAGAAGAAACCTCCACTCCCAGAATTAGTTCGGTGGTCGCCATGACACCTGTAGGTTGGCAAGTCCACAATGAAGGAAAAAGGTAAAACTATTATCATCAATAGTGAGGAAGAAACAGAAGAGTCTCCCATAAGGATCGAAGAGGACATCTCTGAGGAAGACCCTGTATAGCTGGTGCGATGACCCAAGTATATGCCTCCAAGTAAGGGGACGAACAAGGTACCCACAAACCTGGACGAATTCAGTAGTATAATCACTACCCCTTCTCTCCCGAAAGACATCCCAGTAGAAAACTCAGTGGTTGGCTGTGTCGCGACGATGAAATTCGACGATTGCAACCTTGCAGATCGAAAAAATTTCCTCATCTAGCGACAGATGCCTTAATGGACCACATGATAGAAGGCATGGTGAGCACTTTACAACCAAAGCAGTGGCTACGAAAGGTGGACGAAGCTGGATTACTTTGTCTCCTGGCAATTCCGCACTATCTCTGGCCCCCTATTACTATGTTAGTCATCAAGCAGTTGCTCTGTCAGGTGCACAAAGATACACTATGGGTTCATAAACCCATCTGTATCATAGAAAAACTTGTTCACCGAGTCTCACACCTACCCTGCGCCAGATAGAACCCTCGGGAAATTATGGCCAAAAGTAATGATGTAGGAATGATAGAATGACTAAATAAAAAATATAAGCTCACCAAGGGAACATGAGGGTACGTCATTGACAGTATCTCCGACAATGCAGTCCAGGTGGCGACTCAGTTGTTGGTAGGAAAAGTAATGAGGAAATGTTGGAGCTCTAAGGTCTCCACCGTAGCTATTGCACTGGCTGAAGAATGTGCCACTGGTGTATGATTTAATTGGTCATAGTCTCTTTGTGAAGAATTTCTAGCCAATTGTCGATAAGTCCAATAAGAAGGCAAGCTATTCTATTATGCGTGGCTGCTACTATCCCTCATGTTGGTCAATACTGTGTTGCCTGAAGATAGCCAGTTTCTTGTTTTAACCCCAGAATGGTCGAAAGCCGTGTAGTATGCGTCCCTCTGGGCGAGGACGCAAGTAGAATTCAGGGTATTAAGATCTTTTGGGTATTGATGGACACGACTATGCATTAGTGGATCAATGCATTACCACGCTTAACAAATGAAGTCTATGAGAGTATGAAGCACATTGTGGAATTCAAAGCAAATATGCATCATGTCTACGTCTGGGTGTAGAAGGACCCAACCCAGACATGGACCCCTCTCCAGTTCATTGTCATTAATGATGTTGTTCGTAAGATTGTCGAGGCTTGGCGAGGACCCACAGCAGTGGAACGAGATGAGGCTACTATTTAGAAACAAAAAGAGGCAGCTAAGCCCACTGCACAACAGAAGAAGAATGAACAGTATGCTACAGAGGTTAAGGCAGCGCGAGAGGAAAAACTCGCAGCAACGGGAAAACTAGTACCAAATGCGTAGACATTAGCAATGGACAAAGGAACTTAGAAGGAAACCGCTCAGCTGACCGCAATAGATATGTTGTCCACTACTACGGGTACCCCACTAAAGCGATTAGCCACACTTGAGCTACAGAAGTCATGAAAGAAAGAAAAAGCATCTAAGGCCTATAGTGAAGTTACCACCCTAATGGAGGCAATATAAATGACATTAGAAACATCATTCGTGAAGCTACTCAGGAGGTAGTCGATGAGGCTATGTCAGAACAAGCACATTGTGTTGGGGGAGCTCCGGACACAGTTACGCAAATTGGGATCAAGAATTACATAGGTAGGCCCTGGCATTTCTACAGAAGCCTCCTATATGACAGCTACAGAACCATTGATCAAAGCCCAGGTTGCTCAGTCTACTCCGATTCTAGCAGGTGCATTGGTGACCAACCAACCGGAAGACCGAGCAATACTAGAACGACTTACTGCATTGGGACTGAACGTGGCTACACTCCCACGTGATAGTTTGCAACAACTTCATGACATCACCACAATTGAACTTCGCACAAGGGCCGGCTGTGCCAACCAGATACTCCAAGAGTAGAGAATTAATATTGAACAGCTACGGCTCCAACGCGATGAAGCAGTCACCCAAAAACAACAGATCGAAAAGGTAGTAGCGGACACCTGTTTGAGTGATCAGGTGATAAATATTACAGGGGACTTGCCCGTTGAAGCACAGATTCGTATGTTGGCTACGGAGTTTCGAAGGACCAAGGAATAGGCCGCATGGCTGCAGCTCGAACTCAGTGCGCAGATCGCAGAATTGAAATTGCAGGTCCCACCACCAATGCCTTCAGAGGTAGTAGTATAGCGCTAGAACATTATTGATATGGGGCACATGATGCTTGCACGGTCACTCGAAGAATGTGCCGAGTTTTTAACGTATCTCTTAGGTTTGATCTTCAACTTGTCTTGACGATGAACCACACTAGTTGGTTCGAAACGTGTTGAAAAATGGTTTTTTATCTGATTTTGCTGAAATTATTCTCTCAAACATATTATGGATTATAGAAGTCTCAACTCTATAATGTATCGAGTTGCTAACTCAGTCGATTGATGTGTTCACTATACTTCAGAAAGATCCCACACTCCGCAGGTTGGAAGTAGAGGTCCACGAACTTCAGCATGCTTATGATCAGCTTCGGGGAACTGCGCAGAATGTTGCTATCCCGCAACGATTGGATAAGACGAGGGAGGTGCAGGACATGAAAATCCAAGTTGAAGCAACAAGACAGAAGGAAGCATTGGTGAGAGCTCGTATCTAGCCATGGTTGGATGAGGCATTTATAGTTTCCACCACCATAGAACATAAGGTAACACACATGAAGGTCCAATGCACTAGGATGGAGACAGCCAAGACAGGGGCATAAATCTCAGTACCACAGGTGGAACGATGCAGCGCATGATGAAAGAATTTGCTACTAGTACCAGTGACGCACGAAAGTTGTTGACTGATCTCCATGCAAAGATGGACGCACCAGCTCAGTGACTTGGGACGAGTCACGATGATTGCTTTGGGGAACTGTTGGGTAGCGAAAGCCCTACGAAATGAGTATGGGGTGCGAAGCCCAAAATTTTGGGTAATATTAGCGTAAAAGAATCTGTGGAAAGTGCGGAGCGCGAGCTATAAGAGGTTGAGTCAAAGGGTAGCGCACCCAAAAATATTGTAAAGAAATAGTAATAGAGTCGGCCCGCGGTGGGATTGCGGGCCAAGGGAAAGTATAAATAGAATGAGGCTCTATGAGGGAAAAGTAGTTCAGTTTGGATTTTTGGCCCGAATATGTAATGGGTGGATAGTCTGAGAGCAATTGTAAGTCTGAGTCAAGGGAGTAGGGTAGAAGGTAGAGGCTCTGCAGCTGTGTGTGCAGAGGCTTGGAAAGAACGCAACTGTGTGCACGAACCCCTACAGCTGAGTGCACAGGGTGGATATGGATGTATTGTTGGAGATTGATAACAAAGATAGGTTTCTCCTGAATTCTGTGTTGATTGCCACTTTACTCTTTTATGATAAATGAACTATTATGATTTCTGCAATAGCTACAGTTGAATACATGTGAACTGGGTTAATCTTGATGCGTGAAGTAACTGAAAGTAATAATTTTTTTCTTAAAGACTGTTTAACTTGATCGAACTAGTAATAAGTGATTCAATTTGTAATAAGCACGATAAGAGTATTCTGATCTATGCGGATCTGGTGTAGTGCAACGTTGCATAATATTGCGCGAACCCCAAACCACATCTAAGACTTCCCCAGGGTGTAGAAACCTGGTTCCAGCACCCTCCCCTGCTACCTCGAGATAGACTTCAGTCTATGCTTCAAGGGCTATTGCCGAAAGGGCCGGTAGCTACGAGATTTGTTTGGCTAGATTACTATTCCAAACTTGGGTCAAGCCCAAATAAGCCAACAGGCATGTTTCCAATTTATCCTTTAATGGATGAGTTAGAGGAAGATGTACTGGCTATGGGTTGACTCCCCCTACCTTTCTTCTTGGCTACTCTAGAATGGTTTCTAAAAATAGTCTTTATGTCCTCATAGGACAGTTGGTAGATGTCTTCCCCGGCAAGTAGATGGAGGGTGTCTAAAAGATCTTCCTGAATTCCCCTTAGTAGGACTAGATTCAGAGACTCAGGGTCAAGTGTACACCCAGCCCTTTTGTAACTGAGATGGAACCTCTGTTCATAATCTTCCAAGGACTCATCGCTTCCTCTAGTCATTCGGAAAATTTCTTCTTTGGTATCTTTTGACCTACAATAGTCTTGATACATGTTGTTAAAGGTTTGATGCATCTAAGCCCAAGTTATGATGCTATTGCTAGGTAATCCCATGAACCAACGTAGTGCTGCATCCTTGAGAGTAGAAGGGAACAGTTTCAACTTTTTCTCATCCTTTGCATAGTCATAGGTTCAACATATAACAACAAACTCAAACAAAAAGGTGTCACGATATTTTGTAGTCAGACCATGGAAATGAGGTAGCGCGAAAGGGCTTATATTCTTCATTTTGGTGTCCCCATTGGTCTCCCGAATGAGAAAGGTACCCTTTATTCTCTCTCCATTCACCCTAGCATTTCTATGTTCAACCATTGGCTCCAAAGGAATGTTTTCTTGTTATTTTTCCCCTGTAGGTTCTTCAAATATGTCTGGCTATTCACCTAAGGGTTCTTCTTAATCACAACTGCCAAAGAAGAGAGAAGGCTGGCTGTGTGAAGCAGTGGGGGTGTTGGGAAAAAGTTTTCCTGAGTTATCTCTTTTCCTACTAGGCATGAAAGGAAATCTTTTTGGTTGGTGTTTGTTTCTTTTTTTCCCACATTGATAGTACCTGCAAAACTGAAATTGATTGAAAAAAACAAATTGCAACTAACTGAAATAAACTTGCTGAAATGAAATTTGCAGAATTTGAAAAGGAAAGCAGGGAAATGAAGAACTTGAAAGGAAAGGAAATGACTAGTCTACTCTTGCTGAAATGAAATCTGCAGAATTGAAAAGGAAAGCAAGGAAATGCACTAAACTTGAAAGGAAAGGAAATGACTAGTCTACTCTTGCTGAAATAAACTATTAGTAGAATGTTGCAACAGAAAATAGAAGAAAGCAGTAATCAAAGAATACTCTAACGCTTCCCCGGCAATGGCACCAAAAAGTGGTGAGTGTTAGCACCTAAATCTGCCTTAGGCTGAAGGAAGGGAAAAATTAGGGTAAGCACAAACCACGCTCAGTCTGGTAGCTAGCCCTACCAGAACAGGAAAGGGCTCTCTCCGAGTCACGCTCAGTGAATATATAAGCAAAAATGGTCTGAGATGACTTACCGTGAAATATTGATCTTAGGCTAGTAAGTAAATAGGGATACAAGAAACAATTTTCATGAATGACCGAGCTTCTGGGATGGTATGGGACCAATGGTCAGCAAGGAACAGAGAATTTAATACAAAGGCACAGATTATTCCGTGAGGCAAGGCAGGCGGAAAATGTAGCAATTTAGTTTGAAGTAACGCAGAATGAATAGATTACTGAAGGAGTGAAAATGGCATAGTTACATGAATCCTTTTCAACTGAAGAAAAACACTGGACATGAAATTTTCCCACAGGTAGAGAAATAAAATTGAATTCTACCGAATCTCACTCAGAAAATTTCACTGGAAATGAACATGAATTAAATTCTGAATCATAACGAAATACATATGAAAACATAAGAGACACATTTGCTACACTCACAACCACAAGAATCTCATGAAACAGAGCCGCTGCCTTTCATTAATTCTCTGTCAAAAATATACAGTGAAGAAACAGAGTTTCTTTCCCACAGTCTCCCAGAAGTTACAAGCCAACCAACCCTTTGCAAATAGCTTACATACAATATATAGAATGTGCCATGAAGAGATAGAACGCCCAAGGGTTGGGGAGTTACTCGAATCATTACAAAATGGAGATGAAGAGCCAACCATCAGCTACAGGTGCAACGCTACAAACATGACATTTGGCTTGGGTGACCATTTACCTTCCTTCGCCACTTGGATAGAAGCCCATCTGGAGAGAAAATGCTTTAAATGCCACGTTTGGTGCCAAAAAACCGAAGTGTAGACGAGTGGGCCCACTTGGAGAACTCGCGAACTGAAATTTCGCGAAATGGAAGCAAATTTGACAATTTTTCCTTTGTGCATCGTGCCATTTTCTTTGTGCACTGCGCTACTTTGGGGCCTATTTTGGGGCACTTTCAAGTGTCCAAAGTGTGCCCAAGTGGGCTTTTTGGAAAGCGTGTCCTGTCTACTTTCTAACCCCACTGGAATTTTTGAATTTGGTGCTCATTTGCCGCTCCAAATATCCATTCTCCCAAGACTACTTCCAGTGTGTCAAAAAAGGGGCAGAGAGGCCATTTTTGGGTGTTTTTTGACCTTTTGGAGACTCATATCTTGCCCAAATTTCTTGCCCGGGCACCAGTAGTCATGATTTTCCATGCTGAATCCAAAAATACAAACCATTCCTCATTTGGAGCTCTAGAATTTTAGCAGGGAGAAAAACCCTATTTTTTGCCCAAAAATTTGTGAAGTGACCAGAAATTCCCCAAATTTCTTGAAATTTGGGTTGGAGGTTCCCTATGGGGTGTTATGATGGGCCAAGGAAGCCTCAACCAAGATTCAAAGTTGATCTTGCTCTTTTGCCTCTTTTGCCTTTCTTGTTGCTTTCCTCAATTTCGCTTTCAAACTCCTTATTCGGGCCTGTGCACTCATGTTTCGCACCCTGTAACGGAAAGCCATGTGTCCCAGTAGAGCAAGGTCCTGGTCAGCCTTTTCCAGTAGCCTCTCCAAATGCATGTTTACCCTCTCAAGGTTGGCCTCCCAATCCTCATTGATTTCTTGCTCCAACGATGTGAGCTCAACTCTTCTCCTTTGAGTAGCTTGGCGATGCTCACGAATGTTTTGCAGCTCCATAATCGCCTGCTGATCCTCAAGCTGCTTGTTTCTTTGCTCCAGGTACTTCATGTTCCACTTGGCCCTCTCCAAGTCAAGGGATAAGGACTCAATCACTGATTGCTGCTCCTGGATGATCTCTGTAAGCTCTGCATTTGTTGGTTCTGCATCTGTCTCATCATCATGGAGGAGAACGAATTCGGTCTCTTGTTCACCTGATGGCCCTTCCTCCTGCACTGGCTCCTTACCTCTGCCTTGCTCATGTGATGTCGATGTCGGAAGTGAGGCCTCTTCCACCCCGGGTGGAGATAATACTCGCTTTGATGCTGCAAATAAGGGTCTACTGCCTCTCTGATAGGTGATGTATATTGGCATAGTAGCAGTCTCATGTTGCTCATACTGATGAGATAGATCACCTATCTCATGCTCTGCCTCTAATACCTGTGGAGCGCTGAAGAAGTCACGGGAGATTAAGTCCTCCCAAGAAATACCCTGAAATCCCAATTGATGGTCCACCAAAATCCGGATAAGAGCAAAGTGATAAACACTGTTGAGTTGCTGTCGAGGGGTCTTGTGCTGCATGAAATTTTTCATCGTCTCTATGTTCCCGCAAATGAAAAATGGGAGGTTAATCATCCGCGCCCTAGTAAAGTGCATGAGAAACTTGATGTGATAGGCATAAAGGCGAGAAAACCTCCCCTCACAACTGAAGTATTTCATGATCAATTTCATGAGCGGAGCATACTCATCTCTCAAAAATCTAAATGGAAAATCTCTCGTGAGCTAGCTCAAATAGTTGGCCTTAATGTAAGGCTCATAATGATGCCTCTCCACTTTCTTCTACTTATGCCGTTGTTCTCCAATGTTTGGTATGCCTGTTGCCACTGATATGGTTTCGAGTGTCAATGTGAAAGTGACCCCAGCCAAGATACATTGTCCTCCATGTAGGTGAAGTGCAAAAAGGCGGGCCAACTCATGATGAACTCTGACATTTTCCACCCTCTGAAAAAATTCAAAACATGCTAAGTGCTGGAAACATGATATAGCAAGAGGGCATGCCTGCAACTCGATGAGGGTGTTTGGCTCATCTCTAACATGTTTGCCACTCTAGTGATGTCTCCTGTGGGCTTGTTCTCCTGAAGCTGTGTCATTGTGGGTCTCCTCCTCATATCCTGATGAAACTTCGGATGCCATGACTGCTGTTTTATAAGTTGAATTTGGGCTGCCCTTTGATTATAGTGAAGTTGGAGTTTGCTTTGACAATCTGCCACCAAGGGGACAATTAAAAAGGGAGTACTATGATGGGGAATAATATAATGGGAATAGGGGTTTATATCAAAATTTTATTTAGGGATATAAAAGGGGTTTTGGGGTATTTTGATAGTGTAGTGTTTGTGTTATTGGCAAGGTAGGGTTCAGGTTTTTTGAGCAATAGGAGGAGGGGGAAAGGGAGTATGATTTTAGTAGTGTTAGGGTAGTGATTATGGGGAAAATGGCATAGTGGAATGAGTAATAGGGGTAGGGTAGGAAAAACACCTTGGCAGCAATATCACTATAGCACAAACCCTAGCACCATGGTTTTCTTGATGTCTTCTTGTGTTTGTTTTGTAATTTTTTTTTTTGCATTTGATTATAATCATAAAACCATCGTATCTCTTTCAAATTTGATGCACAAGTGGAGGTAGGTTGCCTACCTTTCAATTGGATGAGCTCCACAAATTTTTTTGTGTGAAATAGATGGTTTCTGGGCGTTTTACCCCTGTGCACTGCGTGCAAAGCCTAGTGCGTCGTGCGCTCTGAGTGCGCCGCACCAGTGGTGATTTTAAATGGTGGGCAGGCTCTGTGTGCGCCGTGCCCGGTGAGTGCACTGTGCGCCTGTCTGTGTGCGTCGCGCACCCAGAAATCACCCCAAGCTGCTCCAAATCGCTCCAACCTTCAACTCACGACGTTGCAACCTTCCTCTAATGCCTTGCTCTCACAATGAACTTGTTTTATGATGATATTTGTGTATATAGGCTTGGGGGTCATATTTTTAAATTAACCTTTAAAAAAAAACCCACTTTTCTAATATCTTATTCAACACTTTTTCACTGATTTTAATATAACCCTGATTTTCACCTTTTCTCTGAATTTTGGGCTCAAATGATGAAATTTTCGACACTTTTCGTAGGGATTGCATGACAAAGCACTTTGGCCACAAAAACCATGACTGCACCTGAAGAAATCAATTGTCGACCCTTTTTTGAAAATTTTGTCACCAATAGCACTGTTGGACTTTTCTTCAAAACAGAGTTTTGAAGAACCGTCAATTTTTGTCAATAAGATGATGGAGAGCGGTGGATCATTACTTTGCAAGAGCATCACTTTGGCCTGCATGGCTTTACTGGACATATTAAAGGCCAAATTGATCAATCTCTAGACCTAATGACCAAAAATGACCTTTGTCCGTTGAACGACCAGACATTGACTGTTATGGAAATTTTGATTATTTGACACAAAGACATAAGCCAGCAGGAGCCAGACATGAGGGGAAATGACTAGCATGACATTCTCCGTCAGATTATGGCATGCCCCTAGCGGAATACAGCTGAGTGAATGTAGCGGGACATCTAAAAATGAAATGCATAAAGAGTTTTGATCTCTGATGGAGGACTGACCAGACCGACTCTAACAGTGAGAACCAGTATTGTAGCAATAATGCTACAACTCCGGGCTGCCTACTTTACTCTTATCAACCCGGTAGTTTGTAACAAACTTGGAAGCGACGGTGCTGTATGCACAAGTACTAGTTCTTCCTACAGTTTGTCACTTGGTTAGCCAGTGCAAGATCACTAGGAGCTCAAGAAAACTTCTATGGATACCAAAAGAAGCTCTATATGTGATGAAACGAGAGAAAGACCACCCTATAGATACTACTCTAACTGCAGAAAGGAGAAAATCTAAAATTTAAAGCAAAACTAGTAAACCCAAATTAACCAACTAATCCAACTTTTGTAGAAAGTACTTTGAAAACCATGAAAAGAATGCCATTACCTACTAAAGGAAGTAAACAACATCTAACTAAGCTATTTTTGGAAATAAATGAGCAAAAATGTATTTTTGGATTTTTATGTATTTTTATGTGAATTTGACATGTATATAACTTATTGTGTGGGAATGTGGCAGTGAATCGGTGGCATTGGAGGGTGTCTTTGGGACTTGAGAGGATGTAGGATGGCGTGGATGGGTCCTATGAGGTCTCAGGTTGCCTTCTGGAGGCTTTTCCCACACTTGGCATTCAAAAGAAAGCCTACAGGAAAATCTACTGGAGAACACAGGAAATCTACAGGAGGAGGCCAAGAGAATTTTACACTGTTTTTAGGGTATAAGAGTGGGTGAAAGAGGTAGATGAAGGTTGGAATGAGGTGTTAGGGCACCTAGGGTCTACCAAGAATCATCAGGAGAGAGAAAGATGATTGGATTTGCTCAAGGAGAGAGGAAGAAATTCTATGGAAAATGGAGGAAACTAAGGCATAATTGAGGGGAGACTTGGGTGACCTGTAGGGCATGGATCAGACAAAGAAGGGGATGGATGATAGGTTGTCCTGCTACTAGAAGAGATCTGCTGCATAACAAAACTGATAGTCAACCAAGGAAATCAAGCAAGCAATGAAATCAGTGCATCTAGGAAAATAGAGTTTTGCATCAAAATAGTCTAAACTATGATCTATGGAAGGAAATGTTGATAACTATTACAAGAAAGGAAAGCATGTAAGAAGACTATTGTAAATAAAGAAGTGATCATGATGTCAAAGTTCTAAAGCAAAGGAAAACTAGACTATTAACCACTAAAAAGCTGCAAACACTAGAAGTCCTATGAATGAGGAAAATCTATGTTTTTGGGGCATCAAGAGGGTCTTTGCCTCAAATCATGGTCCCAAAGGGAGGAGGAGAGGCCAAGGCACTATTACTAGCCTTTTGAATCTTTTCTTTATCACTGCTTAACCTACTATAGAAAGAATAAATGGAAGAAAACTACTAAATCATCAAAAGAAACCTATTCCTAACCGTAAACGAATCACTTGTAACAACAACCCAATCTACAAACTGAAATAAACATACAAATACAAGTAAAGAGGAGCTTGGCTGCATGGATTGGGCATTAACCCAAGATCTTCAGCCCTCTAAGGTAACTCAGTGCTAGCTCAAAAAGGATTCCATCTTTATTTCCAAAACAATAACAAGATTACATGAAACTGTCACAAAATAATAAGCTCGAAGTTGGAGCAGAGTTTACATAACCAAAAGTCTAACAAAAATCCGACGCTAGTGAGGCCCTAGGCCTCTCTACTTATACAAATGAAGCTATCAACATATTCCTTAAAATTAGGGAGGCTTCGATCCCAAAACTCGAGATAATCATCAGTGATCCTCCACTTGCTCGGCTACCTTCTAGTGCATGACTTGGCTGCTTGTACTCTGAGCTGAATGAAGGGTAATTCAAAGTAAGGAGTAATACATGAGGGGGATTCCCTCCTATAATTCCTCTCCTTTGTCCATTCGAGTTATTGCTGCCATGTTTCCACTGGATCCTTGACTTTGACCTCAAAATTCATCAATAATCTGCATTAAACACATGTTAGACCACATGGCATCATAACTAACTCAACTCACTCCATAGGCATAAATATAATCCGAAAATCATACAATAAGCTAAGAGAATGGTTGATTTTACTAGGTTAGGAGGTAAAATGAGCCCATATAATTACCCATTTATGAGGCTCATCAGGTATGTTAAAATTAGAAGAGGCACTCCATTTGCAATGGAGGGAAGTACCACTCTTCAAGTTAGTGGTCTTAGTGGCCATGCAAAATTAAAAGCTCATAAATTCTCTTTATAAATTTTGGAGGGAGAAATAAAATGAAGTATTATTCCAATCATTAAACATGTTGAACTAAAGATAGATGCTGAGAAGGAGTGAATTATATAAGTGACTGCATACATGTATTTTGTTGCTATACATGATTTATATTTAGAAATGTATAAGTAGATATGTGACTTGAATAGCTGTAAATGCACTCCACACATGCCTCTAACAGATGAATATTTTGGATACATAAACACAACACCAAGAAATGAATTTCTTCATTTACTAAAGAGGTATATTGGAAAAGACTAAAAGAGGATATGTTGCATAGCCCATTTTACTCAATTCTAGTTGATGAAAACACTAATCTAACAATGGAAGATCATTTGATTATTTATATTACATGTTTCAAAAATGGGGGAAGAGGTCAATGTGTAACAAAGTTTATATGTTTGCTTCAAATAAAGTATGGAACGACTTTGATGCAGTGAGAACTTTTTTAGCATAAATGGATCTATCTTTGATGAATTTGGTTTTGGATGGGATGGTGTGTTTGACATGATGAGTATTGATGAAGGTTTATCTTTTGAGATTTTTTAAGATTCTATTCATTTATTAGATATCCATTGCATATATAATAGCTAAGAATTAACAATCAATGATGCTTCATCTCATTTTCTAGAGTTGCAATATATTAACAAATGTGCAGCCAAATTTTATTCATGGCTTGGGAAATTAACTAAAAGACATGGAGAATTGAAAGAGATAATGGAATCATTTGAAATCACTAGGTTAGAGGTCTTACAAATTCATCAAATCATGTGGCTCTATAGAGGAAAGGTCATGGAAAGAGTTTTTAAACTCATGCACGATTTATTAAAGGATTGGGAGTTAGGGGAGAAATAAATGTATGAGTTGGAAACAATATTTAAAGTGAATTTTTGCATCCATCTACTTGTAGATGCATCACTTTGAATTAAATAATTTGAATCAACAGTTCCAAGAGGATCATGTTGACATTGCATGTAACACCCTGCTCCCACACTACCCAAGTTCACCAGTCCATCGGGGTAAATATGTGAATAAGAGCTACTATGATATGAATCAACCTCCTAGGTAAAGTTAAGTAAGTGGAATCATCGAACCAAAACTTTAATGACCACTCTTAGGAGCTAAAAGACCCCCAAGAGCAAAACAACCACACTAGGTGCCATAACCTTAAGTTAACTTGATTTTTCACTGGCCTAGGTTGTTAGTCACATGCATAAAAAGCTAAGAAAATGACTCTAAGCCTCCATTCACATGGATAACCTTGCCTCCCAATGACTGTAGTCTAATTTACTTAGTTTTGTGCTTGCAACCTCGAGATCTGAGTTACTTGATATAAGTTTCCACAATGATGAATGAGACAAGGAAAAATAAATTAATACAAAACTTAGACAAGAAATTGACTTAATACGGCTTGACCATGGCAAAAATTTCATCAAAAACATGATGAACATATAATCTATAGGTTATAAATGCATATCTCAACATAAGGGTCTCATACTTATCTGAAAATTATCAAGAAGGTCTGATTCCCTCTCAAAATAACTTCAATAATGTCTATTAGGTCATTCATTTATTAACGATTTGTATACTAATCAAAACATGATGAGAGCCATAACTAAATTTTGTCATAAAACCATGCTTATACCCAACATATAACCATAATAATAAGTGTAGAACAACCATAAAAGCCACATAATAACAAGTATAAATAGTCATGAAAATAAAAGAGGAAAACAGATCATTTTAACATATGCAAAAGCCAACTAAGTCAGGGATGAACCAAATCTTTCTTTCAGCCAATCACCTCCATTCCATATTCTAAGCATGAATGTGGGATTGGCAACAAAAAATCTAGGGCTTCCTGAGGGTTTACTGCATATCCCGCCATTACTGGTCAAGGGATTTATAGGCCCAAAGCAAGTACTTACCTAACCAGGAATTACCACAATCCCGCCATTAATGGTCAAGGTATTCCTAGGCCCAAACAAAGAAACATACACCAAGAGGTTTTACGGAATCCTGCCAAAAATAGTCAAGGGATCACTAGTCCCTGAATAAGCATGGATGCCTCCGGGTTTCTTCACTAATGCGTTGAGGAATTTTTCTCGTCTCCACCCACATGCTTTACCATGTATCCTTCTTACTAGTCAACGGATTTTTAGGCCCTTGAGAATTTTCCTAAGACCACCTCACTTGGTTCCAAAACCATCTGGCAATCTAAGCTCAACGAAAGAGAGAACTCAATCACACCATGGCTATCAAGAAATGGCAAGGAGAAGCTGAAACAATTGTCAAACCTAGAAAAACTCATTCCAATTATAGAAATAGAACCAGATACACGCATGCATGTATCATCCATGCCAAAAATATAAAGGAAATCATACATGCAACTTGATACTTGCAAGTAGTCCCGATGTGTCCACTTGATCCAACTCTTCATTTCTTGATCTTTTCTTTCCTTTGATTTATTGTCCTTCCTTTGTCTTCCTTTCTCCAATGCTAGAGTGCTCTAAGAATGATCTAAGTGTGCAAGCGTATAAGAGAATAGAGAGTATAGGGAGAGAGCTCCAAAATTGAACTGACAAAAGGTCGTGAACTGATCCTCGGAAACCTTTTTATCAATCAGGCCTCTTTTTTCTTTAATTCTCACTATTTTTCCTTCAATTTCTTCCTCTCAGGAAGCTTGTGACCTTTCACCTTCCTTTTCTCCTATTTTCCATTATTTTCATAAATAAAATATCAATTAATGCCTCTTTACCTTTGCAATGCCCTTTCCATTGCCTTTGCCAATATCCTTAGCCATAATAAACCAAATGAACACCCAATAAGATGTTTTGCCAACATTTATCTTAGAATAAGTGTCCCATGAAATTGGTCTTATTTTTTCCCTTATTAACTTTATTAAATGAACTTTTAACCCGCGGTTGTAACATTGCATCTATTAGTGGTACTTTAGATGTTTCTATTAATAGGATTCAAAAATGATTTTTGGGAAGCATTTTTCGGGTAGGTATAATGCATATGTCCTCCTTTTTAGTTAAAAGACAAGGAGGAACCCCTAAATTTGTAGATAGAACATGTATAGTACATTTACATCCATTGAGGTTCAGAATTTTGCCAAATAAGCAAAGATCATGGACACCAGATGATTGTATTATTTTGAGAAAATGTTTTGTTATAATGGTTATTGAATCTTTAGATAAGAGATTCAAATATTTGCATGTATTTAATGCTGCTAAGATTTTCATTCCTTCGAATTTATATGAAGAAGTGAATGATAGGGTCTGTCAAAGAAAATGATGGTTGAAATGTTTTTGTGAAAAATTTAGCATTGGGGAATCACCTATTGTGGATACTACTAGATGTTTGGGTGAAATGGATGAATTTTTTTGTACTATTAACAAATCACACCCCAAAATTCATATGTATGGAGCACAAGATCTATGTGGATATGAACTTAAATGGTTTTAAGTTTTTCTGTATTTTATGCAATTATAGAAAGTTATTCTCATTATCCTAGTTAGCACAACAGTGTGTGAAAGATGCTTCTCAATATCAAATATGATAAAAAATGATGGCAAATCAAGACTTTCATTGGATACACTATATATGTTAATGTTTCTATCTCTTAGTGCACCTCATGCTCTAAATGAGGTAGATTGGAATGCTATTTATGATGCATGGAAATAAATGAAAGCTAGAAAGCCTTTTCCATTGAGAAAATATATTTATTTTTTCAATGATATAAGTCCAAATACTTTTGAATAACATCAAATGAGTAGAAGAACCATACATTTACTTTATTTTAATGGAATTTGAGAAAAATTAAGATTTTAAAGATTTAGGACAATATTTCCTTTTAAAAATTTTATGAATTCTTTATTTAATATACACTTATCAATAGAAGTACATTTTTTTTTAAATATTTTCATCTTTTAAGGATTAGATGAATATATGATCGTCCAAATGAAATTATGACCAACCCTTCAAATTTGATCACTACAGTGATCATTCTTAGTCACTCCCTTTTTCACTAATTCAAACATGCACATTAATATTACCCAAATGAAATACAAATACAAATAGTAATGGTTAAAACATTACATTCAACCTATTGAAATTTATCACAGGTTCAAATATGTAAGGGTTTACGATAACCAAACAAACATAATCATATACTGAATGGCTAAGAAGTCTAAGACAAATAAATAGATAATATGGTTGTGGTTAACAAAATATTTAATTTTGTCAAAGTACAATAGTTTGAGTAGTATCTAGGGTTTTAATTCTTCTTCCAATAGGGTTTTATTCTTTGGAGATATGTTAACTTTGTGGCAAAAATTTGAGCATGTTGAAAATCATGACTAGTAATTCCTATAAACGAGAAGGGGCCAACATTCTTATAAGCTTGAAGGGGTTGGAAAATTCATATGAGGTGAATAGTGGCAACCATTGTGATTAGATCCTAGGTCTTTCACAAAATAGTCCTTCGAAGTACCGATTCACCAATTAGCATTATAAAAGGAAGAGAGAAAATGATGCTCGTTTAAAATGAGATCATTTAAATATCATTTTTTTTCTAAAGGATAAAATTGTTTCATAATTACCCTATGAATATTAAAAGTGGTTTACTGCATTTAAAGAAAAGTTTAAAGTTACTTAATTTATCTTAATTTATTAAAAAGTTATAAAAATTAGTATTTAAATAGATTATATTTTAAATTAAATATAATTTTTTTTTTTTTTCGTTCTTTTTGTTTTGTTTTGTTTTTTTGTTTTTTTTTTTCTTGTTTTGTTTTGTTTTGTTTTTTTGTTTTTTGTTTTTTGTTTTTTATATATAATAATATTTGTATACTAGCTCAATTATATAAATGAAATGGTTGGTAAAGTTGATAAGAATCAATAAATAATAAATACGAAAACACTTCATCATATATCTTAGGCTGCTAAAATTAAAAAATCTTAAAAATTAACTAAATCATTACTTATTTAAAATTGTTATTACTATTATTAATGATAAAAGGAATTAATATATAACTTAAACATCTAGATACATTTGAAAAAACATATTACAAGATTGTTAACCATAGAGATTCAACTCCATTTTGTCACGATGATTCCTATTTTGTAAATAGATTTTGCTACAATACCATGACTAATCAATACCACGTGTCCAAAACACCATAACTCATTTCATATGACACTTGTTACATTTTTTAATTAATGAATTTAAATAAAAAGGGACAAAGGACATAAATACTTTGGAGATAAATCTCAACCTTTGATTTATGTATACTGCTAAGGATATTATAAAATATTTTATGGAGGTTAAATGCCTACCATTCACCTAATAATTATTGATAATTAAATTAAAATTGTGGAAGCCATATTCCAAAACAGACATGGATATTTTTCTTAAGATTAAAATTTTCTCATTCATCAATAAAACACATATTCACTATATTGATTTTATTTAGGTCTGCCACTTAGAAAATAAAGCAGTGACAAAACCATATTTTTTTAAAGCATATAACTATTTATATAAAAAAGTTTCATAAAAAAGGATAAAGTATTTTGTCTATATATCATTATAGCCTATTTGTGTAGTTGTCATAGAAAGAAAAGACCATACATAGAACTAAAGTAACAAGAGAAATTGTGACCAATCATACAAATTTTGAGGTGTCTATGATATCTACTATGATCGACTCCTTGCTGCTACCTCTCGAAGCAAGCTAATATGATCATCTATATAGTTCATGCATCCATCCAATGTTTTCAAGAACAATTGTAATTCAACTAGCCTGAGAAGGATCTTATCCTACTTCATTTCTTTCCAGTAAAACTCCACCAAACAAATTTTTCATATGCCAATGAGTGACAATTATATGCATGTATTAATTGAATCTTCCTATGGTGTGTCTTATGTTAGGCACCCATTCTGTAATTTCTACTAAGACCTTTGAATCCATTAGGTAGCCATATTCACATATTATGTCATGATATGCTGCTATGATTTCCTTTTTCGATGGCTATGGTGTTTGGGCTCCGTATAAAAGCATGGAGGATTAAACTTTTTATTAAACTATTAAATCTCCATGGATTTGATAGTGTCCTGCCCCTTTTCTCTTCAATCTAATTGTTGAGGCATGATAAACATTGGTCAGGGGAAGTACAAAATATTGGAAATGAGGGAGTTTCTATAGCTAAAAGACGTAAGGACTGAGGGGTGAAAAAGCATACGAATGTGTTGGGTAGGAAAAATACCAGAGATACAAGGTCATATAAAGGATTTTAATAAAACCAAATAAAACTAAATAAAACCACAATAATATCACAAGATTAAGAGGGAGTGAAAAAAGAAAAGAAAGAGGTACCTAAAAAAACTTGATCAGAACTAACAAGAAAGGGAGGCCTAGAGGCATGTACCCAAAAAAAAGTGGAAACAAGACTAATGGTGCTTGGAGGATGTACTGAGGATGTGCACCAATAACTAAACAAGTGGTGTGGAGTAACTGGCTTATCAAAATAAATATGTGGTGAAGGAGTTTTGATGGTTTCAAATAACTTCATAGAAATAAACTATAATGGAATGTCCATATAAGATAATAGTTTTTGAACCTTCAATGTTGCATACCCTGAAAGGAGTGTCATTTTAATGTAGTTAATCACCTTCAAAAACTAAAATCCCCCCCTAATTTTCATAATTATCCCATGTGGGATGATTGGTGGTGTTTGGCTATTGATGGCATTGGTATAGTAATTTTGTTGTGTTGTGCTGAGGTCTAGAAATAAGTTATTTTTGCCAATTTTCTAACCCTAATTTTTTCTATTTTACCCTTAGAAGCTTTCCACCAGTATCATTTTGGAACCCAATGCTATCATTCATGCATAAGAATCATATATGAGTTACATAGGTTACAAGCTGAAACTTTCAAGGCAAACATGCCCATTCTTAGCTATGTACTTCTTGTAAAAATAATTGAAAATGACATAAATACAAAAAATCACACATTATATTGCTACTTTTCCATCTTGCAACTGAATCACGGGTTGATATAGTTTCAGACATGGCCTAGTGGAATCAAGAATGGAGGATATGTCGAAAATAAAGGAGACATATCTCCACCCATTGAGGACAAGCATAATCCATCAACATAATCACAAAGGCTTAGTCAACCCGATAGTCAAATGGTTGACGAGTATTGGTGGAAGAGTATGCTATTTGAAGTAGATTTCCTATGGCACAAATACTGGATTAGATCACGAAAATCAAGCCGGGAGATTACAAGGATTCACATGAGGAATTCATGTGTACCATCATGAATTTATCAACCACATTTTGATGGAATAGATCCATGAAATCTAAAATCATTACGTTGTTTTAAATCTTTGGGATAATATTCTCAATTGGTATTATCATAAATTGTATTAATGCCCATGGCTTCTATGATGGGAAACAAGCTGACTATATGGTAATAGTCTTACATTTAATATAATTATACTTTGCTATTAGCTTATATTTTATTTCATAATTTTTTCATATTCGTAGCCACAATGGTTTAAAGTACTAAATTTTCTTAACATGTGCAACCATGCCAAGATGACCCCACTATGTCAAGGAAGCTTGCTTCCCTCTCTTATTTTTCACTTGCCTCTATGATTTTAGTCTTGTTTCATTTCAGATTACGCCTTGTTTATTTTGTATACTATTGACGCGTCCCATCAATAGGTACATTTTGAAGGTTAATATGCCATCCTCCAACCTTAAAGCTACCATTCTCTTGCATTAATTCACATTTTTTGTTATATTACGCTTAGTAAGAGCAGTAGAAGGTGTTTGTCATAGTATGTGGCATAATGTAGTTTAATTGCAAGAAAATGAGGCATTTTTAAGGCTATTATTATGTAGGGGCTCAATGGAGACCACTAGGATAGAATATAGGGGGTTTGTCCACCTCCTTAACTCCCTAAACATGGCTTGGATCACCATATCCTCTCTCACCAATCTAAGTTCACTAGTAGCCAAGTGACTCCTAGTACAAGTGAAGATCAGGGAGGACAAGATCCACCATTTTCAAGATCAAGGAGGTAACCACTCATATTTTCAAGGGAGCTGCTTCAACCACCCTTTTGTATAAATAAACTAGAGGAAGAGCTCATTAGGTTCAAAGTTTTTTTTCAACTAGGTGTAGCTATTGAGCTCCAAGCATTGAAATTTTTATTTTCAACTTTTATATGATGTATTAGACCTACACTTTTTGATAATGAGAAGTTGGATTTTAAGTCGCATATGAGTTATTATCAGAGAGATGAGACCCTTGGGTTTGGGCCCAAACCAAAGGCTTTGGTCCCTCTTCTTGTACTTATGTTTCTTCTTGATTCCAAGTAGTTCATAGTTTCTTGCATTTAAGTAGAAGTTAACCTATAAAATCCTATAGTTGCAGCCTCTACATCACCTCTCTTGTGGGAGAATGAGTGGAAGGATTCACAACCACAACCCAAAATTATTGTGTTTATGATTTCTTGGAAATATATTAGTATTGGTTGTCCTGTTTTACATTTTGATTTTGTAGTTTAGTAGTTAGTTCAATGAGTAGATTAGTGGTTTGCATGAATTAGATGTCTTCTAAATTCAACCCATCTTTTCCATCATAAGTTATTTAATTTTTAAAATGATAAATGGATGTATGCATGTGATTGATTTTAGGTTTGACTGATTTGTAGGGAAGGGAACCTTCATCACTTCCATCCTAATATCTTTCACCTTCTCCTTCCACCTCCAAGATCTGTCCCAAAAACATTATTTTATAAGCTATTTTATCTATGTCATTGAGAGAACTCATACTAGTGCAAGACATGCCTTCTATTGGCTTAGGGGGTCCTGATCCAGGTTCAGAGTTAATTGTACCAAAAAAATCCCTACACTGCTGGCCCTTTCAGCATCAACCTACGTAGTACAGGTTGAAGTCTCACTTGAAGTAGTATTGGGGGATTCTAGAACCAAGTTTCCACATCCAAAGATCAATGTTATGTTCTTTATTGCCCTAGATCTACCTTCACGTAGATCTATAAGCCGCCTAGGGATCTGCACTGTAATTCCCTTTTAACAGCTTCCAGACCTCTGTGAAGGTCAACGATTAGTCTTTGCAGACCACTAACAGATGAATTAGCTACTTACGCACACAATAAGTAACCTTAGATTTGAGTTCACACAAATCTACTTATGTATTTAGTAAACATAGAAAAATGTACTATAAGCTTCGTGTAAATACTTAGCATGTATTGTGCTATTTAATAAGACTTATCTGATAGATTCACGCATCGATACATCATTAATTCATAAAGATATTATTTCAATCACAACATACATCGCAAACATAGATAAAAATAGTAAACGGATAAACACATGAAGTTCTCCAATAGTCTTCTTTATTGATCTTCAATATAAGGTTACAAACCCAAAATTCTCTACACACTCAGCTCCAAGGGTCCGCACATTCAGTTACAGAATCTACTCTAGGCCTCCACGCAATTAGCTTTAGAGCCTTTTCCCTCTTCGAATGCTTACTTTTTTGTGTTATCTCTCTAAGATTCCATCTGTTATTACCCATAGACCTCTTATTTAGTCTCTTTAATGAACACCTATTTATATCTTTTTACGTACAATCTCATTGTCTGCAGACCATGGATGGATCTCAAAACTGACTTAACTTTACATAAACAAGGGTAAAAACCCCTTTTGACTCCTAACTACCTATGCGCTTTGCTTCCACAAATCATGGATACTTTACATATTTTTACAAAATTTACATCAAAACTTGGGTTTTTAACACCAAAAATACCCCAAAACTGACCCAGGGGACCCCATCCCAACATGCCCCCAACACAAAGGTTATGACTCGCCCTCCAGTCACTCTACTGGCATTATGATCTTGCTACAGAGATTCCCTAGCTCCAACTGTACAACGACCAAGTCGAGAGTTCTCTACATAGCTGCCTGCTTAATCTCTTCGACGAGACGTCCTATAACTTGTCCTTCCACGACCAGCTTGATCTTTTGTTGTGCTTGCTACAAGCCTGTCATCTTCTCATGAATGTTGTTCGCGACCTAGTAGGCTTCATCTAACCAGGGCTCCAATCTGGCCTTAAGCAAGGCCTCCTTCTTCTGTGCTGCCTCAACCTATGCGAGGAGATGCTTCCCTTCTTGCAACTTGGCTAGGCACTGTGCTAGAGTGATAGAGCATGCCATTGCGCTGACTTCCTCGTAATTTTTCTGCATCTCCTTAGCTTCTGTATTTAGCTTTTATAGGTTTAGGTCTTCCAACATAGTATTTACCAGTTCTGTCACCTGCTCGAATAATGTTGTGCACTCTGGAATGGTGGTATCTAGAGTGGCCAGTCCTTCCTTGATCATGACTCCACACTGCTCTTGGAACTCTGATGGATTTGATGGCTGCACCTTCAATTGCAGCTCGATTATCTTCATATTGAGTTCAAATTGAACTCAACTAACCTTGGCCTGTGCCCTACACACACTGGTAACCAATTTTTGAACCTTTGCCTCTAGTTCTGCGCCCTCTAGAATATGGAGCTCTGATACTATTCGACATGCCTCCGTGACCATGGATTCCAATCGTGAGTTGCGTGCGTGGAGCGCCTCCTTTTCTTCCAAAACATGAGTCTTCTTGGCAAACAACTGCTAGTTATTCACCTTGATTTAATTGACAACGCTAATGTCGCGCTGTTCGTGAAGGCAAAGCTCTCCTAGGATTTCATGTAGTAATTCATGCAGTGTCTCCAATTTGATTGTGGCCAGGTTCAGTCCCATTTTCAGTATGCTATCTAGTTGGGCACACCGTTCCTTAGTTTCAGCATGGACTGACCCTGTAGGCAAGGTAAAGACTCACACATCCATCGTTGGCCATACAACTAGCTCTATTCCGACATGTTGTTCTTGTACTGAGTTGCTCGCTATACCCACAACTTTGTCTACCTCTGCCTGGATCTTAGTTGCCTAACGCTGCAACTCACGAAGGTCCTTCTAGACTGCCCTTAAAGTTTGTATGTACTTATGTTCCAATTTTTGTAGTATTTCTGTGGCAACGTCCCATACTTTATCACCAATTACGTCTAGGTCACTTCCTATAGTCATCAGAGGATCAACATGCATTTTTTGTGCCTTCTACTTCTTCTCCCCCAAAAAAGGTTTATTGACTAGGTGCTTCAAGGTAGAATGGTCTGTGTACATCTTGAAATGTTTGCCCAACAGTTAGTGCCTAAAATTTTGAAGTGCGTACACCATAGCCAATCCTTCATGCTCTATCATTGAGTAATTCTTCTCAGGCTTTGATAATTTCCTACTCATGAAGGATATAGGGTAATCCATCTCTCCTTCATTGGCTTGTGTCAGCACTGCTCCCAATGTAATACATGAGGCATCAACATGCACATGGAATTCCTTCTTCCAATCCTGGAAGACCCAGATTGGTGTGGTGACCATCTTACCTTTCAATACATCTAGAATGCACTGACATTCTTCATCCTAGCAGAATGTAGAATCCTTCTTCAATAGTTTCTCCATAAGCATGGTAATTTGAGCATAAGCCTTGATGAATTTTCTGTAATATCCTGTATGTCCCAGTTTTGTGCACAACTGTTTGACACTCCCCGGGGCCTCCAAATTTACTATCACCACAATCATGCCAGGGTCCACCATTAGCCCTTGCTTGGACACCACATGACCTAGTAAAATTCCAAAGGGGACATAGAACAAACACTTCTTCAAGTTCAACGTGATCTGATATCTTCGACATGTATCTAACATTAAGCATATACTTTCTACATGGTGTTTTACTAACCCAAACACTGTCCAATCATCAAAATATACTTCCATAAAATTGTGAATAAACTCCTTGAACGTCGCAATGAATATGGGAGAGAATATCGCCGACGCATTCTTAAGTCCAAATGGAATCACCTTATACTAGAAGCAACCCCATTTTATCAAGAATTTTGTTTTCCTCCTATCTTCTGGTGCAATCTTAACCTGGTGGCACCCACAGAACCCATCAGTGAATGAGTAGGCCTCCTACCCTCCAATGTTGTCCAATACCTCATCTTTAAACAGTGTCGGAAAGGGATCATAGACGTAGGCATCATTAAGATTTCTCAGATATAAGCAAATCTTTATTTCTCCCTTATGTTTCTTCTCTTGAACCGCCATTGGGCTGACCCAATCAGACTCTTCAACAGGTTTGATGATGCCCACTTCTAGCATCTTATCCAACTCCAAGTGAACACTTTCCTAGTATTTTGGATTAAGGCGATATGGCCTCTACTTAATAGGCTTCAGGTCTGGCTTGAAAGTAATTTTCATCACACTCAAGTCACCTATTATGCCTTTCAGGCCCGAGAACTTGGTAGGAAAAAGATGTTGGTACTCATGGAGTAACTTGACAACTTTATCCACTGTGGCATCATCCTAGTACTCCCCGATCTTCTCAACTTTTAGCTTTGCTTCAGTACCAATGTTTACCTGCTTGATTTTCAATGGCGCAGTGATATCCAGGTTCTCTACTTACAGACCTTGAAATTCGTGATGGCCTTTTGCCTCTAGAATATTGATATTTCTCGGATCTTCATCCTCCCCCTCAACGGTCATATTATAGCATTCCAGAGCATGGCATAGCTGGGTGCTTCAAGCAGGCTGAACCAACTCTAAAGGATTCTGCGGTATTTTGGAGATCGATACCTTGGCCTCCTGCAGAGCTTCATCGATGCTTTTGAACCCATATTCAAAATTGAAGGTCATTAAGAATCCTTCCCTTAATATGTACCAGTCTGCAGTGCCATGGTGGAGCTCCATTTCCAAGTACCAATTCATAGGGATTATATCCGAAGTATGACAAAATAAGTGCACCCACTCTTGCTGTGGCTCTGTTCCATAAAATTCAGACCACTTCGCTAAATGATCACGCGGATCATTTCTCCCATCATAGTTCTTAGTTAGTCAAAGTTTAGGTCGCCCAAATCATAACCTCCTCATCCTTCTATAATCTTGCCATTCCTCGAAGCCATCCTTGTGCATACCCCACCACCATGCGGGCATAGCATGCAGCACCAAATCCAGTGCTTGGAGCGATGATCCTTGGGGACCTCTCATTCAAAGGCATCTAAAAACTTATCTACATCAATTAAACCATCATAATAGGGTAAATTTCTTACCTACAATGACACATAGCACAATGATTTAGTCATCATGTTGTAGCACAACGTAGATACTTCATGCAGCTTATTTTGCCAATGCTCCAGTTCTTCATCTAAATCTGAGGTACAGGAACTTTCCTGGTCCCATGAAATCCATCCATCAGCTGTTGGATTAATCCAATCTTGATCTCGTGTCGTTATTTTGTAAATATGATCCAAGTCATCATCACTTTATTCATAGTCACGGACTGGTTCAGTATAGCACGGTCCTTCTAGAGGGTCCAATGGCACTACAACCCTAAGTGATTTCCTTTCGAAGGACATTTTTATTTTTTTCATTGATGAATCCATTCATATCAATGGCCTAGTCAATTCCAAGGAAAATGGTGTATGGATTGCTGTCATCCACAATTTCTATTACTTCAAAATCAGCCAGCGCACTCACACCTTCTATGTCTACGGTGATTCCATGTAGTCGTCCCATAGGGATGATCTTCTATTGGTTAGCCATCCTTAGATGGATCAGAGACCACTGCAGTGTAGGTATCCCCATTCTCTCCCATTTCTATTTAGGAAAAACGTTTGCATCAGAACCTAGATCTAGAATAACCTGGTCCATCTCATAATATCCTATCTGCATGGTGAGCCTCATCTTGTGCCCTGTTCTTGCCTTATGTTTGTTGATTTTTCGTACTATGCAGTTTCCATCAGGAGCATTTTGTTTAGCAACACACTTGTTTATCAAATCCTACAGACCCTTCACAGCCTTGCTATTGCGCAGAAGTTTCATGCATGTTTCTAGGAACATGGTAAGTATAGAGGGATCAACCTCTATAGACGCACTAGTTTCTAGTGCCTTGTTCTGACTTCCTAGAGTAGATGCCTCAATGAAGCTTTTCTTGGCTTCCATAAAGGTTTCCTTCATGCGCGCTAAGTCAAAACTTGCTTCCTTTTCCAGGGCCTTGTGAACCAATCTGTCTTGTTCAGGTTGTTTTCCCTTATCATCCTGTGTTGTTACTTCACTTCTCAACATAATATTTACATTCGGGTCTTCCTCGCTTGGCTCAGCTCTCATCATTTGTAAGTTCTGCTTAGGGTGTTGTGGCCGTGCCTTCTTCTCCTACATCTTTGCTATCAGTATAGGGCATTCTTTGATAGTGTGGTCAAAATAGCTGCAATATTGACAATATGGATGTGTCTGATTCTGACACTCCCGTGCGTAGTGCGCTGGTGTCCCATAGTTATAGCAAATAACTTGATCATGATCTCTACCAGGTCCTCCTCCTCCTTAGCCTTGTCTGTGCCCATCATATCCTCCGGGCGCTCCCCCGGTGCCTTGATCCAAAGGCCGAGTTTCTTCCTGCATTCGATAGGTAGGAAAACTTTCCATCAATTTTTAGCTATGACAATGGCACTCATCATGGCCCACAGATTTACAGAAATAACAGAATAATTTTTGTGGTGTCTGAACAAAATTTTGCATCAAATGACAATTATCCATTACGTGTTTTCCAGCTACCTAACAAATAACACACCATATCGTAGGCCTCACACTCGGTCTAGCTGGAGCCTCCTACCTCAGGGGAATTGGTTCCCCTCATATAATATAATTCACGAAGACAGGGAAATGGCATTTAGCATGCCCATGCCTCTTACATTTTAGGCACCAGACATGCTCGAACACCTCTGGCCTAGCCTCTTTCTCTTTTCTCAATCTCTACAATTCCAAGTAGAGGTTCTAAAACTATGAGTGAATTTGCTGGACTCCCAAAGTTGCATCCTGAATAGGTGTCTCGTGCAATTTCATCATGATTTACAAGGCTTCTGCTTGAGTTCCTATCTTCTTCTATGACAAAGCAATCCTCAGGTGGGGCAGAAGCGAGGCTATAAACCATTCGTAGTGCTAACCATTTGTGAGTTGTATATTAGCTTCACGGATCACACATTTAAGCATTTGATCTAACTCCTAGGGCGTCTTGCCAACCCTCATCGTGATTTCCTTAAACTCAATGACTAACGAGTCAGACTTAGGGTTACTAAACTCCTTGTTTAAAACATCCTTAGTATTTGCTAGCATTGCTAAAGGATGATTGGTACAATACTTAATATACCATGTAAGCGCGCAACCCTGCACAGTGGTAACTACGTGTGCCTTCTTTATGTTTTCATCAGTTATTTGCTAAGCAGTCCACACAACATCCGTAACAAACTAGAATTGATATGTATCTTTGCTCCCTATACCCTTGAAAATCGACATCTTTATTGAGTTAGATATGTTGAATGATGGTGGTGGTGGCGATGGTGTGGGCGAAGGTGTATGATGTGGAGGTGAAGGTGGAGGTGAAGGTGGAGGTGGAGTGGATGGATGACATACCCACAGAAAACTCTGCCTTATCAGCTAAGCAACACTCAACAGTGAGGCTTGTGTTGTTCCCTCCTCATCACTCGAAGGAGGTCCAATCAACGGGTTATATTCAGGGCTTTCTTTCTCTCGATTTATGAGGATTCATCCGCTTTGCATAGATCTAGATGTCAAGGCAATGAAATAACCTATTTTTCACACAAAAGCATCTTAATCTAGGTATTCAAATATCTTAGGTACTTACCTCATGGTCCTTTGATTAAGTGTCCTCAGAATGCAATCTATTTTACACAATGAATTCATACAATTGCAAAGGAAGGTTTGGCATGAAAAGAATATTAAGGAAAATACTTTTCAAGAAGGGGATTGGGCCCTGTTATATGACTCTAGGTTCAAATATTTTAAAGGGAAGCTAATAACAAGATGGCTGGGCCCATACCTAGTGGAAAAATGTCATGAAAATGGATCTCTCCAGATCAGAACCACTGATGAGGAAGGCAGCCCCTTGCCTGTAAATGGTTATAGGTTGAAGTTATATATAAGACCTTTGTCCAAGTAGGAATTTATCAGTTTAATCAATAAGGAATTGAATGTGATTTAGAGTTTCACAGCTTCCAGCCCAAAACACGTTTAGAAATTTTGTTAAAAAATGAAAAGGAAAGAGATAAAAATAAAAGGCCTAGATGAAAACCGCTATGAGGCATATGAGGCCAACTCCTAGGTTGAAAACCTCTTTGAAGCAGCCCAAGAGAAAAAAAGGAAGAAAAGAAGTAATAAATATCCCTAGGTGAAAACATCTCTTGAGGCACCTAGGGTAGGCATGTAGGTTTAAAACCTCATCTGAGGCAACTTGTGTGTCTCAGGAAAAAGGAAAAAAACAAAAAAAAGAGAGAAAAGAAAAGAGGAAAAGGGAGAAGCTTATATCATATTTTCTAACCTTTCTTTGGTTTCGTAGAGTTGTACATAGTGGAAAATTTCATGGTTACATGCCAAGACCTATAGGCTGCCATCCTTTCCTCTATCAGTAGACCCCATATCCATCCTCTCCATTCACATTTATATCTCTCTCCACCATTCTATCATCAAGAAATATGAAATTCACCTCCTCTATGTGCCGCTACAGGAAGGACCTATATTGCTACAGGAAGGTCATGTAATGCTACAAGAGAATTCTCTGGAGCTACAAGAGGGATATACAAGGAGGAAGGTGATCCAAAATACCATCCTAACTCTTTGAAAGGGTAAAGAGGGTCCTCTGAATTCTCCAGCAATCATCCATCATCCATCCACTCATTTCACCAAAAGTTTGCTCAAACTTCTCCACATTGTCCTTCCATAAAAAGACGAAGAAGCTATCACTTTATATTTCTATAGTTCCTACACTAATCCTCCATGGTTCTAACCCTATCCTCATCACTCATCATCATCTCCCTCATGTCCCTCATTCCAACAAAAGACTTAAAGGGGAGAAAAAGGGATTGCTACAGGAAGAAACACCTCCTATAGAAGCTTGTACAACCACACAACAAACATTTATATTATATTTTTTTTCACCACCAGAAGGGATGATGAAGATCATTTTGTAGCCATGAAGGGAAACATCATTCTTAAGGAGGCTTTTCACCAACAACAATAGCTTGAATATTAGAATAAGCACATGCAAACACACATCAACATCAACAATTAAGGAAGCATAAAAAAATGAATACATGCATAGGAAATAAGTCAAATAGGCCAAATACCTCATTCATAATGATGTATGGTCCAGGTCCAACATGTAAGCCTCTACAGTAGATAGATCCACAGGTAGGCTCAGCTATGGAAACCCTAAAAATGACAGAATGTGTTTCAAGCGAGAAAAGGTGTTTTAATAGGCTGGAGGTGCGAGTGACCTTGGCCACCCTCAAATAGTCAACTCAAGTGTGATTTAAGTTATCCATGCAACGTGGAAATGTCAACTCAAAACAAACTGGTGTCCTCAAAGAGTATTGGGCGTAGCCCAACTTGGTCCAAGTCTTGTTCAAAGACTCTGCATTTTGAGGAGCGGAGTGCACAGAGCTGGAAAAGTTCTATTCATCGTGTAGCGTTTAGTGGCTTTGGGGTGGGTCAAAAGTCCCTTATTTTGTAAAACGTTTCAAGTATTAGTCCATTGTTTTGTTGGATCCATGCTATGTAGACCGTGGTCTTTTAGTAAGGAAGCCTATATAAAAAATATGTAATACTTTGTCAAATATAACTAAACAAGCATAGATTGTTCGTATTCTCTATCTTGAGTCTATATTTTTGGGGAAGGCTCCGTAGCTGAGTGTGCAGAGGCCTTGAAGAGTCTACATCTGAGTGCGCAGACTACCTACAGCTAGGTGCACAGACCACCTGTAGCTAGGTGCGCAAGTTAGGAAAGTGCATGTATTGGAGATCCTTATTAATAAAGAAGTAGTTTTGGCGAAGTATTGTGTATCTTCTTGTGTTCATTCTTCATTGTTATTGATATTATTATGCATGATTTTTACTGAATTATGCAAAAGAATACATTTTATATTGTTTTCTGTTATGTCTACGTGTTAAGTACCAATCTATGAAGTCAATCATTAGGGAAAAGTTATTCATGTACGTGAGGTTGTAGGTAGATATAAGAAATAAGTGAACACATGGACACCATAGCATGCATATCCATATGGCTGTCGAAACCTGGTTCTGTAACCTCCCATAACCGCTTTGGTTGAGATTGCGATTTTCTTGCAGGTCGTTGCCAAAAGGGCTAGTGGTTAAGGGTTTTGTTGTTGCACATCACACTTTGAACCTATGTCCAGCCCCCTTAAACCAACAAATGGTTCTGTGTCTAGGATCAGGATCACTCGGATCTGCTTAATGGATATTTTTTGGCGTCCATCGAAGAAATAAATACAGGAGTGGGTTGAATAGAAAGAAAGAGAATTTGTGGAAAAAGAGAAAATAAACCCTCGATTATCAACTAAGGACTGGTTGTAGAAGTATATCTTCGAAGAGCAATACAAAATATTATTTGGTTTGTTCCACATTGAATTGTACGATTGCATATCTATGTTGACTGAGCATAAGACTTGTTTCATGAACGATGAACCTAAGGAGTGGAATCTTGAACTAATATGTCGACTCAAGAATGTCAGTAATAGTATATCAAGGGCTCTTGATTTATGGATTTTTAGCATTTTGGGAGGATTTATCACCGAGTTCATGATAGATGCGATTGTATCCTATAACGAAGCTGAACAAAGATTTTTCAAAGGACCACGAGGTAAGTTCTTAAGATATTTTAATCTCTGGATTAAGATGTTATTGTGTAAAAAGGGGATTCTGCGAATGCAATCAAATTAATGTTTGGATGAAAAGGAAATAATATTGAGCCATGGTCTACATGAAGTGGAAAATGATATAGAATAGATTTGAAGAATTTATTGAATTTGACTATAGCCCCTCGTTAGGAGGATATTAGAGTGAAGAAGAAATAAGCAATTGTACAACCCCACAACATTCCTCCATCTGTCTCGTAAGCACGTCGAAGTTAGGTGTTGAGAAGAATCAAGGAATATTTGGGATTCCCCACTCATCCATCCCCTTTACACCCCCTCCCCCTCCCCATAATTCCTGTACACCCCCACCCCATCCCCCTCCACCTAGGACCTTGAGAAGGAAAATGGCCAATGCCATTAAGCTGCATATTTTTAAAGGATTGGGATCAGAGGATCCTGATCAATTCTAGCTTGTAGTTGGAGTATGGACAACAAGACAAACCACTAGAGATGATGTATAGAAGGCACAAGTCGTCACATCGTTGCGAGAGAGAGCGCTAACTTGGTATATGAAATACTTTATGACTAACCCAACTGCTTTGTTGGATGAAATTAAGAAAGCATTGGTATCAAAATTCAAGAAGTTGAAATTAGAATCACAGTGCATCACATAGCTAAAAGAAATCAAACAGACAAAAATTGAATCTATGTGGGAGTTGGATTAGCAATTCAAGGTGTTGATGGGTCAATTAATCTTTAATATACCCCTAGAACAACATAAAGAATAGTTCATAGCCGTGTTACTACCACATATTAGGTTACCTTTGATGCAGAAGAATATCGTGACTTAAGCTAAAGAATTAGAGATTGCGATGAAGCTGGGAGCTTCACTGATTGGAGATACTCATGCAGGAGTACAACAGACAGAGGTTCAGTGAGCCAATTTGACCTTGGAATTGCAGGATCTCAAGAAAGGTAAAGAGACCAAAACAGAATTATGGTGTACAAAATGAAAAGCAGAGGGTCATTATAAGGATCAATTCCCTGTGTTAAGAGATTATTTGACAAGTGGAGTGCCTAATCCAATAAACCCAAGTCCGTGGTGTGATATTTTTATAATGAGATGTTAACATCACTCTAAATATTTCTACCTATTACAGAAGTATGTGCAGATCCCAAAACAACTATTTTAAAAATTTTGTAGATCAGTAGGCCATGATGAGAAAAATTGTCGAAGTTATTACTTCATGATGGAGCACATTGCTCATGCTTATAGATTGCAAGCTGAGGGACATACACATGAGGAGCCAGAGCAATATGTTGGTTGAGGAGGATTTCAAGGAGGAAGATGAGGAGGAGGAGGAGGAGTTGGTCAAAGACATGGCAAGATTATCTATTATAACTATGGAGAGTCATGACACTCTGCAAGAGGCTATGAGAACCATACGGAAACCTACAGTTACTATAAGTCTTTTGATCATGTGATAGAATAATGCCCCATCCTTAGCGAAGATGAAGGAGAAAGTAAACTAGCATCCTAAAAAATATATTCAAATGATGACTATTGATCCAAAGGAGGATCAACCGCACATTGACATTGTAACAAGGATCAGAGTTGTGACTGGAAATGATAAAGCCAGTGGGAAAAAGGAAGTTTAAGCTACATGGGCAAGAAAAACTACTAAAAAGGCTCTTGTATTTAATATCCTGAAGGAAAAGAATGTATTCATGGAAGCAAGGTGAAGATTTATGTATGATGTGTTCTCGACCTCTACCATGTAGCCGACTCAAAAGGAAAACTGCATTATGGTATTGGTTGTGACACAAGATGTGGATTCGAAGATTTTGAAGTTTTTTATACAAACATGAATGAAGTTGTTGAGAAATCTGAAGGCCGTAGAGGGATTGTATGAATTGATAGAATCTCATGCTCCTAAAGATGCACTACAGAGTGAGATGCACGCAGTGAATAATCTACATAGGCACAAGAAGTGGACCAGAAAGGAAATGAGGCTTACAACATAGATTGGGGAATATGACATGGGTCAGGTTACCTTGGATCTAGGATCTGATGCCAATGTCTTACCAAAGAAAACTTTGGAATTGATGGGAAAGCTGAAGCTGCAATCGTCAACTATCTAGCTAAAGATGGTGAATGAATAGAAGATTGTCCCTCTAGGAATATTGTGAGGTATCATAGTAGACATTAATAGAGTGCACATTACCACTGACTTCGAGGTGATTGAGATTTTGGATGACAGTAATCCCTACCTTGCATTGCTTGGATTGGATTGATCATTTGATAACATGGCTATAGTTAACTTCAAGAAATGGTGAATGATATTTTAAAGCAATAATATGAGAGTTATTGTGCCATTAGATCCATTGGAGGGAGCGTGATAGAATGAACCTGTCAGAGACAGTACAATGCGGAATACATTGACAACATTTATTAGATAACAACAAAAGAAGAAGAATGGATTAACCCTACTACAGATGGAAAATTGACTTCGCTCCTGCACATCAGATTCAGAAGAGAAATTGGAAAACTGATAGAATAGGTTGCCTTAAGTGTCTATAAGGTGATTTGTAAGGATCTCTAAAGAATTATGTTGTATGACAGCTGAAGTATGTAATTTACCTTGTTATGATGGTTTGGGTAATATATATACTTTCTTTAAAGATTATGAAAGATGGGTACTCGAATGTCAGAGATTGTTATCTCTAGATCAATCATTGAGGGCTACTCCAGCTACATGGTGGGGTACTCATAAGAAGAATATAGGAGATTGGAAAAAGTGTAGAAGGTTGATGTGGGTAAGGTTTTTTCAAGTAGAAATAGAGCTCGCAGACAAGTATGATGGCTAGAATGATCCTAGAGACCACATACAACTCTGTATGGCAGCTTGGGGAGAAATTTTGTGAGAAGAATGGGTGCATGGTTTCATCCATACCCTGGAGAAAATTACTCAGAATTGGTATTTGGAAACTGAGCTTTGACGTGGTACTACTAGCTAGGCATAAATGGTTGATGGATTTATAATGAAATTCATATTTGAAGATGACTGCTCACATATAGATGCATCTCTTAATATAGTTAAGAAGAAGATTTTTGAGAATGAAGTTCCATTTATGTGACAACCTGATTGGGCTATGCAGATATGTAATGTAATGGAATGCTATAATCTCATTGCTGAAGAGGATGAATATCCTCGCAATATTGACATCGAAGAATTAGAAGGTCATCGCAAAGTAAATGGACCTGAGATAGAGATACCTGATATAGGGTCAGAAGCTTAACTGAAGTACACAACAATAGGATATTACTGGGATGAAGTCACAGTGAGAAAGATAACAAATCTCTTGCATGAATATCAAGAATTGTTCCCTACTATGTTTTAAGATATGAAGGGAATATTTGGAGATTTGTGAGTCATGAGGATTCCTCTGAAGCTTGATGAAAATCCAGTCAAGTAGAGACCTTATAGACTGAATCCAAAATACAAGGAGAAGGAGAAACAAGAATTAGACAAAATGTTAACAGCTAGGATAATTGAACTTGTCGAAGAGTTTGAATGGTAAGTCCCATGGTGGTTCGGGAAAAGAAGGGAAAAGGGGAAATCAAAATTTGTAGTCACTTATGGAAATTGAAGGATGTATGCCTACATGACCCCTTACATACACCATTTATAGATGAATTATGAGATAATGTAGAAGGACAAGAGGCCTATTCTTTCATAAATGGCTTTTAAGGATACCATCAGATCAGAATTGTGCTAGAATATAGACATAAGACAACTTTTGCTACAGATTTGGGCTCTTATCAGTACATGGTTATGCCTTTTGGATTAAAGAATGTGCTTGCTATATTTTCCAAAGTTTTAGTTGCGGCCTTTAAAGAATATATACACAAGTTTTTGGAAGTATACTTCAATGATTAGTGGATAGTCTTTGGGCTATGAAAGAAGCATGTCACAAGAGATACATGTAGGCAATATCAAATCTCAATGAACTTGAAGAAATGCATATTTTGTGTTCCATTTGGTATACCATTGCAACATGTATTTTTTAAACAGGGATTAATGATGGATATCGTGAAGATCACAGTTATTGTGAACTTTCTAGCACAAAAAATAGTGAGAGAACTACACACGACACAAGGACACATTAGCTAGTATAGAAAGTTTATAAAGGGGTATGTGTAGATAACTACACCGATGGAGAAATTGCTGAAGAAGGATATGAATTTAAATGCAATGAAGAGTGCCAAAAGAGCTTGGATGTACTGAAAGATAAGATGGTAATTATTCCTATTTTATTTTTCCTAGACTGGGAGGAGTTTTCCATGTACATGTTGATGCATCTTCGATAGCATTGGGTGTAGTGTTTGCCTAGCTAGGAGCAGGAGAAATTGATCATCCCATAACATTTTCAAGCATGAAAATGTCCAATGCAGAAAAGAACTATAACACGATAGAAAGAGAGGGATTGGCTATGGTATATGCATTACAAAAGTTCAAAAACTATTTGTTGGGGCTGCATTTCAAAATGTTCACTGATCACTCTGCGCTAAAATATTTGGTGAATAAGGAAATTTTAGGAGCAAAGATCTTTCGATGGTTGTTATTATTTCAGGAGTATGACTTCGAAGATGTAGTGAAGATAGGGAAATTAAATGTAGGGCTTGAGCATCTATCAAGTATAAAGACAGGAGGAGAACCCAGAAATATCGATGATAACCTACCCGATGCACAATTATTTGCAATTAGAGTTGCATATGACCACTTTGAAAATATTATTTAGTTTATGGCCACATGAATGGTGCCTGCATAGTACAGTATGAAGCAATAAAAGGAGTTGGTCATTCGAGCAAATTATTTCTTGTTGATTGTTGGACACTTGTACAAAATGGCACCTGATGAAGTACTATACAGATACGTCCTTGAACATGAACAATAGAGTATTGTGACAAAAGCTCATGGAGGAGTCATAGGTGGGCACTATGCAAGAAAATCCACTTCATAGAAAATCTTGAGAGTTGGGCTATGGTGGCCCACAGTACATAAGGATGCAAAAGAATTATATCAAGCATGTGATATATGTCAAAGAACAAGAAAGCCATCTAGAAGAGATGAGATGTCACTAGTAGCACATGTAACTTTGCAGGCTTTCGGAAAATGGGATATTGACTTTGTTGGAGCTATTAGTCCACCAGGAAAGAAGATTGGTGTGAGGTATATCAACATTGCCATTGATTAGTGGAAAAGATGGGCCGAGGCACAAATAGTGAAGGATTGCAACACAAAAACTGTTGAAAACTTCATCTTTGAATATATACTCTCAAGATTTGGTTGCTTGAAAAGCTTGATGAGTGACCAAGGAACACATTTCTTGAATAAGACCATTGAAGCACTAATTGATGAATTTCAAGTTTACCATTAGAAGAGCACTCCTTATCATCATCAAGAAAATGGAACAGTGGAAGCTTCCAATAAGATTCTGGAGAATGCATTGACCAATGTATGCAATGTGAACAGAGATGACTCGGATTTAAGGATTTTGGTGGTGTTGTGAGCATATAGAAAAACATGCAAGAAATTGATAGGGCAAACACCATTTAGGTTGGTAAATGGACAAGAGGCAGCTAAGCCTATGAAATACATCGTGCCAATTTTGAGAATTGCAACTATCACAGAAATGGAAGATCCTAACATTATTAAGGAAAGAATGTCGCAGATATTAGCTCTAGAAGAAGACAAGTTCGTAATGGGGTTCCATCAGCAAGTGCAAAAAGAAAGGGAGAAATACTGACATGATATGCATATCAAGAAGAATACATTTTGGAAGGAGATATTGTATTATTATATAACAAAAAATTCGCGAAGTTCCCGGGAAAATTTAAAAAACACTAGTTAGGACAATATATCATCAAGCACATCTCTGATGGTGGTGTAGTTCAGCTCAAGAAGTTAAATGGTCAGCTGATTCCGGGACGAGTGAATGGTAGTAGGTTGAAGATATAAACAGACTACTCTATATCTGGAGGTTTGCACTAAAAAATGAAGGGAAGGAATTCTGAGTGCTACCTGCAGTTGAAATTGGGCCGGGACTATAAACTCCTCTACAAAAACGAGACTTTGTCGAAGGAAGATAAACGCATGACACTGAGGAATATGAAAAATTATGAAGGAACTGTGAAAATGAAAAGGTGATTGTGCCATGAGGAAAGGCTCGTCTAAGTTGGTTGGAAATATGAGCATTGGAAGGAAAAAGCCTTAGAAGAAAGGCTCAAAGAATTGAAGAAAAGGGAGGCAAAAATACTATAGAAGGATGTTTGCCCAACCATAGAGGAATTGCTGGAGGAGGTGCACAAACAAGAGAAACAAATGGTAGAGAAATTCCAACAGTATAATGCAGACTATAATGAAATTGTAGTTAAAATCAAGGGAACTATAGCCAAGTGACTCGGGATGAGTCATAGGTAAGTGTTGGGGGCTTGTTGGGCGCAACCCAACTTGGTCCAAGCCTTGGTCAAAGACTCTACATTTTGAAGAGTGGATTCCGCAGAGCTGGCAAAGTTCTATTCATGGCACAGCGTTTAGGGGTTTTCGGTTCGGTTAAAAGTCCCTTATAATGAGTTTTTTTTATTAGTCCATTCTTTTGTCAGATACATAATTTTTGGACTGTGGTATTATAGTAAGAAAGCTTATATAAAGAAGATGTAATACTTTGTCAAAGGTAACTAAAAAAGCATAGATTGTTCATATTCTCTGTCTTGAGTCTATATTTTTGGGGAAGGCTCTACAACTAAGTGCATGGAGGCCTTGAAGAGTTTACAACTGAGTGCGTAGACCACCTACAACTAGATATGCAGGTCAAGGAAGTGCATGTATTAGAGGTCCCTATTAATAAAGAATAATTTTTGATGAAGTATTGTGTATATTTCTATGTTCTTTCTATGTTGTTATTGATATTTTTATCTATGCTTTTTACTGAATTATGCAAAAGAATACATGTTATACTGTTTTATGTCATGTCTATGCGTTAAGTACCAATCTATGAAGTTAATAATTAATGTGAAGTTGTTAATGTACGCAAAGTTGTAGGTAGATCTAAGACATAAGTGAACACACGAATGCCACAATGTGCATATTCTTATGGCTACAGAAACTTGGTCCTGGAACATCCCATAACCGCTTTCGGTGAGACTCTGATCTTCTTGCAGGTCTTTGCCAAAAGGGCCAATGTTTGAGGGTTTTGTTGGTGTGCAATACACTATGAACCTAGGTCAAGCCCCGTTAAACCAAAAAGGAGTTGGGTGATAATCACCAGGAGGGAGAAATGATGATAGTTATTTGGGACAACGGTCCAAAAGAAGAAACTCTTGTTAATCCCAAGTAACCATAACACTCTAATATTTTAACCAAAAAAGTATATTATGTGTTGGCTCGACTCCATGTACACCATCACTCATTCCAAAAACCAGTGGAGGAAGGATGAAATAGTGCATCGAGCATCTAGAGTGCCACTTAGGAGTTTCAAACCCTACTTACATAATGTTACAGAGAAAGCTACATGAAGGCCTGCAATTTATACAGGAGGGTTGAGAGGAGCTATAGGAGAAATTAAGAGGAGAAAAAGGAGTCACAATGGCTCGATACTCAAAAATTTCATGCACACCCAAAATTGCTCTAATAAGAAGTGAGTGATACCCTCCTCCTTTCTTTCTACACCTAATTTCATTAATACTCTTCTTGAAATTAAGAGAATACAACAGTCAATTTAGGGGATCCTTTTGGAGGTTTTGTTTGGTTAAGATAAAAGAAATATCTTGGTGAATATAACTTTGAGAACCCTTCTTCCTCACTATCACCAAGCACTGTGCCACTATTTTACCATTGTTTATGCCATTGTTTCACCACTAAGACTGCATGAATTTTTGAAATTCCACACCTACATAACATCAAGGAGAAATAGAGAAGAAATGGGGGAAGGATTTAAGAGAAGAAAATCATCAAATACCAGGAGAATTCACCAACACCCTCCTATAGTTGACATCTTCAGAAACCACTAGTGGTTGGGATTATTTGAGCTACTAAAGGGGTATGATGATGATATTGCCCATGAATTTGTCACAACATTACACTCTCAAGGGGAAAATAGTGCCAAAACTGTTGTCAGAGGGTTAGCCATTTTTCTCAGTCGAGAAACTGTCAACAGAGTAACCACCTTGCCTCTAGGAATGAGATGGAGCAAAGAAGACAAGCAAGTAAGTGTCACAACTAGGAAAGACTTCTTTCTTTCAAAAGAGAAGCCTGTAGAATAAAAGAATGGAGTGAGGAGAGAAAGTTTGTTTTACCCTTGGGATGAGGTAGCCTACCATATCCTTAAATACATATCTTGTGAAGGGAGATTAAGTGTAGTTTATGCCTACCACTTCAAGTTGCTCCAAAAGCTAAGATTCAAGGAAGACTTACCCCTTCCTTAAAGACTTAGTGTCTATCATTTTATTATGTAGTAAATCATGGAGATGAATCAGAAGGTAAGGGAAGGAAAACATGAGCTTTTAGCTCACCATGGCCTCATCAATTTGATAGTGGTAGATGCTATGAACCATTTGAGGATCCCTATCTTATGGAACAAATTTGTAGACATGGGAAGGGAGAATTTCATAGAAACACAAGCCCTTAAACCAAGAGAAATCCCAACCTCTAGTGCTGGAGGAAGAGAGGCAAAAACAAAGGAAGAATAAGGGGAAAATACAAAAGAGGAAGAGGCAAAAAGGTTAGAAGAAGAAGAAAGAGAGACAAAAGAAGAGGAGGCAACAAGAACAGAAGGAGAGGAAAAAAAAGGTAGAAGAGAAAGAGGTAATAGAGATAGAGGAAGGAGAAGAAGAGATGAAAGGAGAAGAGGAGGAGAAGAAAGGAGAAGAAAGAATGAGCCCCAAGAAGACTTCTCCACCCCAAGGAACAAAAGACATTGAACAGGAAGTGGCTGCAACCTTAGCTACATTGGGCACTCCTGTCAAGCCAAAAAGGAAGAAATCAAAGCCAAGTCAATTGTATTTCAGAACTAGGAAGAGCACTAGAATTAGACAAGGAAATCCACAAACTCCTACAAGGGTTCTTATAATTATTGATGAGTCAACAAGAAAACAGGGAGTAATAGGGCCTAGTGAAATAAAAATTGAGGAGGCCACTCCTTCGAGAATAAAAAATGAGTCACCCATAGCACCTGTGAGTAGGCCTACCACTATGTTTGCCAGCTTCAATAAGCCAAGGAAATAATTTGAATTTGAGGAAGATGAAAAAGAGAAGCTATAGGAGAGACAAGGATTTCAACAGGAGGGGAAATTTTTTCTACAAGGAGAACAGGGGAAGCTACAGGAGCCCAAGAAAGATTCACAATAGATAGTCACCACCTCAACAACTATTGAAAAATACCTACAAGACATACAAGAACATAGCCCACAATGTAGCTTGAGATCCTACTACAAATTCATTGAAGGAGGGAGGATTATCCCCGAGAAATTTGCAGTCCCACTCATTTATGAGCTAGAAAAAGAAATAGGAAGAACCAATAGGTGGATGAAAATTGTTAAAGATAAGAAGGTAGAGGATGTAGGCCTCATGGATGAAAAGGTCATTGAAATGAGCAAAGCGTTATGTGAGTTGAGAATGAGAAAATCTATAATAAAGGAGCTACTAGAGGCATGAAATATGAGGTTGAGAGAAAGTCTATAGGAGAAAGAAACAAAACTTTCCACCATGGAAATTCTCTACATGGAAGCATTAAATGTAGACAACCATGAAAGTCTTGTTCCCTCTTTCTTGTAGAATAGTGGCTAGAATTATAAATAAAAACCTTAGCACAACATGGATTTATGACCTTTCAGGATTACAAACAATCGATTGAATTTTGGAGCCAGGCTAACATGGAAGACAAAGAAAAATTATTTTAATTTTACATGCACAGACTCACTCTAACAAATATGAAATTTTGAGATACCAATGCAAGATTGGGAGATATGCAACTGATGGATTTATCATCCTGGATGACTCATGAGGAGACAAGAGATGAGGAAGAGAAAAGTTTAATGAAAAAGGAAGAAAAGGAACCATTGTATATCATGGTAGAGCTAGTGAGCCCAAGGGCTATCATTAGCAATCATGGCCTCATCTCTAATGATTCTTCTTTAGCACCTAAATAAATTTCCATCTAGGAGCAAGCCATCCTACACTTTGAAGACATATTCAAGTTGCGGGGAACATAAGGCCTACAAGCCTACTAGAGGATATGGCATGCCTTACCCCACAGTATACAAATCAAATAATACCACTCTCATGAAAGGATAAGGAATGCCTTGGAGAGAACACCATTATAAAAGAGGATCATGCAGAGGATGAAATTTAGGTGGATAAGACTCAAGCTCAATCTACACTTGTTGCTAGGCTTACAATAAGGAAGAGATGAAGTAGGAGAGCTGAAGGAATGGACAAAAATAAAGAAGAGTGCACATTTTTAACCCCAAGAGGGAAAACCATCTAAGGAGCCTTGTGATGTTAGGAAGGCCGCCAAGGCCATAAAAGAGTTTCACATTGATGGCTGAGTTGCTCAGAGGATGAGTAACACCTTCAACACAGGTGTGATGATGAGTCCCATCAATAGGTACATTTTGAAGATTAATATGCCATCCTCCAGCCTTAAAACTATCCTTCTCTTGCATTAATTCAAATTTTCCGTTATATTATGCTTAGTAAGAGGAGTAGAAGGTGTTTTTCATAATATGTGTCCTAATGTGGTTTAATTGCATGAAAATGAGGCAATTTTGGGGCTATTATTATGCAGGGGCTCAATGGAGACAACTAGGATAGAATCTAGGGGGTTTGTCCACCTCCTTAACTCCGTAAACTCAAATTGGGATCACCACATCCTCTCTCACCAGTTCAAGTTCATTGTTAATCGAGTGACTTCTAGTCCAAGTGAAGATCAGGGAGGAAAAGATCCACCATTTTCGAGATCAAGGAGGGAACCATTCCTATTTTCAAGGGAGCTTCTTCAACTACCCTTTTGTATAAATAAACTAGAGGAATATCTCATTAGGATTCAAAGTTTTTATTCATGTAGGTGTAGCTATTGGGATCCAAGCATTGGCATTATTATTTTTAACCTTTATGTGGTGTATTAGACCTGCACTTTTTGATGATGAGAAGTTGGATTTTAAGCTACATCTGAGTTAGTTTCAAAGGGTTGAGACCCTTGGGTCTCGGCCCAACCCAGAGGTTTTGGTCCCTCTTCTTGTACTTATATTTCTTCTTGATTCCAATTAGTTAATATTTTCTTTCATTTCAGTAGAAGTTAACTAATAAAATATTGTGTTTGCAGCCTCTACATCACCTCCCTTGTGGGAGAATGAGTGGAAGGATTCATAACCACAACCCAAAAAGATTGTGTTTATGATTTCTTGGAAATAGATTAGTATTGGTTTTCCTATTTTACATTTTCTTTCTATAGTTTAGAATTTAGTTCAGTGAGTAGATCAATGGTTTGCATGAATTATATGTCATTTAAATTCAACTCATATTTTCCATCATAAGTTATTTCATATTGCAAATCATAAATGGATGCTTGCATATGATTGATTGTAGGGATGGTTGATCTACAAGGAAGGGCACCTTCATCACTTCCATCCTAAGAAATTTCACCTTCTCCTTCCATCTCCAAGCTTAGTCACGAAAACCCTATTTTATAAGCTATCATGTCTAGGTCACCAAGAGCACTCATTCTAGTGCAAGACAAACCTCAGAGAGGCCCTAAGATTGGCTAGGGGCTCAAACCAACCTTCTTTGTTTCTTTTTTAACTACTATTCACCTCTCCATACCCTCAAGCCAACATTTTCACCTTCAAAATCCACTCGGATGCCCTCTCGCAGTATTACAAGCCTGCCTGTAGCATTACAGCCCTCTTGTAGGAATCACCTATAGAAAAAATGTAGCAACCATTTTCTTCATTAGCTTCAAACCACAATGCAACATTGAACTAACACAGATGCATAATTACCTCCTACTATGATAATATGATTAGGAAAAGCTTCTAGGCCACTCCAAACCTTCCTTATCTTCACTGTAAAAACATATTAGAGTTAGTTTTGTTATCATGCAAATAAGTTATTGATTTATGAGAAAGTATGAACTAGGTAGATGGCACCTGTGATTCTGATTTGTAGTTTGATGAATTATTCAAGATATATTAGTTTGTTTTTTGCAAGTATATGAGGTAGTGTGATGAATTCTGCATGATAACATAACTTCATTTACGTAAGTAGGTTAGCCTTTATCTTTTCATAAATTGAATAACTAGGGTTTTACAAGTTGAGTCAATGGAATTACTATTTTCATACTTAGAAGCAATTTCTAATTTTTCCTTTTATGAAGCTTTCATTTTAATTCAGTAGAAGGAAGGTTCTTTGAGCACTTTTTGATCTAATGTCATAACACAAGGTGGCATGAGTGGAATCCTATCTATTATGCATATAACACTGTCACCTCGAAGTTTCTATAAACCCTAGGTTGATAATGTGATTTGAGGAGCCCTTGGGAGTTGCATCATTCTTGGTGCAATACCAGGACTCACCAACTATCATAAAGGATTTATTAAGAATTCATTATAATACTTATCTTATAATAATGATCACTCAATCTAGTTTTCTCATAGTCCATTTTACTTACAGTTATGTTTGTTTCTTTATAGTTGAATTCAATTCTCATATTGCCTATGTTTCAATAATTGAAGGCATCATACGGATTTTCCAATTGAATAGAAGTTATTATTTTCAATCATTAAATCAAGCAACACATTTACCACCCACCCACACACACACAAACATATTAATGATCTTCAATAACTGTTCATAATAATTATCTACATGGTATGAGAATCTAAATGTTTTTTAGCACCATGATTGCATTGGAGTAGTAATTAATGCTTTTCATAGACAAGCAATTTACTTTCAAGTCAAAACTTCGTAGTTCAAATTAGTAGCCAAAGCCTAGCATATATTGTGCATTACACTTCACAAGTCTACCAACTGGGATTGATGAATTTAATGTAATGGAATTTTAGTGAAATTGAATTGAATAACATGTTGTATAAATGAATCTTTCATAATGGTATAACAACATCACATGATATGTTGTCTAGAAGTGGTAGCAGTCATCGATTTCCTAGAGTAGGGTGCATGATTATGTCATAATGCATTATATCTTAGTGGGACAACTTCTATGTTCCCTTCCACATGAAATTCCTTCATTACCAAATTTGAGGGTAATTTTATACTATTGTTACTTTACAAAATAATCACATTTTTTATTTTACACTAATTTAATTAAAATTTAATATATTTTAATAATTTAATAAAATATTTATACCTTTTTATATTGAAAAATACTATGGCTTAGGTACTCATGTATATTATCTAGGTGCCTCCACTTAGCATAATAACTATGTTTGATGTCCCCCCTCGGGGTTAAATCATAACACAATATGGAGCATGTAAGGTTTTAATTCTAGAGGGTGGTGGTTGTTCAATTATTGGTGGGAATGAAGGAGGTTTATTGCACCTGTATTTTAGTTTGTGCGGGATGAAATGGTCATCGTGTGAACTCCATAATTTTCAAAGCTCCATTGCAACACTCCCGTCATCTCTATCTAAATCCTCTAAAGTTTGCGACTATTTATATTATGAAACATGGTGTTTTTAGGATGGCTCTTATCCACTCAATTATTTCCTTTTTCAACATCTCTATTTTCCTTTTATGAGATGGTTCTATCTTCATCTTTGACTTCTATGATTGAAGGGGGGATCTCACCTTTTATCCAACTAAAGTTTTCTTCTCCCATAGTGAGAAATGCTTCTTCTCAGTTCTAGTCATTTTCTTCCTAGGTTGGTGAGTCTAAATACATGGTCCACTAGTGTGCTCATGTCCACATGGCTAGCAGTAAAAGTAGAGGGCCAAGAATATGATGAGATCATCTTCTTGTAGGGGATCTATGGGGTTTTTTTTAAACAAATACCTAACATTTCTGTGAGGAATTCTGGGATCTCAAAGTTATAGTGGTAAATGACCATTCTTTTGATTATGAATGTAAGGCTATAATCGATATCTCACACTAGGTTCCTTACCTGGGTCATACCTAGGGAAAAAAGAACTAGTACCTTCCCATTATAGACCTCTATTGAAAAATAAAATTTCTATTTAGAAAATTTATCATGGATAGACATAAGGTAAAAGAAGAAATCCTTCATATGTGAGATAAAGTGGTCCTAGATGGAAAGGCGATGAGGATTTTTCTCAAGAACATATAAGAGGAGATTCCTTTAGGATCTAGCTCCAATGCCAGAAATAAGGAAAATCCTACTACCATAGTGGTGGACTCCTCAAGTTTTCTTTACTTTTCATGAATTTAACTCTTGAATTTTGTAGTTTTACATATCTACCTAGGCATAGTGGCTATATGGTGTGAAGCTTTCTTACCAAGAATTTTCTAGAGCTAATTAGGATAGCATTTTTTACTATTTCATTTGTAAAATATTATAAATGTATGTCTCATGACCTGTCACCCAATACTTTATTTGCTACTCGTTCATGTTGTTGCAACTATAGTTTAGATTCCCAAGTGGTAGACCACTAACAAACAAGGCTTGAAATCTTTATTTCTTTCGACATAATCAAAATATTATCTTACAAATAAAAGAGAAAAATAATATACAATTTGATGTGTAATTAAAAATTATAATTAAAACGAAATATGAAACAAATTAATCAAATAATACCCATAACACATATATAATAATTTAAATTGATTTTAATAAAAACAGTTCAATTATTAAAATATTTGTATTTGTATTTTATGTTATATATTTATTAGGTTTAGAAAATTAGATTTATATTTGTAATATACTAAATTTATGGAAGATTGATAAAGTAATGTTGTGAGAACTGTGTCATTTTGAAAAATATAAATTCTAAGATGATGTTGATGACAATGATGAAATACCTCTAAAAACTATATGGTATATCAAACCTATATCAGGTAAATATTACTTAGAGTTCTATAACATTTTATTTCTAATGTAAAAAAGAAGCAAGAGCAACATTCTCATATCAACACAATTTTTTATATAAAAAGGCCGAGAAGGCTAGTAGTGTGACAGATATTTTGAAAATTATATTCATTGTGAGTTTAAGATGGATTATCTAAGAGAACATTATTTTCGTCATAAATCTTCTTAGGATCACATAGTAGAAAAATTAGTTCATCCCTTAGTGTTTTGGGAATTGACCAATGCCTAGTTCCACTATGAATCTCATGAGAATTAGTTTTTATTTTGCAAATACTTATTTTCTTCTTAACACTAATGAAGATAGAAAGATAATATTTTATTTCAAAATTGGGGTTGATCACCTCATTAGAGTTTCTTAGTTTCCTTTCTTTCTTTAACTCTTTATCAACCCACAATTTTTCCTTCAATTTTTAGGTAGTAATATTTTTAATATTATCTAGATTATGAAATATGATATCCTTCTTTATTCTCAAATGGTCCAATCAATACTAGGAATTGTTATGTCACCCTCACTTCATCCAAAGGTGCGGGTTTTTACTAGTGTTAAAATAAAATTTAGGAAATCTCTTAGCATCCATGTTGTATAACTACTTTTTATACATAACATAGCTAGTCATAGTCATGCTTTCAATGGCGGAATATTTTGCTTCAATAAGGAGGGTAAGGTAGGGAATATTTCATTTAATATTGAGGTTGTACGTTATAACTTGCTTTTGAATTTGCTCAATCTTCATCCATGAATCTATGAATATACTGGAACCTCAAACCTTACATCCATATAAAATAATATGAGTAACATGAGTCTTAAAGAGGATATTTTATTTTTATCTCAAACCTAATGATATGTTTATTTACAACAATTATTTTCAATCCCATAGTAATTTTTCTGACTTCCCTTTATACTTTTCTCAATACTATAATTCCAAATGAGCTTATGATCACTATCAATAAGTAGATGTTTGTATGAAGGCATGTCCTCCAAGGTGCTCTTGTCATAAATGAAAGTATTATAGGTGATTCTTTTGGATTTAGTTATAGTGACTTTGGTTTTTTGGTATTAAGAGTCATATCCATCTTGGAGATGAAAGCTTGGAGGATTATCAGGTGGTTGCCAAAATCGTAATGACTCGTTGCTAAAAGAATAATATCATCATCATAAAAAAGAAGAGTTATGACCATACTAATGAGTATGGGGCCAACACCACTTGAATATTCCAAACAGCCTTTTAGCTATCAATGTAAATGCCAAGAAGGGTAGGAGATAAGGGGCAACATTGGTTGACTTGAATATTGCATTTAATTTCTTTCGATCAACCTTTAGTGGTCCTAAGATTGGAAATGCCATTTTCATATAGTCTTGTTAAAACAACCCTCAACTTGAGAGAAACTATTATCTCTTCTAGCCTCTTCAATAGCTTTGTCCTAGGAACAGTGTCAAACGCTTTTCTAAAGTCAACTAAAAAATATAATATATATACTAGTAAAATACAAAGATGATAACTGTTGGGTATGGAGCCTAATTATCTTCTTTATTCAGAGGTATCACCGCATTGGACCCCGGTTCATAATTATTTGTGACCCCAATTCATAATTATTTGCATTGCAACAGGGGGTTGTAGTGAAATTTAGGAGCCCCCCCCTGGTGGGGGATTGAGGGTAGCACCCCTGAAGCTAAAAATAGATGTAAAATTCCCTTGTAAAATGTTGCAAATTTCATAGTCAATCTTGGCCGTTCATTAGGTGGAGATCTGATGGTAGAAGTTATGTTTAATTTAGGGTTTTTCCCTAGAAGGCAACCCTCTCGCTATATATGAGGGAATTGTATTGCGTCTACATAGATCTGTATTCTGAGTGAGAAAGAGAGAGGATATTGTGTGAGAGAAAAGATGGAATTATAGTGGATTTGCTGTAGGTTGTATCTTTTCATTTTGTTGGATAATGTAAAAGGAAGGAATGGTTGTTTCTCTGTGGACGTAGCCCAAATTGAGTGAACCGCGTATATCTGCGTCTCTCTTGTTTTATGTGTTTATATTTTTGTAATATATTTTATGTGTTCCATTGATCTGTAATATATAATTTTCTAACAACTGATATCAGAGTCGAAGGTCTATTTGGTTGATAAACTCATAGGATAGAAGGGTTCCTAGTTTGAGTGGGAGCAATGGGGGAAGATGGTAGGTTTAGGGTCGAAAAATTTAACGACCAAAACTATTAGCTATGGAAGTTGGAGATGGAAGATTATTTGTACCAGAAAGATCTGTACCAAGCATGGAGTGGAAAGGCAAAGAAGTTGATGAATATGACAAAAATTGAATGGGATATTCTCGACAGAAAGGCACCTAGAACAATACAACTGTGCATACTGGCGTCGGTAGCATTTAATATTTCAAAGGAAACGATAACAGAGGGTTTAATGTCGGCATTGGCCAAAATATATGAAAAACCTTAGGCCTCAAATAAGGTATTTATTCTGAAGCGTTTATTTAGAATGGAAATGTCAGAAGGTAATGAATATTGATTCACCCCCCATTTTTTGGTAGTGAAAAATTATGGATCAAGGAAGAAGACGGCTCTGAGGATGAACCCTAGCTCTGCCGTCTCCATGCCCTCGGCCGCCATCGGAACTTTGATCGCCCCTGCTGCGGATGGACTCGAGAAACTCATGCACAGGTCAAGGGATTTTTCCCTCTCCGCAGACATGCAAGATGCTCAGACCAAGAATGCCGGTGCGGCAAACACGAATGCTCGCGCGGATCTCTCTGCAGAGAGCTCTGGGGTAGCACGGCCTCAGCCCCCTGCTTCCACAACGCGCTTATGGAGCCATCCTCAGATTGCCGGTGCAGCAGCCAATGGCGTTCAAGCAGAACCCTACGCAACTTCTCCTCTGATCTTGGATGTTGCGAAGGAAAGGCCTGCACCGATTGGTTGTAAGCCTCTTCCGCCCATGAGGCAAATCCAAGAAACGAAAACCAATCATCACGTATGCCGCCTCTCTACACAGATCTGCAGGGGAAAGAGGCATACAGACTTTTCTTCCTCATTCCAGATACAAATCAAGCTCATTACAGGCAAAACTATGCTACAATGGGTAAGCCAGACGGATCTAGTGCAGAATCTCAAGCATACACTGAGCATCAAACTGGGGATTCCCTCTGCAGCTCAACGGCTTCTCCACGAAGGTAAACAACTTGAGGATCCCTATCCTATTTCTTTTTACGGCATTAAGAAAGATGCATCCATTATTTTAATCCTTCGCTTGAGGGGAGGAGCTACTGGAGAGTCATCCTCAGCTAAGGCATTTTCATATAAAGATGCAGTCCATGCTAAGAAGCCTGAAAAGACATATCCACTAGTTCAGGCTCCACCCAAGCCTTTTCTGGTTGACAAATCGGAAGAGGTCCCCTCTGTTGAGATCTCTTACCCTAACCTGGCAGACGACACCCAACAATTCGCTGAAAGGGCCATCATCTGCAGATTCAATGGGCTTTGGCCACGCTCAAAGGATCTTTATGACTGGATCAAGGACAACTGGACTCACTGCTGCAAGATTTACTTCTGTGCAAAGGGATATTTTATAGTGCTGTTCGACAATCTCGAGAACTACGAAGAGGCCTTAGAAGAAGGCCCTTGGTTCATGGGTTCGGCAGGCCTCTTCTTAACCCCATGGTTCCCAGACTTTGATCCAGCTTCTGCAGTTATCACTAAAGCCCCTGTCTGGATCATACTTCCAAATCTCCCAATTCACCTGTGGCGCACAGAGGTCTACAGGTAAATAGGCAACACTTTGGGTTGTTTCTTAATGGGAGATTAAAAGAGGGAACGACAAGGTCTCTACACATATGCCAGAATTTGTGTGGAGCTAGATTTAAGCAAGGGATTGCCAGAACAAATCAATCTCAAGATCAAAGACATTGTTTGGACTCAGCTTCTAGACTATGAAAGCACTGCCTTTCGATGACGCCATTGTCACCTAACAGGGCACCTACAAAACTCCTGCCCAGCGCTGACAGCAAGATCGAAAAAGGGATTCTCCGCAAAAACCAAACCCAAGCGTTGGGCTCCCTGCCCTCCACCGCCAACTGGGAGCTCCAGCTCCCCAGGGTCGAAGGACGGGGAAAGCGATTCAGAACCGGATCAGGCGCCTCAGCCGATGGATCCTCCCATGGATACCATGGGACACACCCAGGACATAGCAATCTCCCAGAAACGCGGCCATGAGACCTCCTCCGAATCAGAAAAGGAATTCCCGATGACAGAGAATTCCAGTCTTCAAGTTGTCTTAGCTCATCCTCCCCAGGATGGCTGGACAAAAGTCAACAAAAAGAAAGGGAAAAAACAATGTGTTGTAGTTTCTACCCCTATGGGGTAAAGGTCAGTTAGTATGTCTGTGATTTCAAGTCATCTACTGTAGCTATGAGTTTGAATCTTTTCTTCGGGACCGAGGTTGATGGATACATCATTTCCGGTCTATCGGTCTCTTGCTTCTACTGATTGTACTATGTTTTCTACTTAATAGAATTAGTCTTTATCGAGAAAAAAAACGAAAATGTCAGAAGGTGGATCTGTTGCCGATCATTTAAATGAATTTAATACAGTTACGAGTCAGTTAAGTTCTGTAGGGATAATTTTTTTTTTCTACGTAAAGGCTAATTCTATTAAAAAAGAGAAAAAATATTTACAGAGAGGTCAAGACCTCAGAGGAGGCTGAAGCCATCCCTTAACCAGATATCTTGATAGACATTAACCCCTGTGACAACAATCCCGGGATTAAGAAGACTTAAGACATGTTTTTCAGATCCCTTACAGACAAAAGTGCGAACCAAATTTGTGAACATCACTGCAAAACTATCGAGGACTATGGCGTTACTAATAATCGTTCTGCCCTGATAGCCACATACAAAATTTAGCAAAAACAATGGCTTTCTGAGCCATGACCTGATATGACTCATTAGACTATAATGGCTAGTATCAATACCTAACCAGAAGTTGAAACAGAATAGAATTGACATAATCCAGAGAAGCATAGCAAAATGATATAAAGACCAGAAGGGAGACTGCCATCAATGTGCACTGTACCGAAGAAATCAAGCATGTTTCAGAGAGTCCAGAGCATCCTTTTCCACCTGGCTAGGAGAGCCCATCCACATGTCGACGACGTTGTCCCCATCTCCTATGTCGCCACCACCTGGAGGAGCTTCCAGATTCAGATTGCCACCAGGAGGGTGCTCCGGTTCGACCGCAGGCAAATTGCACTTTGTAGAATCAACTGGAGGCTGAGGTGCCTTAGGCACATTCCCCTCTTCCTGCATATTGTCACAATTGAACACAGTACAAACAATGTCTCCCTGAAGCACACTGTCACCCTGAGACTGAGACGTTGTGGTATGAACAGAGCTATTGGGTTTATCCTCCTGCTCAGCCAAGATAACCATAATGCTGGCTGACAGAACGGGTTTATTGAGTCGACTGTGAAATTTGAAACGGGTGGTTTGAAAAGAGTTGTGCAGGAAGGGCCTGCCATGATTAGAGGGCGGAGAGGGCGGGGAGGCTGAACCCAAAGGAATGATATTTTGGGGGGCAAATTGAGAAGCACAGCCACAATTACTACTGGTGCCTCCACGGCGAGAAACACCATGACGTCGCACCATCTTCAAACTAATAGAGAGACCTGAGAAGGGGATTATGCAAGACCAGACAGAATAGGGCCAAGAGTGGGCGAACCAGGTAGAGAATAGATTCTTGATAAGCCCCCAAGCGGCTAGAGCGAAACAGGGGTGCGGGAAAAAAGGTAGACGGATATGGAAGGAGCCGATGAGAGCGATAGCCAGAACCAGAAGCTGAGCCATGAATAAAACAACCTGCGCAGGTTCTCGAACAGGGCGCGCATTCATTGTCGAACGCTTAATCGTCATCCTATACCTCATTGCATTCATATCAGTCGCGGTGGGTTTGTGGGAGCTGTGATGGATCGCCAGGTGCGAAGACAGCTACCGGCGAAGAGTTAACCCACCTTAAATGCACCCTGAGGACACCTGCATTCGGGTCTATAGGGATAAATTTTGATGATGAAGTTAGGGCTCTATTATTTCTGTGCTCATTGCCAGAAAGTTGGAATGGTTTAGTTATGGCCATTAGTAACTCTATCTTAGGATATAGTACTTTAAAGTTTGATGATATTGTTGGTGCAATCCTTAGTGAGGAAATATGAAGGAAAATATTCGGTGAGACATCAGGTAATGCTTTGACTACAAAGACTAGGGGAAGAAAAATAGAAAGAGGAAAGAGCCCAGGATATCGCAGTAAGTCAAGGAAAGGTAGATCCAAGTCCAGATCGAGGATAGTGTGCTAAAAATGCAGGAAGAAAGGACACTTGAAGAAAGATTGTATGTCTCGGAAGGGAAAAGAAGGAGATGCACAACAAGAAAACAATCATGAAGCGAATGTGACAGGTGAGGTGTTGCAAGATGCTTTGATTCTTTCATTAGAAAATATTATTGATGACTGGGTGGTAGATTTAGGGGCCTCATTCCATGCCACACCTAACAGGAAACATTTTCATGATTGTGTTCAAGGAGATTTTGGATGGATTCGATTGGGTGATGATAAACCCTGTAAAATCTTTGGAATGGGTACAATTTCATAAAGCAACAAAATGGAAATCAATGGATATTGAAGGAGGTAAGGCATGTTCCAGATCTGAAGAAAAATCTGATTTCAACAGGGCAATTAGGAGGTGAAGTATGTGTAACTACTTTCACAGATAAAACCTAGAAGGTCACTAAAGGAGCCCTGGTAAGAGAAAAAGGAGAAAAGGTTGGTACATTTTATTTTTGAAATGGTATTTCTAATTCTGTTAATGCTTTAACCTTTACAGGAGAACGTATGCCATTGTGGCATCATAGGCTCGAGCACATGAGTTAGAAGGGGATGCAGATTCTTAACTTAAGAAATTTGTTGCCAGGTTTGAAGCATGTTGATTTAAAATTCTATGAGAATTGTGTTTATGGAAAACACAAGAGAGTCAGATTCCTTAGAATTTGGAAAGAAAATAAGAGTGAAAAATTAGATCTTGTGCATACAGAAGTATGGGGACCTTCTCAGGTATCATCTCTCGATGGCTCTCATTATTATGTTACTCTTATTGATGACACAACCAGAAAAACTTGGATTTATTGTATTCAAAATAGATCTGATGTATTTGATACTTTCAAGAAATGGAAATCTTTGGTTGAGAATGAGATAGGAAAAAGGTTGAAGTATCTTAGATTAGACAATGGAGGTGAATATTGCAAGAAAGAGTTTGATAGCTATTGTTCAGAGAATGTAATTTGCAGAGAGAAGACAGTTCTAGGAACACCACAAGAAAATGGTGTGTCAGAAAGGATGAACATGACAATCATGGAGCATGCAAGGTGCACGAGATTGCATGCAGGATCACCTTTACAATTTTGGGCAGATGCTATAGATACTGCTATTTATCTAATAAACGAAGGGCCTTCAAGTTCCTTGGATGGTGATATTCCAAAGGAGGCATGGAAGGGTAAAAAGGTAAACTACTCATTTTTAAATATTTTTGGTTGTGAAGCCTTTGTCCACATTAATAAGGAAAATAGAACAAAGCTTGAGGTAAAATCAAGAAATGTACCTTTATTTGATATGGTGTTAATGATTTTGGTTATCTCTTTTATGATTATGAAAAACAAAAAATGATTAGAAGCAGAGATTTCATATTCAATGAAAATGTTGTGTATAAGGATCAGCTATAGGAAAAGAAACAGGAAAAAGAAAAGAGATAATACACAATGCTTGATGAGATCACAGAAAAAGTCATGGTACCTGAAAATCATAATGATCAACAACCAGAACAACAACAGTAAGAGCAACAACAACAAGCACCTCAAACACCTGAAAGTGGTGCTATAAGATCTACCAGGATAAGTAGACCCCCTCTGATACTCTCCTTCATTATATTATGTATTATTGACTGATTCTAGTGAACGAAAATGTTATGAAGAAGTAGTACAGGTAGAAACCAAGAAGAAGTGGGAGAAAACCATGAAAGAAGGGATGGACTCCTTAGCACATAACTAGACTTGGGACTTAATCAGGTTGCCTGCAGGAAAAACAACATTGCAGAATAAATGGGTTTACAGGTTGAAGGAAGAAGATGGAGGTAGTAAAAGGTATAAAGCTAGACTTTTGGTGAAGGGGTTTGGACAAAAAAACAAATATATACTTTGACGAGATATTTTCTCCTGTTGTTAAAATGACTTTAATCAGATCTATTTTAAGTCTAGTAGTAGCTGAAGATTTGCATCTTGAGTAGTTAGTTGTAAAGACAACATTTCTCCATGGGGATATGGAGGAAGAGATATATATGTAACATCCACAAGGATATGAGGTAAAAGGGAAGGAGAAACTAGTGTGCAGGTTGAAGAAGAGCTTGTATGGCTTAAAACAGGCTCCAAGGCATTGGTATCTAAAATTTAATAGGTTTATGTCTGAACAAGGTTATATTAGATGTCACTCTAATCATTTTGTTTATCTCAAAAGGCATAATGATGGCAGCTACATTATATTGTTATTATATGTATATGACATGCTTGTTGAAGGTTCTAACATGCAAGAAATAAATATGCTCAAAAGAAAATTGGCGAACTCATTTGCAATGAATGATTTGGGTGCTGCAAAATAAATCCTTGGTATGAGAATAACTAGAGATAGGAAGAATCGAAAATTAACATTGTCTCAAAGTGAGTACATAGAAAAGGTGTTTAAAATATTTAATATGAAAAATGCAAAACCAATTAGTAAACCTTTGGCTAACCATTTCAAACTAAGTAAGGAGGTGTGTCCCAAGATTCAGGAAGAAATGGATTATAAGTATAAAGTTCCATATGCATCAACAGTTGGAAGCTTAATGGATGCAATGGTCTGCACAAGGCCTGATATTGCACATGCAGTGGGAGTTGTAAGCAGGTACATGAGAAATCCAGGAAAAGAACATTGGATGGCAGTGAAGTGGCTTCTCATGTATTTGAGAGGTACCACAAATCAAGCATTATGGTTTGGTGGTTCAAACATTGCTCTACAGGGATATGTTGATGCAGATATGGTGGGTGATAGAGATAATAGGAGGAGCACAACAGGGTATGTGTTTACTATACGTGGAACAACTGTTAGTTTGGTTTCAAAGCTACAAAGTGTTCTTTCACTCACAACAATGGAAGAAGAGTATGTTGATGCTACAGAGGCTAGTAAAGAAATGATTTGGTTACAAAGGTTTCTGGATGAATTGGGTAAGAAGTAAGAGTTGGGTAGGTTATACAGTGACAACCAGAGTGCCATGCATCTTGCAAAGAAATTTTCATTTCATTCCGAGACTAAACATATACAGCTCAAGTACCATTTCATACAGTCAGTGTTGGAAGATGGACAGTTGAAGATGGAAAAGATACACACTAGCCAAAATCCTGTAGATATGTTAACAAAAGTTGTAACCAGGGAGAAACTGAGATTCTGCTCAGTTTCAGTTGGTCTTCAAGTATGATGAAGAAGATGAGAAATAGCTAAGTCCAAAGTGGACTCATTGTCTAGCAAATGAAGCAGTGGCAGAGTTGCTATAATCAGTCTCAAAGTGGGAGATTGTTGGGTGTGGAGCATGATTATCTTCTTCATTCAGAGGTATCACCACATTGGACCCCAGTTCGTAATGTGGCGGCAATGATGCCCTTAATATTTGTGCTATAAGGGGGGTCTATGGGGGCCGATAATGATCTTTAGGAGCACCTCCCTAGTGGGGGATTAGGGGTAGCACCCCTGAAGCTAAAAATAGATGTAAAATTCCCCTGTAAAATGTTGTAATTTCGTAGTCAATTTGGGCCGTTCATTAAGCGGAGATCTGACGATAGAAGTTATGTTTAATTTAGGGTTTTTTTCCCTAGAAGGCAACCCCCTCACTATATATGAGGGAATTATATTGCATCTATGTAGATCCATATTCTCAGTGAGAAAGAGAGCAGATATTGTGTGAGAGCGAAGAGGGAATTACAACGAATTTGTAGTAGGTTATATCTCTTAATTTTGTTGGATAATATAAAAGGATGGACTGGTTGCTTCTCTATGGACGTAGCCCAAATTGGGTGAACCACATATATCTGTCTCTCTCTTGTTTTATGTGTTTATATTTATGCAATATATTTTATTTTTTACATTGCTCTATAATATATAATTTTCTAACAATAACTTTAGAGAATATGGATATAATTAAAATTATTATGGTGGAAAATTAAATTAAATTTATATTTAAAATAGACAATATAGAATAAGAGCCCCCGATGGGGGTGCTCTTCCCAACGCCCATTTGTCTCATGCAAGGCCTCTGGGGGCAAATCCTCCTCCACGTGGGCATTGATAAAGCCTGGACACTCCACACTTGCATTCAATACTGCAGCATGATGAGTCCTCCCCGCAGCTAGTATTTAAATTCATTGGTACGCACCTTGTGTGTCTTAGTTTAGAAATTTGGCAGATGAATTTGGGTTTGAAGGTTTGTGAAGGTGCTTGGGTTTGGGGTTATGGCATTCCATTGGGGTGTTGGTCTCAGCTGAGGAGAGAGGAAGTTGTGGTCTGCCTCTGAGCATGGGTTGTATATTACCTGACCGTGGAACCTAGATAATCATCGTTCACCTCCAAAGGCTTCTACAACATCGCTGGCCACTGGTGGATCCTCCATTGTCTACGCAGGCTCTTCTGGGCTCTCTCAGGTGTGTGAATGGTGTTTTAATTTTGGGAATTTAGCTTCATGGTTATGGAATTACTCCTTTGTTTGTAGGAAGTTTCACTCTTCTCTTCCCTAATCAGGGTTGTGCTTGCGGCTAGTGGTATGCCTTGAATTTTCTTGCGAAGGCTTCCATGCCTTATACTCTGGTCTAGGAGGTCTTAGATTCATTTTCATCTTTGGGTTTTTGTGGCAATTTGAAAGTTTATATGGTAGTATGGTAGTGGCCCTGTGGTTTTTCGTTTGGTTGCGTCTTTTGTAGGTGGGATACAACATCATCCAAGGCTTCCTCCTATTGTTTTCCATCATCTACTCTTGATTTTATCATGCCCCACCAATGGGGCCATCCTCGCCGAGGGAGGCATTAGCAAGTTCAGGCTAGTCGTCCCGAGCCTAGGCACTGTTCATATTCCTCCAATTTAGCCAAGTGAGAAACAAATGAATCTGAGGCTATTTCTCTAGAGAATTCTCTAGGAAACCTTGTAGCCCCGACCTCATTGGACACTATAGTAGAGAAATTTCTCCAACTTCAGTTTCATATCGATATCCTCAGGGACCATAGTTATGAGGAATGCAATGAGATTGTGGCGTATCTGAGAGATATTTAGTACACTCATAGTGAAATGTTGGAGCAACTGGACAACCTTTGGTGTAGTGAGATATGTACCAATGACCATCTTCGCAGCTTGGAAGCTCGAGTGGAGCACATCAACTTCCACATTCATGACCGTGTTGGGTATTTCACAACTCCTCCTATAATGCCTCCCCACCCCCTTCCCTGGCATGCTGCTATCAACTCAGGCTTCTTTTTGTGTCTATGTTAGTAGGCTAAGGCCTCAACACTTATAATAAATAATGCATGTAATTTGTCCTCACTGGTATACTCGAGTCCCCAATCTCACAATGTTTGTCTGTCCCAAGAGATTGGGGACCGTTGAGATCTTCTTTGTAAGCTATGTTATTTTGAAACTCTCACGAATCTTACTAGTCCCTAATATGCAGTGTGTACAATATTTGAAAAAAATAATATATATATATATATATATATATATATATATAGAGAGAGAGAGAGAGAGAGAGAGAGAGAGAGAGAGAGATCTATCTATATATTTTAAGGTAAGACAACTTTAGACTGCATATTTTATGAGAATCATTTTCGAAAAAAAGAAATTGGAGTTTTTTTTTTTTTTGGGAAAAACATGGAAAATTAGCCCACCTGCTTATATTAAGCCCTAAAATTTTCCCTGAATACTACAATTTAAGATATCATTAATTCATATTTCAAATATTGAAAATACGTTCAAAATTTATTTTAATTCATGTGCATAGAAAGATCAAATATTTGGATGTGTAATTTTTTTAATCATTTAACATAAATCTATTTTGATTATAATCTTGTTTAACTTTATATTATCATATTTCACAACTTTTTTTTGTAAAAATGAATATATAAATTACAAAATTATTGAGGATGATGATAATTAACATCAATTAAGACCTATAATAAGAAAGTAAGCTATTAATTGCAATTCTTTAACATCTCAATCATACGCTCTGAAAAAGTGAGAGAAGCGTTCTCATATCACCACAGGTTTTAATATTTGTATATTTACATTTTAATTATGTCTATATGTATATAGCTTTGATCTATTGAAAATATAATATCTATTTTTTTCTATAATAAATTATATATATATATATATATAGATATATATATTCTTTTCTTTTATATAATAATTTTTATATTGAAAATACAATATCTCCGAGTTTGTATATTTTTACTAATATATTATTATAATATTATTTATTGTAATTTGTATATTTTTACTAATATATATTATTATAGTATTATTTATTGTAAATATTATAATTTTTAAAACATAAATATGATAGACTCGAGTTTTATTTACTAGATAAAATATTTAGTATAATTCAAACTTATATATATAGATAGATAATATATTTTTTTGTTAATTGAATTTAATTTAAATGATTAGTATGAGTAATGGTTATCTATTTAATTTAAATTTATTTTGTTAAAAATATGTAATCTTGTAAAATATTAGAAATGTAAAATATTAGAAATCTGGAAAGACTAAAACTTTTTTATCTTAATTTTTTTTAGCTATCCATATTAAATCTTAATTTCAAAATATTCTTCTTTTTTATCTTAATTTTTTTTAGCTATCCATATTAAATCTTAATTTCAAAATATTCTTATATCTTATCAATTTTTAGAATTTTTATATCTCTTTTTATTAATTTAGTTTTTCTTTAAGTTTTACTTATATTTTTTTATTTAATATTTTTAAATTTATCATAGATAATTTTTATATTTTTTTTATTAATTTATTTTTTCTTTAAGTTTTACTTATATTTTTTTATTTAATATTTGTAAATTTATCATAGAATTATTTAATTTATTTATTTTGGTTAGATTTTTAATGATAACCATAATTATAATTATTTGTTCTTCTTTTCCTTATCTCTTCCTCGGGTATATTGACGATCATTGTAGTAAACATAATCAAATATATTTTGAAAAATTTCAATAATTTATAATAAATTAATTAATTTTGTTATCATATTTTTTAATAAATAAAAAATAACCTATATAGGATAATTGTGACTATCATTAATATAAATTTTTATAATCGAATTAATTTGAGACATAACATATGAGACATAAAATATAAAAATATAATATTATATATTTTTCATTTTATAAATATAATCAACATTCATACCTATTAAATCTATATCTAGGATGAAATTAAGTATTAATGGATATAAGTTGATGCTATTTCGTGAATATTTGAAGATGGGTTACAATTTTGGGTCAAATGTGTCTATGAAATTTCAAAATTTTACTTTTTTATTAAATTGAATCCCTCAAAATTCATATAAGTATTTTGAATTTTGATTCGAAGTAAAAAAAGATAATTTGCGGAGAATTATGTTGTTGTCCTAATGTTATTTTTTGTAAAAAAAAAATTAGTGTCCTATAGTATGTCAATTTTCCATTAAATGAAATATTTGTCTTTGCAATTTTTCGCACATCTTAAAAGGTATGTGGGTGTTATGTAGTATAACTTAGTCTAAAATATGTAATTAAAAACAAAAAATGATACATGAGCATGATTTACACAGAGAGAAATCATACATATTAAAAATTAAATTTTTAATGAAAAATTATTATTTTTTGAAGTTGACAAAGTAATATTTCAATTGTATTTTGCAGACACGTGTTAACATAATATTTTTTTCAACTATTTAAATAAATTTAAAAACCAAGAGTACCCTTTTGAAGAAGACTCATAAATGAAGTTAGTATTATTTTTTGAAATTTTTTCATTTTGTATATTTTATGTTGTTGATTTTTTATTCAACCCCTTTGCAACTGTCCAAAAAAATTTCAAGCATTATGTTTAAAAGAAAATAGATGGAAAATATCATATGAATTCGAAAATATCAAAATCATATGCCATTGGATAGAGGATTTCTTCACGAATCCAACATGATCAGCTTCACCATGTAAGTGAAAATTCTTCCTTAAGTCCATTAGTGTACAAACGGTGTTGCAGAGAAATGTGGAGAAGGGGAGCTAAAACTCTATTTTTTAGGCCCTCAGTAACTTGATTGAGTGCTCAAAAGGCTCAATCAAGTTCTTGAGATAACATTTCAAATAGATCAATTAGGGTTTAAAAAACCCTCGATCGAGCCCTTAACATGGTTAAATAGAGGCTTGATCTAGCTTTAAGGCTCGATCTAGCCTATATCTCAATCTAGTTTTAAGGCTCGTTCTAACTTTGAGGCTCGACCAAACCCATAAGTTTCTCGAGCTTTAAGGTTCAATCGAGCTACTTCTTTTAATTATGAACCTAATTGTGTTAGTGGGAAATTTAGTGGCTCGATTGAGCTCCTAGATAACCTCAGGTTACACAAGAGCTCGATTGAGGGTTTGTTTTAACATTCAATTAAGTTATTTTTCATCAAACAACTCAATTAAGGGCTCAAATATTTCTCTATCAAGCACTTAAAATAACTCGACCGAGTTGCTATTTTTTACCCAAAATGCACCCTTGCTTGCGAAAAAGTGTAATCCAGCTTTATGCATAGACCCTTTTTCATTCCACAATGGATTTCTTCAAGCGTTTAAATATACTTCATCATAACAAATACAATGGGATATGTAATATCATGGAAGAATACCATGGACTAACTCAAACTTATACCATGGCCAATACCCTTGCCTCGGAATGATCAATAGACAAAAGGCCATGGGGATAAGTATTTTTCCTTTAGTACGTTGTTAAAAATCCAATATCACCTATCTATAATTGGAAAACCAATATAATTAGCCACTATAACAAAATTTGGGGAGGCACCAAACCTCGGGGCCTTAGGTTTTGTGCAAGATTTACAACACCAAGTTTTGGCATTGTGAAACCACCATAACTCGGTATGCATGAATAGGTGTTGGGACCTCCATTTCTCGGTAATTCTAGTATTAGAGTGAACCCTCACACCTTGAAGTTGTGTCAAAACTAATGGTTCCTACTTGACATGGCATGTCTAGAACAAGTCCATCTTGACCTTTGGTTGTCGAGCCACTAGGCCCATAATGTAAGTGGAACTCCCAAACCTAAGGAGAGGCATGCTAAGTGTGTCATTGGATCATGTATATCTCATTTTTTATTGTTATCCTTATGTATACATGAAAATACTGCAGAGTGGAGCCCAGACTACTATGAGATGGACTAGATTCTCCAGTATGCACATGGTTCTCGATGTATGATTGGGAGGCATATAAATGTAGTTGAAGAACATGTAAGAACACCATACTATTCTAAAGTGGTTGGGCCCGAAGGTCAATGTGCCACTACCATTTGGACTAGGTCTAAGGCCACATAGGTGTCACATGGAATTATGATAATGACCTAGATGTCATTAATAGACCAAAATCATTTTGTGGATAACTTTTGATTCCAGACATAGATTGAAAATAAATTTATATCACTAGAAATATCTCACCGAGCTAGATGTAATGGTAATAATAATTCTTAATTCCACAAAATTTTAAAATGGAGCATTTTGGTAACCCCATTTTCATGAAAAACAATGTCGATCAGGTTAAGACATTAGTAACATCTTCCATAGCTCAAGATTGTTCAAGGGGGGTGGAAGGGAGTGTTACAAATAAGAATTGGGTAGGAAAGAGGCTAGCTTGTAAATGTTTAAATATTTGACATACAATGCTCAAGGAGGGAATGAATAAATACAGATACATTTCGTCCCTTCTCAGGTTAGTAATGGGTACTTGAATAGTATATTTTCTTTCAAATTTCACTTCGATGCTAGGATTTTAACATTTTTTTTCATTTTCTTTTTTATTTTATTTGTAGAAATGTAATTATATATGTCTTTATTGTTTTTCTACCAGCTATGAGTATGTGGCTTCATAATGGAATTCTTTGAAAATACCCAGCAATATGCGTAGCATGGCCATATGGCTCGATGACAAGATGTGAATTTTCAATTATGTAGTGATATGTTTCCCATTGGTGTTATAGTTTTAGTGGTCGATTTTGTAGTGAGTTACACCCTTCAATTGCAAAATGAGATCTAAATCTAGTATTATCAGTTAGATAAAGTCAACATAATGTTACATATTTAATATAGGTATGGGATATATAATATTGAATACAATAAGGTTATATTGAAAGAGTATCACTTCTATGTAAGTGATGACATGTGTCATGACTTAACTTATATACAACACTAGTTTTAGTTACTCAACAATCCCTTAAAGGGGAAAAATATATAGATGTATCAACATTGGATTTGGTTAGATGGTTGTGTTGGCTAGTTCAAAAATTCATGTGTATTTCAATGAATATGTATATTTCAGAAAAAAGGAAAGGTGCGACATATTTAAAACTATTTTGAGATTGGAAATGTAAAAGGGGAGCATGTTGGAGTAAGTGCAGGCATCAAAACTACATTATGTAGGTAAGGAATTAATTTTACTATTATTTCCTTCATTTGAGTTGCAAATTTTACTATTAAATGGTTCTTTTTAGTTATGGGGGAGGGAGAAAGAACAAAATAACATCACTCAACCAAGAAATTTAATTTTTCAGAGGTGCTTGATGTAGATAAATTATGATTATATGAATGAAAAATCTAAGATGCTTAGGATTTCATTCAATTCAAACATAAAACCAACATAGATCCATCTAACTTTGGATATACCGAGCATTGAGAGAAATCAAACTCTCAAGGTACAAATCTTTCTTCACATTTTGCACTCAAAAAGAGGTTTGCATATTGAGATACTTGACCCCTCTCAACACTTGATAGATCTATGTTGGTTCCTTATAATACCATTCATATTTACATAAATTTCACATCTTCATATAAAGAGATATTCTTATTTTTAATTGTAACTAAAACCCTCCTAATACATATGGCTAAATACATATCCACATGGTGTTCCTCTTTGACATGTTTTATAATTTTATTATAATTAATTTTTTAATGTGATATGGATATGATATAGATTTTATATTTTTACATATATAGATTAAAAAAAGGGGTTCATTATAAATATTAATTTTTATATGTTTAATATCCAAAATTTAAACATGAATCATGGCTAGAAACATAGATTTTCATTATTTTAATTTATATAACAATATGGATTTATACTTCTATTTCACATATCTATATATAGAAATATTATTATTTCTAATTCTACTAAAACCCTAAAAATATATATAGCTACATACACATACATATGGCATTTTTCTTTAATGTGCTTTTTTTAATGTCTTATATATAATCAATCTATACTATGCATATGGAATTAAATATTTAAACCAAATAAAAAATTAAACATGTCAAAGAAATAAGAATATATATATATATATATATATATATATATATATATATATATATATATAATTATAATTTAGGAAAAGAGTTTATTGTAAGAGTGTATTAATTAAATTTAAACATGAAGTTATGAAACATCATGGTTACAAATATCAGTAATCATTATTTAAATTTCTTTTAATGTGATATGTCTATTGTGTCTTTTTCTCCCAAAAAATTGTTTGGAGTTTTATTAATAAAAACAAAATTCAAGTATCACAAATTGAATTGATCCAATTTGTTCTTTTTATTATTAATTCTATTACCTTTTACTTTTAATATTTTTTAATTGGGTTAACAATATCTTTTAAATTTATTATTTTTTGATGTAACACTCTACTACAACGTCTAATCTAATTCTTTTCTACAACATCTCCCCCATTTTGGGTTGTAATTCCCTCTAAATGCAATAATTTTATACTTGAAATATGGATAAGAGAAATCACTGGCTTTTGTGTTGCATGTAGTAGTAGTGAATGGGACAATTGAAAAGCCATAGAGTTCATTGATAGCTAGGATCAACTATCACTCTCCATTGGTCAAAATATACTTATAGAGTTATCATAGTTGGAGGAATACCAATGAAGTATTTCAATAGATTATGATCACATATAAAATCTTGTAAAACCAAGTTCAATGAAAATTTTATTAATTTTTATTAACAAGCATGACTATAGTATTCTTTCTTTATTTTTGGGAATCCATTTTTTGTAGGGCACATTGATCTAGTGGTTTCCATAAATGGTAATGAATGGAAACATGAATATTGGTTGGCATGTTTCATAGAGGGAAATCATATTCTTAGTCTCATTAATAGGCTTCGAAGGAATTGATTTTCTAATTAGGTTGATGGTTATCAAAGGAGAATCTATGATATAGAGTGAAAGAACATGAAATAAAAGAGAGTTTTTATTTAAAGATTATATACTAGGTCATTTTGTATACCACTATAAAAACCTATTTGTTGGTATAAACCTCAAACTATGAAAAATTCCAAGCAAGAACTCATCGAAGGTATGATACCTCCTATCTAAACTTGATGATTTACTTCGTTGACCATAGGTAAGTCCTCAGGTATGTGGTATTGTTGTTATTCTCTATTTTTTATATGGTATGTGATGTGTTTTTTATTCAATTAAGTTATAAATGACTCCTATTTGTTACTATTTAATGGGTCTATCTTCATTTTCCTTTGTGGTTCCTAAGTCAACCAATGAATCATAGGCACATGAAAGCAACCCAATAAAAGAAATAGTGTTTTTTAACACCACCCTAATGGTTCTTGGAGAGTTGTGCTTGGGATGGCTCTAATAACCATATGCATTTAATTCTCTTTATATTTATCTCTTTCATTCATTAGGTCTCTCTATTTTCCTCCTTAATTCCTATAATTATTTAGATATATAATAATTCATCCACCTCTATGTGCTACATGTCTAGAAATCAACCATTCTACATGGAATTTTGACACTCAAAATTTGAATATGCTCTTGCTTCAATTTTAATTTCCTTCTTGCACATCCATTTGTATATTATATTCCCTTTCAAGAACCCAATCATCTTATGCACACTATTTTGTAGTGTCCATACAATTTATTCTTCATTTCTTATGAACCTCTTTGTATACACCTCAGTTAAATTTTACACATTTTTTTCATTAGCATATTCCTTCTCATATGCAGATTAGTTTCTCTTATGTTAATGATACTATGGTTTCCCAAACTTGTCATCAACCATCGACTCTATGAAATTGGCATATACCTTCAATTTTTCAAGTTAGTGATCAAAATTGGATCACCATATCATTTTTCATCCATATTGATGCTTTTAGAGTGGAAAACTTAAAGGATTCAACTTATAAGAGAAATTTTATTTGTGGGATATAGTTAGGAGAAATTGTCTCTAAACTTTTCTAGGTCAAATTCAAGGCCTTAAATCATGTATTTTAAGGGATAAACATTTCCCACATAAGTTCCATACACCATGATGTTATAGGTCACAAATACCGACCATAATATGAACATACATATGGTGGCTCTAGAAAAAAAGTATGGAATTGGAGAAGATAAAGTTTCCAAATCCGAGGTCAAATCAAAGGGAAAATTTGGGGACCAAGAAGATACAAAGAAGGATTTCAACAAAAACCCAAGAAAGAGTAGTCAACATTTAGCACCATGAACCATTCAAATTCCCTATTCAAAATGGAAACAAAGGTGGACAAAAATTTATATCAAGGTCACACCAATCCTTTGAAATTAAATTAGTATTTGCAATAGTTACTAGTTTACTTTAATATTCACCATAGGTGAGGAACACAAAATTTTGTTTGCTTATTTGAAATTAGGCCACCATGCCCTTACTTAGTGGGAAAGCAATATGGAAACCTTTTGGCTAGAGGGGGGTCCTCTAATAACTAGGTTGGGCGATTTTAAGACTCTCATAAAGTCCCAATTATACCCTGTTATGTATGTAGAGAACTAAGGGATCTCATGGTAGTTCTTCATGTAGATATAGGAGTAGAGTTTATAAAAGAAATTTTAGAATTGATGAAGGTAGAAATAATGTTGGGTATCTCTCCAAAGAAATGATATTTACTCCTCAAGTACCTAGTGGGTCTATAAAACCATTTGTGATAGAAAGTGATGTTATTCAAACCTAAAATGGTGGATGAGGCTTTTGTGCGTGAAAAATACTTGGAAATTATAGGCTAAAGGAAAAGGTAGTGAAGTGGTTCAATGTAGAAGGACCATTGGGAAAATTCCAAGGAGGGAAAAAAGAAGTGGAAAGAAGAGAAGGAAAATAAGAGAAAAGCCACTACACAATAGTTCAAAACTCCTAGCAACCTTTACAACCATTGTAGCCTTCACATAAATGCGAAGTTCTGGAAATTTCATCTAGAGGTCAACTTAAAGAACTAGAAGAATGATATAAAAAAAAAATTATCACCCTAGATTCAAGTTAAGTCGAAAGTAGCTCCAACTTGGACAAAAATATTGAATCTTTCACAATACTCTTCCATACTTTCATTAGGTTTTCTTTTTAACCTTTTATATTCGTTTAGGAGTTGAAGTGGGTTCTTCTTGATCTCCCATTTGGCTAGAAAAGCTTGACGGAAACCAACAAGATTGGCTATACTTCCTGCAAGTAAACCCCTAAACCATTTATTCACATCACCTCCTAAGCTCTGGGAAAAAAATATCATTTTAGCATTGGCTTCACCCACTTCTTGGATATCAAACACATCATTCATCCTATCCACATGATGTTGGGAAGTGTAAGCACCCATTATCAAAGGTCGCAATTTCGGATGGATAATCTACAGGCATAGCATTTAGCTGGCCTGGTAACACCAAGGGTGCATACCTTCCTGCCATAACTTTCCTAGTAGATAGAGTTGAGGATGGAGCTAGTGGAGTTGTAGTTTGGATAAATACAGGGACAATAGGTATAATAGTTTGAAAAACCAGAGGTAGGGAAGTTGAAACTACAGGATGAGTAGGGCTGGGAGGCTATAAAAGTACATACTCAGAAGACTCACTAGACAAAGAGGCTGCTACAATAGTTAAAGAAAAATAATTCAACAGATTGTTGAATAAAAGCTTCTTCTATAGCTTGGTCCAATACGAAAACTAGACCTTGTGGTTTGTCAAATTGTTGTAAATATTCAAGATCAGGATCTTTTTCAAGGCCATAGGTTTTAGAAACCTATGGTTGCAATATGGATTTGTCTATGACATTTTGATAAATAAAAGCCTCAGACTTGGATCTAAACAAACTTTGCTGAAAAGGAAAATCAAATTCTATATCTTGTAAAGTTTCAAATTTCTACGGGAGAGAATTAGACCTTGACAAAGGAGTATTTTTCAGAGGAGAATTGAATCTAAACAAGGGACTATTACTACCTTGACTCTCGGTAAAGCTTTTCTTTCTCACCAGTTTCTCAGGGTCATCTACAAATTTAGCAGGGTTGGGATTGGGGTGATATCTAGTGTGAATCCTTTTGGGAACTAGGGCTATGAAAAATCATCACACAAAACTCAAAAGTAAAATCAAAGATAGAATATATATCTACAAAAAACAACCTCAGATCATGTATTTCATATTGATACAACAGTTTCTTACTAAAATATTGATTATAAACTAGGGAATCATAGTTTTTTGGACTAAAATGTATTCTTCCCCAGTATGGTCACCACTATGTTATCGTTCCATAATTTCAAGGCTAAAGAAAAAAAAACTATGGAGGCAACATCAAAACCAGTTTTGAGTTTAGGATCTAACCATCCTAAACTCAAAGAGGGATGTCTCTATGAGATTTAGCTTTGTTTACTGGGAACTTTAGGCTAGTTATTGGGCTGAGAGTTTGATTTTGAAAATGGTTTGGTTGGAATATCAAGAGGAGTCCATTGAGTAATGGAGTCAAATAAAGCTGGATGTTACACCAAATGTTTAAAAGAGTAATAACATGGCAAGCTAGTTACATTTACTGGATCTTTTAAATTGAATTATGAAATGGAGAAAAAGTGTGTTTTAGTAGTGATTTAAAAGCATTTAAGAAATTTTCAATCAGGTTTCAGAAGAAAACATAGAGATTGTAAAAACAATCCAAATAAGTTGTTCAATTAGCATATCTTATTTTTCACATCTCTTGTTTTACAATTAGATTTCATATGATAAACATATAGAGAATGACAATGGAAACAACAGTTACATTAAAAAAGACATCACCAATATATCGAAACACAAGTATCCTATGAAGATTATTTTTATTAATGATGCTCCAACAACGTTGAAAAAGTACAATGCTTGATAAAAAGAGTTACAATGATGAGGAACCGACCCTCAATACTTCAACTGAATGAAGTATTTAAACATAATTTGAAAAAAAGATTGTAATTAATGCCGCATTGACATGGTATTCTATTATTAACTTCAAACTAATAGAAATGAAATAATGCAACCAAAAGAGGTGAATTGGCGAAGTGATCTAGAAATCTGCCATTACTTTGGTGGAGAACAGTTGCTAAGTGGCCACTATTTGCGTGTCGTGCTGGTGAAGTTGGACCTTTCTTTAATCCTAAAATTCACACAGATTATCCCACCGCTCCTCATCTGGAATGGAGATTTTTGTTACTTTGTAGTAGATCTCATCTACCTCAGTATATAGAGCGAATGTGGGTTTTACTACAAAAATGTGTTTTTATCTCATGCTGGATGAAACTCATGTTGCTGATAGCTTCATAAAAGGCTCTCCCTGCCATAGAACCTTTGATGTGGGAAGACTTGGATGTATCCTTTGCAATGTCTTCCAGCTTCTTCATATAGTCTTCCCTGGTCATCAACTTGTCATTGATCACAAATAAATAAGGCATGCCTTTCTTATTTAATGCTTCTATTCTAGTGAAAAGCCTGTTAACTGCTTCCTCCAAAGTGTGACATTTCTCTATCAGCTGCACTGTTGGACACCTAATCCTCAATGGGTTAGTGTGGAAGCCAAATAGACAAAAGAAATCCAAGAGACCTTGGGATGTGAAACGGAATGATCAAACAATGTACTATAAATGTATATCACTTGTTAATAAAATATATTCTAATGTTTTATCTTTCATATTCCTTTGCTGCCCATGTGTGTTTAACATGGTATCAGAGCGGGCAAATTCTGACCCTGCTCCAATTTGAGCCACTGGTTTTGTCAATTTTTCTCTATTGCCTCTATCCTACTTGCTAGAACTTGAGTGCTCTAATTGCCGGCATGACCTAATGCTCCACTAATTTGGCGTCTGTCAGAAACACATTTTCTCATTTTTGGGCATTCTCTGCAATTGTCAGCGCTCTTTCTTTGCAACGTCCACTGTTCGTCTGGCCATTTCATTAATTATAACCTCTGTCCCTATTTTCTGTGCATTTGATAACAAGCCACTCTTGATATGTATGCTAGTTATATCTCAAATTATTCCTTCTCTGCATTGATTCCTAAAGACTGTTGACTAGTCCATCTGCACGTTACCCACCTGTAATGTTCCTTCTCTACGTTGAATGGTGCAAGCAATCCCTTCTCTGTGTTCGTTAAAACATTGCCATGCAAGCTGGTTCGTATGTGTTGGAATGTATGTACACTGGTCTGCATTCATTAAAACATTGCTATGCAAGCTGGTTCGTATGTGTTGGAATGTATGTACACTAGTCTAATATTTGCAAGACATAACTGTGGTTTCAATGATGCGTGTGCTCCTGCAAGAGAATATATATATCATATGTACAGTGCATCGATGAATTACCTGTGAACTAGTGATGAGTCTTTGTGTTCAAGACTCCTCCTAGCATATATATTATATTCGGTGTCGAAGATCATGAACTGTGCACTCGGTCGAAACTCCTATAATGAGAGGCCGATTACATACAACTGCTGGTAATGGTATGTATATGTGGTATAGGCGTTGAACTTATATACATTCCGCGTTAACTTACTCTTGAAGGTCGATATATGCATTATGGTGGGCTTACATGCATTAAAGTTTTTCAAAGGTCAATCAGATGATTCTTTTAGAAATAAAGGAAAAATTTGAGATGTTACAAAGGTTTCCAGTTGGATTGTTACACAGTTCAGTATTTTACTACCTCAACTTCATTGTTTATGTCTTATTTGTTACTTTTGTTAGTTTTATGTCTTATTTGTTACCTTTGTTAGTCCAGCCTAGCATTTTTCTATATTAGATGACGCCGAGGCATGAATGGAGTTATCATGAGTCAGTAAGAGACGTTTGACACACGTTGTTTCTTCCATTCAACAAGTGCAACAGGCCACACTCAGATTCTCTGAAAGCAACAATACCAACGTGCCAACTCAAATGCCAGCGTCCTCTCACTTCTCACGTTTCATGAAAGATCCATCGCAGGTTCGATCCTTGGCTAGAACGAACAATTTCGCGAAATGTATTTTGGTTGTGTAATGCTCGAATTAGAGAAAATCGATGGCCGAATGCAATTCAACTCCCAGTTCTTGCACATTCACTATGTCGTTCCATTGGCTTGCAATCTTATGAAGCAGAGAGTATGATGTAGAAGACCGGTTGGTATTCTATGGTATATTGAATGATGAATGTTTGCTTTGGGCCTTGAACTATTTTGAAGACCGTTTTACATGTGTTCATTGAATAATGGTATGCTAGAAACTCATTTAGGAGTATCGTTATATGTTGACTGATGTACGTTGGAAATCATGTGTGTTTAACAAAATAAGTACAAGAAGTTGCAGGCATGTACACATTAAATAGAATGCAGGCCATTCTTTATGGAGCCAAGTCGAAACTTTGAATTTGTTAAGAAAAATTATCGGGAGCTGTCAAGAGTAGAGGATAGATAAAATCAGGGCGATGCTACAAGGAAACTACAAATGCCTATTCAAAATTCCATCAATTGCATTTGAGTAGCACACCAGGAAGTTTATTGTGTAAAGGAATCTCGAAAATCCTGTCATTTGATGTGACTGTAGCTGTAGGTCAAATCCAGGGCTTACGCATGATGATGGATGTTGTGACGAGAAGAGCCCCCATCTGCATCAGACGCCAGCGAGAAAGAGGTGTTGTGTGTAATTTTTGCTTGAAGCCGATGCGTGCGCTTGTGGAGAAGGAATAGCCAGCTAGGCAACAGGTTCGAAGCCGACGCGCACGCCTGTGGAGAATTTCTTGAAAAGTTTTTGTAAGGTTTTGGATAAAAATGAATGTATTATGAATTTGTAACAACTTTGGAGAATACAAATTAGCATTCATTATATATATTTCATTCTGGCATATGCTCTCTTAGCTATCCATAAATTTTGTGTGATATATGAGGGCAGATTGTTTTTTTTGAAGAAAGAGGCAAGATCAGAGAATATTTGTTCATATCCTAGTCAAAGCATTTATATATGAACATTCAACTACTGTCCATGACATGGTGCTATAATTGTTGAAGTTTTGATAGCCATCATTTCCGCTTTGAAAGTGAAGGAGTATTTGAAGGATCTAAGCAAGTTTGCAGTTGCTGCTACCCCAATGTGGCATTGTGTTTAAAAGTAATTATAGTTTTTTGTCTACATATATATGTGTTGATTGATTGATTCGACTGCTACATAAGAGTTTGGTGGGCTGTATAAAGGCTGTGATTGTTTTGACAAATAGACGTAATCTTTTGTGGAGAAATGTTTAGTCGGTTGTATTGTCAGAACATAGTGCTGGTCATGAGTAAACACTTATTTTTATGTAATGCATTGTAATTGGTTCTTGCTGGTTACACACTAATCATTTGCTGTGCATTTATAAATGATATTGTTGTGTACTCTGAGTGGGTATTACTTTTCTGCATTCAGTAGTAGTTGTGATTAGTTTTTAAGGTGTAAAAATGGCCAGAATCAATGAAGTATTAGAGTTCCTCAAAAATCTCATATTTTCTACTACTCATGATACATTAAAAGTCAGCAAAGTTTCTCTCACAGACATTCAGGTCTATCTACAAAATGCACAAGAGAAAATTAATTTTTTGCAGCTCAAAACTCAGCTACAACAAGAAGAATTTAAACAAAGCATTCATTTTGAACCTGTTCCTATTCAGAAGATTAAAACAAACTCCCATAAAGTAGAAGTTGTATGTAGATGTAGAAGTTCAGCTTGCATTCCCAAGCCCATCATCAGACCTTGGGAACAACTTGTCCACAACAAGCATAGAACTGGTCTTGGATATGACAAGGGCTTGCCCTTTCATATTCCAGACTACTCCAAGCCCATTCAGTTTCGAAGTGCTGGATTCATTCATGACAGTTCACATCTAGCTGTTCTAGATTTTTCCCCTCTTCCATAGCAACAACAACAACAACAGATTGTGAAATGCCAACACTGTGATCAAGTTGGCCATTTGAAAGATCACTATTTTGATCTTCATCCATGTAAACACTATCATAAAACCACCCATTCTTCACAGAGATGCATTAGAAACAAACATCCTACAAGAACAAAGATTCATCTTGGATGGATCGCTTCTTGGCATTGGGCATCAACAACCAAGAAGATATTCCAATCATATGTAAAAACTTGTTCCAAAGTATTCAACAATCTTGCAGTTGAGTTTTCTTCATAATCTCACCTTGTATATGATAGGGGGGAAATGATGGTCATCTACAAGCTTCAAAGTCACATCAAGCGAGCCTAAGCCACAACCTACCACACTAGTTTCAGAGTTGTAGCTAGAGACAAAGATGCCCCTGATGATGCCTTCTGTTGGTAATCTGGGGCACTTCCTCTAGCAGAAGACTTCAGCTTCTTGCCAGTTTTGGAAGAATTCCAGGAACGAAATTGAGGACACTTCCTCTAGCATAAGACTTCTTCTTCTTGCTAGATTTGAAAGAGTTCCATGAATTTCATAAGAATTCAAGAGTTTTTGGTCATTCTTAAACCATCACAGGTTGAAGTTCTCCCATTTATGCCGGGTGAGACCTCCCTTTCACAGTTGAAGGTTTCCCTCTTCAAAACAATAGGAGCACTTCCTTTAGCAGAAGACTTTAGCTTCTTGCCAGTTTTGGAAGAGTTTTGGGAACTGAACTAAGCATTCCAGTGTTGGTGGTAATCCTTAAACTACCGCCCTTTATACCAACATTTCAGAGAGCACATTCAGCCTTGTACTGCCATGCATTTTTTCACATTTTGTATTACAACTCTCTTCTTGGACTCATACATAACCCTTCAGATTAAGGGGGGGAATGTTGGACACCTAATCCTCAATGGGTTAGTGTGGAAGCTGAATATATAAAAGGAGTCCAAGAGACCTTGGGATGTGAAACCCAACGATCAAACAATGTACTCTAAATCTATATCAGTTTTTAATAAACGATGTATTCTCATGTTTTATCCTTCAGATTGTCTTGCTGCCCATGTGTATTTCACATGCACAACCAAGTTCTTTTTTGTGTCAACTTTCTTTATTTCTTAGATTGTTTCTATTCTGTCATCTACTCTCAAATCATCCAATTCATATCTGTTTTTAGAGTTGATAAATTTGATGATGTGGTTGGACGTGGTAGGCATTTCTCCCAATTCATTGTTGATAGTGGAAATGGCTTGCTTGGCTTTCTTCATCAACTCTTTCTACTCAAATATAATATGGATACAGGGCCATATTTCATCCACTGCCTCAATGATGTTCTTCCATATAATTTCTGTAAATTGGGCCAATGTGTGGCCAATAGAGAACTCAATTTCTGCTTTCCTCCATATTTCTACCTAGTTTTGAGCTCTCAGTAGTTCTGTTGCATGGAAAGTCTCAGTATTTTTCTTCTGATCTCGTAGAAGATTTACTTGAGCCTACAATCTTTTGATTTCTTCAGTTTGGAGAGCCATGTTCTGCACTGCATTTGCTAACTGATCTGAATCAGCCCCTGTGCTTTTTGTAGAAGATGTAGTTGTAGGAATGGCTATGATAGGTAGTGCTTCCAAAGGGACAACAACCATTTTTGTAGCTTTCTCCTTTTATTTGATTATATTTTCCATCTATGTCTCCATTTTATTCAACTGCAAACTCTGCGCCATGATGAGATTCATCATGTTTTCTTTCTGTGATTGTGTTTCTTCAATGTCCTTGGCTAGAGGATCTTCTGTGGTTGTTAATTTCAATTGCTTCGTTAATATTGCAATGTCAGTATTCTTTTTCCTTACAATCTCTTCTACAACATTGATATTTGCAGGATCATAACCTACTTTGATCGCCAAGTCCTCCAAATCTTTGGTCCTTGTTTCTTTGGCAAGTTTAGAGACCTTCTCCATCTTTAGTTGTGATTGGACATTGGCTAATGTAACTTGCAATTTAGACAAATCATAGCAGTGTTAGTGAGAGTATATGAAATCATTTGTCGAGTATGCTTGTGCACCTCCATTTGGTCAATGGGATGCATGTCTTTCACATCAAATTCAAATGATATCTTCTTGTAATATTATGTTGCCTTTTACTAGGGAATCTATGTTAGGAGGAATGCCATTTGCATTTTTCCTTTCTCTGAACCAAAGGCTAACAGTGGTTTGCTTTGAGAGCTGGATGTCTGCTTCGAGAAGTGATTATATGTGTTGATTTTAAAGGCCTCATTTCTCACTTTAATCTCTTTGAATATATCAAATATACTCTTTTCTATCTCCCTTGTGGTAGATGCGCTGGTCTGCATAACCTGTTGCTAATCTTGTGAAGCTATGGAAGTAGTGGGAGAAAGTGTAGTGTGATCACCCAACAATGAGGAAACAAGTGTCTCTTTGGTGGTGATAGAATTATCTTGCTCTAAATCCTTGTTTAGGCTTAGTTTAGAATGTAGCTCAGCCTTCTTTTTGTACATGATTTTAAAGCCTTCACTAGAAATCTCAGTCACTGAAGGTGGCTCCTCTTTGTTGATTTCTCCTTTGTAATAGGAGTCTACACTATTGAAGTGGACACTAACTTCTCTTCTACCTCTTATAGACTATTCTCAATCCATTCTAGTTGGTTTTTATATCTTTCAATCTCTGGTGTGGCTGTGTGAAAATAAGTAGTAGATTTTTTCTCTACCCTCAACTTGGAGATGACTCCTAATGGATCATACGACCATGTGAAACTGAGGTTGAAGTGCATCTCTTTCAATAATTTATCTTCTTCTTCCCTTGCTGCCTTGATGTTGTAAATGAAAGGCCCTATTTGAGTTTTTATTTTGAATTGGGATTTCTTATTCACAGCTACAAAGTGAATCTCATCCATATTGAGAATTTTCCTAATGTATTCTAGAGCAAAAATCCTCATTGGGAGGAATTTTGGCAGCTTGTAAGGGGATATATCGCACCCAAATATCCTCATCTCTGTGTAATTTTAATAAAGGTACCAATCCCCTGTCTGGACTTAGTCTGATAGCTACAAAATTTCCTAAATTCTTCACTGATCCTTGGCTCTCTCCTACTACATAGGAGACTGAGTGCTGGATGTACAAACATCTCTATGAACTGTTTGTATGAAAGTTCCTTTTATTCCTTCATTACCAGCGTAGTCGAGAAGATGACTGACTGTTGATTTCCTTCTTCATCCATCTTTTGTAAGGCAAGGTTGAGGTTGTCTCCCTGGAAATATAAAAACATATAAACTAACACAGAAGCATATTTGAATACTTCCTCAGTTTGGAATTTGATAAACTGCTCATTGATAGAATCTGCAAGAAATTGGCTAAAGTTAAACAAGATGGAAGGCTTGGAATCTACAGATAAAATGGAAAGAAATCCTACAATTGCCTCATCTACCCACTAATCAGAGTAATAGCCAAGGAGGTAGGAGATGAATGTGATGATTTTCTTGGCTCTCTCAGGGAAAATTGAGGATGGATAGGGAGGATTTTTCTTGGGTAATGGGGCATCTTCAGTCAAGAAAATGTCAAGGGTTTTGGCTCTCTTAGTAAAGTCTAGTTTTTGATATAATTCAACAAGTGTTTCATGAGAAAAAGGGCTGACACTCTTTGCTGTAGGGGTCTGCATCATTTGGTCTATAGCTTCAGGAGTGATAGTGAACAAAATTTCTCCATTGAGGGAAATAATAGCTCTTTGGCTAGGAAGATAACATGCATGACATATCCTGACAAATTCAGGGGTGTTGTGGGTACAAGGAAAGATATAGTGGGGAAGATTGGATTCCCATAGTTGAATATGATTAGATTTATCTATAAACTTATCCTCAAGGTAGAAATACATCTCAGAAAGGTCAAATTCAGAGAGAGTTTCATGAATTTTATAGTCTCTATCTGCCAAAAGGGATGTGGTGAAAATCAATGGGAGGGTGGATCACATGACTCATAGGTTCTTTTGGTCCCTTGTCTTTTGGAGCCATGATTGGATAAAGTTACGGATAGTGGTGAAATATGGATTACAGTTTTACAGTGTGCAAAGAGGACTTGGGATCTGCAAACAGGAAGACAAGGTACTGGCATGAAATTGAGTGAGCGGGCAATGTCCCTAACTGGGTGAAATTGTTGGAGTTTGTCCTAGAAAACTTCTAATAGGACAATGACAATGACAGTGTGAAAATTAGTAACCAGTGAATGGACGAAAAGAGGGATTATATAGTATTCTGGCTTTCCTATTGATGGTGGCACGGGTTTCATTGAATTAACAGTTAAGAAAATTAATTGCCTAATGGATTAATTCTGGAGGAAGTGGATGTGATTGGTGGGATCAACGGGCATAAAACGTGGTGAAGGACGACTCGTGGGAGCACAATGGATAGAGCAGTGGTATCGGGAGGCGGAGAAATTGCTTTTCGGCGGGAGAGGTGGTTAATGGTTTCGGACGAGGGGGTGTGAAATCATGTGGTATTGACATGTTGTGGTGGGAGTGGTTTAGAATACTGTCCATTTCAGACCCACCCCCCGATGGTAAAGTTCGGATGATGAGGGGGGCCCGAAACGTGTTGTGGGTCGTTGGATGTTGAGAGGTGGTCGTGGATGAGGGGAGAAGTGGCGGGATGTTAAGATGATGTGACTGAGCGTTCAATGGGTTTGAGAGAAATGAATTTAATGCAGAGTGGGGACAATATTTGAATGTATGGTGGGGTAGGGGGTGAATGAAAATGTGACCGTAGGGGTAAATTTAGGGTATTGAAACTTAGGATAGGGGATTAATATATCAAATATTATTTGGTATATCAGACTTTAGAGTAAAACTTCAATCCTTTTGCCTTTTCTCTCCACATGAAATACATTTGAAATTCATCTTAGAATAAAACTTTCATGATTTTCCTCTAACCACCATAGTGCTTCTAGCTACCCTTTCTCATTTCAAATCTTTTTCTAAGCTAACATTTTCTCTTCTTTCTTTGTAGGGTGGACTTAAACTGGTAGACCCAAATCTCTTTTTCCTTATGAAAATATACCTTATCCTATCACTTATCTCACCATTGATTCATATTAAACTATTGAATCAATTTTATTTCTACCTAGCTACTCATTTACCAAGATTAAACTGTTTGGTAAACCTTTATTCACTAACCTATTTAAGAAAAATTTAAATGTGTTCAATCATGATTAAACTATATGATCTGAACATAATTTCAGTCATTGGGGCATTCAAAAAAAAAATTCACACAACCTTATTTGATAATGAATTAAAAGAACTAACTTATCTATAGTGGCAACAATTTCAATATTATTATCTATTTTTTCTTTTGTGGGGTTCTTATTTCCTTTTTTTCTTATTATTTTTTAACATACCCTCTTTTCATTTTCTTTTTCATATTTTTTGAAATCATTTGAAATATTGAAATTATGTACAATATGAAATCACCAATACAAAATACTCAATCATCTTGAGATCCTATAATTTATAGGACCCTAACACAACTCATGTTCACAAGAAAATAATAGAGTAACATATTTTATCAACAAACTTGGATTGGAGGTGAAATACCAATGTTATGGCTCTGAATTGATGTCATTTTTACTACTAGTCAACACTTGTTTTGATCCCATAAAACTTGCTATTGTAGTTTCTAAAAAATCACCAATTTTTTTTAGCATACCATTCAAATTTTGGATCCCTCCCTGCTTCTCAAGGCTCCAATGGTTATGTCAATCTCTTAGATTGATTAGGTATTTCAATGACCTAACTCCATCAAATCCTATAGTTTCTCATGCTTCCACAATGCATATGTAGATGTCCACCATTTCTTTGTCTTATTTTATATTTTTTAAGAATGCATTAGGGTTTGGGAGATTTCTATTTTAGTGATTCACTTATAAAGCTTTATGTCTCCATGACATGCATTGCAATTCACAAGTAATACATGTATATTGCAAGAGTGAGCATGATATTCTTCCATAATTTTGGTTCTCATTATATTGAATGCATTACCATTTATGATTGTTTTGTTGTCATGATGCATTCAAGCCCTAGGTCTCCATGACATGCATTGCAAATGATAGGCATACATATTGTGTTTCTAGCCATTCTTTACATTGGTTTTCATTCTTTCATTTGCATAATCAGGCATAAAATTTTATGAGGGTTTCATGGCATTTTCAATTCATGCTATTTGCATCATCATTGTTGGATATTTCATTGTACATTGGTATATTTTGGTTGTTAAGTTGATTCATGTACCTAAGTATTGAATTGGTTTTCAAACACAAGTATCTTTTTCCAAATTAATGCAACCTCTAGCAAATTGTTTTTTGGCTATTGCATATTATTTTTCTTTGAAGGAATGTGTTAATGTTGTAATAACTAAATTGCTATAATTATTTGGTCATGAATTCAAGAGGGAATCTTACAATATACTATGCATTAATCTTGTTTCAAGAGAAGACATTAAAAACATCTTTATTACTTGTATTTATAAATCCTTTGGATGTTTCTTTTAGTTTTTCTTGGAGTTAATACTAACAACTTATTAATGAATTAGATTGGCCATTTGAAGAACATGTTTTTTTATTTCACAAAGTCCATATGCATTGACTCTAACAAACAAACTTGTAGGCATTACATTTCCTAATTAAACTCAAAACTCAATGAATGTACATTATTCCTCAAGCTCATGATCTCTAAACCCATATTAGGTTTAAATGAAATCATGCAACAATTTCATGTTTCACTCTTCTTAATTCAAAGAACAAATATTTACTCATGAAACCTACAATGGTATTGGAATGAATGAATTTTTATGAGAAATGGCAGAAGTATGAAATTAATATGACAAAAGCGGTCCCTCTCATCAATGATAAAGTTCTAAATATATTTATTTTAAATTATTTTGTATATAAATGCCAAATTTTCATTAAATACATTTAATTTTTTTTTAATAAAATAATGAAAAATGTAATTAAAAAAATACAAAATGAATAAAAATATATATAATATTATACAAACCATTCATCTAAAACTCAGGACAAAATAAGACAAAATAACACATTAAATTTAAAAAACACACATTTAATAACCGAATATAAAAAAATGTAGAATAGAATTAAAGCATTTACATTTAAAAAAATTAAAAAATTAAAAAAACACATTTAAATAATAATAATAAATAAAGAAAGCAACACATTAATTTCCTTCTCTTTATTTGCAAATTGGATTGTCTATTATTTTTCTTTTTAGTTTTCATGTTTTTGTTTATTGTTTATGCAAATTGAACAAGAAAATGAAATGAAAACCTTCAATGAGCAATCAATCACTTCATTTTTTATTGTGATTTTCACCCATCAATAATTTTTTACATATTCGGGAGTGTTCGGATTAACCATGTGCGATTTTCAACACTAATATGCATGGTTGATAAGCAAATTTTAAAAAATGAATGCAATTCTCGACAAAAATTTAATGAATGTTATTGAATTTGCAGATGTTTGGAGATGGAAGGGAAATTATAACCCAAGCGGCGAACAAACAACATGGAGAGAATTTTGAAAAACACGTTGGAAGGATCAACAACACAATGCATTGGTAGGCAATGATAAAAGAAATGATACATTGGGCAGATAGTACATTAAATGCATTGGGAATATAATGTACACAATACTTTGCGAATATGATATAGAAAAGTTGCGTTGAGGTGAAATAAATAATATATTCCTGCAAACTCATGGTAAATGTATTGGGAATATAATGTACACAATACTTTGCGAATATGATATACAAAAGTTTGGGTTGATGTAAAAGAAATAATATATGGTTGTAGATTCATGGTAAATGGTAAATGGTAAATGTATAGTCAAAGAGACAAGTTGTTTTTAGAAAGATTTATTTTTGTAAGTTGTGACAAAAAAATTATTGAAATCACATGTTTGAAAAATAATTTTTATATAATCAAAGTATTTAAGCATTTTTCAATATACTAAATATATATTAATAACATAAATTAATGTTTCTAACTCAAGTTTTTTCACTAAATTGAAATTCAAAAAATTACACTAAAAACAACTCTATACCCATCTTATTACTTACTTCCATAATACATGTGAAAGAACACATTTTAATGCTTCATATTGCATCGAATGGTTTTATACGATGCTTTGGGTATTAATGCAATTGCTGTAAATAATAAGACAGTGCGTTGAAAAGGGTGATAATACAAGGCATTGAAAATAATATATTAAATGTGTGTTGAAAAACCATGTAGTGTGTTGAAAACCATTGAAAGGGAATGCTCTGAAGGAATGGAACTTATATGGAGAGCTACGTTGAAGGCAAATAAATGCTGTGATAAAGGTCATCCTATGAAGCATTTAAATAAGGCTTTGAAATTATTAAGAAGCTGCGTTGAATAGATTTACTGCAAAGTATTTTGAGGGAAAAATATAAAAGGTAAAGTTTATATTAAATGTTATCTTAACATTATATTATGTTAGTGTTATAGGTTAGGGATTTTAAGATAATTTTAAAGTGAATTGTTTTAATTTGAGACAAAATAAAATTTGTGTATTGTTTTAAATATTGTATTTAAATGGGTGTCTCAAAATTAATATCTTAAAAATCTGTCTTTATAAAAATAATATAAAATCTATATTGTTATTGTCTATTGTCCTTATAAAGACTCATACATTATTGTTTTTTAAGAGACAAATTTATTTGTATGTTTAGAGACAATTTCATTTGTCTATGTAGAGACATTTTCCTTTTTGTTGTCTCTTCACACATACAATAGATGAGATTAAAAACATATTGTCTCTGTAAAGATTATATGCCCATAATTCCAACTATTGTCTCTCTAGAGATAATATGAAGAAAATGAAAAATAAACAAAATCATTTTAAATGTTATTTAAGGTGGTTTCAACATTTAAAGTTCCCAAATGGTGATTTTGGTTATCTTAAATATTTGTTCTTTATGGAAAAAAAAGAATAAATTCCATATTTTTTATTTTAAAGATAACATCAAAGTCATTTTAAATCTAAATGAAAAAACAATTTCCAAAGCATTACAATTCTCTAAAGAAACCTTGAAAATAATAAGGTAGCACACTTATATTTGCTAAAAATACATTCATGTCATTGAATTTGAACATGCGAGATCTTCGGTTGGAACTTCATTTGATGACATATTATGAGGCAAAAGAAAAATGTTCAAAATTTCTAAAGAGAGTTTACTCTAACATATAAATCCAAAAGCTTGAATCACATTAAATGGTGGAAAATTTAATTTATACCCTTCTATAATTGGAATTAGCTTCCTTGATAACAAAAAATTGTAAGAATGTATATGTATTATAATCTACAAATGATTGGCAACCCTATCTTATGAAGATTCTACAAAGGATGGAAAATTGGCAAAGGCAGTGGCAACATGATATAAGCTAATTTTCAATCTAGTGGTGACCTATAAAGTTATCTCCTCCATTACTAGATTTCACGATACAACAAAGCTAATGCAATATTTATTTAACATTCTCCAATCTGTGCAAACATGCTCACCAACATAAAATGCACGTAGTTGTTCTTGAGAAATATTGCAGGGAAGTTTTGGGCTCTCCAATTGAGGAAGAGGTAATGAACTATTGTGATCCATGTAGATGTAGGCTCCTGACCTGAAACAAAAGAAAAACCAGTCAAAAACTCTAAATTCACATTTCCTTAATTTCTTATGATCGCCTAAAGTCTAGTAGACTTTAGAATAGAGTTTAATTAAGTTTCCTCTAATTATTATCATTGGAGACGCATTATATTAATCCAATCAGTCACATAAATTTGCAAGTAGAAGCTTCATTGCCTTCTAGACATATGGAGCCAAGGGCATATGGAAAAAGAATCCTAACAACCAATAATAAGTAGAAGCTTCATTGCCTTCTAGACATATGGAGCCAAGGGAATATCGAAAAAGAATCCTAACAACCAATAATTCACATTATAATATCAAGGATTTTGCAGAAAAATTCTAACAGCCAATAATTCAGATTAGAATATCAAAGATTTTGCAGAAAAATTCTAATAAGCATTGGAAAATAATAAAAATAACACAGTTTACTAATGCAAACATCAAAATTGAATAGATCATGTGAAAAATTCAAATGCAGCGGTAAACCATGCACAATAATTCTGAAGGTGAAGGATTTTTTTTGGTTAAAGCATTACCAAAAAAATATTGGGAAAGAAAGTCATCACCAAAATGAAAATGATGCATTGTTGCACTAATAAACATAGGAACTCTAACAAAAAAAAATAATGCAAAGTAACCGGTGGCTAGCACAACGCACCAAACAAAATGGGTAGGAAAAACCTTATGTAGCTGTAGATAAACACATCATACAATAGTTAGTATCTTATGATGGCATGTCCCTTGATGTATTTCATAATGCGATGATGCTTCAATGATGCTACAATTATGTTCTTCAATGTGATATGTTCTCAGCTTATTAAGGTCAGCATTAGAGAAAGAATCTGAGTTTGGTTCCCCAAAGATGTGAGTTCCCTAGGTCTAGATTTAGAATAGAAATCTAGATAGAACTTATATTTATCTTCTACACTTATGTTTATTTCTTTTGCACTCATGTTTAGGCTCACACTACTGCTATCAAATAGAGAAGATAGGCTTCACTCACTAGAAATATTAGAACAATAGATTTATTTTACTATGTTGGGCATCCTTAGTCATAGGCACGGTCAATTTCAATCGACTTAAGCTCAGGGTACTATGCTTAGTTAAATGCTTAGTTAATCTAAGAGAACAACAATGAGAGTAAGGCTTAGATAAAGCTAATTAGTCTTGCCATAATTGTTAGTGGTCATCATAATTGCTAGTTGTCATCATGTCCAATGAAATCTTATTATTTTTATAATGATTTAACGTATATATGGCTTCACGTATACTTCCGTCTGATTATAGAGGATTAGAGTTTCTCATAGGAATTTACTCAAAATCAATTTGAATTGTAACTAAGGCTATGGAGCTGACTATTTTTTTTTGCACTATATGGAGAACTTACGGCAGGATTGAATGGAACTACAATCTCCTATAGGGCTAAGACGTAAGATAGTCCATTTCATAGGGGGATCTACTTAATGTTTGATTTTTCTTTCAAAATGCATGTTTATGATAAGGCCATTTTATAGCTATTATCTTTTTTACCTTTTTGATTTCATCAATTCCACTTAGACATGAGTTGTTGGATTAGGGGTAAGGAAGAGAGAGAAAAAATCAAAAAGAGGAAATAAAGACATCAACTTCTGGCATCAAGTACAAACATTGAGTATCAATATCTATTTCTTCCTCGCATGGAGTGCATTGACTATTGGGATAGACTTTAGGATTGCCTATTTTGGAATACTGCTCGAGTAATACTACACCAAAGGAATATTAGAAGAACGGGTATACTTAGATGGGGACTAAATATTATTGGCTATTTGAATTCCCTAGAAGTTATATAAGATTAGAAATGAGAAGGTTTTCTTTGAATTTACATACAATTCAAATTTTCTTTAGCATTATGAACTAGCACTTGATACTTAGAGTGTGAAAGTCATAAGATACACTTATGTTAGTCCTTAGAGTAAGGTTGTCTATCCCCCAAATAGGTACTACTAGAATTCAAATTTCATTTGTACTTGCCTTTATGTTAGAGTAAGTTCTGGATGGAAACTAGCCTTGTAAGCCTTCTTAGCCTTAAGCAGTAAGTATTGGATCATTGTATAGGATTTGCCTCTCCCATAGGATTCGCGAAATAGCCTAGCGGATTTTGGATTTAATAGCAACTATTTACTAGTGGCTATCAGAGTAACTAGGTGGATATGAAGAGTGAAAGGTTGGTGATCTCTTGTTTTAAGGGTTTTGGTTCCCTCTGAGGCCTATAAAGTAGTAATTCCCCTGATTCCTATCCTATTGTTCCTGAGAGAGTATGAGAGAGTCTGAGTGAAGTCTAAGTCTAATATCATTGTTTTTCAAGAAGAGTCTCATTTTATGAAACAATGAAACAATGAAAATATTAATCCTTAGTTAGTATAAGAGATTATTAGTTAAGTTTCAGTCTAGGATCAGATATAATAAGAGAAGTCCTAATGCTTCTATTCCTAATCTAGTTCTATCTTTATTCTATAGTGTTGTTAACCCTTGCATAAGTATTGTATACTGAGTAATAGATTCCCTAGTATTCTTTGGTTTAGGGTGTTTGAAGTATCCATTTCTTTGGCCCAGAAAGTGGTCTAGTAGGTGAGGAAGTCATGAAGTTACTCTGAGTTATTTTCATATCTCTTATCCACCTTTCTCTCCTCTGGGGCTCAGCTCATCGAAGCCAAGTATGGGATGTGTAGTATTGGTAGATAGGAAGGTAATCCCAATTTCTCTGACCTCAGTACTCTCTGATTTTTCCAAAAATAGAACAAGAAATTCAACCCCACCTTGTCTGCAGACCTTCTGTCCCATGTTTTCATGAAGGTAACCCAACATTTGAAAACATTTTGCAGAAGACTTCTATGCAAGGTCTATACCATAATTCACAAGATTGATCAACACAAGAATTTCTCCTTCCTCTACCACGAGACCTCTTATTTCCTCCACAAAGGCCACATTCCTCAACACTGCCAAAGCAATACCTTGCCCTTGATACCCATTTCTACATAATTCGACGAGAGCTAAGATTCCACCAAATGTAGAAACCACAAAGGCATACGTCCTATTTATGTGAAGAACAACATTACAATGACAGATCCCGAAGATTACATTCAACTCAACATTAAAACTCTCCTCCTCGAAGTCAACAACAAATCCTTGAAGAGCCTCGATTTCTTTCTCCTTGCACAAAGAAGTTCCAGATTATAACAACCTAATCAATGGTGGCACAACACTTTCTGTATAAACACAAGCCTTGAAGACATCAAACTGTGCCAGAATTGATATTGCAATAGTTGCATATTCTCTTATAGCAACATTATGTGAATTGAGTAAATGCACCAAGTAAAGCATATCCACTCCTCCATCTACCACAAACAAAATATTCATGTCATCCTCCTCCAAAATCTATGCAAGAGAAATCAAGGCCTATTTTTTAAGTTTAGTATTAACAATATTAAGCTTTGCAAACAAATGCTTGACAAAAAATACCAGGGCATCGCTGCTGGATTCTAGACATGACACCTTGAAGCCATCACTAAATTACCTCAACATTCTACTCTTTATGAGAATATCCAAATCACGTAGATGAAAATTGAGTTTGTTGACGAGCACATCTAGGTCGCTCTGCAACATAAGCTTCCCACTGAACAAAAACTCTCTGCAACGCTTTGCAAGCTCTACGGCCTCTTGCAGAGTCACGCCAACATTGGTTACAAGCTCCTTCAATAATGAATTCTTGGCCCAATAACTAGAACCATCCTTAAGAATACTCATGATGATCTGATTCAATACTTCCAACTTAGATGTGATAGTATATAGGTACAGGGACACAAAGAATTAATCCAAATAATTAATAGAACAAAAAACACAATAACAATTAATTTCCTGTTAAATTTGGGTTAATTATGTAGGTGAATAAAGAAATCCATCATGTGAATTTCTATAGTGATGTAACTTGCATCAATATCTTTTCAATGATATCATTCTTCAATGATAGAAATTTCTGGGTTAATTATGTAGGTGAATTTCCAAACTTGCATCAATATTTTCAACCTACAGAATTCTGTAGGTGAATCTGGGTTAATAGTTATCTTCAACGATAGAAATTTCTATAGTGATAGATTTCTATGTGAATCTTCCAAACTTGCATCAATATATTTTCAATGATATCATTCTTATGGGTGTTCCTATTATCTGTGAATTCAATGCCTTCCAACAATTTTAAAATAAATTTATGATATCCTATGAATCTTCAATCACACAAGCACCAATTTAATACTCAACATGGTATATAATTAAACATTTCTATAATGAAAGGGTTTCATTGGAGATTCCCTCTTCATATATTTAGGAGGCACTTTAGTAGATAATTATCTTTGCATCACTACTTGGGAGTATATTATCATGAAGCTTGAAAACAAACTAAGTAACTAGGAATTTTGTTCTATTAACTTGATAGCTTGACTAATTCTATTGAAAACTATTCTTCAAGCATTGTTTCTCTATTTGTTTCTTCCCTTGAATTACTCAATCACATTGTAAAGGCTATTTGCAATCGGCAACCTGCCTTCCTATGGGATGGGGAAAAAATAAAGAAAATACGAGAACTAGTTATATGGGATCATGGAATTTTCCTTTCTAAATTAGTAAAAGGATTGGGTCAAAAATATATTGACATATTAATCTCAATTCTTGGTGAAAAAACTTGGTGGAAATAACTTCAAGGTCATGGTGCCTTACAGACAAGGATATGGAAGAAAAAGTGTGTGTTAAATCTTAAACAACATGGTCTTTTAAGAATGGATAGAACTAGACCTAGTTCTCTAATTTGGAATTTAGATTGTGACAATAGACACCTTATAGAGGAACAATTATTTTAAAATGTTAGGATGGATTAACAACATTATTTTTAGATTATTCTTAGCTGCAATTTCCAATATTGAGGGACAAATAAAAGATATAAGTAATTCAAAATACTATGTTGATCCACATGAGAAAACAATGATTCCATTATTAGAATGCAATTGGCCTTGAGAAATGGTTCTCATGGATACCTAAGGATCAAAGGCCACCTGTTAGCATGGAATTTGAATGGGATTGATTATGGCAAGAGTTGTCATCAACAAAAATAAAAATTGATAACATCATGGATAAACATCAATGGGAATATTTTTTAGGTGGGTATTTTACTATTAAAGAATCTTACAAGCTAATAATAGGGTTACGAGATTCCCACATGGTATTTGGGTAAAAAATTGGAAGTGAACCCTCTGTCCAAAATCCTCTCTTTTTTTGTCAGCATTAGCTCAAAGAATTTTTTTAATCTAGGCTAACTTTGTGAAAAGAGGATTTCAAGGGTCTTTCTTTTGCCATCGTTGTCACAAAAAAGGGAAAAATGTAGATAGTCTCCTTAACGCTTGTAAATTTGTGACATCCTTATGTGATAATTGGGACAATCCCTTCAAGTAGCTTGGCATAATCAAACCTAGCTTGTTTGAAAGACACAAACTTCAACTTGTTTACCAATATCTTACCACATTCAGTCATAAAGTGGGATTCTAAATTGTGAAAAATAGAAAATATTAGTGTGAGCTTGCAAACATAAATCTGTAAGTATAAGGGTATCCGAAGAGCCCAAACCTTAGAAATCACTGCTTTTGACCCTGAAAACAGAAATTTGTTATAAGGGTATCCGAAGAGAGAAACCTTAGAAATCGTTGCTTCTGACTCTTCCAATAGATATCTGCCATAGACATGGATACAATGAAAAAGAAGAAAAGGAAGTTGCAGGAGTCTGTCACAGATATGGATGCAGTGAAAAGGAAGTCCTTGATTCGAAGAAGGAATACTATATTCATAAAGGGGATTTTTGAGGTCTAAAATGGGCCTCCTAAGGAAATTATAAAATAATAGTGGAAATTATAAAATAATATTAGATTACATCATCAAATTTTAGAGGGAAAAAAGAAAAAACTATTTTTTGAACTCATAATTTTAACTTATATCCCCATAGGTTTACTCAAATTTTGAGTGGCAACACTTGTTGGATGAACAATTTGATTCCTCATCCAAGGAGTACCCATGTTGAATACTTTCGATGGATCCTACAACCTGAAAACTGAGATATACATGACAAGCGTGATTGCAATCACATTTTTTCATGTATTTCTCATTTTTCATGTAACAATGTCCATAAAAAGTATGCAACATGGGTACTCCTTGGATGAAGAATTAAATTTTCCATCCAGCAAGTACTCCTGCTCAAAATATGAGAAAATCTTAGGGAGATAAGTCGAAAATGCGAGTTCAAAAGTAGTTTTATTATCTTATTATTTTTTTAAATATTTTTACTTTTTTACTCCAAAAATGGTGAATCACCCCCCATGGTTGACATCATCATCTTGAATCCTATTGGTTCTTATAAAGTTTATTTTGGTTTTACATTTTTGTTAGGAGGCCCATTTTAGAGCTCAAAATTCCCCTAATCAAATCGTGAAAAATAGAGTCAAATATTAGAGTTATTTGGGTGGGGAGATGTCGAGGTAGGGGGTATTATAGGTATTAGGGGGTATAAAAAAATGTTTTCCATAAAAATAGCAGACATCTATAAAAAATAGGGGTCCTTTTTATTAGAAAGATGTATTTGGATGAGTTTAAACAAAATGACCTTGAGATCCTTTGATCAATATATAATGAGAATAGGGGTGTTCTTTAATGTCCCATGACAAAATGTATCATGATATATGTTTACTAAGTGGATATCGCATGGTTTGAAACTACAGTAAACTATAAGCAGTATGTCTTATCGAACCTTATTCTCAATATCACATGGAAACTATTTCTAGGTTTCCTAATATGGGAATTTTGGAAGCAAGGGAACAAATGTATCTTATGAAACACCCACCTTGAAGTGGATGGAATATAGCGTAGGCTCATGCAAGACATACATGAAATGATATTTTATACTTTGTGCCAATATTAAATTGATAATGTAATGCATAATATGTAGTAACTATCCAATGCTTGGAGCTCAATCCTAACAACACCCATTCACTTCTAAGATCTTTAGATCTTATAAGTCCCATTCTAGATAAATAGGAGCCTAATCCCATGCATTTTATGAATTTCCACTTTAGTGAATCTAAGGGAAATACTAGATTACTGACTTTGGTGGGGATTTCATAAGTGATAAACAAGAACTTCTTTGAGTGTATGCATGTTACCTAGGTATCAAAAGAAATAATGTAACTGAGTTAATTTCTCTCAAATTTAGGCTTCTCAACCTTTCTAGAGAAAGAAATGTACGTGTAATAACAGAAGGTGACTCTCAAGGTTTCATAAAAATGATAAAATTATTACTGGAATTTCATACTCAAATATTCCATAAATTTTATATGATTGAATTCCATGTAAAATCCACTTCTACATGATCAAAGTTATTGAATCCTCAAGAAAGAATAAAATATTGACCATACAGAAATCCATTGTTGTCAGGTAGAATGACTATGAGGAGATCCAATTCCTTGCCTCTCAGTTTGTAGATTGCATCTTTGTATACAATTTTCAGAGTTTTCAACTTGGTTAGGTCGTTCCATGTAGATTGGAATAATAGGTTCAAGATTGAATACCTGCAACCAGGGGAAGGCATAAACCAATAACATATATTAGGATAATTTTTTCCAGGTTTTATGTAAAGCATATGATAAACTGAAAATTGTGTTACAACCTCTAAAAGGAATATGAAAGGTGAACAAGGCCAACATGTTCCTACCATGCCAGAGATTTGGCACATTTCAGCGAAAGTGTGACAAAATTCAAGGGAAACACTTTCTTGAATGCCCCATGGGAAGTCGATACAAGCCCAGGGGTTAATTATGCCTCCATTAACCATTTTTGTTTCATCTCATGCTATGCAAATGTTAGCTAACAAATTACAAACAATAAAAGATTTAAATAGTAAAAAGTTTATTCATAGGCTATTTTCCTATTGAAGAACATATATCCTTTATCTCGTATAGGGAAATTATCTTTAAGAGAAGATAGTCATGACCTTATTCATCAAATTCCACTGGCCTACCTATGGTAGGCATGCAACTCCCTTGGGTCAAGTTTGATAATTCATGAAACATAACAAGCAATAAATGGAAAACATGAAATAGTTGCGTTAAATAGATGTCAACAGAACAAAAAATGGAAATGAATAAAAAAATTTGAATGTTACCTGAGTGTGATAGGTAGAATCAATATGTGTATTGATACTCACATTTGATTTTTTAATCTTGTTCAACTAGTTGCCAGGCATGGTTGATTTCCCAATACATGGTATCTAGCACCAAGGACCATTCATGGAGAAATCATAATTTCATCATGTAGTCTAAACAGACCAGGGCCTTTCATAGAAAAATCATAATTTCATTATTATAAACTAGCGACAATTTTTCTCTAAAAACAATAAAAATTCTAGCATGATTTTGATAAAATCATATCGAATTTTGCAATCTATTTCTAGACCAAAAATAATTTAAACACTCTCACAATCACATTTATATTTCCACCAATTTTAGGTGAAATTGTAACCTCTTTAAAAATTTTGACCCAGGTATCCATAATGGGGTAACCAAAATGGCCACCTGAAACATTCAACCAGGTATGGGCAAGGAAGATCGGTATGTTTGGAATTTCATTTAAAATTTCACATTTTTTTTCACCTGAAGAAATAGCCCCTAGAGCAACTCTCGAGTGTGCATAGTTTTTCCTGGAATTAGATCACAAAACATGTGAAGACCAAGCATTTTTCAGGTGTGCATAGTTCTGCCTGAAATTAGACCACAAAACCTGTCAGTCATGTTTTGAGTCTATGCTCAGGTCAATCATGTTTTGAGTCTATGCCTAAAAAAATTTGAATATGTATATGTCATTTCTCTCTTGAGAGACTAGAAAAAACCATTTTTTTCATGAAAGAAGACTGCAATATGTCCTAGGAGTCTAAGCTAAAAACTCTCTGAAACTGAATAAGAGCAGAAAGGGTAGTTTATGGGTATTTTGATTTCTAGTTTAGAAATATCAAATACAGAGCTTGTTTTCTTGGAAAAAAAAGTAAAATAAAAATAAACTAGTATATGTTGATCTTTATCAAATTATGTTTTTCAAAGTAAAAGCATGACTAGAAGAACATTGCATGTGGCTAGTGATTATTCACAGGTATGCTAATAGAAACAATCTAGAAAGTGGTCAAAATGGGCAAGGTTGATAGGAAAAAAATGTTCATCTGATTTAAAAAAATTATTGATGGCATATAACCAGATTAACAAGACCAAATACTTTATGTCTGTTGGATCATTCTAGACTAGAACAAAGTTCTAAAATATAAGGCATAAATACAAGCTACTAGTACAACATATAGACCCCGATAATAACATGTCAAGAAAGAGAACCTCTTTAGTATCAAATAAGATATCTAAATAATGGTGTTAAGGAGAGGTTAATACCTTTATACGATCAACATTAGACAAGGGCCTAGTTACCACATCGTTATTTAGAACTTTTTCTATAAATTCAGTGACAGACATTGGTAAAATGAAAGTAGTTGAAGATATATATGCATAAGAATTTGTTTACTGTGCTTAGACATGGAAAATAATTTTGATATATTGACCCATTCTTGGATGGGTATTTCCAATTGTCTAAGAAATGGTCTAAAAGCCACCTTCATGACAAGCAAATATAGAAAATCCATCTGAAAGCTAAATACAACATTTAAAATTCACAGGTGTATGGTTAATGTATGAAAATTGTATGGTTGTTTGGATTGTGGTTTAGAAGTATATTGGTCTATCCTAGTTTGATTCTTAGTGCATTACAATATGGACTATACTTGAGAACCCCCAAAGAAACCTATAGTAGGGTTTTTCATCCTGTCCCAACCAACAATTGGGTGGTTTATGTCTTACAAAATAAAATCTGTATGCAAATTGTATGAGTAAGAAATTAGAAGAAAGTACCTATGTTAAGGGACAAGCCCGTTTAGGGTGGCCGGACCCTTTGGTCAAACCCATGCTAGGTTGCTTGTCTTCTTGAATCCATCCCTAACATGATGGTTGGAATTCCTCTTGGAAAAAAAAACAGTAAGCATTAAATTCGAATCCCTCCCTAACATGATGGTTGGGCTTTCTCTTGGAAACACAAACAATAAGAATTAAATTAGAATCCATCCCTAACATGATGGTTGGGATTCCTCTTGGAAACACAATCACAACAGTAAGCATTAAATTAAAAACAGGTTTGATCTAAAATATAATTCTTCACAAAAAAAAATCATCAATTATGAACTATCATAAGTGTAAAAAGTCATACAGTCCAGAAGATTGTAGGAGAACAATTGAAGGCAAATATTGCTAACCCAAAGTTACAATATATTCAATTGATCATCTAGAGTCAAGGAATTGTCTTTGTATGAAACTCACATAAAAATAGTGCTGCAAGAAAACAAAGTACCTTCAAAATTTGTTTTGTTCCACAAAGTTAAAAAAACAAAGTATCTTCAAAATTTGTTTTGTTGCACACATAATTAGCTTATGTTTGGACCCTCAAAACCTAGTGCACTCCTTAGAAGCTAGAGAGATGCACACTTAAGTTATTAAAATTTAACACATATAAATCATTTTTATGCTCTTTCTATGATGCGCTACATTAATTGTGGGTGTGGAATTCTCATCACATTGAACACCCTCCTCATTATTTATGTATCCCATTCGTTGAAATTTAACAATGGTTCCTTGCCAAGGCTTAGGGATGAAAATTGAATGATTGTGTGCAACAAACGGTTCATCATGTGTCTGTATCTCCTCCGAATGCTCACTCCCAGATGTTTCACCTCATGATTTTGATTATTGGTATTCCTATACACAACATAATTTAACTTGTTAGAATAACATTATACCTCCAATTAAATTATTGCATTATTCATAAAATATTATAAACAACTAACCTTAGATTTATAACCAGTAATTATTTTTTTCCCTCAATCTATCATGCGTTGTCAAAGACCTTGGGAACCATGTAATAAAGAAGATTTATAAGGTATAATAGCTAATAAGATACAATTAAATCAACGTGACCATGGTTATTTTCCCTAAAATAAAAAATATAATAGATGAAAATATTTACTTACCATGCCACCATGAATGTTATTATATCCACCAGAGCCTAATTTATGAGATCCAATTCTTGACACCCTATCTTGGGTTGCTTTTGTTGTATCTCGAAGGTGTCTCTAACCTCCTCCTTGTGAAAATGGCTTGTAATTTGCATTATTGCAAACAATCCTCTTAAAATTGGCATCTTTCATAAGTTCATGCCATGTCACTTGGTTTGTGATCCAAGCTAGACGTGGATACATCAAGTTTTTGTCAACTTTGACCTTAAATTATCTCTTTTTGAGTGAATTTATTTAGTTGCAATCTCTAAAACAATTTCCTTATCAAAACTAGGATTACCAAATGTTATTATGAAATCTTTGAATAGTTATTCTTTTGTAGCATTGGTTTTCTTCCTCCAATCCATTTAGATGGTATTGCCAAATAATTGTTCTGCATGACGAAAAATAAAGTGATAAAATTTTAACCCCATTTCATCTTTCAAGACATTTCCTTGTGAAGTGAGCAAGATTGTAGCTTCTTGCATTCATTTTGTAGTTACTGATGATTTTTTTGTAGTCTTGGGGGTTGAGGTAGATGACCTTATAGGTACATTTGGCACTTTGTCACTTATTTTCTGCATTTACAATGAAATTGTGGAACTATTATGAACCCAACCAAAATAGGAAACTATTTTCATTTCTAAAATAATTATCCTAAATGTAACAAATGAGATTATAAAAAACAAATAATTTTTCCTAATGATATGAGGTAGGAGCTACACTCTCCAACAATGGAATTTCCCATATCTAAATTTGTTCAATTATTTCTTTTTTGATTTGAGCATTTTAAGGAATAACTAGTAGGAGCCTTAACATTCTTGATTGTGAGTCTATGAGACTACTCAAAGAAACTTGTTCTGGCCTTGGTGGGAGAATTCTGACTGAACCCACATTTGATGGATTATATATTATTTCTGATGTACTCCTAACAGGGGCATGCATGTGCAATTCAATAGGGATACTAGGAACATCAATATTTGATATAGAGGGCATTTTATGGGGTTTTGGTCTAGGTGTAGAGGGTATAACATGGTCCTCTATTGATTTAGGTGGATCTTCGGATACAATGGCCTGGAAAAGCTCCAAAATCAAAGTGCTCAGAATGAAGTCGACCCAGGACAATAGCGTAGACCTTATTGTCCTAATTCCAATGGCATGAACGATACTTCAATCTGAGTCTAGATGATTAAGTTATTGCGAAAAGAAAGTTACCTTTTTCCTTTGGAAAATGAGGATTTTCCCAAAAAAATGGACTTTTAAGCTTTAAAAGGAAAAATCGCAATTGGCACGTCGAAAGGGGTGGACCTAAGGAGCGCATCGGAACCCCTCAATCAACGATCTTTGATTAGATCAGATAGGTGATCGGAGGGTGATCGGATCAATGGAATCGGTGTCGACGATATCGGGGTCATCGACATCGGTGATCAGGGGTGCGATCAGCCAATGCTAATATTGGCGATTGGCAATCGGCAAAGTTCCCCAATATATAGAGCCTTGGACCTCAGTGACTTGCGATTGCAATGTCGAGCCTGAACCCCATAAGTATATGTGCTCGATTTAATATTTTCTAAAATCCGAGTAAATAGTTTTTGGATGGATTTTAGTGTTTTACGGGGTTTTTAGTGTATTATTGCTTCAACGATAAAAATACTATTTTGAAGGCTTTGTTGCACCTGCCGACCCTTCCATTCAAATGGCCTCTATTTTATTCCAAACAACTGCGATTTAAGAGGGATTTGTCCTCACAAAGGCACTACAAAGTCTCATGATTGGAAAAATCAAGGGGGAGAGGAATTTCAACACCCTGTTTGGGGCAGGAGAGCTTTCAGGTGGCCGATAGTGCATTTTGTCTGTTTTTGACAAGATTTAGATGTTTTTCGGCCCCTCTCAATGCCACAGATACATTGGTGCTGCCCCCTTCTCCATCTGAGTTCTCCTTTCTCAACCATCTTTCAGAATGGAGGTATAAGCCTCTTTTGATGTATCAAATGATTTTATTCTCTTCTTTTCATGCCATTTAATGAACTAATGCCTCCCCATTGATTGAACAGGACCCGGAGACATATTCCAAGTTGGAAAAACACTGTTATCAAGTCTTCGTGTCTTCTTGACATGCTTTTATGTGTTTCTGTTTCTTTTCTTGTGTGCACCTTAAGTTTCTATGTTAAGCTGTAGTTTTCACATGCGATTCTTTTTTATACATCTATAAGAGGAAGTATCTTGGATCAAGTGGTATCAGAGCAGGGCTTTTTAGATGTGAATTGCACGTTTGTATGCTAACAAAAAACAAGCTCCAAAGAGGTGAAGGGGAACTAGAACCTTTCGATCCTGAAGTAGAGTGTGCATCGAAGGAGAAGCATGGCAGAAGATGAAGCTCATCTTGAAGAGGAGCATAATTTTAGAAATAATTTCTATTCAATGGAAGAGAATATCAATCAGTTGGTTTTAAGGCTGGAGAAAGTAGAGGAGAGAAACCCAGAAGGACAAGGTTCAACACATGGGAATGGTGGAGAAGAACCCCCTCCTTCTCCTTTTGGGAGTGAAGGTTCTCCTCCCTCTCACCAACATAATCATAGAAATTCAAAGGATACATCTAAGAAACCCTTCTTCAAATTAGATGTTAAACTTCATCTTCCCATGTTTAATGGTGAAAGAAATGTAGAAAAGCTTAATCATTAGATTAGGCAGATTGAGGTCTACTGCAGGATTCGGCAGATCGTGGAGGATGAGGCAAAGATTTAGCTGGCCTCTCTATGACTGAGTAGCACAGCTCTCATTTGGTGGGAGAGCAAATTGTAGTGCTGGAAGAATGTGGGTAACCTCTTTTCCTCATGGCCTGATTTTATTTTTGCATTAAAGGAACAATTTTATCCCTTAGGATATAGGAAAAAAGCATTAACGAATTTGCAGTATTTAAGGCGAGGCAAAGGTCAGGATGTTCATAGTTTTACAGAGGAATTTAGAAAGAAAGCACTGAATTTGGGTATTTCACTTGATACACCTGAAGTTGTAACTAAGTATATTGGCTCATTGCATAGCTATATTAGGAATTCATTGTTGTTGTTCGAACCAACCACTATTAACTCAGCTAGCGTGAAGGAAATTCATATTAAGAACAGGGGAGAAAATGAAAGGGTTGATCAGTCCAAAAAGCCACTGTTCGAACCTCCCAATGGAAAATCCAAAGAGAAATGGAAAGGAAATGAGAAGAAGACAGAAGTAGCCAAAGAGGGAGAATGACCTTATTGCAAAAAGGAAGGCCACGATGATGATCACTGTTGGAAATAGCACCCCGAAAAGTGTCCAAAGAAGTATGCACGAATAGGGAAGTAGAGGACAATCGCAACAACACAGTAAGACCTTGGATCAGATTCAGGAGATGAAGCATTGATCACAATAGCAGGAACAAAAGCTATTCTCACACCTCATGTTAATTTTGAAATGCATGAAGGCACCAGTTCTATAAATGAGTCCCTTCCTAATTACCGAAAGAGAATTGAACTGTTTCATATCAGAGTTGTTGTAAATCACACTAAAGTTGAAACTCTATTTGATACTGGGTCCTAAGGAAACTTAATTTCAGAATCCTTGGTAAAGAAACTTGGATTAGGAACAAAGCCACATCCGAAACCTTACCCAGTTGGATGGATACCTGATAAAGCAAAATTGAATGTAACTAAGCAGTGCAAAGTCAAATTTGTATTCACTTATAAGCTAGTAGATGAAGTAGAATTGGATGTAAAACCATTGGATATCTATGGCATGGTGTTAGGAAGCCCATATCTGTATGATAAAAAGGCACTCTTTCCATCATGAAAAAAATACCATATCACAAAAGATGGGGTAGAATATATAGGAAGAGCTCATCAATCTAAAATCAATGCCAACCTTGTAAGCACTGGACAAATGAAAATACTGGTGAATTCCAGTAAGGGTTGTATGATTATGGTTGTAAGGGAAAAAGAGGCAGAATTCATTGATGATTTCCAGGGCTATGATCAAGAACATAAACAAGAACTATCTAAATTGATTTCTAACTATGCTAAGGTGTTTCAGGAACCGAAGGGATTACCTCCAAAGAGGGAAATCCAACACGAGATCCATTTTCAGCATTACACTCCTCTGCCAAATATTGGCATGTATAGTATGTCGACTATTGAGATGGAGGAAATCAAGAGACAAGTGCAGGAATTGCTGGACCAAGGGGTCATCAGGCCAAGCACCTCTCCATGTGGCTCACCGATTGCCTTAGTGCCAAAGAAAGACGACAGATGGAGGATGTGCGTGGATTACCACGTGCTCAACAAAATTATAGTGAAAAATCACTATCCCATTCCACGCATAGATGATTTATTAGATAAATTAAAGAATGTTGTTTATTTCACCAAGTTGGATTTGCACAGTGGTAATCACCAGGTTCGAATCGCAGAGCAGGACGTATGGAAAACCACCTTCAAGACCAAATATGGGCCGTTTGGATGGATGGTGATGCCATTCAGACTTTGCAATGCTCCAGCCACTTTTATGAGGGTCATGAATGATCTCTTTGGGCCTTTCATTGATGATTTTGTTCTCGTATATTTAGATGATATACTTGTCTTTAGTAACTGTTGGATTGAACATGTGTGTCATGTATAGAAAGTATTTGAAGTACTGAAAAGAAAAAAAATATTTGTAAAGTTGTCAAAGTGTGAGTTCGGGAAAACCACTTTGGGTTACCTAGGTCATATTGTTGGCCATGGTTAGTTAAAAATTGATCCCTCTAAAGTTGAAGCAATTTTAAATTGGCCTAAGCCTACTAGTGTAACTGAGGTCCATTTCTTTTTACGTGAAGTCTAGTATTGGAGGAGATTTATTGCTAATTTCTCTGTTATTGCAACACCTTTGCACACGTTGACAAGTGTAAAACAGGTCTTCCAATGGGGAGGAAGACAACAAAAGTCCTTCTAAACATTGAAGGAAAAGATTAGCACCGTGCCAGTCTTAGCCTTACCCGATCTCCAATAGCCATTTGAGATTGAAACCGATGCCAGTGGTTATGCCATAGGAGTTGTGCTGATGCAGCAAAAGAAGCTGATTTGTTACCATTCTTAGAAGTTTTCTCAAGCTGTGATAAATTCTCCCACTTATGACAAGGAGCTTTATGCCTTGGTGCAGAGTGTGAAAAAGTGGAAACACTACCTAATTAGCAAGGAGACCATCATCCATACAGATCATCAGCCCTTGTAGTACCTTCAGTCAGAAACCAAGTTGCAGTAATCTCGTCATTTCAGGTGGATGGGTTTTCTTCAACGGTTTCATCTAGTAATAAATTATAAGAAGGTCACTAGCAACAAGGTGGCCGATATGCTATCTCACCCTCCTATTTCTGCTTCTGTTATTTTGCATAATGCTTCGTTATCTTTTGAAAGTTATGTTGAACAATATGGTAATGATGATGACTTTAAGGAGGTTTATGCAAAACTAACCCATGGTTCATAGGTGGACAACCATCACTTGCAAGGGAAACTGTTGTATCACCTTGGTAAATTGTGTGTTCTCATAGGGGAAAGAGTACATGTAATTCGAGAGGCCCACACATCTCTTGTGTCTAGACACTTTGGTGTCGCAAAGACTTTATGTCATGTACAAAGATTTTGTTTTTGGCCTCATATGAAAAACATTGTGACTGCCTATGTAAAGGGTTGTGTGATGTGTTCTATTTCAAATCCCTCTAATAGAAATCTCGGGCTCTACACACCACTCCCTATTCCAAGTCGTCCATGGGAAAGTGTGTCAATGGACTTTGTAGGAGGCTTGCCTTTGTCCAGAAAGAGTCACGACTACTTGTATGTTGTTGTTGGCCGTTTTAGCAAGACGTGTATTCTTAGGCCTTGTAAAAAACAGATTACTGCATAGCAAATGCTTCTCTTCTCTTTTAGAATGTTTGGGTCCATTTTGGATTACCCACATCTATTGTGTCAGATCGGGACTCTCACTTTCTTGGAGAGTTTTGGACCAGTTTATGGAAGATGATGGACACCAAACTGAAAAGAAGCACGACATTCCATCCACAGACTGATGGACATACAGAGGTTGTCAACCGTACCATGGTACACTTGCTATGAGGCTATTGTGGGAAACATCCCAAGATGTGGGATGAACATCTGCCATATGTACAACATTCCTACAACTGAGCAGTGCATTCATCTACGCAACATTCACCATTTGAGACATGCTTTGGTTACCTGCCAAAGGACCCTTTTGATATGGTCTTTGGAATGGAAGATATCTCCAGGGGGCATAATGATAGGGACAAAGCTCAGTAGTTCATTTAGTGAATCCAATTGGTTCACTGAGTAGTACAAGAGCAGTTGGAGAAATGTCAAGCCCGTTACAAGGCTCGACATGACAAACACTGAATCAACCATCAATTCCAAGTGGGCAAGAAGTGTGGTTCCAAATTAGCAAAGACAAGATGAAGGGAGAAGGAAATAAGTTGTGACCAATCCGATATGGACCATTCACCATTTTGGCGATCCAAAAGCTCCTCAATGGGGAGGATTGATCCAGGTGGATCTTCAGATACAATGGCATGGAAAAGCTCGAAAATCAAAGTGCTAATAATGAAGTTGACCTAGGACCAGAGCGTAGATCTCGTCATCCTAATTCCAACGACGTGAATGGTACTTCAATCCGAGTCTGAATGATGAAGTTATCATGAAAAAAAGTTACCATGTTCCTTTGGAAAATGAGGATTTTCTGAAAAAATGGACTTCTTAAGCTTTAAAAGGAAAAATCACAATCGACACATCCAAAGGGGTAGACTTAAGGAGCGCAGCGGAACCCACCGATCATCGATCTCTGATTATATCGGATCAGTGATCAGAGGGAGATTGGATAAATGGAATCGGTGTTGGCAATATCGGGGTAATCAGTATCGGCGATTAGGGGTGCATTCGGCCAATGTCGATATCGGCGATCAGCAAAGTTCCCTGATATATAGGGCCATGGAGCTCAGTGAATTGTGATTGCAATGTCAAGCCCGGACCCAATAAGTATATATGCCTGATTTAATATTTTCTGAAATCTAGGTAAACCGTTTTTGGTCGGATTTTAGTGTTTTACAGGGTTTTTAGTGTATTATCACTTCAACAATAAAGATACTATTTTGAAGGCTTCATTTCACCCACCGACCCTTTCATTCAAACGACCTCTATTTTATGCCAAACAACCCTGATTTAAGAGGGATTTGTCCTAATAAAGGAACTATAAAGTTCGATGATTGGAAAAAGCAAGGGGGAGAGGAATTTCAGCACATTGTTCAGGGCAGGAGAGCTTTCAAGTGGCCGATAGTGCATTTTGTCTATTTTGGACAAGTTTTAGATGTTTTTCAGCTCCTCTCAATGCCACAGATGAATTTCTTCTATGCCCTTCTCAATCTGAGTTCTCCTTTCTCAGCCGTCTTTCAGAATGGAGGTATAGGCCTCTTTTGATGTATTAGATGATTGTATTCTCTTCTTTTCATGCCATTTAATGAATGAAGGATTCACTATTGATTGAGAAAGGCCTAAATATGTATTCTGAGTTCAACGAATTCTGTTATCAAGTCTTCGTGTCTTCTTGAAATGCTTTTATGTGTTTCTGCTTCTTTTCTTGTGTGCACCTTAAGTTTCTATGTTAAGCTGCAGTTTTCGCATGTGATTCTTTTTTACACATCTATAAGTGGAAGTATCCTGGACCAAGTGGTATTAAAGAAGGGATTTTTAGATGTTAATTGCATGTTTTTATTCCAAAAAGAAACAGGCTCCAAAGAGGCGAAGGGAAACTAGAACCTTTTGATCCTGAAGTAGGGCATGCACCTTGAAGGAGAAACATGGCAGAAGATGCAGCTCATCTTAAAGAGGAGTGTAATTTCAGAAATAATTTTTATTCAATGGCAGAGAGTATCAGTCAGCTGGTTTTAAGGCTAGAGAAAGAAGAGGAGAGAAATCCATAAGGACAAGGTTCAACACATGGGAATGGTGGAGAAGAACCCCTTCCTTCTCCTTCTGGGAGTGAAGGTTCTCCTTCCTCTCACCACCATAATCATAGAAATTCAAAGGATGCATCTAAGAAACCATTCTTTAAATTAGATGTTAAATTTGATCTTCCCATGTTTAATGGTGAATGTAATGCAGAAAAGCTTAATAATTGGATTAGGCAGATTGACGTCTACTACAGGATTCAGCAGATCATGGAGGATGAAGCAAAGATTTAGCTAGCGTCTCTACGGTTGAGCAACACCACTCTCATTTGGTGGGAGAGAAAATTGTAGCGCAGTAAGAATGTGGGTAACCTCTTTTTCTCATGGCCCAATTTTATTTCTCTGTTAAAGGAACAAATTTTATCCCTTAGGATACAAGCAAAAAGCATTAATGAATTGGCAGTATTTAAGTCAAGTCAAAGGTCAGGATGTTCAAAGTTTTACAGAGGAATTTAGAAAGAAAGCACTAAATTTTGGGTATTGCACTTGATACACCTGAATTTGTAACTAAGCATATTGGCTCATTGCATAGCTATATTAGGCATTCATTGTTTTTATTTGAACCAACCACTATTGACTCAACCAACCTGAATGAAATTCATCTTGAGAACAGGGGAAAAAATGAAAAGGATGATCAGTCCAAAAAGCCATCGTTCAAACCTCCCAATGGCAAATCCAAAGAGAAATGGACAGGAAAGGAGAAGAAGACGGCAACAGACAAAGAGGGAGGATGGCCGTATTGCAATCATTGCAAAAAGGAAGGCAACGATGATGATCACTGTTGGAAACAACACCCCGAAAAGCCTCCAAAGAAGTGTGGAGGAAAAGGGAAGTAGAAGATAGTGGCAATGACACAGCAAGACCTTAGATCGGATTCGAGAGATGAAGCATTGATCATAGCAGAAGGAACAAAAGGTACTCTTACACCTCATGTTAAGACTAAAATGCATGAAGGCACCAGTTCTATAAATGAGTCCCTTCCTAATGACTGAAAGAGAATTGAATTGTTTCATATCAGAGTTGTTGCAAATCACACTAAAGTTGAAACTTTGTTTGATACTGGGTCCCAAGCAAAATTAATTGGAGAATCCTTGGTAAAGAAACTTGGCTTAGAAACAAAGCCACATCTGAAACCTTACCCACTTGGATGGATACATGATAAAGCGAAATTGAATGTAACTAAGTAGTGTAAATTCAAATTTGTAATCACTTCTAAGCTAGTAGACGAAGTAGAATTGGATGTAATACCATTGGATATCTGTGGCATGGTGTTAGGGAGCCCATATCTGTATGATAGAAAGGCAGTCTTTTTCCATCATGAAAACAAATACCATATCACAAAAGATGGGGTAGAATATATAGTAAGGGCTCATCAATCTAAAATCAATGCCAACCTTGTAAGCACTGGAAAAATGAAAAGACTGGTGAATTCCAGTAAGGGTTGCATGCTTATGGTCGTAAGGGAAAAAGAGGTAGAATTCGCTAAAGCTTTCCAGGGCTGCGATCAAGAACATAAACAGGAATTATCTGAATTAATTTCTAACTATGCTAAGCTGTTTCAGGAACCGAAGAGATTACCTCGAAAGAGGGAAATCCAACACGAGATCCATTTGCAACATGACGCTCCTCTGCCAAATATTGGCATGTACAGGATGTTGATTATTGAGGTGGAGGAAATCAAGAGACAAGTGCAGGAATTGCTAGACCAAGGGGTCATCAAGCCGAGCACCTCTCTCTGTGGCTCACTGATTGTCTTAGTGCCAAAGAAAGACGACACATGGAGGATGTGCGTGGATTACTGTGCACTCAAAAAAATTACAGTGAAAAATCGCTATCCCCTTCCACGCATAGATGATTTATTAGATCAATTAAAGAATGTTGTTTATTTCACCAAGTTGGATTTGTGGAGTGGTTATCACCAGGTCTGAATCGGAGAGCAACATGTATGGAAAACCGCCTTCAAGACGAAATAGGGGTTGTTCGAATGGATGGTGTTGCCAGTAAGACTTTGCAACACTCCAACCACTTTTATGAGGGTAATGCATGATTCCTTTCGACCTTTCATTGATGAGTCTGTTCTATTATATTTAGATGATATACTTGTCTTTAGTAACAGTTGGATTGAACCTGTGTGTCATGTAAAGAAAGTGCTTGAAGTACTGAAAAAAGAAAAACTCTTTGTAAAGTTGTCAAAGTGTGAGTTCAGGAAAACCTCTTTGGGTTACCTAGGTCATATTGTTGGTCATGGTCAGTTAAAAATTGATCCCTCTAAAATTGACGCAATTTTAAATTGGCCTAAGCCTACCAGTGTAACCAAGGTTCGTAGATTTTTAGGTGCAGTCCAGTATTGGAGGAGATTTATTGCTAATTTCTCTGTTATTGCAGTGCCTTTGCACACGTTGACAAGTGTAAAAAAGGTCTTCTAATGGGGAGGAAGATAGCAGAAATCCTTCGAAACAGCAAAGGAAAAGATCAGCACCATGCTAGTCTTAGCCTTACCCGATCTCCAACATCCATTTGAGATTGAAACTGATGCCAATGGTTATGCCATGGGAGTTAATTGATGCAGAAAAAGAAGCCGATTTGTTACCATTCTAAGAATTTTTCTCAAGTTGTGATAAACTATCCCACTTATGACAAGGATATTTATGCCTTGGTGGAGAGTGTGAAAAAGTGGAAACACTACCTAATCAGCAAGGAGACCGTCATCCATACACATCATCAGCCCTTGCAGTACCTTCAATCACAAACCAAGTTGCAGTAATCTCATCATTTCAGGTGGATGGGTTTTCTTCAACAGTTTCATTTGGTAATAAAGTATAAGAAGGGCACTAGAATCAAGGTGGCCGATATGCTATCTCACCCTCCTATTTCTTCTTCTGTTATTTTTCACAATGCTTCATTATCTTTTGAAAGATATGCTGAACAATATGCTAACGATGATGACTTTAAGGAGGTTTATGCAAAACTAACCCATGGTTCACAGGTGGACAACTATCACTTGCAGGGGAAATTGTTGTGTCACCTTGGTAAATTGTGTATTCCCACATGGGAAAGAGTACATGTAATTTGAGAGGCCCACACCTCTCCTGTGTCTGGACACTTTGGTGTCAAAAAGACTTTATGTCATGTAAAAATATTTTGTTTTTGGCCTCATATGAAAAACATTGTGACTCACTATGTAAAGGGTTATGTGATGTGTTTTGTTTCAAAGCCCTCTAATAGAAAATTTGGGCATTACACATCACTCCCTATTCCGAGTCATCCATGGGAAAGTGTGCCAATGGACTTTGTTGGAGGTTTGCCATTGTCCAGAAAGAGTCATGACTACTAGTATGTTGTTGTCTACCATTTTAGCAAGATGTGTATTATTATGCCTTGTAAAAAGCAAATTACTACAGAGAAGACTGCTTCTCTTTTCTTTTAACCTGTTTGGGTCCATTTTGGATTACCCACATCTATTGTGTCAGATCGAGACTCTTGCTTTCTTGGAGAGTTTTGAACCAGTTTATGCAAAATGATGGACACCAAACTGAAAAGAAGCATGGCATTCCATCCATAGACTAACAGATAGACAGAGGTTTTCAACCGTACTATGGAACACTTGCTACAAGGCTATTGTGGGAAACATCTGAAGATGTAGGATGAACATCTCCCATATGTACAACATTTCTACAATCGAGTAGTGCGTTCATCTACGTAGCATTCACCATTTAAGACATGGTTTGGCTACCTACCAAAGGACCCTTTTGATGTGGCCTTTGGAAGGGAAGATGGCTCCACGGGCGTAATGATAAGGACAAAGCTCAGCAGTTAATTCAACGAATCCAATTGATTCACCAAGTAGTACAAGAGCAGTTGGAGAAAAGTCAAGCCCGTTACAAGGCTCAACATGACAAACACCAAGTCGACCATCAATTCCACGTGGGCAACAAAGTATGGTTCCACATCAACAAAGATAGGATGAAGGGAGAAGGAAAGAAGTTGCGACCAATCCAGTATGGACCATTCACCATTTTGGAGAAGATTGGGAACAATGCCTTTCGTCTCAACTTGCTCATATACATGCAAATGTACTCAATAGTGAATATGGAGAACTTAAAGCTGTATGAACCACCTTTGATTATGGATACTGAGGAAGTGGGCACAATTCCTATGGGTGATGATTTTGCACCAGAATATCTCGATGAGTTACCTAAAGACATCATCCTCGATAGAAGAACTAGGACTTCATAATGAGGAGATGTGGAATATCTTCGAGTTGGTTTCAAAGGAATGCACCCCAACAAGGCCAAATGGCTGGAGAAATTGAGAGGGAGGGAACAATTCCCTCACTTGCCAATTGACTAATGAAAGGTTTTGGTGGTCCAAAAGCTCCTCAATGGGGAGGATTGATCCAGGTGGATCTTCAGATACAATGGCATTGAAAAGCCCCAAAATCAAAGTGCTCAAAATGAAGTTGACCCAAAACCAGAGTGTAGATCTCATCGTCCTGATTCCAACAATGCAAATGGTACTTCAATCTGAGTCTGGATGATGAAGTTATCGCAAAAAGAAAGTTACCTTATTCCTTTAGAAAATGAGGATTTTCGAAAAAAATGGACTTTTAAGCTTTAAAAGGAAAAATCACAATTGACACATCCAAAGGGGTAGACTTAAGCAGCACAGTGGAACCCCCCAATCAACGATCTCCGATAATATCGGATTAGCGATTGGAGGGCGATCAGATCAATGGAATCGGTGTTAGCGATATCGGGGTAATCGACATCAATGATGAGGGGTGTGTTACACAAAATATTGTCACCATGACTATTTTCAGTTAGTGTGAGTCTATCACCACTCATACTATCCTCCTTTACAAGTCTCAAACCTCAGCTCTTCATGTCAAGTTTTAAAAATGAGAGAAAGTCCTTGAAAATCAATAAAGCTCTGGTTCTGCACTTTCTCTTACTATTACCTACAGTTCCGCACCCCTTGGTCATGTTACCTGTGGACCTGCCCGCTCTGTCTCTAAAGGAGTGGGTGCGGACCCCTGTAAAAGTAAAAAAGGCACAAGTTTATTCTTAAAAACTCACTTTAGGTTAATTCTGGGTGCTTCTAGAAGGAATCTTGATGTGGTTGGTTCGCTCCTAGGTGGCTCATGCATCCCATAACTAAAGGATATAACCCATTGATGAAGCTTATCCCTTTGAAGGAGGACTCTATCCCTTTGAAGGTGGACCTGGTAACTTCCTTCCTCTGCACTATAAATGAGGCATTGGGCTGGTTGCTAGAGAGGTTAGAAGTTGAACATTTTTTAGGGTAAATGCTGTTGGAATTGAGACTTCCTAGTAAAGCTTGAGAGGAGATATTACATACGTTTTGGCTTCTTTGGGAAGAGAGTGAAACTTGTCAAAGTAGAGGAGATTCTTGCTGGACCCTGGGAGGAGCTTGTACAACATCAAGGCACCAAGGTTGTAAAGTTCTTCTTTCATTAAAGTTAATACAATTAGATTATTTTTTCTCAATAAATTGTCCTATACAATTTATTTCATGAATTCCTTGATCATCATGATAAATATGGTTTATTATATTGGCTTTTCAGATGCTATTTGATGTGTGTGCTTGCTTGTGTTTGCAGATTCTTTACAAAGGAGCTCATTTGGATCAACCGAGCATGGCTTCCACACACTAACACTGAACCCGAGGTAGGCCTAAAACATCTACTAGCCTTTATTTATAAATTGCATATTTAGAGAAAGATAGAATTTGTTTGGTTTGCTTGTCAGTAGATATCATTAGATACTAGGGAGGTCGGTCTTGTCCACAAGAACGACTTATCCGACCGACAAAATGGCGACCCTGCCGGGGACTTGAATTTATGGTTTTTGACTTTGTTTTTACTTTGAATTGAGAAACTGTTTCTCTGTTTCTGGTTTTTTGCTTGATGTGTGTGGGATTGGGTAGGTTCTGTAGATTTTGAATTATTTTTTGTTTTTCGTGGTTTTGGGAGAGGACCACACCCTCTCTTTGTAACACAGTGCGGACATCCCCGCACTTTTGCTTTACACACAAAGTGGTACCGCACGTGGGTATATTGGGAGGCTGCGGACCCTATCAAAATTTTGAAAAACTTGAAATATTTTCATTCAGTCACCTTAGGATTTGTTTATGTGTTTTTAGCCTCTGCCCAGATCTGCACGTGTCCTGTCAGAAACTTTTCTTAGGTTAATTCCATTGGCATTTAGGTTTTAGGTGAAATTTCTAGAAGCTTTGTGTGACGGGCTTGATTTTCGTTCGGTCTTTGTAGTAACTCAGAGCTTAGAAGCCTTAGAAACCTCAGATCACCCTCGCTTTTGCTGGTCTTCTTATGAGTCTGACCGTTTTGTAAAATTTGCCTTTGTTGAGGAATCCATCTTGTTTTTCTCTTTGCGAAGCTTCGAAAGAACTTGTGTTGAAAGTTTTGATTTTTATTTCTAAAAAAGAAAACAAAAGCAGGTTGTTTTTTGATTAATTTGTGATTCTGGACAAATTAGTCCTTCGTTTGCTCATAACTAAGTAAAACATCCTTGAAAACAAATCTTGTAAGCTTTTACTTCAATTAGGTTTTTATACTTTATAATCTCAAGATTAGATTTTTCAATAGTTTTGAGTGTTTATAAAAGTTAACAAAATCTCTTTTGAAAAAGTGTGTTTTTGTAGTATTTGAGTGTTTGAAAAGAAAGGTAAATTTTCGTGAGCATAACTAGTTGTCTCGTTTTTGAGTTCATTGGAAAAGACAAAAAAGTTCTTCTTTTTATTTGTTTGTTAAGGAAAGATTTGTTTTTTCAAGCATTTGCATTCTCAACTCTTTCTTTAGCTAGAAATTTATTGAAGAAAAAGGATTGTTTATCATCTTAAGTGCATTTTTAGTGTTTTGGGGTTGAGTCTTCACACCATCAAGTTTCATCTCCGCACCTTTTGACTTAAGAAAAAACCAATAAAAATCACGCTTAAAGTAAAATCTATCTAGTAATCTTTTCATTTCTAGGGCTCTTTATCACCAACATAGCCTAGGCTAATGTCTTGGAGTAGGGAGTAATTAACTCTCCAAGATAGTAAAACAAACAAGTAGCTATATCTTGCGGTAGGGGTGTTCATTTAGTTTATTATGGCTAAGGGAAATTGGTAAAGGAAATGACAAAGGAATTAAAAAAGAAACATACATTAATTAGGATTTTATTTATGAAAATAATGGAAATTAGGAGAAAAAGGAAGATGAAAGGTCATAGATTTTCATGAGGAGGAATATTAAGGAAAAATAATGGAAATTGAAGAAAACAGAGGCCTCATTAATAAAACATCTTCTGAGGATCAGTTCATAGCTTTTTGTTAGAGTGATAACCTTTTGTCAATTATGTTTTGGAGCTATCTCACTATTCTCTCTACTCTCTCATACTCTTGCACACTTAGAGCATTATTGAAGTACTCAAGAATTTGAGGAAGGAAGGAAAAGGAAGGAGAAGAAATCGAAGGGAAGTAAAGATAAAGTAAGGAAGAATTGGATCAAGAAACTACAACATAAATTACTTGCAGGTATCGATTTGCATGTATGATTTCCTTGCTAGTTTTTGCATGCATGGTACATGAATGTGTATATTTGGTTCTCTTGTTGTCATTGGCATAGGTTTTTCTAGGTATGAAAATGGTTTTCAGCCTTGCCTTTCCATTTCTGATAGCCATGGTGTGATGGGATTCTTTCATTTGATTGAGTTAGATTACTGGATGGTTTCAAAACTAATTGAGGTGGTCTCAAGAACAATCACAAGACCTAGGAATCCCTGGACTGGTAAGGGTGGGATTACGATAAATCCTGGTTGTGATACCTTTGTTGGGCCTAGGAATCCTTGACCGGTAAATGGCAAGATATATTGTAAAGCCTGAGGGTGGAGACTGATAAATGCCTCATGGTTTAGGTGGAGAAATCTACAGGCACTCATTCCTGTATAGGCCTAGTGATCCACGAACTAGTATATGGTGGGATTGCGGTAAATCCTGGTAGTGTATGTTTCTTTTTTGGTCCTAGGAATCCCTTGGTGGGATATACAGTAAAGCCTAGTTGTATAGGTTCTTTCTTTGGGCCTATAAATCCTTAACCGGTTCTGGGAGGATATGGGGCAAAGCCTAAGAAGCATGGTTGGTTTTGTTGTGAGTCCCATATTCACACTTGGAGTATCTCACAAGCGTGATTCAATGAAAGAAATATTCTGTTGAGCCCAATCTATGGTGGGTGGTACGTTGGAGTCCCTGACTTGGTTGGTTTTGCATATGTTAATAAGAGCTCTTTTCCTCTTGTGTATTATGTATAACTGTACCTTTTATTATGTGTCTTTAATGGCTGTTCTATCCTTGTTATTTTGCTAGTTATATGCATGATTTATGACAAACTTGAGTTATGGGTCTCATCATTTTTTGATTAGTAAATGAATGCATATATAACATATAATAATGCGACTATTATGAGAGGGAATCAAACCTTTTTGATGAATATTAGAGAAATATGAGGGCCTTATGTTCAAATGTGTTTTTATCACCTATACATTACATGTTCATGATGTGTTTGACAAAATTCTTGCCATGGTTAGGATGAGTCAGGTCATGTCCTTTTTCAAGTTTTGCATTAGCGACCTTTTATTCTTGTCATTTATCACTTTTGAGTGTTTCATCGAGTTCTAGGCAGAGGCCTGAGTCCTAGCCCTAAAAAAGTGGCTCAAATTTCAAGGTCTCTAGAACATAACTCCCTGAAAAATACCGCACTCACGTGAAGGGCTTGTAGTGGAAGCATTTGGAGGGTTACCGTAAAAGGTAGGGCTTGTCATGTGATTGACAGGGGGTGTAATTCAGTTAAAAAGAAGTTTAAATTAGGGGTTGGACACCTAGAGTGGTTGGTTAGCCCCTAGGGGTCTTGTAGCTCCTTAGGAAGGTCAATTTGGTTTTGTGTTTGTCGATTCCACTTCTTTAACTATACTTGAGGAGTTAAATCGTATCATAGTAACTCTTCATCACATATTTACCCCGGTGAACGAGTTAGCTTCGGTATGTGTGGGGGAAGGGTGTTAAATTTATCCATTTTAAATGCATAAATTCATTTTCCTTTGAATGCATAGTTTATTTATTGTTATGTTCATCAACTGTTTTATTGCTTACAATTATTGGTTGTGGAAAAAGTGTGATCAGTCATTAAATATTTGATATATGAATTGTAAATCTTTGTTCATGACATGAACACTTTGTTAACGCATGTTGAATGATTGCAACCTGTTCTTGTGAAAGGGTTACATAGATTTCGTTTATTCCTTCCATTTACAATGCTTGATTTCTTAGGTGACTTTTCGTGTTTAAGTGCTAAGATACACATTGAAACTCTTTGATTGTTCCATGAACATTTTGTTGACTCATAGTGAAATAATCGCAACCTATGCTTATGAAGGGGCTTTGTGTTGACATCCCAGTGAGAAAACATCTCATATATTTAAATGTTCCGTAATTTCCCTTCCTTTGAAGCAACTTTAGTGGGATAGGTTTCATTGAAGATTAGGCTTGAGAACTATTTTGGGATGAAGATAGGAATGATCAGGACTATAGTTGAGTGAAATACTATCTCCCATGGTTGAAAAAATTATTAAAAAAAAATAGATAATAGATAAGATAAACATTGAATGCATTTACTATTCACAATGATATACATTTATACAATCTCTTATGACCCTTGGTTTTCATATATGAAGTGTTATCTTGGAATCCAATGACCTTTCATATTCCACACTATAACCCTTAGCAAATTAGGTTGTCGAATATTCCCCCATTAATTTGAATTGATATATATGAGTCCAAGAAGAGAGTTCAAATAAAAAAATACAAAAATGTGTGGCAACAATTGGTTGATTGTGCTCTCTAAAATGATAGCATATGGTGGGAGAACTCAAAGTCTCAACCAGTGTTGATTTAAGGATTTCCACAAAAACTAAAATGCTCATTGTAGTTACTCAAACAATTCCAAATCTAGCTATAAGCTAAAATCTTATTCTAGAGTAGTTGTCTGCATGGTGCAGCTAAAGTGGCAATGACCGTGGAAATGAAGTCTCATGAACTAGAGATCCTGGGTTCAATTATTGTGCTACCCTCCCTGGAAATGGGGTGAATAATGGACATGTAAAAACTCGAAAATGAGAGGGTTCTACCAAGCTTACAGGAAAAAAGAGGAATGTTCTAAAAAAGGGAGACCATTAGATCTCAACCTACAACTCTTTCAAATATGACTAGAAGCTAATGTCTTATGCTAGAGGAAGTGTTATGAAAAGGGAGATCATTGAGGTACCAACCTGTGGCGGTTTAAGGAAAGACACTAGCCAAAGGCACGCTCATGGGCTTTTATGTCTCTGGCTACAACTCTGAATCTGGGTATGGTTGATTCTAGCTCTAAGCTCAGGCAACAGGCTCAGGTTATTGCTCAAGCTTGATTGATGTATATTTGAAGCTTGTAGATGACCATCGATTCCAACCTTGTCATATAAAAGGTGAGAATATGAAGAAATATCAACTACAATAGTTTTCAATACTCGAGAAAAAATCTTGTGGTATGAGAAAAATAACTTCATGCTTGTTGAAGGCCATTTCCATGAAGCGATCCATCCAAGGTGAATCTTTGTTCTTGTGAGAGGGTTGTTTTTGAAGAATCTGTTTGAATGATGAGTATCCTTAACACAATGATCATGAGGGTGAATATAGAAACAATGATCTTGAACACGGCCAACTCTATCACAACGTTGGAATTTGAAAATCTTTGACTATGAATGTGATGGAGCAAAATCTGGACTAGGTGAATATGAACCATATTAAAGAAATATAACACTCTCAAAATGAATGGGATTGGAGTAGATTGGAATATGAAAAGACACATCCTTGTCATATCCAAGATCAACTCTATTTTTTTGTTAATAATCTCTTCGTAAGTTTTGATAATGGGCTTGGAAGTGCAGGCTGAATTTCTACATCAACATGCAAATATGTTCTTGAAATGGGCACTTAATTGCAATGAAGCTTAATGCCACTGATTTTATCAAACTATGACTTTTGATGGGAGACAACTTTAGACTCAAAAAGGGGATTATTGTAAACAAAAAATAGTTCATAAAGATGACTTTTCTGCTGTTGAAGTTGTGATTCGAGTTGCAAAAAATCAATCTTGTTATGTGCATTTTGCAGATAGATTCTAATGTTAGAAAATGTGTCCTTGCTAATTTTTACCATCCCATTAACAACGGAATGTATTAAAGTGTTCAATAATTCTAATAAATCACCTATTGAATCCTTTTCCAAACAATTGAAGCAGAAGAATTTTGTACTCGTGAAAATAACAATTATTTTAGAAAATTAATTTTCCAATTATTAAACTTTAACCTAAATGAGTCCAAAAGTGTTCACTATACAGGTTAAGGCAACAATAAGAAGAAAAGGAATTTTTCCTTTTACCTATCACAACTTCAATATATTCAAATCCCCACACATTGGCAAAAAGAAGAGATGGATTTGACTAGAAATCACTGCGTGAGACAACAAAAATATATGTATATTGAGCGAAATTATTCTGTTGTGACATAAATCCTAGACTAGTGCAGGAACAACGAATGAAAAAGTGCTCAAACAAGGAAATATATTTATTATCCCAATATTAAGCCTAAGTGAAGCCATGATTCTTCACATTTGTCAGACATCAATTTCACACAAAATGCACATGCACCATTAAAAATACACAAGGGCTCAAGTTCTTATAATATGTATCACCAAGCAATGTCGGTTGTCATAGCTTGGGGAGGCTTTCAAACCCTGCCACTACTATTTCTATTTTCAATTCCTGCAGAAAATCCTAATGGATTTTCATACCCACCAATATGCAACCAAGCATGTTGTAATTTATTCGAATCATGGATTCAAAACTACCATGGCTCGCTCGTCCTTCAAATAATGTGCTAAAGGCAAAAAGTCAGTGGATCGTCTCCGGCCAGGAAAAGGTACAATTATTCATCCTCTAATCAACAACAAGCACACAAATACTCCAAAGTGACAAGAAGGGCGAGAAACAATAATGAAAATCACAAAAACAACTGATTTTTCAATAAGGCGCCAAATAAATTCACTCGCAGGTCTTAATTTGGTAAAAGATGACGATTCATATACTGTCGACACGGTGTATAATATCGACTCAAACTCTAGACATGGGAAAAAGGGGAATCAAATTAAATACCTGGAAAATATTCTCTAAATATTTAGGATTTGAATGTAATACTTGGAAAATATTCTCAAAATATTTGGGATTCGAATGCCAACCCTTGATCTATCTATGTTGTCATGATTTTGTAATTTTAAAATTGTCAAGCCTATTGCAAAATCAAAACCGAAATGCACGGATTTGTAAGAATAATATCAATGAAAAATCATAATAGCTCCACCTCAATGGTCATGAGTTGTTAATGCTGAGTGGTCTACGATTTCTAACGCTGGAGTCAATCTAGAATTAAGAAAATTGAGCCTGAGTCGACTACTCAATGCACTTGATTTACTGCTCAATGCACGTAGTAGCTGCAGTTAGGGAATTTCTATTGATTCAAAGGGTGAGATGTTTGTGGTAAGGGTACCACAAACATTACAATTCTATGAAGAGGACCAAGAAACCCATTCAGTAAATTTCTACCCACTGCCTACATGAAAAGGAGAACGAGCAACCACTTGGGGATGGCTACAAGAGAGACAAACGATAAGCCAGCAACTACTGGCGCATTTTAATATATTTTAAGGAAAAGTTTCTGTATGCAAGTTTTTTAGTATAGGAAATTATTATGAAAAGGTAAACATGGAGCAAAGATGGTAGAGAGAGTTAGAGTGTATCATTCACAGAGATACGAGCCTTGGGTAGCATAACTTATGTTGGTGAGGGAATTTTTTATTCGTTTTTCTCATAAATGGGGAACATTCCTTTTTCATTGAGAGGGAAAAGTCTACTAGGGCAGAGGTTAAGAGTAGAGTTTAAGGAGGCATGACTCGGGAAGAATTAGCCACAAAACTAGTGGCTCAAATTTGAGCAGGTAAGGAATTCACTCACTGAGATACCATGGTAAACAACACTAAATAATAGACAACATATAAGATAAATTTTGAATTCATTTACTATTCACAATGATATGCATTTATACAATATTTTATGACCCTTGGTTTTCGTATACCAAGTGATCTTTTAGATTACAATGAACTTTCACATTCTACACCATAACCCTTAGTGGATTAGGTGTCCAAGAAAAAATATTTTTCTAAATTTTCTATCTAATAAATAAATCCTATGTAGTATTTTTTTTAGAGTTATTTAGTTTTTGAAGAATTGTATCTATTTTGGGAACATAAGTTAGGGACCCATTGATACCATGAACTTTGCACATACAATCTTAGTATGTTGCAAGTCATTGTCCCTAGATTGATGATTAAATATCATGTTATAAGTAAATCAAATCGATTGGAATTTTTGACATCATTGCTAATAATATACTAAAAGAGTTAAGTGTGTTTATGTTCTATTTATTTTGTATATTTTAGATTTTAAAATTGTTGTGCAGATTTTTTTTTTCTTTTCATACTAGCATTCCAAATCTAGTGAAATAATGACAGTAAGATGCAAAGGAAATCACACTTTATATTTCTTTGAAGTGTAACAACCATATACATTCACTTTGTGAGTTTGTTGTCTTTTTTCATTCTAAAGAAATTCTAGTATTTTATGAATAGGATTAGAGATAAGAGGGGTAGATTTAAAGCGAAAAACAGAGCGATTATTTTAGATAAAAAGACCTCTTCAAATACTAACTTGTTGGTAGGGAAATTTATAGGAGGAAGACAAGAAATCAAGATGTACATGACAAATATAAGGCCTATGGTAGCCAACTCAAAAGGTCAAAAGTGTACAACAAGTAGAAACATAGAACTTGTGAACTTTCAACTTGACCCTATAGTGGAAGCAACACCAATAAGCGTGCCAAATAAAAAACTAGAATTAGATGTTGATTTCAACCCAGTTGAGGACCTATAGAATCCACCACTATACTGAGTATATATAGGAGGAAGGAATTTGGTAGGAGGTGAAGATGAAGCATATATAAATAAGGAGGTTGAAATGCATGAAGAAGAGGTAAATTTTGGGTTTCTAATTGTAGACCTTATGACACAAGTACAAATGAAGAACATCTCTCCATTACTTTCACCTCATTTTTTCAGTATGAATAGTGAATATACTAATTCATTTATTATTGAATTTTACTTATTATGATGTAGTTCTGATTATTCAAAAGATGCATAAAAACTCAATTATTTTCTGTCACCCTCAAGGAATTAGCCTTGCACTAGTTCATGGGGTTGGGAGAAAATGCAATTCAAACATGGAATGAAATGCATAAAATCTTTCTCAAGAAACATCAATAATATTGTAAGGTCATATATTTAAGATAATAAATATTTAAAATGACAAAAATAGATGAAGAGCATATAGAAAAATACCTTGAAGTATTTTTGTACAATATCCAACAATCTAAGAAAATACAATTCAAACATGGTATGAAATGCATAAAATTTCTCTCTAGAAACACTAAGAATATTGTAAAGCCATATTTTTAAGATAATAAACATTAAAATGAAAAAAAGATGAAGAAAATATAGAAAAATACCTTGAAATATTTTTGTACAATATCCAACAATCTAGAAAAAACAAATTATATCAAGATTACAATCAAATTTATATCATGATACTATTAGCACCATTTTTAAAGACGTTTTTTAGATGATTCTATTAATATTCTTATTTTTATAGGAGGATGAGATGTTTCACAACCAACTTTTGGAAAACTGTGAGATGTTTCACAACCAACTTTTGGAAAACTAGTGAGGTTTACAGGAGATAATCTACAATTCAAACCAGATACGATAAGGAAATTAGAGATATTTTTTCTAAAGTTACAAAATCTACAATAAGTGTTGTGACTAACGTTGAACCAGGAAATTTACTAGAAAGATTTATCTTCTTGTTAATCTTATCATGTAACTAGATATTTTACAATTTAAAAATAAATAAGAAGATGAAAATTTAACTCTTTCTATTTTTGTCCTAAATACAAGAAGAAGTGCCCACTTAGAGAATGTTTTGTAGACAACATTGATATTTGTGTTATTTATGTAGGATAACATTCAACTGAGAAATGGCCCTCTTTACTCGGTTTAAAGGTTGTATGCTAAGGGGAGAATCAAGTAATAAAACATGTTCACTAGCACCAAAAAGACCCTAATAGCCAAGAATCTCATGTATACCTTCACATCTTGCATCCGATTTTTATTCTTATCATGGTGTTGTAGGTAAAATGAAACACTCCCAAATTTTTGACTTATTTACTTCAAATAATGGGAAACCTTTACATTATTTTCTGGCGAAACACCTTTTATGATTTTCATTAAGTTAAGTATCCTATAATTTTTCCATTTTTTGGTTTTCATCAGATTTGTATTTTGATTGTTTCATTGAATTCACCTTTTAGCAATCATTCCATCGACACTTGTTTCAGCTCATTTGGTCAACCAGTTTGTAAATGACACTCCTTTGAAGTTTGATCATTTTTGTTATCACGATTAAAAAATGTATAAAATATATAATATTTCGATGGGGAATTCTATGCGCAAACTTGTGTTGTGGCCATGGGTTCCCCCCTCTCCCTTGTGGTAGCTAATCTATTCATGGAGGATTTTGAATCAAAGGTCTTAGCCTCTTCTTGTCTTCTACCTAATTTATGGAAGAGGTTTGTGGATAACACTTTTGTCATCTGTTCCCATGGTAAAGAAAAGTTGGAACTATTTTTCCTCCATCTTAACAATCAATCTAGTTTTATAAAGTTCACCATGGAATTTGAATGTACTGTAGTCTTCCCTTCCTTGACATCCTCCTCTCAAGGAATGATAACAACTCTTTCTCTCATTAGGTATATCATAAGAAAACTCATACGAAACAATATCTTCATGCTAATTCTCATCGTTTCCCAACTCAAAAGCTTGGTGTTCTCAACACCTTAGCAACTAGAGCTTTATGAGTTTATGATGAGAACCATCTCATGGAAGAGAAAGCACATCTTCTAAGTGTTTTCTTTAATATTGGGTATAGTAGACACCAATGTACTAAGGCTTTCCTCAGAGTTGGAAAAGGTCCTATTACTAATAAAGATACCACAGATCAATTTTCTGGTGTTCATGTTCCTTTTGTCTAAGGGACCACTAACAAGATTACAAGGATCCTAAGGAAACATAAGACGGCTTCAATCTTTCGGCCTTTAAATACCATACAGAGCTCCCTTAGATCTGTAAAAAAGCCACTGGACCCCAAGAATATGAAGGGTGTTTACGTTATCTCATGCTCTTGTGAGACTCCCTACATTGGTGAGACTGGTCACTCGATTAATCAAAGGATTCGTGAGCACGCTGCTGAGATCCAACATGGTAGGACCCACTCCTCTGCTTTGGCGGAGGATGCAGATAAATCCAAGCATCACATCTGCATTGAGGAGGTCCAAGTCATTGCTAAGGTTAGTCATTTTCATCATCGAAAATTGAGGGAGGCCATAGAAATTGAAAAAAGACCCAATAATTTGAATAGAGATGATGGTTGGAATATTAGTAGAGGTTGGGTCCCTGTCTTGTCCCCTTAGTAGTTTGTTTTTTTTTTTTTTTTTTTTAATCTACGTAGGTATTGACATCCTTTTTATAGTATTTGTTATTGATTTATTCTTCATTAGAGTTTATTTTGTTGATCCTTTGTGTTTTTATGTATTTTAACATCCTATTTGTTCTTAACTCTTTTTAGTATTTTTTTATTTGTTTAATGGGCCTAAGGCCCATATTTTATTGTTGTCTTCATTTTATTTATTGATTAATTTTCTTTGGATATATATATATATATATATATATATATATATATATATATATATATATAGACTTATGTATATTTTTGTTTTGTTTTATTTATTTTTCCATTATTTACTTTTAATTTATTTTATTTTATTTCCATTAGTTATTTTATTTATCAAATGATTTTGTCTCAAGTAGGGTCTTCACTCATTTTTGTAATTTTTGACTCCCCTTCTTTAAAGTTTGACTTTGATTATTTATTTATTTATTTTAAAAACTAGTTGTTTAATATAACAGTGTCTTATTAAGATTTTTTTTCAAATTAATAAACTAATATCACAGTTTAAATATTATTTTTAAAAAACAGTTGTTTAATATAACCATTATATATTAATATTTTAATAAACTAATAAACTAATATTAGTATTTAATATTATTTTCAAGAACTAGTAATATTTGGTTTTAATAAGTTAATTTAAATATTAGTTTCTGAAAACTAGCCGTTTAATATAGTCATTATGTATTAATATTTTTAACAAATTAATGAAATAATACAATTATTTAAATATTTTTTCAGAAACTAGCCATTTAATATAGTCATTACATATTAATATTTTAATAAATTAATATTTTTTTCTTTTTTTCCCTTAAGGAAAAAATCGTAATTTTATTCATGTTGATAAAATTACATTTTGTAGATGCTTGAAGCATATGCATATGGTTGTTCCTCTAATAACAGGCAGCATAACAAAATTAAGAACACAGAGTAATAAAAGACTGTTCCCGTAATGACAGGAATACAACAGAATTATAAAATTATGTCTACAGGCCTATATTTTTCTTCCTTTTTTCTTCTCCACTTTACGCCAGACTCCAGTGTTGGCAGTGGGGTCAATAATGGCAAGTTGATTTTCCTCTATGTGCCCAGGTTGTTCCTTATCCTAGTCCGATCCTTCGAGGCTGTGTGCTCGTTTGGCACCGCTGATTTCCAGCTGTAATTCTTGATGTCGTACCATGCTATTTGGCTCTATTTTGGGCTCTTCAGTGTCTTCTTCTTGCATTTTCTCCTGTGTCCTGTATATGTCTGTGGGCTCCGTGTTTAGTGCCTCCTCCTCCAGTGGTTCGGTGATAAATAAATTAATAAATTAGTATCATTATTTAAATATTATTTTCAAGAACTAGTAATAGCTCGTTTTAATAAATTAATTTAAATATTATTTTTCAGAAACTAGTCGTTTAATATAGTCGTTACCTATTAATATTTTTAATAAATTAATGAAATAATATCTTTATTTAAATATTAGTTTTCAAAAACTAGCCATTTAAAATAGCCATTACCTAATAATATTTATTTTTAATATATTAATAAATTAATATCATAATTTAACCAATATTATTGAAATATAACCATTACTTGAAATTATGTCTCTACATTGCTCTCTATTTAAGTGTTTGCCATGGTCTGTCTCTTCATTTGGTCCTTATGATAAACCACACTTGTTGGCTCGAAACGTGTAGGCCAAAAAAATTCTGTGATGTGATTTCTACCGAAAGACTTTGTTTAATATTTCAACTTTTTCAATTAAAATAGTCATTCATTGTAAATATTAACTCTTAGTTAAGTTTTAATATTTTTTTCATTTTACACTAACGGTTTTATAGAATGACCCACCCAAATTGTAGAAAAGTTAAAAAAAATGTTTTTCAGAACTCGGTAATTTATTCCAAATTTTTCTTTTAAAACAAATTGTCAAACTTGAAATGTCAAAATTGCAAAGTGGTTTTAGTTCATTTTGTAGAATCTTTAATTCCATGTGGGCCCCACCTCACTTCACTTCCTCCTTTCCAAAGTAAAATCGGCAATCGAAAAAATTCTAAAATTAAAAAACCCCAAAATAAAATCATCAATCTAAAAACTCTAATTTTTAAAATCGTCGATATTCCTATATCAAAAATCGACATTTTTAATTGTACACACATTTTTCTAATGTAACAAAATCTTCGATCACCACTAAAATTTTATATAATGACCATTTCTTTTTAATACAAAGTTTTTTTTTTTTGGTTCAAATTCCTTATAACTCCCATCCCCCTCCTTTCATTAGTGTTACCTCACCCTCCACCTTATCTCTCCACCTTATCTCTCCGCACCCTATTCCTCCACCTCATCTACCTCCTCCTCGATTAATTAAATACCTTCCATTAATTAAATACCTTCCTCCTTATCCCATTTCGAAAATGGCTTAATGTATTATGTTGGTTTGGTTTGAAGTTTTAATAATATGTTTCTTAAATAATTAATATATTGTAGGAATATTATAACATATTATATTATAATTTTAATATAATTAAATTATAATATTGATATAATTATATTATATTTTAATTATTAATTAATTAAATTTTTTTTATAATAAATTAATTTTGTAAATTAATTAATTTTTAAATTAAATTAGTATTAATTGATTAATAACTATAATTTAAATTAGGATCAGGGTTCAATTAAAAAACTCTATTTTTAGTCTAAGCAATAGATTATTCAAAATTCTGACAGTTTTGGCTCCAAAATTTTAGAAACTCGTAGGTTGAGTTTTACTTGGTCAAATGAGGTACAGGACGAGTCATTGGATAAATAAAATTGTGGATAATATTTCTGAAGTGGTTTCATAACCAGATTTGATTATTTAATAGGTCTAAAATTCAGTAGAAGATCAAGCTTCAAATTTTTAAACAAAACTAGTTTTCTAAGTTCAATTTTCTCCATTTTCATTTGCCCACAACATCCACTGAGTGCAGATCCATTCTTCTATGATCACCTTGACCAATTAGATCTTCACATGCCTCAATAGAAAACTCATATTTATTTTTATTTAATTTTGTAATTGAGTTTTGATTGCATATGTTTTATATTCGAGATTTAGTATTTGGATTTTAATTTGCAATTTAATTAAATTTTGATTGGTTTTTGGTAAGGAAACAATTTGAAGAGATGAGATGAATATTTCAATAAATAAGAATGTGCCAATAATAGAATAAAAATATTTTGGGGCAATGAAAATTGATTGAGCAGAACTACTCTTGAACAACTTTCCTATTAGAAATTATTTTTGTAAAATTATAAATAGTAGATTGTAGAATGTATTAGGGGCTTCTCTTCTCTCAGGGATTATTGAGGATTTTTCTTTTGCATTCTGAATTATGATGAAGGGTAGAGCTTGCATTATTGTAGCTCTTGTTTTAACAACAGAAGTTCAAAGCATTGTAAAGGACTGTTGGAGACCACAACGAGAGAAACATATTCAATAAATTGGTATTTATAATACTATAATACTCATTTCATTTTATCATGAAAAAAATGTGTCATTTTATTCATATTTGTGCATTACGGTCAATGTGAGTAATTTGTCTCAGTGATTTGTTATTATTTATCTCTACTCTTGTAGGTAGAATTCTGACTTCTACGTAACTATTTGCTCATACATCTGTCTTTTGATTATGATTTGAAAAACAATAATATTCTATAAGCTACTTCCTTATATTATTGTTTAACAATTCAAGTTATTGATTTAATAATAATTATCATTTTGTGAATTGTTTCCTAAATTTTGTTGATTAATTATTTATGTTAATAAACATGTGAACAAAATGTGTTTTGGCATTCATAATGTTAGTTAATTGGACTAGTTCGTTAGCTTGATATTCATTATAATCTAGACATGTTTAAATCCCAATTATTTAAATACTTTGCTCTTTATTGGGTTAGATCTATATCTTCCCAATTGAGATAGACCTATGATATTTTTCCTTTATTTGCATTTTAGGATTAATTAGCATTTAGATTTAATTTTATATTTCTAGAATTCCTCTTCCCAAAGAGGCAAAATTTAGTTGTGGGTTGGATGAGCCACATATCAGCTTAAAAAGTACTTTTTTGCTCGATTAGCAAGAGGGTTGATCTAATGTCTCTTCTCTATTAGTAGATGAAAGTCATATTTTAAGCCATTGGAGGTAGAGAGAAGGTAACTAGACCTAGTTTAACAAGTTAGAAACATCATTTCAACAGAAAAGGAGTTGCTCTAAGGTCCACACTAGGTGGTCTCCCTTATATTGTTGTAGGCAAAGAATTTCGAGCCTTCAAGATTTTTGGCGCTAGAAGGAGGGCCTAAAGACTTGTTGTCTATTGGAGCTTTTTTATTTTAAAATTTATTTTAATCACAAGGGTTCCTCTTAAACTTCCAATATGGAGTTGTATTTCTGGACATGCATCTACCAATACTCCACTAGAAGTAGTAAAACTCTTATCTCAGGTAAAGTTTAAGGGTAAGAGGAATGATTCTACTTTCGATCATGCCTTTCAATTTATTAAAAAATTTACAAATTCCGATTTTCAAGGAATTGATGAAAGTATTTTATGCAAGATCTTCACTGTTACATTCTTATGAAAAGCCAAAAGCTAGTGTAAATCTCTTCCAATTGTCTCTATTCACAATTGAGATCAATTTATCACAATGTTCCTTTGTAAATTTGATGACTATGACTACGAACCAATATGTAATGAAATTGAAGGTATACAAAAGTTCGAAAATAAGACTTTTATTGATTTTACTATTAGGTTTCATTTAAATTGTTTGAGATTTAAAATTGGAAATAAAATTTTGAAAGATGAACTATTAAATTGGTTTGAACATATTTATTCTCTTTCTCCCATTCACAATCCATTTGAATTTTTTTCAAAACTTTTTCAATCTTCTCCAAATTTTATTAACATAATTGAGAATTCCAATATGAAAGTACAAGCTAATGATGATGAAGTGACATTTACTATGTGTGATCATTTCCTTCATTTAGTGCACACTTCCTACAATATTAATAATGGTCATGATGCACTTTCATATGATAGTGAAACTCAATCACAAAGCTTGAAAAATTTTACTATTCAAATGCAAGAAGATATTAGCAACAAACTTGGAGAAAATGATGCTTTGAAAGATGAAAATTACTGTGCATTAAATTTAGAAAATTAGATCATAAATCAATAAGTACAAGAAGAAATTCAAACTTCCATTAACCTGTTGTACAAATTTTTGAATTCTTTCATGATGATCAAATTTTAGATTCAAGATAGCCAAACAATATTCCTCAAGAAAGAATAATTAATTAATTGAACGATAAAAGATATCAAATTAGTAATGAAGAAAATACAAACAGAGAAGATTTCAGATTTATTTCTTCAAATTCACATTTTTCCCTTTATCTTGATATTTTTTATGATAGTAATTTTCTTTCTCATTTCATTAATAATGTTTTTAAAAGAAATGAGACTAATTCTAATGAATTCCCTATTAGTTTTTATTGGGACAAAGAATTATTTATTGATCATTCTTCCAACATTGATGAACCTAAGATTAATTTTCCTTCTCGTTTAGATTTCGCAGATAGGAATGAAGAAAATTTCAATGAAACTCATGAAGTTATTAGTGATAATAATTTTGACATTGAGAAAGTTGAAACATCTTCTACTCAATTAAATTCCCATGATTAGAGATCAATCATATGTGGGAAAGAAGAACACTTTAACCCAGAGGTTGTTAAAACTAATTTGCATTTTCAACTAAGAAATGATCTTCATGATTTAGAATTCAAGAGTCTTTTCCAATTTACAATTCAACTAATCATTAAAATCTTAAACTTGTTCGTGGTTCATAATCGTCTCCTCTTCCACAAGTCAATGGCAATGGTTCTTCAATGTTTGTGAGGGGGAAATTATTTTAAATCAATTCCACTTGTGTTGTAACATTAATTGTAAATTATGATTTGATTTTATTAATTGTATTTCATATATTTTCATTATGTTTAGATTTGGTTTTTGTTAACATTTTTCAGTTTTTATATGTCTTTTGCTGGCATATCGAACAACTAAATTTTGAAAATTCACAATACGTATTTCTAGAATGTGAAGAAGAATCACAAAATATGAATTATAACCATCAAGGGATTTCTATCCTTCAATTCTATTTCATGGTTGTATATTATCATCTTACCTTTCTGTCTAGTATGCATTCTCAATATGAAACAATACTGGCAAATGAATCGATCTAATATAACCAACAATCTAATTTAATTAATAATATTTCGTCGAATATATCAGATTTCCATCCATATTCATATACCCCTTTGAGATACATATGAAAACTTATCCTACAGAGAAGATTGCTGATAATTTAACATATTCACATAAAACTGACAATTTTTTGCAGGCCATTATATCTAAAAATTCAATTTCACAATTTGGCTTGTTATCCCCTCTTTTAAATCTCTCCCAATCATTAATGGAAATCCATCCAGATTTCTATGATCCTATTGAAATTCAGCTGGAAGGGATATTTCAAGAGAAGATAATTGTAAATAAGCTACTTTTTGTAATTAGATTAGCAATTAGTGTACATATTAAATTCAAATTTATCTCTATATTCTTGTTACTAATGTTTAATATTTACATACATATAGGAAACAAAATTCTGGCATGATTACATTGGAAGTATGACTATACCTAGTCATGTTTCCTTCCATTTAGTTAAATTAGAAGTAAATTAAGTTAGATTAAATTCTTTTCTATTTTTCATCTAATTTATTATTCAGATTCTTTATAAGCAAGTAATAAGTTTGAGTTTTCTTAGCATCCATTTCATTTGCTGACAATATTGGCTTAAAACATACCAGAAGCTTATGAACCGCTTGATTGTCTTGCTTTTGCAAAACTATGTCACATTGAAAAAATGTTTTAAGGTCATATATGAAGAAATTCCAAAGAATTTATATGGCTTGGCCTACTTCTGAAGAGCTCATTTTTACCACTCTTGTCCTCCGATGCAAATTTGAGGTGGATGCAATTTAAAAAATAAATCATTACTTAGAATTTTCGATTGAATAACTAGATGATGTTGAACATATGAAAATTTCCAGAAATGCATGGCAGAACCTAAAGATTCATAAGGTAAATTTACAGTTAAAATTCTTCCAAGAATACATTAACAAGTTCATCTTCACATGTTGTTTGATTTTTTTTTTCATAATTTATTTCTTATTTTTGTTTTGTTTCTTTTGCAGGTCTTGATCCACTTGATTTTGGAGACTCGAGAAAAGGAAGAAACTGACCATTTCTAAAATGTGCAACACTTTTAGGGAAGTATTTGTTGTTTCATCCGAATTTTAGGATTCTTTAAGTTTTCCTATATATATAAAAAACCTGATAGACCTTTAATACATTATCAGAAAATTCATATCAAATTATTACAATATCGCAACTCTTTTGATATGAAGGTTCCGATAAAATCTTTCTCCGATCAAATTCTCCCGATAATTAATATAACTATCAAAATGGTTTTTATTAAAAAGGTGAATTTAAGCCAATCTTTTGTGTGAATATAATAACAAAAGCCCTAAACCCATAGGTTTTTCACGTAGCATTATCGGAGCCTCCAAATATTGGAGTTTTCAATGTGAATTCCGATCCACTGATCTCCAATATCTCGGTCCACACATTCTCTGATAAATAACTTCTTTGGTATTGTCATTTTTATACATCTCTGATATTTCAATCCCCGATAAACTTCCCTCTACTTATATCATAACTTTTATATTGCGATTTCCAATCGGTTGTTACCCTTTCGCACGCTCGATATTAAAAATCTGATAAAGAAACTTCGATATTCCTTGCCGCTTATAATTTTTAGTCGTTACATAATCAAGGCCTATCAGAAGGTAAGAATATCGTGTGTTTAAAAAATACAGCCATAACATTTCTCTGATATTTTTCTCCAATGGCACTCATGTGTGCAGAAACTTGGGAATTCACATTTTTCATTTAGAAATACGAGTAAATAATCACGTTCTGTTTCTCATCGATGCCACTGGAATGAAATGATTATACTTATTATTCCTCTAATTTTCATAAAATGCTTGCAACAAATGATCTTATCCGTGATTTTATCTATGCTTATTATGAGTCTTACAATTTCCAAATTAAGTAGAATCATGACATCACACTCATTCATATTATTCTTTCCTTTAGTCACATATATTTTTCCGAAGGGACTTAGAACATATTTGAAAGCTTTGATGTATTTTAATCATAATTTCAAAAAATCAAAGTATTTATTCGTCGGGATAACTTTTTGACTAGAGGGATATATATTCTTCATAATGTATGCACATCAACAATATTTTACTCTTCTTGGCAATCTGCTTGGCTAATGGAAAATTTCATCACCGATAGATCGTTTACGTTTTCTTTGCCTTTGAGTAATTATTTGATGCACATTTTTTCATCTTGATCATATTTTAGTGAGCATCTTCATTTTCTTTTTAAGGCACTCTTGAGAAACAACTAAGGTAATGCCATAGTGGATAAGAAATTTGGAAGAGGTAAATATATTGAAACATTGTTAAATCATTCTTGATTTCTCTTATATTTGAGGTTTGATATATCACTCTATATTTAGCATACAAAATTCAAGACCCCTCCACCTGCACCCTGTATTACATTGTTTTGGATTTAGTCTTGATTCTGGACAATTTATGAAAATCATGGAGTAGATATGAAACTTGTAATATTATGAGAACAATCATTGTCACAATTCATAAAGAAGCATTATTTCATTCTCATTTATGTGAATTTGGTTTATTTCTGATTCCTTGAACATGAAAAATTGTTTTATTCTAGTTTACTACTTGTTTTAGTATACATTTAATAAATAGTGATTTTCGGTTAATGAAATTTCAAAAGGATTCAACTCCATACTTTTAATTCTAATTAAAATAAGAAGTTATCTTTTATCGTAGAAGATGATATCTCTTAGGTAAGATTAAATGAAATTCTCCAATGGTAAGTTTCATATGTCTACTTTTAATCATTTTCTTACTTTTGTTTTTAGTTTTTGCTGATATAAAACTTTGTTTTGCAGGTCGTAATGATTATTTTTCATGCCTCTACTAGATTAGATTTTGAGTTCATTCTCTTTGATTTGGTTTTCTTTGAATTTTTAGGGAAAAGAACTTATGGTCCTCATCAAATCCACTAAACTAGCTAGTTGCTAAACTTTTAGTCTATTTCTTGAGCATTCCTTTTGTTAGAAAATGGTTAACATGCTTTTATGGAGGTTATTATTTCAAGCAAGAAAATTTTCAGTCGACATAAACTTCTCATTTAGCATATCATCTATCATCACTGTTATTCACCCTTTACATTTTGAGAGTCTCATTTCTTATAACTCTGCAAGATAAAACAAATTAAATCTCAACATAAGAAGCAACAATCACATGATTATCTTCTTTTACTTCTTTTGCTGAGAATTTCATATAAGTAGTCTTGTTGGAGTTTATCTGTTAAATTTGAATTTTTTTCTTTCACCTTTTGCTTTCTTTATTTTTTCTAAATTTTTGTTCACTGATTTCTTTTCGTAATTATTTTCCTTTCATTCGGTTTTTTTTTTATTTTGGTAACTCTACCATGAATTATGTGAAAGGCATTTTCCTCACCCGACAACAATTGGCATACATGGAAAATCTTTTAACTCTATCTATTTCAGTGAATTTCATTTATCATTAAAGACATATCTTTATGAAACCATAAAGCCATCTTTATTTAAATATTTTTCATGGAAGAATATACATCCTTACTAAGTGATATCGTTTACCTTTTCAAGGAAAGAAATAATTTGAGTTTAGCACAATGAATCCCTCCCATCCTTCGACATAAAAGCCTTTGATTGATAGTTGCAAAGAAAGATTTTTGGAGTCAACATTATGAAAGTATTATTTCCATTGAACATAAGTCTCTACTACCATCCCACCTCTTTCACTCAAATTCATCAAAAACTAAAATCTTGAAAATGCACTTATTAAAAGGGTGATTAAAAGAGGAAGCATGAGAAATACAAGTAAAATTGTCGAGGCTATGGATGCTCACTAACAGCGAGACTAGGCTTGTATGACATAAAAGAAAACTTCATCGAGGTATTGTTCAGGCTCGTTGGCAATGAAGCGACGTCAGAGACTATTCATAACAATTGATATACGCTTTATCAAAAAAATCCTATCCATACCTTCTTCTAGTTTTCATATGAGGTAATTTAAAAAAAATACCCCCAAATTTGAATTCATGACTTTTTTGAGTAATTATCCTTATAAACTCATATTGCTTAATCTATTTATGTGGAACCCATGAAAATGTTTCATTGTTAGACGATTCAATGAACTCGATTATTTTTAACCTTTGGGTAAAGTAAAGTTCATTATCTTTAACCAGAGATAACTGGTTCTTCCGAGTGTGTCGCCATTTTTGTAGGTAAAACCCAACACCCCTGCATTTTTGACTTATTTACTTCAAATAATGGGGACCTTTTACATTAATTTTTGGCTAACCACTTTTTATGATTTTCATTAAGTTAATTATCCTACAATTTTTTCATTTTTCATTTTCATCGGGTCCCTATTTTGATTTTTTCATTGAATTCACCTTTTAGCAATATTTCCATCGATACTTGTTCCACCTCATTTGGTAAATCGGTTTGTAAATGCTACTCCTTTCAAGTTTGATCATTTTTGTTAGCACGGTTAAAAATGTATAATATTTCGATTTTTTCAATTAAAATAGTCATTAATTGTAAATATTAACTCTTAGTTAATTTTTACTAATTTTTTTAATTTTTCACTAAGAGTTCTACAGAACAACCCACCCAAATTGTAGAACAGTTTAAAAACACTTTTTCGAAATCTTGATAATTTATTCCAATTTCTTATTTTAAAACAAATTGTAAAACCCAAAATATCAAAATTACAAAGTGCGTATAGTTGATTTTGTAGAATCTTTGATTCCATATAGACACCAACTCACTTCTTTCTGAAATGAAATAGCTAATTAAAAAAGTTCTGAAAATCGTCAATATCCCAATATCAGATATCGGTATTTTTTATTTCACGCAAATTTTTCCAATGTAACAAAATCTTCGATAATCAGTAAAGTAGAAATTTATTTTTAATACAATTTATTTTTCGATCACACTCTTTAGGACCCTCGTTCTCCTCCCTTCGTCAACCTTACCTCACCCTCCACCTTATATCTCCACACCTTATTCCTCCACCTCACCTCACCCCCTTCCTCCATGCATTAACTACCTTCCTCATCTCATTTCGAAAATAACTTAATGTATTGCGTTGGTTTGGTTTGAAGTTTTTTTCCCCTCGGAAAAAGTCGTAATTTTCATTAAGGTTAAGAAAATTACATTTTGCAGATGCCGAAGCATATTCAAAAGCAGGCTTGTGCCTGTCGAGTTCAGTTTATAGCTGCTGTATATAAAAGTCTCCACGCAGGGAGCATGTAAGTAAGTCAGAGCTGTGTTCAAAATTTGTGCTAGCTCTTGGCAGAGAGCAATATATACTGTTATAATATAACAAAAAGATCTACTGTTCAGCTATATCTACATACTGAAAAAACCAAAAAACTGCATATGTATATGGGCTTATAGCCCATCATTCCAATTGTTCAACAAATGGCCGATGATAGTACTGATAAAAGGTGCCATCGTCTTCCTCCTGGATCCACCATTCCTCCCCTATTCTGTGCGCTGCCTCTTTGGAGAGCTGATCCGCAGTGGTGTTCTGTTCCCTGTAGATATGATGACAGACAAATGATTCAAAAGACGTAATCAATCTCTTTGCTTCGTCAAGAATATGTCTTAAAGCAAAAGCATGACAATATGATGCATTATTGAGCCAATTGCAAACAACTTTGGAGTCACCAAATATCTGTAAGTGTCTGCATTGTTTGAGGATAGCAAAATGAATGATATGCTTGGCTGTGATGAGTTCTGCAAAATTGTTTGTGCCTCTGCCTAGGTTAATTTGAATCTTGTAGCAGTGTCTGTCATTTAGGTGTAGTATGGCTCCCCCTCCGCACCCATCATCTTGGGCTGAGCCATCAAAGAAAGCCCAGGGCTTAGTGTAATCAATGGGGATAGGAGTGTGAGTTCTTGGTGGATTGGAGAGGTCCTCATTAGGTAATAAATTGTAATCTGCCACAGTATGAAGAATAATCGATGGCCAGTGTGGCATCTTCAATTGGAAGATGGATTGGTTACGAGCTATCCATATAGCCCAACAAATCAGAAGAGGTAGATTCTTGGCCTTGCCAGTATGCTCTAAGCACCAGTTAGACCAAGCCTCCTGTAGGGAGTTCCCATGCCATTGCTTCAATTGCAGGATATGAGATGAAATAGACTGCCAGAAGTTAATGGTCGCGCTGCAAGTTAGAAACAGGTGCTCTGTGCTCTCCTCAGCATTAAGACAAAGATGACAGCGAAAGGGTCCATAGAAGGATTGCTTCATGAGATTAGAACCCGTGGGGATTTTATCAAAGATGATATTCCACATCAAAAGTCTCGTCCTGGGCGCGGCCTTGAATTTCCAAATCGACTTCCAAGTGGGAAGGATGTCAGGTGGTTTATGTGGCTCCATAAGCTTGAGGTATCCCAACTTGGGTGAGTACACACCATGTTTAGGATGTGCCCAGATAATCTCATCTGGTCCATCCAATAGTATGATTTGTGCTTGTGTGAGAGCAGATGTATATTCCTTCCAATCATCAGACCATTGGTATGGCAGGTTTAGAGCTCTGGCTGATAACCAAGCCTGCTGGAGGAAAGAGGAATTAGCTTGGTCACCAATGTGCTTGATATGAGTGATTCCTCTATCATGAAGATAGCGAATAAGATCAGCCGGCAATCTGTGGGCATTCCCGCAAGTTTGGTTTGAAGTTCCAATAATATGTTTTCTAAATTATTAATATTAGAACATATTACATTATAATATAATTATAATATTATATTATAATTTTAGTATAATTAAATTTATTTATTTATTATTAATTAATTAATTTTTGTAAATTAATTATTTTTTTAATCAAATTAGTATTAATTAATTAGTAATTGTGATTTAATTTAGAATTAAAATTCAATTAAAAAAATTTATTTTTAGCTCAAGCAATAGATTTTTCAAAATTTTGGTAATTTTGACTCCCCAACTTTAGAAGCTTGTAGATTGAGTTTTACTTGGCCAAATGAAGTTTAAGATGATTAGTTGGATAGATAAAATCATGGAGAATATTTTTGAAGTAGTTTTATAACAAGATTTGATCATTTAACCGGTCCAACATTCAACAGAAAATCAAGCTTCAAATTTTTAAACAAAACTAATTTTCAGAGTTTAATTTTCTGCATTTTCATTTGATCACAACTTCTACTGAGTGTAAATCCATTCTTGTATGTTCAAATTGACAAGTTAGGCATTCAAAAAATTCAATAGAAAACTCATATTTCTTTTTATTTAATTATGTAATTGAGTTTTAATTTTCTGCATTTTCATTTGACCACAACTTCCACTGAGTGTAAATCCATTCTTGTATGTTAAAATTGACAAGTTAGGCCTTCAAAAAATTCAATAGAAAACTCATATTTCTTTTTATTTAATTATGTAATTGAGTTTTAATTAGATATGTTTTATATTTCAGATTTAATATTTAGATTTTAATTTGCAATTTAATTAAATTTTGATTGATTTTTTTATTGAGAAACAATTTGAAAAGATGAGTAAATGAGTATTTCAATCAATGAATTATTAAATAACCAAATATATTTAATAATTCTTTTTTTTTAAATAAAAGTTGAAAAATAACCACATATATATAACAGTTCACTTTACCTTTTAGTGATTTTTTAAAAATAAAATTTCAAAAAAACAAACCATATTTAGCTAAGAAAATTATCCACAACAAATGCTTAGATAATTCAATTTTTCTATAGTTACATCTACAACAAACATTTACTCATAAAATTCTGGCCTAGATATCCACAAATATACATACACAAATTTGTATATATCACAGGTCAAAACATGAGTACATATATTGTTTTTAAGCGGGCCCGAAAAGAGACATTGGTACCATGACATATTTAGTGTGATAAGATATCGCAAAATTCCCTAGATAGATCCTATACTCTTGCGCTAAATTTCCATGACTAATAACTAGTTTGAGTGGATGATGTTCTTTAACTAAAAAGCAGTTCATATTTTCTCAGCCACTTACTGAAACTTCTTTATAGTCGTTTTCAATTTCTAGCGATAAAATGACATTTTCAATAATTGTCGTTGAAAATAAACATCCCCCACCGCAAGAATCTACGGATTGACAGGAACATATTTCGAACCCTATGAAGAACCATATAGTTGTACTTTATTGATTTTGTGGCTATCATAAAACTATTTATTCACGGTTTATTTATTAATAATCTATATGAAGTTGGATTAAGCACGATATGATTTAAATGTATAATTGAAATCTTTTACGTTTTGAGATTTTTTCGGAGTATATTTTAAAATTAATGGTTCCCAAAAATTTATAAATATTTGTTTGAATTATACGCTGTACATAATCTAAGTAACATAAAATTTTAAAAATATGAAATTTATTTATATATAAAAAAATACATTTTAAATAACTAAATTATATATATATATATATATTACATTTAATATTTTGCAAAATAATTATTTAATGTTTATTTATTAAATTATTATATATTTATATCTATTTATATATATAGACTATGTTGAATTCAACTTTATATAGATTATTAATAATTTAATAAATAAACACTAAATAGTTATTTTGCATATATATATATATATATAAATTGAATTTTTGAATATATAAATAAATTGAATAGTTTAGAAATTTCTTATTATATTTAGGTTATGTAGACTATATAATTTAAATTTGTGAGCCAAACAAATTTCTATTAAAATTTGGGAACAATTGATCTAAAAATATACTTAAAAAAACTCAAAATGTAAAAGATTTAAATTGTGACTATCTTGAATTTGATCATTTTAATAATCTTAGTAGATAACTATAACTTACATATACAAGCATATATTTAATAGTTAACCTTCTCTTTGAAGCTTTATCTCTTATTAGGCCTTATCATCACGCATGGGATTATAGTAATCAAAATGGTCCCAGATTTAAATTGTGACTATCTTGAACTTGATCATTTTAATAATCTTTGCGACTATCTTGAACTTGATCATTTTAATAATCTTTGTGACTATCTTGAATTTGATCATTTTAATAATCTTAGTAGATAACTATAACTTACATATACAAGTATATATTTAATAGTTAACCTTCTCTCTTGAGGCTTTATCTCTTATTAGGCCACGCATGGGATTATAGTAATCAAAATGGTCCCCTTAGCATTAGTGAATATGACATTTTAATAATCTTTGTGACTATCTTGAATTTGATCATTTTAATAATCTTAGTAGATAACTATAACTTACATATACAAGTATATATTTAATAGTTAACCTTCTCTCTTGAGGCTTTATCTCTTATTAGGCCACGCATGGGATTATAGTAATCAAAATGGTCCCCTTAGCATTAGTCAATATGACATATAACTTAAAGTTTTTATGTGTTTGAAATTTTTGTTGAAATTTTTGCAAACTATGAAATTTCTGTATTAGTTTCTAAGGACCAATCAATGTAATCATCATCTTATTTGGCTTCATACCAAGGGATATGAGGCCAAAGCTCATACCAAGGGATATGAGGCCGAGGCCAAAGCTTAGGATAAGAATATATAATGAAAAACAAATTGAAACAATTCAAAAATCAAATGAACTAATGCTAGAATTAAATCTCAAATATTTTGTGTTAATCAAACTATACTGTCCACCAGTAAACTATATTGTACACCGCTAATATTGTGGATCGCTACATGTACTCGACAGTAAACTATATTGTACACCGCTAATATTGTGGATCGCTACATGTACTCCTATCACCGCTTTTGCCTACATGTAACAGGTGCCACTGCTTCTGTAACAACTGCCATCGCTTATGTTTACATGTAACTAGGTGTGTTTGATACGCTTCACAGCGCTGTGTATCTATCACCATGCCAGGAGAAAACAAAGACACCTGAAGGAAAATAAGATAAAGACACCTCAAGGAAAATAAGTTTTCACGTCCTGGATGCTCCGCATTAACAATATTTCTTTTAGATAGCTAATTCATTGTAATAGAGAACTTATGGGAAGAACCAGGCTCAAGTGGAGGGAGGAACCGAGAGAGGGTTGGTCGAACACGGATGGTTGTTGTTTGTTGGGAGAGAATCCATCAGGATCATCAGGTTCTTCGTTTGGAAAATAAGATAAAGACACCTCAAGGAAAATAAGTTTTCACGTCCTGGATGCTCCGCATTAACAATATTTCTTTTAGATAGCTAATTCATTGTAATAGAGAACTTATGGGAAGAACCAGGCTCAAGTGGAGGGAGGAACCGAGAGAGGGTTGGTCGAACACGGATGGTTGTTGTTTGTTGGGAGAGAATCCATCAGGATCATCAGGTTCTTCGTTTGGAAGATATGGTGCTTCATCCCTAACATCTGGCTCTGAATCCCTATTATGAACATCTGAATCACGGTCACAAGAATTTGGGTAAGCATATGTTATATAGAGATATGCTTTAGCTTCTTCACATGCAGGCTGATTATAGAATAAACTAACAAAAATGTCAGTTTTTTAAAGGCTGACATGAATCCCTATTATGAACATCTGAATCACGGTCACAAGAATTTGGGTAAGCATATGTTATATAGAGATATGCTTTAGCTTCTTCACATGCAGGTTGATTATAGAATAAACTAACAAAAATGTCAGTTTTTTAAAGGCTGACATGGAAATACGGGTTTACCATGGTGAGGGGCCTCTTCCTGCAACAGACATCATACCATTTACGCTTAGCAACAGACATCAAGCCATCTACAACCCCACAACCTCAAATCTGGTTGACAACTTCTCCTCTGATGATTTCACTGTTTGGGCATAACACATTAAGCTACTGTGGGGTGTTTCCACCTATGTTGTTCTTGAGGAAAATTCAATAATAAAAGATGGCTTTCGTCCCTCCCGCTGCCCACTGCCAAAGAGAGATTGAACCCTAGGCTAGCTTTGTGTGGTTGGCTTTGTTTCTCAGATTCCCTCCTGGAATTTTCAGGATTTGTTCACAAAACCGTGTAATTACATTGCAAGGGCAGAAATTCAAAATGCATGGTGATTATAAACTACAAACTCTCATTTGTGAAATGATATATATTCGAAATGTTCAACCATCTAAGCTTTTAAGTTCAAAATTCCATACTAATAAGATGCCATCTCGGTTCATTTAAAAATTATAAATACCATACATCTGCAACAGCTGCAATGTACTTGTCAGCTCCATTATGGAAGTGAGTACCACCACCAGGGAAATTGATCTTATCTCCATTCACTATCATCCAATTCTGATATGATTTTTCCTCTGCCATATGTGTATGAGGTATATTCACTTTCCATACTTCATCCCTACTTGTTGGCCATTTGATAGGAACCTGAATAAGATATAGATATAATTTTGTGACTTCTACCAACACAGGACCTCAGATCCCAGAACATTAGTCATCCAAAATATTTAAAGTAAAAAGGTTGGTATTAAAAACAATACCTAGTAGAAGTGATTACAAAGTGAAACTAAAACTAAAACTGTAAATTTGGGCAAAATTGAATATACAGGAATAAATTGTGAACAAAACGCAAGATAAAATTACAGGTGAAAGAAGCATTTGGACCTTAGATCCCTCTGGTGGAGGGATAAGAAAATTGAAGCGTCGTTCTGTAGGAGGGTAGTGCCTTTCATAATGCTCCATAAGACCCAATTCGAGTTTAAGCTTTAATTGGTAGATAAGATTCTGATCCAAGCATGGAATTAAATCTGAGTACTTACTGTCGCACTCCTATAAAACAAATGAGTAAATTCTCGTCCAATATTAGCAACTGAGTAAATTACAACAGAAAAAGTGAAAGTATAATGATTCTGAGGAGAACAACAACAAATATCCCACACAAAAGTTTTGATTGAATACTTACAGGGAAGGTTTTCAATGTAATTTGGTCATTTTCTTCATTTGGGATCTCGTTCTCAAGCTTGGGATTGCTTTCTTCGTCATCCTCTGTATTCCTTTTTTCCCTTATGAGTATATCCTCTTGGAGATTTGATCCATTGTCTTCATCATCATTGTCACCCTTATTCCCTCCAAGCTTTCTAGATGATCTTTCGACTTGAGTTGAAGTACTCTGATGCATTCCAGACCCAAAGAAAGATCCATAATAGACAAAAAGAAGACCTAGTAAAAACAACATAACAAATAGACAAGTAACTAAAGGCTTCCTTTGAAATTGAACTCCATCACTTCTACCCCTTGGCATGTTGAAAAGCAAGCAAGCTTCTGTTCAGTATTGAAATCTCACTACTTACACTAGTGGAAAAATTATTACTAATAAATACACCCACATAGATGTGCTCTCGATGAACTAGATCGAGATCTCGTCAGTGCCCTAAAATGTAAGCCCTCAAAAAATAGACTGAATTGTCCCTACAAATCTAGTGGAATTTTCTCACAGAAAGAGGATTCCCTCACAAATCCAGCGGAATTTTCCCACAGAAAGAGGATTCTTCTTTATTTTTTGTCCACTGTGAACACAAATGATAGAGAGAGAAAAACGGCCGAAGGTTCAAAATTTCTAGAGCATCGTCGATTCAGATTTGGACATCTAGAAGCCTAATGAAATGAAAAATCGACTATATCCAAAATCCGATGTGTATTTTAGAGCAACTTGTAGCTTTCAGTAGAAGCTAACATGGCTTTAGATTTATCTAATGGATTCGAATGCTCCATCATCGGCCCAATAAAGAAGCACCTGTAATGGAAAAAACCAAATGTTTCTAACAAAGCCAAATAAATATTTTACTCTCAAAATCGAGTTTCATACCAACCCAACCCAACATAGTGTAAAGTTTCTATTTATTAATTATAAGGAGGAGAAAGAGCGAGCCAAACTCAACCTGACTCAGATTTGACTGCACTCGACAATGGAGTCAATCTAATAAACCTAAAACAACAACAGTGAATGAAACTGAGCAGTGATAATTCTCAACAACCAAACACCATAAAATGCAGATAGAGCTGGAAAGAAAGAAGAAACAAAGAGAGACATGAAGGAAACTATGTGCTCAACTACAAGGTTAACTGACCATTCCACCAAGTAGCTTCTCTAAGGTGTTAAGAATCAAATCTGATCTGAATAATATGACTATATTTAGATTACTATATTTAGGATCAAAAAAGAAATAGGTATGTAATTTTCAAGGCTGAGGCAGCATTGATTCCCAACCCTCGTGAATTTGCTTCTTCCGAATTGACACTTGAATATACACTCACCTAATGAGATAGCAATAAATTTTCAGATCGCGCCTTTGTATTCAGTACTATTGATGGTGTTGTTTCCACTTTGGCTACTGGCGTTGTGACTTCTTACTGGGCTATTTGCAAGAAAACATTGATCTCCAAACCCAGTTAAAGCACCTTCATAATAAAAATTCGCAAAAAGGGAGCATACTTGCTATAATAACAACTTGATTTGTGCCGCTTGACACCTGCAATGCAGAAGACACTTGTGGTTCATGCAGACAAGTCATATACAAAAATTCACAATCATCAATGATAATTGAGTTAATTTAAAATCTTCTTCACTCTCCTCTTGAACTGACCTTCTGAAGTGAAAAAGATTAAATATATCGATTTTATTAATTATTTAATAAGTTTTACTATTTCGTTTGGTTGCAGGTTCGAATTGTGCCAACTTCATGTTCTCTGTAGTCTCACTCCTCTTGACAGCTCGGTGACAACTAGCTCAAGTTATTTTCTATTGTGACGGACCTTGTATTCAATATGTACCATATCGCATATATGGTAATAGACACAAGGCATATTTACTAAAATATAGCCAAAAGAGTTTACTATAATAACTTGTAATAAATTTCACCATTTATTATAATAGACTCAGGGCTTCCACTTCTACCTCCCAAATGAGCTATTTATATGTCACCCAAATTTGATGCAATTGTGCTAAATTTTGTTAATTGTTAACCTATATATATTTCAATGGTTAATTGAGCGTGTATCCTTAACAAAAATTCGACTGCATTTGGATATTGTTCAATTGTCCAACTACTTCACGAAACGTAACCTTCAAAAAGCTTATTTCAACAACCAGTACCACAAACTTTCCTCAAAATGTTGTTATGAAAACTGCATGGGTTACGTCGTTGGCACACATTTTCACTTTGAATTTTCCCTTATGGGCTATAAATTATAGCATTGAGCCTTTTTAGTCCCCGCCCAAAGGGCCGGCAGGGACTATAGTAATCGGTTTTCCGGATATGCATTAGTACGACACTTAAATCATTGACTTTTTTTTCCTTTTAACCAAAGTTTGTGTATATTAGTGAAATTCTTTTTTCTTATGACCAATTTTTTTTTCTCGGTAAAAGCTAATTCTATTAAAAAAGTTAAAATATGTACATAGAGGTTACAATTCGAGAGGAGGCCTCAGCCAATCCTCAGCTCTAAAAGCATGGATTTTGCAATAGATCCTTCTAGTAAAATATACATAGAGGTCCTGCAGACAAGATGTAGCATGCTTATGGATTTCTAGACCTACAATAACAACCCGAAGCAAAAAATCTCCGATATTGACAAAATCAAATGACAGAGTGAACCAGTCATCAACTTTTAACTTCCTATCCAGGGCCGTAAGAGCAAAAAGACAAAAAATAAGAGCAGGATGGCCACCCGGCCAGAAATTACTGAGCTGAACCGGCATGATTCGGGGACGGTGGCGCTTCCTCCCTTTCCGGACTGGGGGATGCTACCCAGGTGACATAGCCTTCTTCATCCAGGACTGGCTCACCGTTGGGATGGGTGACCAGGTGCAGGAATCCAGAGTGTCTGCGAGAGGGACCACAAGGAGGAGCATTAACCTGAGCTGGAGTTGAGTTCGGACTCTGATGCTGAGCGCCTTCCTGAACTGGATTCATAGGCCGAGTTTGTTCAGGAGCATCATGCTGACGGTCAGGATCATCGTGCTGACGGTCCGCGCGATAAACCCGCCCGGCTAAATCCCCAAGCAGTATGCCTTCATCTTGAGAAGGTTCATTCTCAGAGGGAACAGAGCTGGAGGGACTACCTTCTACTTCAGCAACCGAAATAGTGAAATTGACAGTAATAATAGGCTTGTTGACCTCACTCTGAAAAGAAAAACTAGAAGTCTGAAACGAACTATTCGGACGAGCCCTCTCAGAATCAAGCGACAGAGGAGATGGCGGAATTGAAGAAATAGGATTGACTATCGGGGGTGCAGGATGAGCACGACCCCCCCTATTACCATAGTTGCTACCCCGCCGAGGAATGCCACGCCTTCGCATTTTGCAAGCGGGCGCAGAAAAAGGCTGTAGGCAAATGGAGTGCCAATGAACCAGAACAGAGGGAGCTCTGTGAACCTTCCGACGTCTCCCGCTCCAAACACAAATGACTATGCTCCAAGGCAGACCCGGCATGGTATTAAAGATCGCTGGAACATAAATGCTATGACTCGGTTGCAGTACCCAGAGCCCATGCGCCATCCTGGTTGCCATGCTTGGGTTTAACTCTAACCAATTTCGAGAGAGCTCCATACTAAATGCTACCACCTTGAGCCTATAAATCATAACTGCCTCCTGTACCAAACAGTACGCCCTGCTGCCAGCGATGAAGCCAGCTGTCGGTTCAGTGCGGCAAGTCATTGTAACCTGGAGGAAGCACCCGCATCTGGGTGGGATCTCTTGATCTGAGCTTTGTCACTAATGACAATCTCCTGAATTTTGTCTAACTGGTTCTCTGAATCAAGATTAGAGATAGGACCTTCAAAGTGTCCATTTTGGGCTTCCACCCCAAGGTTGGCAAGACAGTCAGCAAGCTTATTGCCTTCCCTCTTGATATGTTTACAAGAAATAGTTTGATGCTGAACCAGCCAATTGTAGATTAGCTCTAACCTTTGAGCCATTCGCCAACTTTTACTTACTTTATGAGCGGGAGTGCCGTGCATCATTTTAGTGAGCATTTTGATTAAGATTTGGGAATCCCCTTCAACTATGAGAGGGAAAAAGCCATTTCTTTGAGCTATTTGAAGACCCCTCCATAAACCCTCCAATTCTGCGGAGTTGTTTGTGTCCCATCCGATCGATCCCAGGAATATACATTGAGGATTGCCATTGTGATCCCTGAAGACACCTCCATATCCTGCCTGTCCTGGATTCCCTTTAGAGGCACCATCAAAGTTGAGCTGGAACATATTGATGGGAGGTGGATTCCAAGTGTTTAACGCTGATCCCTGCACTGTGCGGTTCTTTGGCCCAACGGTTGTTTGATTTATCTGAATGCTCCAATTATCCCATATTGTTTTCTCCTGAAGTGTAGTGGGGAAGTCTTCTGCATGCCATTCTCTAGTTAACAGAGTTTCCACTAGATTCTGATGAAGTTTGGACCATATTTGCTCTAGAGACAAAGAGTGATTTTTTAAGATTCTTCTGTTACGCTCTTTCCATAAATTCCACATTAATAGTCCTGGGATTAGTTGCCAGAGAGCGTTGAGGAAATTGCTTTGATAAGGCGGATGATCCCATTTACACATAGTCGCTTTAATGTCTCCCTGTACTCTGCCTTCTTTTTTACTGCGAAAAACTGCCTTCTCCCAGAGTTTTCTGCCAACGTGGCAGGTTTGCATCAAATGAATAGCAGTTTCCTCCTCCTCCATACACATTAGGCATATAGAAGGTCCTGAGAAGCCTCGTCGTCTAAGATTATCCCAGGTCAGGATACGATTATGGCAAAGAAGCCATAAGAACGTGGAGACTTTCGGCCAGTTGGTAGAGCGCCAAATTACCTCCCAAAGTTTATCTTTGTTGAGCTGATCTTGGATGATAATCTTATAAGCTTCCTTTGTGGTGAAGTGTCCTTTCTCTTCATATCCCCACCTGAGGATATCCATGCCTTCTGAGATAGTGACTTGCCTTTTTTGGAGTTTTGTGTTGAGGTAATGTTTTGTTTGCTCAGGGCAGTTGGATAAAAATTGAGTAGCATCTTGCCAATGCCTGTGCTCTTGAGTGGTACCTGTTTTCCAGAACTGTCTGACTATCTCCTGTTGATTCATTTCTCGTTCTGGAATATGGTGATTTTGCAAAATACCTCTTAACCTTGGTAATTGTTGCCATGAATCCCCCCAGAATCTCGCAGTGGATCCGTTTTTAATTTCCCAAAAACTGTGTTCTTGTATGAGGCTTCTTTGTTGCAAGGCTGAATTCCACAATACCGAACCCGTGCTTAGCTCAGTCAATCTTATTCTTTCCTCTATAGGACAGTTGCTTGTGTATTTGGCTATCCAAAGAGAGGCCCATGGAGTGCTGGGATAGGCAAGCCATCTCCACCAGATCTTTGCCCCTATTGCTCTGTTGCTGTGCTCAGGATCCCTTAACCCCAAACCTCCTGCTTTTTTAGGAAGACAAACTTTATCCCACTTCACTAAAGCCCATTTTCTATTTTGCCCTGAACTGCCCCATAGAAAATTGCGCTGCAAATTCTTGATTTCTTTAAGGACCCATTTTGGGGCGGCTAGGATAGAAAAAAGATAGAGGGGCATGGATTGAAGGACCGCTTTGATAAGGACGATTCTGCTGGCCATATTCAGAGCTCGATTAGTCCAAAGGGTAAGCCGAGCCTCAAGTTTTTCCAAGAGTTGCTTCCAGGAGGAGTGCTTCAGGGCCGAGGCCATTAGAGGGGCACCTAGATATTTGGAGGGCAGAGAGGCAGTAGTGAATCCCAAGATTCGTTCTATAGATCTCTGAGTGGGAACAGGGGTATTAAAGAAGAAGATTTGGGATTTAATTCGATTTATGAGGGCTCCTGAAGCATCAGAAAAGGTTGTCAGGATAGATTTGAGGAGACGAGCTTCTTGCACTGAAGGATGTCCATAAAGCATATTATCATCAACAAATTGCTGATGAGAATAGACCGAGGAGTTATTGAAAGAAAGGCCTTTTAATTGCTGGGAAAGTCTAACAGAGGTGATGTATCTACCTAAACCCTCAACCATGATGACAAAAATAAAAGGAGATAGGGGGTCACCTTGTCTGATGCCTCTGGAGGGCCGGTAAGTAGCTGAAGGAATGCCATTAATTAAGACAGAAAAGAATGCTGAAGATAGAAGGTTGAAAATCCATCTTACCCATGAGTGAGCAAAACCAAAGGCTAAAAGGATTTTTTGAATATAAGCCCAACTAAGACTATCGAATGCTTTGGATAAGTCTAGTTTGAGCAACATACCTGGTTTCTTGGTTTGCTTTAAGGAGTGGATTATCTCATGCGTTAGAATGATACCATCTGTTATTTGACGACCTTCAACATAGCCCGATTGCTCGGGCGAGATGATCAGAGGGAGCAACGGTTTTAATCTTGTCGCTATGACCTTAGAAATTATTTTGTATATGATATTACATAGCGCGATCGGTCTATATTTGTCTGGGGTATTGGAATCTTCTCCTTTTGGAATTAAGGCTATGAAGGTAGCATTTAATCCAGGATACATCTATCTGAGAGCTCTAGATTCCTCTACAACTTGCCAGACTTCCTCCTTAACCAAGTCCCAGAACTTGTGAAAAAAATTTGAAGTAAAGCCATCCGGACCTGGCGCTTTACCTTCCTTCAGGTTCCACATAGCTTCTTCAACTTCTGATGAATTAATGGGTTTGAGGAGAAGACTGTTGTGTTCCTTTGTTATTAGCTTTGGGATATTCTTGATGATCTTATTGATGGCTGGCATTCTATTAAGATCGGGTTCCTGATGCGCCTTCTTAAAGTAATTAAGGAATTCCTCTTCAATTCCTTCATGCGTTTCAACTTTATTCCCCTGTTCATTTTTGATATGAGAGATGTGATTGATCATTCTGCGTTGAACCGTGGTTTTATGAAAGAATTTGGTGTTCTTTTCTCCATTTTTTAACCATCTGATTCTTGATTTCTGTCGCCATAATATTTCCTCCTGTTTAGCCCTTTCTATGATTTTGGTTTCTAATGCTTGCTCCTGCTTGGTTAGTTCCTCCGTGCGCCCGTCAGAGATGATGATTTGCTGAATTTTCTTCATTTCTGAATTGAGAGAAGCTTGTTCTGTGAAGATGTTACCAAATGTATTATGATTCCATCTTTTATCACCCCTTTAAGGTGTTTAAGCTTTTGTTGAAATCTCGCCATCCTGGTGCCTTTAGATGGATTGAAGTGGACCCAAGTTGATCTAACTAGCCTCTCAAAGTCCGGGTGAGTAAACCAGAATTCTTGAAAACGAAAGGGACGTTTGGTGTTGTTACCTGGCCTGTTCCATTGCAGTTCTATGGGCCAGTTGTCTGATCCTGAGACAGGAAGAATGGAAGCTGTGAATTCCCCTCCAAGATGAACCACATTATCTGAGATGAGGAACCGGTCAAGGCGCGATGCTATTTGCTGCTCTCCCTCTCTTTTGTTACTCCATGTGAAGAGACCATTGCCTGTAGGGACATCCACCAGCTAGTTATTTTGAATGAAGGATTTTAGTAGATCACCATCAGTATTTGCTCTGTATCTGCCTCCACGTTTTTCTTCTATGCTTGTTGTCATATTAAAGTCACCTCCCATAATCCACAGGGGATGAGTTCTATTTGAGCTGAGATCTGATAGTGTGTTCAGGATCTGAGTTTTTTGTGTTGTGTCCTGAGGAAAATAAACATTTGTTATTAGCCCACGGGTATTAGAGCCTAAGAGGTGAAAGTTTGCCTGAATGAAGCTTTTGTTAGCTTGAATATTGTTTAGCTGTATGACTCGCGCATCCCAGAGGATTGCCAATCCTCCCGAAGCTCCCTGCGCATCAACAGCGATTACATGTCCTCCTGGCCATGCTTTCATTGCTATTTTTTCCAAAAAATCTGAACCACATTTCGTTTCCTGTAAGAAAAGAATGCTTGGTTTTTCTTGCATCAACATATTTTTTAATAATCTTCCTTTCCTGGGGCTATTGAGCCCTCTAATATTCCATGATATTAACTTCATTGAGAGATTTGGGGGTGAGGATTAAAATACCTGGTCAGTTTGGCATACCTCCCTGACTCCACTAAAATCTCTCCAATCTTCATAGTTCTTTCCAAAGTGGATTTCCTACCTCTTTTCTTAGTATCCTTTGAGATAAATTTTCCATCCCATGGACTTCCTATTTGGACACCTAGCGAATATTTCTTCTGTGCTTTGTGCAACACTTCAACCAGGTTATCCACTTGCGTTTCTAATATCTTTTCAAAGTTCCTTGTCTTGCATGCATGTTCCAAGCCGAGAATATCCAGCTCTCCTATGTCTAAGGGTTCCAGATCTTCTTCCATAATTCTAGGTGCTTGTGAAGGATCCTCTCTCTCCTGTAAGGAGATCGCTTGTGGCTGCGAGTATTCCACGTCCATACCTTGAGTGTGCCATTGCAGGGTTTTGGCTGGGGTAATCAAGTTGTCTTGCTTTTGGATTTTCTTTCCTCCTTGTCTCGATGTCTCACCTGGCTGTTCATGATGGATCTCTTTATCTTTCTTCATTTCCTTCTCCTGTTCTTGCTCGTCCTCCTTATCCAGTACTTCGAATCTGTTGCTAGTTGTGGGTTTGGCTTTGTTGACTGGATTTGCTCTGGTATTGCCCGTAGCTTTCTTGTTTCCCCTTCTGCGATTTGTGACCTTAGTATATCCATCTGTGTTTTTATTATCAGAGCTATCTTGGGGAGAAGTTGCCTTATTTTGAGGACAATCTCTAAAAAGATGCCCAATCTCATGGCATTTTCTACATCTGAAGGGCACATATTCGTAATCTATAACTTGTTTCCATTCAGAGTCCTCATGATAGAAGCTTACCGTGTCTGGCAGTGGTTGCTTGAGGTCCATGCAGACACAGATCTGGGTGTAGGATGTGTAACTACATCGCTTTGTTTCTTCTGCGATCTTGACAAACTCTCTAATGGCGTTCCCTATATCTTGCAGTGACGTTTCCTCCCAGTATTCCCACGGTAGTGAATAAAGCCTTATCCACACTGGAGCATAGGTCAGATCCTCCTTGTCTGGGTTAAATCTTTCAACCCAGCCTTTCAGGTATAATCCCGCTGAATTAAAAAAATACGGACCCTGATCCAGAATCCTGTTGCGGTCCTCCAGGCAGTTGAAAACCACAGTAAAGAAACCCTTAGCTCCCAGATGGAGTGAGAGGTGTCCTTTAGGGTGCCATTTGGTATTGATCTAGCTTCTAGCGCTCTCTCTGTTGGCCAGATGCCAATGAATTTGCCGATTAGCGCATGATCTCTCATGTACTGTATTCTGGCATTGATGCGTTCACTTGGAAAGTCCACTCTTGGTTTATTGACTGCCACAGGTTTGCAGGTTGATGAACTTGCTTTGCTTCTTGCTTCTTCTTCTGTTTCCTTGCCATTCATCCATCCATTGTCGGTGGCGTTGCCTCTAATGCCCTGTTCCCTCTCTCTGTCGGCCGTAGGCCGTTCTCTATTTTCCGAATCGGGGGGAGGCTCTTGGCCCTCCCCCTGCGAGGCTTCCATTCTTCTTGTACCTTATGGATGCTTCTGTATACTCGTCAGCGCTGCAGTCTCTGCCCTCTGTACGCAGAGAGACAGTTCTGTCGAGGTCAGGTTTGCAGAAACCCTAGGTCAGGTTGCGGCGTCGCCTGGCTCCATTCAATTTTCTTATGACCAATTACTGTACTTAAATCTTTTATTTAAACCAATCAAAGGAATCATAGTCTTATTTCGCCTCAAATCGAGGCATTCTTCATTTTAAAACTTAGAGTAATAAGTAAACGCGTCATATAAATGTGATATAAATGAATGTTGGTTTAATGCTAGCATTAATTTATAGACATTAAATGTCTATGGTAATATGATATATCATGTATGTCTGTTACTATATATCATGTATGAGAAACAAGCTAGAATGTTTGACATGTCATTGCAGCTTCCGTGTCAAATTTGCAGCTTGCATGAGAACCCAATGGTGCATGCTTGACAATTGTTGTTCGCTTGAGAATCTGATCTGGCCGTGGTCTTCCTTGTTTTAAACCTGACCTTTGTTTCGTCTCCATTTTTCTTATCTTCACATATGGCCAATCCAGGATCGTAGTGTTCCTCCTCTACAGAGAGAGACAACAAACGCATGGATTTGTACCTCTATGCGCAAGCAATGCTATTCTTCGAGCAGTTACATACTTTCTAGGCAGCATCTGGGCGCAGATTTCAGGTGTGGTGTTGGTCTGACATCTGAATTGTCAGCAATGGTTACATTTTATTTACTACCTGCACAGGTGATGATTTCATGTTTAGTAAGAAAAACACATTTTATTTACTACCTGCACAGGTGATGATTTCATGTTTAGTAAGAAAAACACATTTTATTTACTACCTGCACAGGTGATGATTTCATGTTTAGTAAGAAAAATAGCTGCATCCTTTGTGATGATTTCATGCATTCTTTGTTATGATAATCAATTTTGATATTTATAAGTTTGCAATAAACCTAACATTCAAAAGCTTTGCAGTAAATCTAACATTAACATTCAAAAGTTTTGCAGTAAATCTAACAGTAGCGGTAATTCATCACGGAGCAGAGCAGAACCAGGTCTGACCTTGCCTGCAGATGAGGCATTCCGTCTCTTGTCATGGCAAGTCTCAGTCTCTCTTGCCTTGCATGTAATGTCAGGGGTACTAATATGTTCTCCAGCATGGCATCCCCAGGGATCTAATTCAATGCCACTCCAAACACATGAAAACAAAGTAAAATTCCCGTGTTCATGAAGCTTAATGGGTAAAGCCATTAGAATTCTGTAAAAAAATTGGTCAAAGTTTAAAATTCATCTCATTCAAAATTATTGGCACACTCACATTATTAAAAAATCACAATTCAAACTTGTAAGTTGAACAAATTCTTACTGGAATTTTGAACACATTCAACAAAAAAATATAGAGTAGAAAAAACCTCAAAACTTATAACAAGAAGAATATGGCTTAAGGAAATTAAGTTTTAGGTTGAGCAATCCAAGGTATGAAATATCATTTTTGCTATCATGAAAAACCAATTATAATAGGAGAGGATACTTGCACCAAATTTCAAAATTGGTCACTCCGGCAGGAAGTGGAGGAGATTTAGCAAAGGTAAAGCTATAATCAATTCTCTCCGTTTCATCCTCCTCATCCAATACATTTTCTTGTGCTTCTTTTCGCCTTCTGTAGTTAGGAAGTGCATCAACTCTAGTTTGAAGAGTTAAATCTGGTGTTGCTATACCAGTATTACCAATATCTTGGACTTGATGCGTCATGTAACCATCTGATTTCTGCGCATCGTAATCTGGATTGCAAGCAGTGATACCATAAACAGCTTCTTTCAACTACAAAATCGGAGCGATACCTGCCGCTGACTGACCTATGACCATTAAATCAAGAAATTACAATTTTGCAATGCGTTCAATGACGGGAAACATAAATTCAAAGTGTAGTGTGTAGAGCTATAGATATACCTGGAGCTGCAGGCACATCTTGCTTTCTTCTCGCCATCTCTGCAGGAGATGTAGCTCTATGATCACTTGCGACACCTGTAAGCATGTTCAGATCGCGGGACGTGCATTGGACCTCAGTCTTTGGCGCTTCCGGCGCTTCCGGGTCCCTGGCGAGCTGAGTGCCATTTAACAAAGTTCGAGCAGAAAATGCATTCAACTCAAGCGATACAGGCGATGGATTGGCCACTACAAGAAAAAACCATGCTGAACAACAACTATTAAAATATAGAAACAACATTAATACTATTAAAGAATTATCGAAACAGAGAGAGAATTTCTTACAAGATCTGAAACTGTGCTGAACAACATTAATACTATTAAAGAGTTATAGATCCAAAGAGCAGAATTTGAGAATTTCTTACAAGGTCTGAAACCTGGCTGAACAACATGAATACTATTAAAGAATTATGAAACAGAGAGGAGAATTTGAGAATTTCTTACAAGGTCTGGAACCATGCTGAACAACATGAGTACTTTTAAAGGATTATAAGAACAGAGAGGAGAATTGGAGAATTTCTTACAAGGCCTGAAACCATGTTGAACAACAGTCTTACTATTAAAGAATTATCGAAACAGAGAGAAGAACTTGAGAATTTCTTACAAGGTCTGAAATCATGCTGAACATCTCTTCCTTCTCTGGCTGATTCTGCAACATTTTGTCTCATCATCCACCAGCTCCACTGGAAAAATACAAGAAAAGAGAAGCCTGCGTTATCTGCATGGGCACTGTGCCTCTCCTTCCAACACCTATCGTTGGAAACAGACAGAGCAATTTATAATCTGTACGTTTATTAAATTTCACCATTGTTTTGATTGCATCGGACTATCTTTGGGGGATCGGTTATGAACCTTCATTACACATATAACCTACTTGAATTATACCACTCAAAATACTCATTAACCTGGGAAAATAATTTACTATAACATTCAAAATAGGTTAATGAACTTAGTCAATGGCTCTTTTGTATTCTTATTTCAATTATTACAAGTTCATTTCCTTCCCAAAAGCGCGACAAAGAGTAAAAAAAAATTAAAGTAAGATATTGTCGGTCTATTTTATGTGATATCGTCTAATCTAAGGGTCTGATAAACTCTTTTCCACATGTTTTTCTGTGTCAATTTCATACTCTACTGCGAAGTCTACATAGTGGCAACGTAGCTTGCATGCAACCACCGCGTGGACCCACAAGTCTGTTGTGTTGTTTTTATCAATTTATAGAATTTTTAATATTAACACATGGTCTGCATGCCTTTACAGATCTTCCTCATGACACTGTAATAGTGTTGCTGGTTTGTGTTTTCGTATCATCCTTTGCCTGGTCATGGGGACCACTGGGATGGTTGATTCCCAGCGAAACCTTTCCCCTAGAAACAAGGTATTGGATATGACAGTGTCTCTTTGTGTCTGTTGTTTTCTAAATGTATTTGTGTACTGTGCCATGGAGCATTTGCTTGATTAAAGGAAAATTGGGCTTATGAATTCTCTAATAGAATTTTGACAGTAGTCATGAGTTATATTGTTGCAGGGTTTTAAATATGGTGAGTTTGTTGTTTTCTGTGTGTGCTGGAATTGGAATTTGCATTCTACATGTTTGTGGGATTCAAGTGGTTTCATGCACATATGGTGCAAGTGGGGTGAAAAATTGACCTGGTCTATGGTGGGGGGAGCATGGGGCTCATGGGATTGGTCTCTCAGACTGTTCATGATGGTGGCTGCCATGTTCTTGGGTAAGAGATAAATTGCTTGTTAGGTTTGGTTCTTCTGATCTTTCTGCCCTTTCATAAGAAGGGGCCTATGGCTATCCAGATCATTACAGTGTTATCTGTTTCAATTCTGGTTCCTAGGAGTAAAATTAATTTTTACAATAGCATTGATGTTGTTGAATTGACAAAAATTGGCATCTCCTATAATGACGAGATAATGTGGTTATCTGTGTTTACTTCATTTTCAATAATTAATTTATTCCATTAACCCTAAACATATCGCTGTTTTGTTCTGGCAGGGTTATTCCAACCGCACTAATCCCTCACGAGGTACCATTGACTTCTATGCTGTATTTACAGTACAGCATAATGATTCTTTTTACTTGCGTGTTTTTCTCTTCCCCATTTCTTTCACTTTTTTGCAAAATTTGGGGTAGTTTAACCATACACACAACAGCTCAGTTTTCTTTACAACGATCTTGAATACTTTCAATGGACTCAAGGGTCAGTTGAGTGAAACTTCACTCAAGGGTCTGTTAAGCATGATTGTGTATAACGCTTAAAACACCTTGCATCACTTACTTTCCGTTTTTTCTATTTTCCTCGTCTTTTCATTACACTGAAATATGTTGTAATATATATCTCTTTCCTGGAAGAGGGAAATTTATTTAAAATAAAATTGTAAATAAATTTCAAGATGAAATATGAGAAGTTATAGGTGAATAGAAGAAACATTCAGATATGGGAAAATGAACTAAATACAAGTTATGCCAAGTTTGGAGGTTTTTTGTTTTTTTTTTTTTCCATTTCATTCCAGAGTAAAGAGATCATTTTTTCTATTATAGAAAACATGTACAGTCACTGAAATAAAAGCTGATATCTTCCAAAACTATTTGGGTTCTGTAAAAATAACATGAACAAACACTTAGCCGTACCCTCCCTTCGCGTAGCTTAGGTGACTCGTTGTTCGCGCGTTCCTTATTTCTTCGTCGAGTCGAGGGGGATAACGTCGATCGAATTGGGGAACAAGAGTGATATAGGAGACATGACTATGGGAAAACAATGATTCCCTATTCCCAAAAAAACCATATTATCCACACTTAACCAGCATTTGATAGATCATCCGACCACGAGCAATCTAAGTTATTGGTGGGGGTTTGGTCCGTTAGCTAGTATTTGTCTAGCCATTCAGATAGTGACCGGAGTTTCTCTAGCTATGCATCACACACCTAATGTGGATCTAGCTTTCAACATCGTAGAACACATCATGAGAGATGTTGAAGGGGGTTGGTTGCTTCGTTATATGCATGCTAATGGGGCAAGTATGTTTTCCATTGTGGTTTACCTTCATATCACTATGATCTGTGCACATAAACATGATTATGACAAAGATAACTAGAGAGGCAAAAGCCTATGATTAGAGGGACCAGAAAAGCGCCCTCTCCACAGAAGCTGGTTGTCATAAATTTTTTCCACTGTGATTGAACCTTTGACTTCCTGGAGAGTTGAACCTTTGACTTCCTAGAGACCTCTCTTGGATAATGCATCCATTCTGCAATTCATCTCTCTATGAACATGCGGGAAGGGATGCTGGAATTGTTCTTTGACTGACTTTGGCTTTGGCTTTGACAACGATGATCCAGATCTGGCTTTATTGCCTTTCTTTGACTGAATTTGGCTTTGGATTTGACAACGATGATCTAGATCTGGCTTTGCCTCACTGCCTTGATTTGACTGACTGACTTTGGCTTTAGCTCACTGACAGACTTTGGCGTGCTTTGGCTCACTGACGGACTTTGGCAATTATTATACAGCTGCACTATTCGACACTTAAGGCCTTTTCCTGGCTTTGGCTCACTGACTGACTTTGGCGTTTACTTAAGGCCTTTCCTTGGCTTTGGCTCACTGACTGACTTTGGGCGTTTACTATACAGTTGTGTTGTCCGATACTTAAGGTCTTTCCCAACAAAAGGTAGGGACTAGCTACGATGCATCCTCCCTTGTTTTTAATATGCTTTCATATGTAGTGAAAATTCCCTTCCTAGGTGTAGTTATGTATGCTGTATCGGCAACAAGCCGACTGTGGCATTTTCCTCGAGGTGAAACATTTATGCAAGAGCTTAGGGACTGATAAACAAACACTGAAAAACTTGCAACATATAAAAAAAATGGCACTTTCCTTCTAAGAAAGACATTTTTGCACATCAACTCTCACCCTATCAATGAAAATGACTTGTTGCTTCGTAGCCCACCTTGTCATATTTGATATTATAACTCATTTTAGAGAAAAAAATCATAACAATTCAAGGCATGCTAAATCGACACTCCCATAGATTTAAACATGGTTCAATCATTTTGATGCAGGTGCATTAGGCCAAGCACATAAAAATGATAATTTATTAAAGTCAAACCAAGAATCTAACAATTGATGGATTGATCACAAGTCAAGGCCAGAACATTTGAAAGTTTATTTGTGAAAAAGTTTTTGATATTTAGTTAAGATTAGCTAGGAATATCTAATTAAAAGAAATGATTTAATAGCTAGTAGGTAGTTAGTAGGTAGCTATGTCTAAGGAAAATTGGTTCACATCCATGAACTCATATCTTGGACAATTGTTTTTAGTTTTAAAAGAGGGAGGAACATTTTGGGTGCTTGAAGTTTTGGCGTGAGATTGAAGTTAATTGAACAACATTTCTTAGACCAGTGGATTTTTTATATGCGTTTGTGAAGTTTTTGAACCGTAATATTAATATCTAGAGATTGAAATTGGTTTAGTCTTTAAATTGTTGTGCTGAATGAAGAATTCTTGCACTGTATTTTCTCTATTATTTACATTTAAATGAGAACCTCGAGAATCATATTTCCATTAATATTCTAATCCAATTCTTTTTCATTCAAGATTGTGTATTGGAAAGAGTCATTTTACATTATAGATTCGAGAATACAAAGCACTCTATATCAAACAAATAGAAGAAAGAAAATTCATAAAGGAAAGTTGTCATCAATTTTGTGGGTCATTTTATGATCAAAGGAAGACCAAATTCGAAATTATAGCATCTGGGTTTTCTACAGAGCAAGGTCTATTTAGTAACTAGTGAGTGATTTCCCAAAAAGATCCTTGGCTCTGGAGTTACGAAAGGATCTTTAAACTGTGTTTTTACAGACTCCGTGGCTGCATAAAAAAATAATTTGTTGTTCCTCATGTAACAACACTGTAGTTTGCTTAGAAAGCCTGTAACAATACCGTGGTTTGTTGAGATAAAAGCCATCACATTTACTTTGGAAAACAAGACGATAAAATTAGATAATTACAACTCACCTCACTTGTGTAGATGAGTGATTTTTTAATCATCAATCCTTGCCTCTATCATGTATGTCGATCTTTGGATGTTTAAGACTCAAACGAGTTTCAGTGAGAGAGTTTTGAAAGCACACATTGATCAAGAAAATAATTTATTCAAGGCTATCTTCATTTGACATTTCTTAGTTAGACTTTCCCATCTTATCTTATTTTAAATGGGTATTCTAATATAAATAGTCAAGTTGGTTGAGTTAACCCTTTACCAAGTGTTCATAAAGATTGTACATAGTTTAAATTTTCCTCGAGTTTTCTATGTGCTTCTTAGATACTGATTTATATTAATTTGAACTTTTACCTATATCATCAATATCATAAAATATTAATTAAAGTATGGTTTTGATTTTTAATACTATAATTTATAATAAATGGAAGAAATATTCTAATTAAAAATTGTATTAAACAATTAATAGGCAATTCTAAAATCAATATAATATCCTATTCCAAAAATATATTCTTTGGATAAAGCTTCTTCTAAATAATTTTTGGATAATTTTTTGAATTTATATAATGCATATGAATCATATAAGAATTAGAAGGGTTAATCAGTATTTTATATATATATATATATATATATATATATATATATATATATATATATATATATATATATATATTAGTTTGATTTGAAATTAATTCTATTACTAATATTTTTCCTAACTTGATAGCATTAGTTTTGATTGAGAATACATAAAAAAAATTAAAAGATTAAAATTTTAAAAAGGTCTTAATCTACACAGGTCAATTCTTAGTAGTACTTAATAGATTTTGAATTAAGATCGATCTATAATCCCTAAAAGTAGATTTTATGTATTTTTAAATTAATGTGAAACATCAACATCATTGTAAAAACATGTTTAACTTATTATTCTTTAATGTACATAAAATATATAATAATGTGAAATATCAAGTCTACTATTGTCAAGTTTAAAAACATTGAGGGCTGGTTTGAAGATATTAACTATATGAAGATGGTCCCTTATCCTCATCCATTTTTATTATATATGTTGAAAATTTAGAGGGTTATTTGGAAAATGAAACGTGTATTGGTGTATCTTTAGCTAAGATAGTCATCATATTGATAGTTTTCATTAAGATATCAACAAGTAATTGAGAATTATCAAACATATATTCTCTATAATGGGTATGGTGATGCAAGAGCATTTAGACCTAGTCAACAATGTGATGGTATGATCACATGTTGTGGCTAACAAAGGGTTGGAAGACAAGAGATTAATTATTTTTATTAATTTAAATGTATGAGAGTGTTTTATTTGTTGTCAAAATCTGAGCAGAAAAGGGTATAAGTAGCTGATTCATCCTCCCTACGTGGAGATCAGGAAAAGTAGTTAGATTATCTTGTTTGAATAGGATATGAGGGATTTGAAAGCTTAAATGAGAATTTGTTTAAGAAAAGAGTGGAGTGAAGAGATTCTTTAGGGAAGAATGAGATATTTCTTGATCCGAACTAAATGGGTTCATGAATCCGCATTTTGTATAAATTGTAATCTTTTGGAATTAGTGAAGGGGGTTAGATTCAGATAGAAAGATGGGATGGATGAGCAAGGGAAGAACTGAAATAGTCAAGTGTGACTGTTTCTTCTACAAATAGTTATCAATATGAATAAAGTGTGGATTATGTATTTCTTTGTGTAATTTAGTATTGAGTGTGTTTATAACTTTTAGTCTCTGTATTGAGGATCTGAGAATTATTGTGTTTGTTGATGCTTAGAATATAGGGTAAGAGTTTGTGTTCTGTATAGAGTGCAAAAAACTGGTTGATTTGGATTATCCCTACTAGATTAGCAGATAGAGATTGAATGAAGGAATGAATCATCATTGATCACAGGTTTGATCAATGATGATCTATTTGTGAGAAGATCGTAAGTGTTCTCTAATGAATATGCATGTGTTTTAATATAGGAAACATACCCAAAACATCAAATACTGAGTTGACTGATAATTTGTGAAGAAACCCCAAAATAACTTAGGACCATCCATTGGCTGGTAGATCCAACGGTGATCAGCGATTGCAGGGTAGGAGTGCACAGATTCCTTGATCATGGCTAAAGCCCTGCACTCACTCCTAGCCGTCGATCTCATATTCAAACTCTTAGGTCACAGTTGATTGCGGGGGTTGAGCCAATTTTTAACTTATGTGCTAGTTGAATTCTTGCAAATCATAGATTCGGTGGCTTCTTATATCAAATGGATATCGCATCATAGAGTGATCGAACTTTAATTTCAAAAACAGACCCAAAAATCTATACATCAAGGATTCATATTCCTTATCGGCTTTGTACGAGTGGTCAAAGTCAGTGGAAAAGTTGGACCCGATATGTTATCAACGCGACCTAAATCCATTTCAGATCTGGTTGGATGCGGTCGAAGTGGGACATGGCTCATTGACAAGTTATATCTTTGTTTTTCGTTGATCAGGTGTATAGTCGGGTTTTCTATTATTTTGGGTTCTGAAAATTTGATGTGGGTTTAGTAAGTTAAGTGAACAGGAATTTAATTAGTTTTAATTCCAAATTTATGAAAGGGTGAAACCTTGCTTCACTTTGGTGGTTATGTGGGCATTATGCATAGGTCCACATGGGATTATGAAAGGATGTCTGTTACCTAGAATCATTTTTTGTATCAGAGCAGAAAAGGATTCTGCATAGAAGTACGGTAATGTCAAAGATTGGAGATATCTACATGTTAGAACAATCAAAGCAAAATCAGAGCTCAAAACAATTTAATGCAAAGGACACTGAGATCATAGTAGGGAAAACGTGAATCCTCTGTCAGCAGAGAGATTTATTTGGATTTTTGGAGAACAACAAGGGAGTGAAAATTTCCTTTCAGACAAATTAAATTTCCATGTAAATTGATTGAATGATTGGTTTGATTTGAAAGCAAAATTGAAGTAGGAGGTCTTGAATTTAAAGTCAAGTAGAAGATTGGATTGTTATGAATAAAATCATTTAAATGATTTGAAGAATTTTAATGATTAAGGATCGCTTAAATTATTGTTTAAGACAATGATATTGATGGTTGAAAGAACAAAGATTGGGTTTAATGGATTTGAAAGAAGAACCACTACAAGGAATGATTTTTGGAATTTGTAGAAGGAAGACACGATTTTCTTACAATAGATTATTAGAAGGAATTTGTAGTGTGCCATGAATTTGTAAATATAGGTGAATTTCAAATTGAATCTTAATCATAAGATGAAGAATAGTTGCTAACCATATGGAGTCTTTTGAATGGAGAAGTTTAAATGGAATAGTGAATAGATGAATCATTTGGCAAAGATTTAACTGATGGAATGGGAATTAGTTTTAAGACATCTCTGAAGGAAAATTGACAGGTTTGAAAGGTACTTTGATGTATATTGAGACAACTTGATTGTACATGTCAATGGAAACAACGAAATTGCTGGAAGGTAGGATGCATTATATCAGCATCATAGCACATGAGCTATGTTAAAGAAGATGAAGTAAGAAGAACTATCAAATGAGTAAAAGTGACAGTACCCAACAGTAAATGAAATTGTTGAATTAGAGAAGGAAGTGAGCAATTGAAGATGCAACATCCTAGAGCATGGATTGTTCAAGAGACGCTGAGAACAACTTCCAACTACGGTTCAATAGAAGTTTTTGAGGTTGCTCCACACTTGTGATTATGGGTAGAGTTGTCTTAAAGATAACAATTCCAGCAAGAGGAGTGATGGGTAGAATTGCTAGTCAGTGAAAGGTTGGAGGAAAGAACCAATAGATGCCAAAAGGCTAAAGTCAGAAAAGTTTGGTGAGGCATGAATGAGACATGTTATAGATGAAAGAAAGGGCTAGTTGCAACTCACCAGTGAATAAGGAAATTTCACCAGAGGAAGAAATAGAATTGACTATTGATATTCATAACAGGGGTACAAATGAAAGCCACCGACACAAAAAAAGAGTGCCAAAGTAGTTGGAATCAAAAGAATGAGTAAAGAAGAAATGGACATAGAGTTGGCTGAGGTGAAGGCAGAAATCAGTCATTTGAAGAAGTTGGTACATAAAGGAATTTATGTGGGGAAAAGAGTTAAGTGACCTGTTAGAGAATTGTTTGCTGAGAAATTAATGCTTTGAAAAGTTGAGGATGAAGGAGTAGAATACATTTTTGAACCAGAGAAATGACCTCTCCTTGAGGAAGGAGACAGTGATGACAGTGATGATAGTGATGAAGAGATGATCTATATAGATCAACATGAGAGAAAGGTGCTAGTAGCATCTTCACAGGCAAGAGAATCTCATAATTTTGGGATTAATTATTCGTGTGAATGTAATGTTGTAGGTATGCAGCCAAATGAAATTGACTCTGTGAAAGAGGCAGAGACAAGAAAAATAGAAAAGGAGATGCAGGAAGACTTTCCAGACTCGATTGGGGGAGAAAATTAAAAGGTATGAGTAAATGATTGTGTCTTCTCTTAGTGAAAACTTATTGGATCATGTTAGAAGGAATATCAACATGCATAGAAAACCAATGGAAAATGGACAGAGAGAGAAGCTAATCCATTGTAGGGTTGTGAAGTGAAGAGAAGTGAAGCTAACACAGAGAACTCAACTAAAGTAGTTAAGTCAAGGAAATTTTTGAAAGATAAAAGTCTTATCATAGAAGAGAAGGAGACATTGTTGTCTTATTTGGATAGACTGAGTGCTGGAGGAAATTGTGAAGGATAGGGGGATGTTATGTAGACTTATGGTGAAATTTTCAAGCAAAGTCAAGAAGATGTAGTCCCAAAATTTTTCTTTGATGAAAAGGAAATAAGAGATGTCGAGGAAGAATTTCTCAATAACCTAGTGAACTATTCAAATAGTTCAAAGGAGCATGACAGTCTGGTCAATGAGAGTTCAGATGAAGAGCCTTGTATTTTTGAAACTAACATGATGTGTATATTTTTAGGTCTAACAGGTGATGAACAACAATTGGACAATGTGCTTATGCATGTTGTTGAAGAAGTGAAACTGATTAAGGAAGTAGTTGAAATAGAAGGATATTTTGAGCATCTATTTAATACTTTTGAGAATGATCATATTGTCAGGGAAATTGATATGATTGAGGAAGCTGAAGACAAACAAATGGAAATTTGTGATGATAACCAGGGTGAAGTACCTTCATTAGAAAATCCAGAAAGTGTGGAAAATTTCAAGTAATGTATGATGATGTTGACAAATACAGAAGTTCAGGAATTTTGTGATTTTGAAGTGGATTATTTTTATGAATCTGTAAACCATGAAGAAGCTTTAGAAAACTATAATTTTGTTTTTGTTGTAGGTGAAGATGAAACAACATTAATTAGTTGTACAGAAGGTGAAGGGATACTTCACAATGATATATTTTAGGAGATTTTAATTCTTGAATTGTTGAATGACATTTTTGTGTCAAAACAGGGAATATTCTATAATGAACAGGAAAGTTCTCAAATGAAATTTATTGACAATTTTATAAATTTTGCAGAGGATGAGTGTAAGGACTTGATGGTAGAGTTATCTATGGAGACAAAATTCCACAGTAACTTTGAATCTGATAATTGTGGCAGAAATTCAGTTTTATACACGAAAGAGGAGTCCTATGCAAAAGATGTGATTATTGGAGATGAGGGAAGATTCAAATTACTAAAAAAGTTATTAGATGAACCTGATAATATAAAGGAAAAGATTATCTTTAATGATAATGAAAGGGAAGCTGTAGAGTACAAGCAACCGTTTGTAAATGATAGAGGTGAAGAAGAATTGGACAGAAATTCCATAATTTCTATGGTAAGGGAGAATGTACAACAAACATATGCCAGTGGAGTTCAACTAAGAAGAAATTGTAAAGAGGAAGTTGAGAAAGTGTGGAAGATGAAGTCAGTTAAGAAGAGAGATAACAAGGAAGAGAAATTAACAAAAGAAATTTCTATCAACAAGGAAAGTGGACAAAAACCACATAAGATTTGGAATATTGGAAGAACAGAAGTGATGGTGGAAGAGGAAATGAATCAGCAACATGATGAAAGTGATGACCAGTTACAAAGTAAAGTTTGGGATACTAGGTGATCAGTAGAAGAAACACATGACTAGGAGGTCATGAAAACTTTCACCTTTGGGAGTTTGAAGTAGGAGCATTTAGACCTAGTCAGCAATGTGATGGTATGATCACATGTTGTGGCTAACAAATTGATGGAAGACAAGAGATTAATTAATTTTATTAATTTAAATGTATGAGAGTGTTTTATTTGTTGTCAAAATCTGAGTAGAAAAGGGTATAGGTAGTTGATTGATCCTCCCTGTGTGGAGATCAGACCAAGTAGTTAGATTATCTAGTTTGAATAGGATATGAGGGATTTGAAAGCTTAAATTAGCATTTGTTTAAGAAAAGAGTGGAGTGAAGAGATTCTTTAGGGAAGAATGAGATATTTCTATATCTGAACTAAATGGGTTCATGAATCTGCATTTTGTATAAATTGTAATCTTCTCGAATGAGTGAAGGGGGTTAGATTCAGATGGAAAGATAGGATGGATAAGCGAGGGTAGAACTGAAAGAGTCGAGTGTGACTGTTTCTTTTGTAAATAATTATTAATATGAATAAAGTGTGGATTGTGTATTTCTTTGTGTAATTTAGTATTGAGTGTGTCTATAAATTTTAGTCTCTGGATTGAGGATCTCAGAATTACTGTGTTTGTTGATTCTCGAAATATAGGCTGAGAGTGTTTGTTCTGTATATAACGCATAAAGTTGGTTGATGTGGATTATCCCTACCAGATTAGCAGACAGAGATTGAATGAAGGAATGAATCATCATTGATCACGGGATTGATCAATGATGATCTGTTTGTGAGAAGATCGTAAGTATTCTCTAATCAATGTGCATGAGATTTAGTACAGGAAACAGACCCAAAACCTCAAAAGGCTGAGTTGACTGATAATTTGTGAAGAAACCCCAAAATAATTCAAGATTGTTCATTGGCTGGCAGATTCGACAGTGATCAACAATTGCGAGGGTAGGATTGTACGGATTTCATAATCGTGGCTGAAGCACCACACTCGCTCCTAGCAATCGATCTCATATTCAAACTCTGAGGTCATAGTCGATTGTGGGGTTTAAGCCCTTTTTTAAACCGTGTGCTATTTGAATTCCCGCAAACAATAGATTTGATAGCCTCTTATATCTAACGAATATCATGTCATAGAGTGATCGATCTTTAATTTCAAAAACGGACCTGAAAATATATACATCAAGGATTCATATTCCTTATCGGCTTCGTGGTCAAAGTCAGTGGAAAAGTTAGATCGGATATGTTATCAACGAGGTTTAAATCCATTTTAGATCTAGTTAGATGCGATCGAAATGGGACCAGAGGCTCATTGACAGAATATGTCTTTGTTTTTTTTTATCAGGTGTATAATCAGGTTTTCTATTGTTTTGGGTTCTCACAATTTGATGAGGGTTTATTAAGTTAAGTGAATGGGGATTTAATTAGTTTTAATTTTGAATTTATGAAAGAGTATAACCTTGCTTCACTTTGGAGGTTATGTGGGCATAACTCATAGGTCCAAATGGGATTATGAAAGGATGTCAGTTACCTAGCATCATATGGTCATTAATAATAATAATACGAAGGCTATGTTAATCAAATAAAAAATGAGCACTTATATTATTTGACAAAAATAACTTAGAGAATTTGAATTTATATAAATATATTAGAATTAATCTATGTCGTGAGAAGAGGAAGTACAACATTGAGAAAAGAATAAATGGAGGGGGGAATGATTATTTTGGCCTTGAAAACAATTTTTATTCAATGGACCTTTGGCTATGCAATAATATAATTTCGTTTTTTAGACTCTCATGGCTCCTATTATCTTATATGGTTGTGAAATTTGAAGTTGCAACATCTTTATAGAGTCATTGATAAAAAGTTAGAAAATACAGAAGTCTTTTATAACTTATAATGTTTAAATTAAATGCAATACACTATAATGCTACCTCCCACCACGTTGCATAACCAATGCCGGATGAGATGTGTTACTCTATCCTAACTCAACTTCTGAGGTGTCATTATGGAAATTCAATACACTATAATGGTACCTCCCACCACTTTGGATAACCAAGGCCAGATGAGAGGTGTTACTTTATCCTAAAAAGTAACACCACCATTGCAACAGACTTTTTGAGTCATTTTTTATGATATAATTTTTTTCTCAATTTGACTCACATATCAAAATTTATGGTCATCCAGCATTGCCTAATAAACCTTTTCCATGCTAGAAGGTACTATAATGTGGCACCCATGTGGTAACCCCACCTCACCTAGAAGGCCCATGTCATCATGCTCTATCATTTGTTGTCCATCATGGCACTTGCCACATCATCCCCCTCGCTTCGTGTCCCATCGGACCGACCCCTAGCTTGTTTTGTAGCACAATACCATTATAATGGATTTTTTAGGCCCATAAAGCATATCACTTAGCAAAAAGCCATGGCCAGATGAAAACGTTGGAAACTAGGACAATACTGAGAGGGGCGAGTGAATCAGTATTGCAACAATTTTACCAATTTAAAAATATCTTTTACTTAGAGCACATTATTGAATACTTCATCAATAACTTAAATAACCATAACATAAATTAATATCAACAATTACAATGGAACCCGTAAGAAGAAGTAACTTTCCAAATTCTTCTTCAGTTCATTCATAGGGAAAGCTACAACTTGCAATTACAAAGTGTTGGCTTCAACCAGAAGGAAGATACAACTTCGTAGTTTATTAGTTGCAATTGAATAGAGATACACCCCCACTTATTCTCCAACACCCAATGGAAGGAGCTCCAACCCCTAAGAAGCAAGTTACAACTTTCTTTGACACTCATTGTTCCATTTTTCATCCATTTTGATACTAGGACCATGAATGCCTTCTCTTCTTTGCTAACAAACTATTTATTCCCATCACCACTCAAAAATCACCTAAACAATCTTTGATTACTGTGAAAAACACCACCTCAGCATACCAACACCTCTTTTCTCCATAAGCTCTATCGCAAAATCAATTGGTACATTTTTCTTGATCATGCCTTGTTTTATAGATTTTCTTTTGCTATCTTTGGCTTTGAATTTGTGCATGAGATCTTTATTTTTGCCTTTGTCCTACTTATTCTTTCTTCTAGACTATTTTTGTTGTTATGGGATCCATTTATAAGCTAAACTGATCTTCTCTTCCTCTCATGCCACTTAAATTGAGTCTTTTCTACTAATTCTTGTAATTTACAGGTTTTAGGAGTGTTCCTTCTAATTTTAACTATAGTTCTACTTTGGCTTGACTACCAAAACTAGCTCTTAGCTGGCAGATCCATCTTTTTGTTTTTAAGCCCCTTTCCTTTCGGGACCTTACCTACTTTTTTTCCATAAACCAGTCTCTGCGACCACGGCCTAAGCTATTTGGTGCTTATCTCTTTTGAGCCCTATGTGGGCTTTTTTTTTTGCTACCCGATGCTCTCTCTATTAGCTATTGCTCTACCTCCATGGCCTGATCCCTTCTACCTCGTGTCGTTGTAAAATGTATTCAATAATCCCGTTCGATAAATTCCTATGGGATGATTTGTATTGTGGGTCCTCCTGATGCCTTTTTAATTAGCTTCCACTACTATCAATAGGCAATGTGTCCGGAACTTGCTACCTGACAAAACCTCTTGTGCACCATTTTAAATCTTCCATGATTATTCGCGGGATGACATCACCATGAAATCAATGATTCCACGTGTCATCCCTTGAGTGGTAACACATTTCACATGAAAAAGGGCCACTTGAGTTCCTCCATCTACTCTTATGATTCAACGATGGACTAGTCCTTACTTTAGTGGGTATTGTTACCTACAACAACTCAATTCACCTCCTTTTGGGAACCCTCCTCTTAGGGGGTAGTTCCTTTTTATTATCCTCATTTTTTGAGAGGAGGAAAACTTGTTGTAGGGACATTTCCATCTCCTCAAGTTAGTTCTTAGTCTCAAATGAGTCATCCATATTCAAGGATGGCTGCTAATGTTTGGAAACCTACCATGCCTATACAACATGGTTTGGTTGTGGCTTCATCTTTAGTTTTTCAACCTGTTCCACCTAAATCTAAAATTACTCTTCAACAACCTATATCTCAACTTCTTCAAGATCAATTGAATGTGAGCCAAACTTTACAGGTTGTACCCTAACTCAACCAATACCATCAGTAGTTGGCACATCTCAAGCCATGTATAACTAGCCTTTTCAAGGTAACTTACAATGACAACAACTTGACAGTCCATTCCTCAAACTCATATGGGTCAAACTGTATATGGTATGACACAGGCACAACATAACCAACCTTATGTTGGGATGAAGATAAATCCCACAAGGAAACAATATAAATGGTATCAAGGTATCCCTCAAATGCCTTACGATAAGCAAGTCCAAACTCAACCATTTCAACCTTTACAAGGTTATCCTAGAGCTAGACACTAATGTTATGTGTATATTGGTTATAAAAGTCATCCCCATATCGGGGCATGGATACCTATTTCTCAAGCTATCAAATCTTATCTAGGGTATCCTCCATCGAACCTCAACAACAAGTTTCCATTTGTAGCAACTCTTGAATTTCCATGTATGACTACGCTCACTAATGATCATATTTCCCATTCTCCTTGGTGGTCGGTTATTCCTACAAAGTTGCTTAGTGATATTCCTAAATTCAATGGAAATCTTGCAAAAGACCCATCCATGCATGTGACAACTTGTCAATTGTGGTTTTCTTTGAACTCCCTCAATGATGACTCTATTCATTTGTGTCTTTTCTAGCATATAGTCACTGGTATGACAACAAAATGGTATATTGAATTACCTCGAGCTTCGTTCGATAACTGAAATGCCTTGGCGACCACATTCCTAACACATTTCTAGTTACCCACCATATATGGGCTAGAGATAAAATTTAAACCAATTTCAAACAAAGTAATACCAATGACATCTCTGATCACATTCATGAATGGTGACATCATCGTTGTTTTCTTAAAACTCTTGTTCCTGACCAATTATTAGCTGAGTGGTTCATTAAGTCTCTATTTCCATCTATCAAAGAAGACATTTCCAAAGGTATAGTCAGGACCAAAGATCAACTAATTGCTCGTTCCTAGTATTTGGATATCATCTATACCCAATATGGCACGCTCTATGATAAAATACCAAATGCTACGCGACCTTCCAATATTTTTCTGCAAACTCCTGGTAAAGGATGAAATGCCATCAATGTCATGATTGGTTCTATCATCCAACAGTCAACAAGTAAACCATCTGGTTCAACTCTTGATATGACTGCTCAAATCCTTGCTTGCATTCTTGTAGCTTCTACTTCCAAGGTCAATGTCATTAAATCATCAAAAGGAAAATATCAGGAACGAGGAAGTAAAAAGAAAGGTAAAGGTCAATAGAAGAAAGATAGCCCTTTGTAGGATAAACAAAATAATTAGTCTTCTGACGAAAATAGGAAACCTCGTTACCCATGTTTTATTTTTAATGAGGAGCATTTCACTCGCAATTGTCCACACCGAATGGAAGTAAATCAATTGCTTAAATCACCTGCTACACCATTTGTGTTGACAGGCCCATTTCTGAATCAGGAGACCAATATGGTTACCTGGGATCCCGATTCTTCTAACTCAGTTTTAATGCTTTCCTCTGCTAAGCCAAAAAATGATGTTATGGTCGCCACCCAAAATAAAGACTACAATAATGTGAATCATTTGAACTGTCATTCTACTAATCAACCTACCAATTTGACTGTATCCCTGTTGAATCCTAATCCAAATCTCGTACCTATTGAATTGAAAATTAAGCCTCCCAAAGGTGTTATCCATGAATTGGCATTCAACCCTCATGTAAGAGTTTTTCATAATTATAACAAAGTTGAGGATCTTTCTCAATCTCGATCAAATATGTCGACCATTTATGTGTTTCAAAATTCCCCCACCTGAAAGAAGCCTTTTCTTTCAACAAATGGATGTATTGATCCCTCAAATTCCAACCTACTAGTTTTTAACCATGAGAACTATACACCTTGACTTCTGTGTCAATTAGATTTCATGATCGAGGTTTTTGTTCGTGTTAAGAATATCCACCATTCCATTATGGATTAGGGAGCCTCAACCTGTATTATGCCCATTTCTTGCTCGAGGGCCATTGGTTCTCCCAAATTAAGTTACTCACCAACCACTTTGAAGGCTTTTGATGGAAGAACCTATAAACCGTGTGGAATATTGAATTCTCTAGAGGTAGAATTAGGTGACAAGATCATATTAGTAGAATTCAAAGTTATCAAAAGATCACTAGAATATAATATTCTATTGCTTCATACGTGGGTTTATGCCATGGTTGCAGTTGTTTAAACATATTTTAGAATGATCACTTCTCCTCACAAAGTCAGTATAGTAGCCATTGGTTAACTCACTTTCTTTGCCACTAATTCTTGAGTTACTAGAAGCATACCTCTTGTGGGAGAAACCCCTCACCCATATCAGTATGTTGGAGTTGAATTGCTTAAGGATTCCCCTCTCATGGGAACCTTTTCCCATCCTCCTCCACTTCCCGAAAAGTCTAATTCAGTTTCCTATATTAATATGGTGTCTTCTTGTACTCCTCCAATTGATCCGCGGGTAGTTCCATATGAACCTAATGTTGATAGTTTTTGTGACTATATGAAAATAAACCCCATTGAACTTGGCTACGAAGCCATATATTCACATTCCGTAACTTATTTTGATCCTTCCTCTTGGATTAATTGGGTTGATCATTTCCTATATTATGGTACATCCTCTGATCTTTTCTCTCATACATTTTATACCTATGAGAGCATCATGGAGATCATGATGCCAAATGATACACCATGGGACGACCATCATCATCATTCCTCCTTTCCAGATTCCTTTGAGGATAATCTTAATGAACTTTATGAACACAATATCGTTGAGTTGTCTACCAATTCTGCATCCATATACGATGACAAGTATGAGAAGAACTTGCTGAATATTGAAGAGAATATCCCTCCTAGCATTTTAATTAAACCCAACATTGTCAAAAATCTACATATTGGTGTGTCTTGCTCTACAGATGAGGTGAAGACTTATAAAGCCTTATTTCAAGAGTTTAGAGATGTTTCTCCTGGTCTTATAAAGAAATTCCAGGTATCGATTTGAATATCATTGTGTGGTCTGATAAGACATATCCTGATGCTAAACAAGTTTGGTTGTGCCTCCAATCAGTCCATCCCTAGAAGTTTTCTACTATTAAAGCCGAAGTTGAAAAAAAATTATGCGTTGGTTTCTTCTACCCCATATGTTTAACTGTTTGGGTGTCTAACATTGTTCCTGTCATGAAGAAACATGGAACAATTCATGTGTCTGTCGATTAACTAAACATAAATCATGCTTTCCCGAAGGACAATTAAACCACCCCATTCATTAACTAGATTGTTGATGATTGTGTCAATTGTGAGATATTTTTATTTATGGATGGAAACTTGAGGTATAATTAGATCAACATTATCCTGACGGACCAACGTAAAACCGCATTTATTTGTCCTTGGGGAACATTTTCATATGAAAATCTCCCTTTCAGATTGAAGAATGTTCGGGCCACATTTTGGGGGGCAATGAATTATGCCTTCCATGACATAAAACATATTGTGTAACCCTATTTGGACGATTGTCCTGCATCTTCAAAACATTGGGTTGATCACCCGATGTATCTTAGGGCCATATTTTTATGATGTAGAAAGTATAATATTTGACTCAATTTGTACAGGTGTGTGTTTTGTGTAAGTTCCAGTCAACTTCTCAGTTTTGTGTTATCAAAACATGAAATTCATATTGACCTGTTGAAATTCCAGGGGATCATTGATCTGTCTGCTCCAGCTTCCCTCCTTCAGATTCAATGACTCCAAGGGAAGGCTAACTTTCTTCGAAGGTTCATTCCCAACTACACTGAAATGACCAAAGGATTTACTCACTTGTTAAAGAAATGGGTTCGCTTCCATTGGGATGACACTTCTCAAAATGTGTTTGATGCCTTGAAAGGTGTACCGATTCGAGCATATTTATTATATCCCCTAGATTACAATGCGATCATTTATTGTACGTCGTTGCTATAATTACTACTATTTTTATGGTACTGGCTTAGGAGGATGATGTAGGAACTGAACATCCTATTTATTACATGATTCAGAATCTTAGTGATACTGAATCCAAGTACACTCATGACAAAAAGTTGGCTTTCACAGTTGTTCAAGCTGTCTAGAGATTTCACCATTACATACTGCTCCGCAAAACTATGGTTGTTTCAGATTGCAACCCCATGACGTACATCTTATTGTGACAATTTTTGGTGGACAAGTAATCTAAGAGGATTTTCATCCAACATGAGTTTGATTTGGAATTCATCAAATCCAAGCCAAATAGATCCTTAGATTTTTCTAAGCTAATTTGTGACCTTCCCAAGGTCGAAACTGAATCAACTTCTAGTGATTATATTATGGACAAGTCATTGTTTTTGATCTTTTCATTTGACGCATGGTATCAATACATTATAATATATCTCCAGACTAAGACTTTTCGGTCTAATACCTCTAACTCTCACCAATGATGTATTCGATATGAAGCCAAAAATTACATTATAATTGGTGACACCCTTTATCACCATGGTATTGATACGGTTTTTTGAAGGTGCCTCACTCATGAGGAGGCCAAGAAAGTATTAAATAAATTCCATTATGGGAAATGTTGCAGTCATTTGTTTAGTTATGCCACCACAGAAGATCTTGTGCGTTGGTTACTTTTGGCCCACCATATTTCGCGACTGCATCCTCGCCATCCAAAATTGTGACATGTGCTAGATATATGATCGTAAGACTAGTGCTCCACCTACTACTTTTAATATTTCTATATTGATTAGTCCTTTTATGAAATGGCACATTGATTTCATGGCATGTAACCCTCACTCGATCGAGCGGCATGGTCATATCATCATAGCGGTTGACTATTTTACCAAATGGTCCAAGGCAATGCCTACATAAAATAATATTGGTGAAACAACTGCTCTATTTTTCTTAAATCATGTCATTACACTATTTGGTGTTCCAAAGGCTATAATCACAAATCATTGAAAACATTTTTGCAATTACATGATGTCTGAATTGATTGCCAAAATAGGAATTTCCATGAGAGTTCCACTCCCTACTACCCTTAGGTGAATGGGAAAGTTGAGGCAATCAATAAAGTTCTCAAAAAAATGCTTCAATGTAGGATAGGGGTCCACAAATTAGACTAACCTATTATTATTTATGCGTATTTGTGGGTGTATCAAACCACAGTTAAGACTATTATTAGGTTCACACCCTTCCAATTTGTTTATGGTTTGGAAGAAATCCTTCCAATTGAATGTGAAATACCATCTCTCAAACTTGAGGTTGAACTCCTCCCTACCACTTCGCAGAAGAAGAATGTCTCTTACATCTGACATGCTTAGATGAAACCTAGTGTGATGCCACAATGGATAATGAAGCCCATACGAAACGTTTCAAGGCATAATATGACAAAAGTGTCAAGCCTCATGTCTTCTCAAAGGGAGACTTTTTTTGTTATAACATCAAGTGTTTGATAAATTATGATTGTGGAAGTTTGAGCCAATGTGGCTAGGTCCATCTATTGTCAAATATGTTCTTTCTAAAGGGGCCTATGAAGTGGTTGATTTCGATGGAGTTCCCTTGGAACAACCTAGAAATGCGTTGTACCTTCAGAAATACTATGCTTCATTCTTTTCGTAGTGCATTGTGTATATTTTGTATATTGGTGTGATTGAGTGTGTTTGTAGTGTGTTCCCTTCAAAGTTTCCTATAGTTTTTGTTGATCTTATTTACATTTGGTTTCTATATGTTGAGATTCCTTGAACCATATCTTGGTTATATTGATGGTGCTAGTCGTAGTACTCACAATCGTTTTTAGATCCCTACAATACTAGTGTATTCCCTCATTGTTATTGTCAGTGTAGCCCCTTATTGTTATTTTTGTGCCCATGTTTTCCCCATATAGTTATTATTATGCCCCATAGGAGCCCACTATTGTTATTGTTGTTCCCTTACATTATTATTGTTATGTCGACTCTGATTATATTGTGACCCCTTAAACTCCTATATATAGAAAGGAGGTTTTGTCATTTGAATCATTGAAGAATTATTCATTTATTCAATGTAAAGGTGGTTTCCCCTAGAAGAGGATAATTTTTAAGTCATTGATTTATCTGTTAGTGAGCTCATTGCATAACAGTTGGTATCAGAGGTTTCGATTCTAGGGTTTCATTGCTTCAAACAGGCCATCACAGAATTTTCGCTATAGATTTTTTTCTACAAATCTTCAGAAGCTGAAATTAAAAACACATGGAGTTGAAATCTTGTTTAACTGCCTATGCGAATTTCAGATCTTGACTTGCTATATTTGTGACTATATGATTCAATGAATTTAGGGTTTTTGGAGGCTCCAGAATTCCATCTCAAAAAGGTGACCTTGGGGAAATCATCATAACTTTATCTTGCAACATCATATTTAAATTTCATAAGAAGTGGCAGAAAGACGACATAATGTAGTTTTATGGATATCAGTTTTAGGGCCAAAGGTCAAAACAATGAGACGTGGCACTCCATACAAGTTCACTCTACTTAAACTGTCTATAATCAGGCCATGTGGGAGATTGAGAATAAATATTTATGAAAGAATCTAATCTCAATCAGAATTGTGGGGTTGGAAAGAGGACTCAAAGGGATACCACAAGACAAAATTTCAGAACTTGAAGATTTTAAATTACATAGTTACAATCGTTTCAAGATCAAGCTCCTAAAAGAAAGAAAAATGTGTGTATTTAAAAAAAAAATTATAACTCTTGTTTGAAAAATCAGTTTGAAGTGATTCAAAGAGAATATTGAAGCATAGATATCATTGTTTGATTTCAAAATTACTCAAAAAAAGAAAATGGAATCACCTAGTAAGAAACCAAAAATATCTACTATGATGCATGAATAAGAAGAAGAAATGCAACATGATATATCAAAATTATGATACAAAGTGCAACAAATTTCACTCTCACAAAGTGTAACCAAAAATGAAATGGAAGCTAAGATGGATGGCTTGAAGAATATCTCAAAATCAAACATGGAAGGTTTGAAGGATGGCATGAAAGCTATTATGGATGGTATAGAAGCAAAAATGAAAGGCAACATGAAATATTTGAAGAATTGTTTAAAAGAAGACATGGAAGGTTTGAAGGAAGGTTTGACAAAGTTTCTACAAGAAATTATACCTAATGGTGAAAAGGTATTAGATGAAACTCATGATGAGAAGAAAATAAATGTTAATCATGATTTCATAGACTCTAACATGGGATTGAAGACCAACCATATTCCAAAGATTGATATGAGAAAGTTTGATGGCAAGTATCTCATAACATGGATACTACAAATGGAGCAATATTTTGATCTTCATAATGTGCAACACACACAAAAGGTACACATTGTAACTTTATATCTAGAAACCAATAAATTTCCATGGCATCAATGGCTTTGTTCTCGTAAACCACTTGTTGTTTGGTCAATTTTTATGAAGGAAATGATAGCACATTATGAGGATACAAATAGCAACACCTTCTTTAGCCAATTGATAAATATCAAACAAAAGGGTTCAATGGCAGAGCACATTGAGGACTTCCAAAAATTGAATATAAGGGTAAATAATATTTGAGAGGAGCATAGGATTGATGTGTTCATAGGGAATTTAAAGTATAACATCCAACATGAGGTTTTCCTTTGAGAAACTCATTCATTGGAGAAGTAATTTAGTTTGGAAAGAAAAATTGAAAGAAAAATTATGGCAACAAGGATGCCTACCACTAACAACTATAAATATGGAAGTGTTGCTTCCCCTAGCCTTCCAAAAACTACAAGGTTGAAACCACAAAAATTGGAAGAAAAAAGAGAAAAAGGGATTTTTTACAGTTGTGATAGAAAATGCACTAAAGGTCATAAGTGCGCTGAGAAGAAATTATTTTACATAGATTGTGAAGAGGAGGAAGAAAAGGAACAAGAAACGTCAAAATAAGAGGATATACACCAGGAACCAACCCCGAAGAAAGAAGAAATGAATCTAACCACATATTCTAATGCATTGGGAGGAATTACCACTCCTCAAACTCTCAAGATAGAAAGACATATCAAGAAGAAAAAGGTAATAGTGTTGATTGATTGAGGTAGTACTCGTAATTTTATTCATTGTAAGATAGAAAAGGAATTGAATTGCTTCCTATATCCAACACTAGAGTGTAAAGCGATGGTTCCAAATGGAGGAACCATAAATTTCTTTGGAAAGTGCCATAATATTAATCTATCCATGGGAGAATATGTATTGAATAGTCCAATTCTTTCCATTCCAAGGGGCGGTGTTGATGTTGTTCTAGGAGTCTAATGGCTACACACTTTGGGTAAAATAGCTTTTAAATTTCAAGAACTTTTCTTGAATTTTTTTTGGGAAGGAAAGGAAGTTGAACTAAGGGGTATCATGGGGAAACCAAGAAACATAATCAACTCTAATGACATGCCAAAGCTTCTAAATAAAGAACAACATGGCGTAATTTCAATGTGTGTTCACTAGAGGTTCCGACATCAAAATCATCTATTTCTTCAGTTCTCCAAAAAGCCTTGGACAATCATTCCAAGATATTTGAGGCTCCCAAAGGAATCCCACCTATTCCTAATCATGATCATGTTATTCATTTGATTCTAGGAAGTGTTCCTCCAAACATCATGCCTTATAGATATCCCTATGCCCAAAAGAGTGAAATTAAATCTATGGTTGCAAAAAAGTTGGAGGTTGGTATAATTCAACTTAATCAAAGTTCTTTCTCTGCTCGAGTAGTATTGGTGCACAAGAAGGATGGATCATATCATGTGTGTCCATATTATAGGGAGCTCAAAAACCTCACTATTAATGATAAATTTCCCATTCATGTCATTGATGAATGACATGGAGCGGTTTACTTCACCAAGTTGGATCTTCGTTCAAGATATCATCAAATCAGAATGAAGAATGAGGACATTCCGAAAACAACATTTAGAACTCATGAGGGTCATTATGAATTTTTGGTCATGCCTTTTGGCCTTACCAATGCACCTTTTACATTTCAAGGTTTGATGAGTTCCATTTTCAAACCCTTTCTTAGAAAAATTGTGTTAGTATTTTTTGATGATATACTAATCTACAACAAGTCTTGGAAGGATAATATTCAACATGTTGATATGGTTCTCAAACTATTGGAGGAGAAACAATTATGTGCACAAACCTCCAAATGTTTCTTTGGAGTATAGGAGGTGGAATATCTGGGTCATATTTTATCTCATGAATGTGTTAAAGTAGACCCTAGAAAAATTAAATCCATTAAGGAATGGAAAATCCCCACATCCATAAATAATCTGCGACGATTTCTTAGGTTGATAGGGTATTATCGCAGGTTTGTTAAGGATTATGGGAGAATAGTAGCACCTCTAACAACATTACTGAAGAAAGATGCATTTTCTTGGACTCCAGAAGAAGCTAAGGCGTTTGAACATCTTAAAGGGGAAATGTGACAAGCACCAGTCTTAGCAATGCCAAACTTCAAAAAAACCTTTATTGTGGAATGTGATGCCTCAAGAAATGGAATTGCCATTGTTTCAATGCAAGAAGGAAGACCCATTACTTTTGAAATTTTTCCAACCAAAGGAAATTACTTACACAAAGCTATTTATGAGAAGGAAATGTTGGAAATACTACATGCACTTAAGAAATGGAAACCTTACCTAATGGGAAGACACTTCAAGGTAAAAACGAATCATGATAGTATTAAATACTTTTTAGAACAAAGATTATCTTCAGAAGAGAAGCAAAAATGGGTCACAAAGATGTTGGGTTATGACTTTGAAATCATCTATAGAAAAGGGAAGAAAAATGTTGTTGCATATGCACTCTCAAGAAAGGATGAGGATGTGGAAGCATTTGTTTGTGCCATTTCTATTATAAAACTAGATTGGATAACCAAAGCAAGGGATGAATGGAAGAATGATGAAGAAGTGTGGGCACTAATTCAAAAGTTGTCTTAATATCCCAGTACATCTGATACATTTAACTCAAAAAATGATTCAATATGGTTAAAAGATCGCTTATACCTTTTTAAGAATTCCCAACTCAAGCAAAATGTTCTTCTAGAATTCACACCTCTCTCGAAGGAGGGAAATCAAGATTTTTAAAAGCTTACCACAAGGTTAAGAAGGATTTTTTTGGGATGGCCTTAAATATAATATTCAAAAGTTTGTGGTGGAATGCTTTTTTTGCCAACAAAATAAAGTTGAGACAATTAAGACCCTGGTTATTTTACAACCTTTATCTACTCCAAGTCAATGTCAGGAGGAGGTTTCAATGGATTTTATCACAGGTTTAGCCAAGTACGAAGGAAAGAGTGTCATCATGGTGGTAGTTAATAGAATTATCAAATATGCACACTTTTATGCAGTATCTCATCCATTTAAAGCCAGTGCAATTGATACTGCTTTTATGGAAACAATTCAAAGGCTACATGGAAAAACCCAAATATTATTGTAAGTGAAAAAGATACAATTTTGATAGGAAATTTCTAGATGGAATTATTTTCTTTTTTGGGTACTCATTTAGCTCATAGCTCATCTTATCATCCTCAACCTGATGGGAAAACCGAGATAGTGAAGAAATGTTTCGAAGGATACCTTTGTTGCTTTGTATCTGATAAACAAAAACAATGGGTCAAGTGGTTACCTATGGCTGAATAGTGGTATAACACTTCCTTCCATACTGCAACAAAAATGACCCCATTTATCTCACTTTGTGGAATCATGCACCATCCATCACATCATATTTAAGAGAAAATTCTAAGGTTTAAACAGTGGAAGATCAGATCGAGCATCAAAAACAACTTCTCCAAATCTTAAAGGATAACCTCACTTTGGTGCATAATATAATGAAAAAACAGGCAGATCAACATCGCAACAAAAGAAGTTTTGATATAGGTGACTGGATATTTTTACGACTACAACCATACAAGAAAATGTCCCTCAAGAAATCTAAGAAGGATAGTAAATTATTACCAAAGTATTGTGGTCGGTACAAGGTGTCGCAAAATATTGGTACTATGGAATACAAATTAGATCTTCCGGCATCTTCCCAAGTGCACCCATTTTTTCATGTTTCATGCTTAAAGAAGGATATAGGTGACAAGATCCCAGTTCAAACGATATTTCCAGAACTTGACGAGGAAGGAAAAATCATATTGGAACCTGAAGGAGTGACAAAAACAAGAACTTGAAATATACTAAATTGATCAATGTCAAAGTATCTCATCAAGTGAAAGAAGTTACCTACTAAATATTCTACATGGGAGGATGAGAATTTTATACAAAAGCATCCAAAACTACTCAAGCGTTGAGGAAACCACCTTTTTGAAGGAGAGGGGCATGTTAGGTCCCTATAATACAAGTGTATTCCCTCATTGTCATTGTTAGTGTATCCCCTTATTATCATTGTTGTGCCCATGCTGTCCCCATATTATTGTTATTGTGCTCCATAGAAGCCCACTATTGTTATTGTTGTGCTCCTACATATTATTGTTATGTAGTCTTTGATTATATTGTGACCCCTTAGACTCCTATATATAGAAAGGAGGCTTTTTCATTGGACTCATCCAAGAATTGTTAATTTATTTGATGTAAAGTAGGTTTCCCCCTTGAAGAGGATAATTTTTAGGTCGTTGCTATATCTATTTGTGAGTTGGTTGCATAATAACCTTTCTTCCATAGCATGGGATAAATATGCTCTAAATGGTAAGTTAGTAACTTTACAATGGATTTGTATCGATCGCTCTACCAGTAACATTGTTGATTATAACAAACTGATCGAGTTATTGTTTGATGTTATTTCCCATGCTATCCGATGTATAGTTATCAGACTCAACTCACAATGTGTAGTACCACAATTGACTAATGTCTATTCGGTCAGAATTCAGAATATGCTTCACATGTTCATGAGTGTTCACCTTTTAGAAAGATATCTTGATTTCATCCAATATTAACATATTTCTAGAAATATAAATACATTGAAATATGCATTGGTTAATTTAGATAGACATTTTCAACACATGTCAATTAAATGCAATACACATTGCATACATTAAAAAATATAATAGAACCATAAGAAGCACTATATATATATATATCAAAGTTTTGTTTTACAAAAGTTGTGCCCAAGACACATTTGGCCACACAGCCTAAAATATACATGTAATCAAAATATGGCTATAAGCCTTTTAGTATACTAATTATAATGCTCATGGTAGCACACCACTACGCGAGCCATATTTCACAGTAGCCTACTTATATGACTAGGCCTGCAATTAGTATGTCACTGCAGTCTCATTCGAATTTCGTCGACCCTAGTCTCAACTATGCCATGAATCAACCCCTCGATGTGAAATTAAACCTCTGAAAGGATCTCATCCACATTGAGATCCTATAGTACCTCTCGTCCTGTGACAACAACATGTACTACTTCTATTGCCTATTGTGGCTCTCTTGCACGATGAAGATAAGAAGAACCTACAATTCAAACATGTCTAATATCCGCATGTGTAGAAATTAATGGTTTAATCTCATATACATCAAAAATTAAAAAAATTATAAGACTTAAAAATAAAAAAATGGTCAAAATGTTTTTACCTATGGCACCCCATCACTCTCCACCAGGAAGCACGAACTCTGAGTCTCTACATAAATTCATCCCTATGTATGGATAGTCTTCTATCATAATGAGTTCCATGCACAACCATCTAAACAAGACTAGTGTGAAACTCATTGATGATGGACATGAATGTATGGACATGAGATCCACCCATATCCTCATCCGTGGGACTCTTGGATTTGTGGGCTCAAGAAGGATATGTTGTGGCTTGAGAAATGGAATCTTCTCTAAGGAAAAATAAACCAAGATCAAGCCATAGCCAACATTTTTTAACCAACCATATTTTTCCTTGGTTAGCTATTCTTTCATGTTTACTAGTACCCCCTCACTCCAGTTGAATACTGTAGGCTCCATGCATTCTAGAGGATACTTCCTATGGGACTTATTCGCCACATGTAGAGTCGCACTACTAGCCAATCTAGTGATGATAAACAAGATCATTCATAAAGGAAAATAGACCACATCCTTGATGTTGATTTTTCCATATTTAGTTGGTTGGGATCTCAGTCTACAATGTGCACTGATGTAATTGTTGATTGTCTCTCTGCCACTCCTTGATCTAGATAAAGAGATGGGGGAATCTTACCTTGACATACCAGTTAATAAGTATATATCTTCTACTTGTATTTCGAACATATGTGCAGCAAGTATGAATGCCTATGCCTAAACATCTGATGCACAGACAAGATACCTCAATAATTCCATATGTTTCCTCATACCAGGAAGGGCAAAATAATTTCAAGGGTCAACAAAGGCTCTCAAAGACTGGATAGTGGCAAGATCATTATCTATCGTCAAATATTGTTCCTCATCTTCTCTTTCACTCCATATCAAATCCATTTTGTTCACATAGACACCTAATACATCACAGGTGTTAATTTTAGCAACTAAGGTAAAATTTCACCTTGGGTAACTCAAATGAGTGAGATAATGATTTCATTAGATTCTAATTTTTGAGAGGACCAAATTCAACCTAAATATCACCCAATTTGATCAAGCAGAAGTTAAATTATGAATTATTTTATTCACACATGTATTATGGAATGGGTCGGCCCTAACCACATGAGTAACTGCTTGGGTCAGTCTTAACCCCAAGTGACCCCTCAAGAAATACTATAAACATAAGATACCTCAAGATCATTTGGATGCACACATCTTCTCTTCCATTTTTTCTTAGTTCACATAGGTTCGATGGAAGGAGTTAGCTTAAGGGTCCAAGATAATAGGCGAAAGGTTTTCTTTGGGTTAGCGCCTTCTCGATCTCGGCCGCTGGCATAGATATGAGGTCTTTTATCCTCAGTCATAGGCACAGAGTGGGCAAGAGAGAAAATTTGGCACTCTCGTCGCTGGGAGGCAGTTTAGAGAGAGCGACTTTGGGTTTAGAGACAGATCGGAAGGTTTTGGTCCCAAGTCACTGGCTTCAGGTAGCCCAGGGAGTGACTTTGTCAGTTTAGTCACTCGAATAGAACTACAAGGGTGTGACTTTGACTTGTTGGTCACTTGGATAACCCAAAAGAGAGAGTGACTTTGGTTCTTCTCTATTCATGGCCATAGTCATAGGTATAAGACCTCCTAGGAGTGACTTTGTTGTTACAGTCACTCGGATAATGTATTCGTGAGTGCGACTTTGAGGTTTTCAACCACTCATAGATGATACCGATGAGAGAAACCCAATTTAGATATGGGGTTTTGGCATCTCGACATGAGTGATATGTGGATCTAGGTTTCTTTGCTACAGATCGGTGGATCTCAGTTTCTCTGTTGTTATGCTAGATCTGTAGATTTGTAGATCTGACTTATTGTTACCTGTTGTTAATCATATGTATTGGGCTCGTTATACTCATTGTTGTAACTTTTATGATGATCTAAGAAGAAGAAGAAAATTTGTCAGGGTTTTCCCATAGTGGGTTTTTCCCTGGTCGTGGACCAACCTTGGTGCCTCTATATGTGTTCATGCTTTCTTCTACTGTTCCTTTTATATGATGTTGCATTGATGATGATGGTGATGTTGTTTCTTTCTATGTTATTGCATATTTTGATGTATAATAGTGTAGATATGAATAATGAAATGATGATATGGGTTGAACTTAAAGTATTAATGGTGAAATACAACTATCATAGTAAAGAACAATGTTTCCTTAAGGAAAATTAACATGGAATGAGAGCTAGTCTAAAGAAAAGCCAAGGAGATCACTCTGATGATGACACAATTTTTGGAAGCAAGAAGTGGATGGTGGAGACCCACAATAATTGTATGGTTTGAAGAAAACCCTACGCATATCGATGATTATGGTTTGATTTATTATATGAAATTATGGCTAGAGAGAAAATCTTGATCTATGGAAAAGTCTTGAGATTTGATGCATGAAACTCCAAAATTATCTATGTGACGATGCTTAAGCACTCGTGGAATATTTGATTAAGTTCTAGATGGGATAATCCTTAGTAGATCTAGTTGGATACTTGAAGAAAAAATTGGTATATGGACAATGGACATTGATGGCTCTTGAATATTGACTCAAGAGGGAGAGGATCAACTCTCATTGAAGATAAGTATTTCTTGACTTATGATGCTTCTTACTTATAGATCTGATGACTATTTTTATTGTTACATACGTATTTGAGTATATGGATGTTTCTAACCTCCATGATGAGATGTGATGAGTAGGTCCTTCTTGAGGATCCTTTTGAGATGTAGATCTGGAAAGAGGTAAAGAGGTACTTGATTAGAATATGACAAAGTACTTCCAGCAACCAAAGACTAATGAGCATATGCTCTGGCATTTGAATATTACAAGGTATGCATGGTATGTTGCGTTTTAGCTATTGACTTGATAAGCCTTAAGTTTGTATGAGAATGCCTCTTTATTTATTCGCTCATACATGTATATGAAAGTGACTCGTATCTATGTTTCCTATGATGAAAAGATGCACCTGCTATTGAACACTTTTATCTTATTGAATTCATGAGGCTAAGTAATGTTGATACAATGATACACTTGATGTTTGGCTAACATCTATGATCTATTTATTGGATATCTTGATCCTAAATAAGGCTAGCACCTTGGCTCTAGAAAATGATACTTGACATAGAAGGATAGTTCATTGAATCCTATACAAGAGTCTGTCGGTAATGCTTGCGATAAGCATGATGAAAGCATATGGAAAGAGCGATTGACACTCTTGTTGTTTGACCTAATTTAATCTCATTGGTCATGAAGAGAACGGTAACAGAATTATAAGTGTAAGATTGATATTCTAGATCTCTTACTACCTGTGGCCTTGTCTTGATGGCATATTTTTAAATGGGATACAGTAACTTTATGGAGTGACTTGATAGCAAATGCTCTTGTGTTCATAATATTTGTGATATGATGCTTCTATTTGCATCTTTGAGTGTAATCCTTTTATGAAATATTGATGTCATGATGCTAATAGGCATATATTTATGATATAATAGATCTTTTGTTGCATGACTCAAGTTTAGACAAGTTTCCTACATGAATGAACATGAATGATACAGATGCTCAGTCAAAGGGAGAATCGCTTCTCAAGATTCTTACCCTTATCAGTATTTGTATTTTATGCTACTGAAGTATGAATTAAGTGCATCTGACAATATTGATTTACAACAGGACCTTAGATATGAAGCCCATACAAAAGTTAGGGTTTTCTTTCTAGTCACAATTATAGTTCTAGCAGATCCTATCCATAGTTGCAATCATGATAAGGCCTAGACAACAACCAGGCAGCTAATGTCGCTCCCATGCTAACTAAAAGAGAGAGACCATAGGTTTGAGTATTGTTGACCATAATATGAAGTTTTCTAAAGTTGTATGAACTATGAATGATGATGTCCCTCTGTTGAAGCCCCGAAAATTGGGTCTACAACAAGGGAGATACCCGCCCGGTCTGGACCTTGGTTGGCAGCTCCTTATCCATTTGGTATAGCGGGTCCGACTGGGGATATGGGACTAGTTTCCCAATCTATGAGTGTGTGTGTAGATTTTGATGTTCCCGTTTTAACAGTTCCTAATTGAGATATTTTAATTCTAACTTTAATCTAATTCTATGCTATTGTAATCTAATAAGCAGCAACATCTAAGTCTATACTAACCCGGGATGTAATTCTTCTATTATGCGATCTAGAAAGATTTCAAATAACAACTGGTAATAAAGATCATTCAGCTATTATGAGAAAAGAAATCAATAAGGATGAACCACTTCGTATAAAAAGTTAAATGAAACAGTTGTGAAAAACATATCGCATAATGAGCTATTCATACATTAAGCATAAATAAATAGCTATGACCGTACAAAAGTGCCGAATGATAACTCAGGCATTCATGCAATAATACATAAACAACTAAAAATTGTATATCACTTTAACACATAAGCAGAAATGGTCAAGAGATAAAAGTACCATTTATGACTAGTCCTACTCATGAGCTTCAAGCGACAATGATTTACCTCTCTTTGATCTAACATCCACTAAGAGTACAGAAGTGCAACATCAGTAGCAGATATCAAATGAAAACATCAACAAATCATGTTCCATTCATTCACCAAGACCTCCTCTGAGGGTGCAAAAATGCATGTTCTGAGGACAAGTTTTTGATAAAGTTCTGGACCCTTCTCTAAATGCATGAGAAGGGTTTAAATACTACTAACTAAATAACTTAATTACACAGATTTAGGATACGGTTTAAATGACCGCCCTTTTTCTAAGCAAAAATAAAACAAAACTATTTCTAAAAATTAAATCTAATATCTAACTATTTCTGCATTTTCTCCTTAACATTGCAAGCATTCAGTATTTGCCTGAGTAGAGTCGGCTGACTATCTTCTGCTTTTGGTTGAGCTAAGCAAACAGAATTGGTAAGAGCTGGCACCATCTTCTCAGCAAAATCGATGATATACTCGAGAGTCATCCACTGACTATGTGGCTTTACCGCGTATGCCCAGTAATAATCTTAGTTCAACTTGGTTAACCCTTTGGATTGCTTCTGCCTTTTCTTTAGCTTTCTATTTCAAGTTTGTTTTTTACCATTTCTTTCTTGCATTTTTCAGGCTTACAGGTGATTGACCAGTTAGAGGATTTCCTTCTCGAGCAACATCGGAAATTGCCTCCGTTCTTTGATCCAGGCTTCTCTGATGCATTTTTCACCTTTTGCGCATCTTCATCTTTATCAGGTATAAAGCTTCAAAATTTGTAAAAATAATGACCTCGTGAGCTCTTGACTCTGAGCATTAAACTGCTTGTTGATATCAGCATTGTTCAGTAACCATTTAACCATGGTTGTATATGAAAGACATGTAATGGATGGCTCAGCAGAATTTTGTGAATCTGCGGTTCTGTCACATGTGGTAGGGCATCTTTTCTCTGTCTTTGAACATTGGAGCTCTACCCTTTTTCCTCATAGCCTCCTGCACATTGCTTTGTGTAACTTTTGTTCTTCGTTCCTCCAGTTCACAAGTGAGGAGAGAGTAATGATAATAAATAATGACAGGAAAGCTTTAAATGCCACGGATATGCAAAAACATGCCATCTGACGCGAACTGGCTCTTTGAAAAACACAAAACCATACTTTATTAACAACTGGCATGTAATTCATTAATTATCATTAAAGCACGTATCCAGTTCTTGGTTTATGGAAAACGTTTTCTTGAATATTGAGCCAGGAAAATCTGTGATGGAATGTTTCTGCGATCTGCATCGCAGTATCGCATTTCACTGTATCGCATTACCACAATTTCATCGTGCTATTCTATCACAAGGTTTCTTGATCGCACTATTGCAAAGATTGCCGATCGCAATATCGCAAGATCGCGGATCCCTTAATCGTTTAATTGTTATATGCATTTTATACGATTTTGCAACATGCGATATCGCGTATCAGTTATTTTAAGGTTTCCTAACATGACTGTTTGTTAATACATACGATGCAATGGAGTTCGCGTCGCAATCTCGCATTTTATCATTTTGACCCATAAGAAAATTCCCTATCGTACTTGGCGCGATGCGATATTTTTTAAGGAGTGACATATAAGTGTTAATTGATTTTTTTTTTTTTTTTTTGACTAAGGGTCCCCACTTACATAGTGTTATTGCTAATACTAAGTAAGGAGTGGGGTTGTTGGTGGCCACAACAATTGGCGATTTACTTGGAAGAACCAGTTATCTCTGTTTTTTTCTATTGAATTTTCTAAACTTCCAAAACAGAAATTTTTTCAAAAAGTTAAACTTTATTATGGAAAGATAAAGTACATTATGCTCTAACCTGTCAATGACATTTTGTTTCAACTATTTTCAACTTTGATTATTTGCTCCCTCAAGCTAGCCCTTGTGTTTACATCAGTCATTACTTGGTCTTATAAAGATAAAACAAAGTCTTCTCTATAAACCAGTTTTAAATATGCTCATTTGTCGTCGGTAGAGCCTCTGCTGCCAGCAGACGTTTATAGCCTCGACAGGGTTACCTGTTACCCAACAATGATCCTGTATCCTACTTAAGGCAACCTACAACTCTCAAAGAAGAATCCACATCCACACTTATTTCTTTGATTTTCTTTTTACTCTTAAAGAACAATGTCCTGGTTTGGTAGCCAATTTTATGACATAGTCATTCACTTGATTTATAACTTTGTTGAACAAGCTAGCTCGTGATGAGACCCCTTGTCTTTTGATTGCAACAATCTTGAGTCATTGCCCTGTTGTGGTGTACAGTATTTGGCAAAGTCAGCAAGTTATAAGATCCGTGATTATGATAAGCCTGCTCGTGATGAGACCTCTTATTCTTCGAGATGAAATGTATCTTTGGATTGTTCCTTTGAAAGTTTTGATCTCCTTAGTAGGGAGGAAGTCATTGTTTCCTTAAGATAGCTCTGGACGACAATAGTAGAGTTTTTGGAAATAGCTGTTCTACAGAGAATCATCATTTTGTTATTGATACCTTTCATTGTACTGAGATAAAACAATTTCTTCACTAAAGGTTGTCTTCATCAAACTTTATGGAGTTGAAACTAGTATCATATCTAGGCTAGAGTCTTTAACTGTATCTATCAATAATAAAGATCAATTTTCCAAAAGATTTGCTATTTATACAAGCAAAAAATCAAAATCTGAAAGAGAATGGGTATCTTATGCATAAATGCCTAATGTAACCACTCACAATTGGTTTTATTATGAAAATAAAAACAACTACTCTACAAAAATAGAAGAATAATCTTCTATGGAAAATATTTCTTGAGAATTTGTCCGTTAATAGGGAAAGAGTCTCTCTTACCTGCTAAATCCTGTAACACAAACGTTGATGGACCTATGACTTCTACTATTTGAAAAGGACCAAGCCACATTCTTTGAAATTTTGTATGTTTGCCTTTCTCTTCATGAGCCTTGTCCCATTTTAAAACTAAGTCTCCCATCTAAAAATCTTTTCTGGTCATTATGTTTGAATCGAAAGAGGATTTTACTAGTGCTTGATGATGAGCATGCGTTTTCTTAGCGTGTTCTATTTGTTCTTCTAATTTGATTATTTCCATTTGTCTTAGCTGTAAGGAGGAAGTGGGTACTTCATCAATGTATTGAACTAGAGACAAAGAGGGAATTGCCAAATGAGTCGGAAGAACCACTTCTTTTCCATAAACTAAATTAAAGGGAGAAGTGCCGATAGAAGCTTTTTGCGTTATTCGGTCTATCCATAAAGCATATATCAAAGCCTTATGCCAATTTTTATGATTTTGGTCAACTGTTCTTTTGATAATCCTGATTAGGTTTTTATTTGTGGACTCAGCTAACCCATTGCCTTGTGGGTAATAATTGGCCGAATATTTAAGTTTGAATCCTCTTTTAAGTGAAAATTTAGTCATTGCATTTCCAAAAAAGTATGATGCATTATCAAACATTAAAGCGGAAGGCAATCCAAACCTGGTGATTATAAATTGATCTATGAACTCAATGATATTTTCAGCATTAGCCGTCTTGAGTGGAACTGTTTGTACCCACTTAGTAAAATAATCTATTGTTGTAAGGATATATCTATGCTGCTTAGAAGAGTGAGGAACGATCTCACCTATTATGTACAATCCCCATTGACTGAAAGGTTGCTCAATGTTAACCGACTGTAGTGGCAAGGATGGCTTCTTTTGTCTTCCAGTAGTAGTTTGGCAGACTTGACATTTCCTCACGTAACTGTGCGAGTCTTTAAATAACGTGGGCCAGTAATATCTTGCGCACAAGATTTTATGTGCAGTAGCATCTCCAGCATAGTGTCCGCCTGCTAGCCCATTGTGGAGTTCCTGCAAAACTTTTTCAGCTGCAGATTTCTCAAGACACCTAAGAAGAACGGAATCATAATTTATTCTAAAAATAATATCATTTATGAGATGATATTGTTTGGCTTTCAACCTTAGAGCTCTTTTCTTAGTATGATCGAGGTGTGAAGGAGCATACCCATTCTTAAGATAATAAATGATATCAACGTATAATGACTCTGCATCGTTTAGGCTTACCTCGCACATTTGTACCTCTGCAGATGGAATTTCGGAAATTTGCGATGCTCCAGCCAACATTTTGCAAAATCCTTGGCCTCTTACAATGTTTGTTGGTTTAATCTCAATGTCATATTCCTGTAAGGCAGTAACCCAATTGGCCCTTTTCTCACCCACATCCTTCTGTACTAGAAGATTCCTTACCACTGGAAACAGTACTATAATTTTAGTATGGGTTTTGAGTAAGAAAGGTCTGAAGTATTTGACCGCTTTGAAAACAACATAAGCCTGTTTCTCCACGTCTGAATAATTTAATTCAGCGCCCTGTAAATTTGAATTGAAAATCGCAATTGGGTATTCCGCTTTTTCTTGATTTGCTGGAGTGAATATCGCAGCCTATGACCTATCTGAGGCAAATGTATATAAAATAAAAGGCTCTGAAAAATTCGGAGTTGCTAATGATGTAGCATTAATAATAGCTTGTTTGATCAGGTTGAATGCTTCATGTTCATCTTGGCCCCATTTAAAATTTGAGTTCTTTTTAATCATGGCTTACAAAGGAGACACGATTCATGAAAAATCTGGAACGAATCTCTTTACAAAGTTGATCTGACCAAGGAAAGATTGCATGGCTTTTTCGTTGTGAGGTAAGGATATTTCATAAATCTCTTTGATTCTGTCGGAATTGATGTGAATACTAGATTTTGACACTATGAAACCTAGAAGTTTCCCTTCACTTAGTGCGAAAAAATATTTCTTCGGGTTAAGTGAAATTCCATACCTTAAGCACCATTGGAAGATTTGTTTTAAGTCTCTAAGATGGTCGCTTCATTTCTTGGAATACACTGTTATATCATCCAAATAAATTACTACAGATTTATTGACTAAACCTTTGAATGCGATGTCCATGGCTCTCTGAAATGTGGCACAAGCATTAATCAAACCAAATGGCATCTTTCGATATGCGTATGTGCCCCATTTAGTTATAAATGTGGTTTTCAATTGATCATCAAGATGTACCAACACTTGATTGTATCTTGAAAATCCATCCAAGAAAGACATTAATTCTGAGCCCGCCACTGCCTGCAATAGGTGATAAAGGAAAATTATCTTTTTGACAGGCCTTGCTAAGGTTTCGAAAGTCAATGCAAATCCTAATATCTTCGTTTTTCTTTCTAACAGGTACCATATTAGAGACCCATTTAAAATGTTTGACGGGAAAGATTATTTTGTCTTTCAATAACTTATTGAGCTCAGTTTTTATCTGATTTTCTAAATTGGGATGGATCTTTCTCAGCTTTTGTTGGACAAGTTTTTCATTATCGATCATGGGAATAGTATGTTGGATGATGGAAGTGTTGTATGTTTTGAGCTCATCATAATTCCAGGCAAAAACATTTTTATATTGTCTCAAAAGACGAATATACGCTAATTTTCCTTCAGGGGCTAGGCTGAGATCTAGATTAATGTTTTGTGGTTTGGCATCGGTTCCTAGGTTTACTAATTCGTAGTTCAAGGTTGAACTTTGGAGTTTTGAATTGGTAGACCTTTTAAACCGATCCTTCAAATCGTACAAGTCTTCTAACTTGACTACCGAATTAGGTATAGCATTGTTAGTGCTATCTTGTTGCAATTGTCGATCATGTTGGTCTTCGTCAATTATTTGATTGGAGTAGGATCCTTCAGATGTGAGGAAATTTACAATATCAGGATCGTCATTGAATACTCTCCAATTTGTGATGTTATCAGGAATGGATGGTCTAAAGATTAATTCTATTGAGAATCTATCTGGACTAAAATCTTTTGAAGGAATAAGCTTAGAAGCTACGTTAGCCAAAAGGTCTGCACTTGCATTTTGGAGTCTGGGAATTGAAGAGATATTAAATGTTATAAAATGCTCAGTCAGATCTTGAACTAAGGATTGATAATGTTTTAAATGACCTGATAAGCAATGTATAGTATTACGTACTTGTCTGACCGCAATCTCAGAGTCTCCGAAAACTTGAAGGTACTTGACGTCTAACCCGATTGCTTTGTACAACCCTTGGACCAAAGCCTCATATTCTGCTGTATTATTGGTGCAATCAAATTTGAGTCTGCATGTTAGCATGATTTTATCTCCTTCTGGACTAATTAGAATGCATCCTGCTCCTGCTCCTTCGTTAGATTTAGAACCATCAAAAAATAATTTCCAAAACAAAGATTTATTTAGAGGACTATCTAAAAAATTGATACATTTCGAACTATCAGTTCGAGAAAAATTTTCGACTTGGACAAAACAGAGTGTTCTAAATAGGGTGACACATGAGCATTGAAATTTCGAGGAAAGAATCTACCGAGTAACTGCCAATAATGCTACTGTTATATGCTATTGTTTCATTTTCCCCCTCTAGCTCCATTACTATGTATTTCTCATGTATTTCTCATTCAACTTTTATTTTATTTGGTTTACCATTGTAGGGTAGCCACATGTGCGACTAGTCGGTTGCAAAGTATCCATGAAGTTTTTCTGACCAATCCCTGTTAAGAATTAAGCCATAAAATTCTGGAATATCAGCAACTAAAATGTCAATAACTTGACATACCTTCGGGTTGGATGACAGCCTTATGGTTGGTTGATTTAGTTTGCCAATCACTTCAAATTGAGATCGATCTAGCTGAACTATGTGCACAACGGATTTCTGTGGTTGAACGTTTAACTTGGCACATATGGACTTTGGTCAAATATTCGATGAAGCACCAGAATCTACCAAACAATTGTGCACATTTTTATTGAAAAATTCATAAGTAAGGAGAAACGGGGGAGTATGAGATCTCAATCTTCCTCCAATTAGAGATATGTCAGTTGGATCAATCTTATTGATCGCATTAGTTGGAGGTCTTCCCATGTTATGAGAAGCTTGAGAAACTACAGCGGTAGGCAAAGGTGCAACTGGCACAACATGTAATTCTTTCATCATTATCTTCTATTGATGCTTTAACTTGCACAGTTTGTAAAGGGTGATGTTGGCCCTAGTCTTTTTCATATCTTCTATAATATTGTACTCCATTTCATCTGACACGATCAGTGTTTTAGATGGAGTTAATGCATCTGTTTGGACTGGGCTGGTTTGAGTTGCTTCAAATGTCGATTTCTTTGTTGCGACTTTATCCTTTATTACAGAGCTTGCGCTCTTTGGCTTAGGTATAGTTTGGGGAGGATCAAGCTGATTTTTACTTTGTGTGCTAACTGGGAATACTTCTTGATCTTCTTCTTGTGGGAGGATGAAATCCCACATTCCTTGTAATTCCACAACTTCTTCTTCATCAGTTTGCCCTTCAGTGCCAATTTCCTCTTCCTCTTCTTTGGATTCAGCATTTGAAATAGCATTGGGTGGCCTTGAATCCATTGAGGGGCCACTTTTAAAAGCTCTGTAGGGCTTTTTTGAAGAAGTTTATGCTACTTTCTTTTTGATGTCGACCATTTCATTGGACATGGTCTTTAGAACTTTCTGCAATCCTTCCAAATCGAATGGATCTTTTGCTTGTTTCTTCTTGGAGTCTTCCTTGAAGGTGACTTTCTTGGATTTACGTTCCTCTATCGCGGATTTCTTTTCTAGGGCTATTATACATTTCTCTACTACTATTGCTTCTTTCATTTTTTTGGCTAAGGTTGTTTTATTAGCCCTATCCACGAAGATTGCTATGTTTGATGGCAGAGAAGTGACATACCATTCACTTCGTACTTCTTAGCTGGGCTGGGAAGCAGTAGGAATTTTGTTTAGGATTTTACTGAAATGTAAATTGAAATCTTTGATAGGATCTCTAGATCCGGCCCTAAGGTTGGATAGGTCATTGATTAACGTTGCCGTAGACCTGTCATCACCAAACTTGGTCAGGAATTGCTCCTGGAAGATATCCTAACTAGTGATAGATCCGGAGGGTAATGAAAAATATCATGATCTCGTTGTTCCTTGCAGAGTATAAGGAAAGAGTCGAACAATAGCATCTTCATTAGTAACCCCATTGAGATTCATGGATAGCATAAAGTTGTTTATGTGCTCTTCTGCTAGCATGTCTGCCTCGGGATTAAATTTAGGCAGCCATTTCTCAGGATGGGCCAGTATTTGACTCAAGGGTGCAGGCATTAAGACTACCCCAGGGTTATTCCATGGAGACTGGGCCATTGTTGTACTACTAACAGAGGAAAGTGCAGAAGATGATCCCTGTGGTTGGGAAGATGAGGATACTACGATTGTAGATGATTGAGGAAGAGTTGTGGGGGTTCCAGTGGATGGATGGACGATGATATGAAGTGGCGGAGTGGATGGTTGACTTTGCGATGAAGAGGTTGAAATGGATGATGATGATGAAAGAGTCTCGCTATCGGACTCCTTTGGTGATTTCCTTGCTCTTTTCCTTGTGGGAAGAGGTAATTCGGTTGGTTGAACACCAAACTTTTCACTCTTTAATCTGGTCAAGGGATGAGCAGGGTTATATTGCAAAGTCACGCTGCCTTGAGATTTATCAAACCTTTGAGGAGAAATGGAAAATCACTGAAGTTTGTGAATCAGAGATTCGACTTCAGGAAGTTCAATGGTAGATTGTTCTGAAATGTCAGGGTGCGTAGCAGCGGTTGATACTCCAGCGACTTCTAACTCTCGATTTAAGTGTAATGGAGAAGTCGGGGGAGATGGTGAGGGAGATTTACTCCCAGAATGGTATTCAGATTTAGATTTACTTGCCATTCATAGTTTAGGCCCTCCTTCTAGTGACAAATATGTTGAAGCCCCAAAAATCAGGTCTACAACAAGGGGGATACCCGCCCGGTCCGGACCTTGGTTGGCAGCTCCTTATCCGTTTGGTATAGTGGGTCTGACTGGGGATATGGGACCAGTTTCCCAATCTATGAGTATGTGTGTGTGTAGATTTTGATGTTCCTATTTTAACAGTTCCTAATTGAGATATTCTAATTCTAACTTTAATCTAATGCTATGCTATTGTAATCTAATAAGTAGCAACATCTAAGTCTATACTAACTCGGGATGTAATTCTTCTATTATGCGATCTAGAAAGATTTCAAATAACAACTGGTAATAAAGATCATTCAGCTATTATGAGAAAAGAAATCAATAAGGATGAACCACTTCGCATAAAAATTTAGATGAAACAATTGTGAAAAACATATCGCATAATGAGCTATTCATACATTAAGCATAAATAAATAGCTATCACCATACAAAAGTGCCAAATGATAACTCAGGCATTCATGCAATAATACATAAACAACTAAAAACTGTATATCACTTTAACACATAAGCAGAAATGGTCAAGAGATAAAAGTACCATTTATGACTAGTCCTACTCATGAGCTTCAAGCGACAATGATTTATCTCTCATTGCTCTAACATCCACTAAGATTACAAAAGTGCAACATCAGTAGTAGATATCAAATGTAAACATAAACAAATCCTATTCCATTCGTTCACCAAAACCTCCTCTGAGGGTGAAAAGTGCATGTTCTGAGGACAAGTTTTTGATAAATTTATGGACCCTTCTCTAAATGCATGAGAAGGGTTTAAATACTACTAACTAAATAGCTTAATTACACAGATTCAGGATACGGTTTAAATGACTGCCCTTTTTCTAAGAAAAAATAAAACAAAACTATTTCTAAGAATTAAATCTAATATCTGACTATTTCTGCATTTGCTCCTTAATGTTGCAAGCATTCAGTATTTGCTTGAGTAGAGTCGGCTGACTGTCTTCCACTTTTGGTTGAGCTAAGCAAACAGAATTGGTAAGAGTTGGCACCATCTTCTCAGTAAAATCGATGATATACTCAAGAGTCATCCACTGACTATATGGCTTTACCGTGTATGCCCAGTAATAATCTTAGTTCAACTTGGTTAACCCTTTGGATTGCTTCTGCCTTTTATTTAGCTTTCTGTTTCCAGTTTGCTTTTTACCATAGCTTTCTTGCATTTTTCAGGCTTACAGGTGATTGAGCAGTTAGAGGCTTTCCTTCTCGAGCAATTTTCTCAGCGATGCGCGATTAGTGCTAGGTGCTAATCGCGCATCGAAAACTTCCTTCGTTCTTTGATCCGAGCTTCTCTGATGTGTTTTTCGCCTTTTGCACCTCTTCATCTTTATCGAGTATAAAGCTTCAAAATTTGTAAAAATAATGACCTCGTGAGCTCTTGACTCTGAGCATTAAACTGCCTGTTGATATCAGCATCGTTCAGTACCCATTTAACCATGGTTGTATATGAAAGACTTGTAATGGATGGCTCAGCAGCATTTTGTGAATCTGCGGCTCTGTCACATGCGGTATCTGTTTATGAGGGCGTCTTTTCTCTGTCTTTAAACATTTGATCTCTACCCTTTTTCCTCGTAGCCTCCTGCACATTGCTTTGTGTAACTTTTGTTCTTCGTTCCTGCAGTTCACAAGTGAGGAGAGAGTAATGATAATAAATAATGATAGGAAAGCTTTAAATTCCACGAATATGCAAAAACATGCCATCTGACGTGAAATAGCTCTTTGAAAAACACAAAACCATACTTTATTAACAACTGGCATGTAATTAATTAATTATCATTAAAGGACGTATCCAGTTCTTGGTTTGTGGAAAACGTTTTCTTGAATATTGAGCCAGGAAAATCTGCGATGGAATGTTTTTGCGATCTGCATCGCAGTATCGCATTTCGCTGTATCGCATTACCGCAATTTCATTGTATTGTTCTATCACAGGGTTGCTTGATTGCACTATTGCAAAGATCAGTGATTGCAATATTGCAAGATCGTGGATCGCAATATCGCAAGATCGCGGATCGCAATATCGCAAGATCGCGGATCGCAATATTGCAAGATCGTGGATCGCAATATTGCAAGATCGTGGATCGCTTAATCGTTTAATTGTTATATGCATTTTATGTGATTTTGCGACATGCGATATGCGATATCGCATATCGGTTATTTTAAGGTTTTCTAACGTGAGTGTTTATTAATACATGCGATGCGATGGAGTTCACGTCGCAATCCTGCATTTTATCATTTTGACCCATAAGAAGATGCCCTATCATACTTGGCGTGATGCGATATTTTTTAAGGAGTGACATATAAGTGTTAATTGATTTCTTTTAAAAAAATTTCACTAAGGGTCCCCACTTACATATTGTTATTGCTAATACTAAATAAGGAGGGGGGTTGTTGGTGGCCACAACACCTCACATATTCTGCCACAGTTAAATGATTTATTAAGTCGCTAGGTTAAATTATTGATCTTATGATGAAGTATTGTGCTTGAAATCAGATGGTCACCTGAAAGATACCAAAAACAAATAGTTATTGAAAATAACATAAATATATGCTAATAGGAAAATATTGAATGTTTTCCATAACATGAACATGTGGACTTTATTTGTGTTCATTGTTGACCAGGACATACAAATAGATCTATCACTATATCTGAGTTAGAAGAGATTAGCATGATTTGGCATTAATGCTATATATGAAAAATGTTTTGTCATGATGTTTGACAATAACTTTGAATTGAATATTGAGATGTTCTTTGACTATATATCTCTCTTCGATAGAATTTGGACTTGACTTGATGTCTAATGACCTGATGTGGTGATTCTTGATTTGACCTGATATCGATACTATGTGGGCATGATGACTTATTAGGATCCTCATTCTTATCACAACAGATGAAATAATGATAGTTGTGATTTGGCATGAAAAATGGAATTTGCATGATGCATCCTTGATGTATTCATTTACACCTAGTGACAAGATGACTTATATTATTCTTATGAGAATGACTTGATAAAATTTGGGTTGATAATGCATGACTTCTTGGCATGATGAAGTCATGATTTGATATGAGCTACACCTGTCTCTTGGTTGAAAGTATTAATACCATGATAATGATGACTTTGATAATGGTCGTGATCTGGCTTCTAAACTTTTATGAGTTGACTTTGTTGTTGATGGTACAACATTAAGTTATGTAAGGATGATAATGTTGGTATTATGCTTAGAGCATTGCAATCCAGATATGTCTAGATTTGAGAATTATCTGATGAAGTCAGGATGATGAGTTCCAAGGTATGGCTTTGATATTGGTTATGGTTTTGGTTTTATATCCTAATGATCTTCTTTTGATAGGTGATGAGCCTCTAATGATCTAATTAGAGGGAGAAGGCTTATGAACCCCAAAATAATGTTTCATGCCATGATGAATTTATTTCTTGAATTTGGAAAGAAATTCCATATTGCAAAGATAATGGAAAATCTCATGAAAATGAAAATCCTTGGATACTCTAATTTGAAGTTCAATATGTTTTTGAACTTGACATGGAATCCAATAGTTGGAGCATTGATGTTCCATTTTGAACATCCATCTATATATGTATGATGTGCATAATGAATTCATGAGTGATTTTCTTTACTCACATAGAGTTGTCACAATGCATGGTTTGAAATATCTGCATGAGGTGTTCTGTTTTGATAATGTGATATTTCTTCTATGATATGTATCTGTATAGATGTATTGTTGATACTTGAGATTATTTCTTATATGCACATTCGGATGTTGCTATAGCATGAGAGCTACCATGATATCTTGGATGATAGGTCCATAACATAACCAAGGTTGATCATGATGTTGTTAGCATAGATAGTTGTGAGGAAGGATACACAATCTCCTTAGAAGAGTTGTTTGAGCATGATTTGGATATGACATGGATACCATGGATACATTGTGATTATCTGATTAATAGTAAGTCTCATATCTATGGTTGGGACCAAGATACTCTCATCTATCAAGATAGTTCAGTTGTTCGAAACAAGCTTAGGCTTCTGGTTGGCCCCTCTGTTACAGGATGATTATGTAATCCTTTTGTGATTCATATGATTATATATGATCTGACATGATATTTGATTTGATGTTTTGTATGAATAGGAAACAACTGCTATTGAGGAAAGTTGATGATGAGAACAACTTGCAATGATGGATGTTACCCATATGGATAAGGGGCAGTGTTGATCGAGGACACTCAACATACTCTTCCTACCCTGTGAGGAATTGAGATAGAGGGCTCCTCGGGTTGAGGGAACTCTAAAAAATAGGGCGTTACACTATCTGTTACCCAGGGTTGAAGAATGATTCTCCCCTACCTTCATAGGGTCAAAGAATGTTGTTCACCTATTAGTATTTGCATAGTGTACCCCATTTGGCATCATTCCCTCAAATAGGCTAACTTGATGGGAATATCACTCCTCATTTTGGACAATGCGTTGAGAGTGTGATTGGGGTGTACAATCCAAGTCGATTATTATGTAGGTGTTCTACAATTGATGAGAAGTTCAATAGGCAATAATATGGGTTGATATAACCCTATCCATTTATGGGTTGAGATTGAGCTCCCTGATGAGATCCCAGGGTCGTGATATGCTTCCATGTATGTTTGGATATCCTATTGATAAGATATGGGGCTGTAGATGTATAACTCCCCCATGTGATTCTCGGTCGAGATGTGTTCCACGATGAGATTCTAGGGTTGAGGGTGTGCTCCCCTATGAGGAGAGTTATCCTACTGCTCAATATAAGGTGACAATTATATGCTCCCCTATATGAGATGACTTGGGGTAAGCATGTCCCATAGGAACTTCCCCATTGTCATAGACATGAGGTGAGAGTGTCACATAGGACCTTCCTCATTGTCATTGGATTTTGGGTTGATTAGTAGCTTCTCGATATCGTTCCAGGTTGAGACATGATCCTTGATGATATGCACTTTGATGATGATGCGGATCGTAGATCTAACTCCTCGCTGGTGCTTTTGGGTAGAAGCCTGATGGCATTTCCAGGTAGTAGCCTGATCATATTCCAGGTAGTAGCCCACTAGCAGAGATTCCAAATAGTAGCTTGATGGATAGAGGGCGACATATTGAGATCCCCTCTCGTAACAATTCTTTTTCTTTTAAATAAGAGAAAGTTTTCACAGTTATAGTTGAGCAGAGATTGTCAAGCATTACAACAAGTTGACAAGATGTAAAGATATGGACAAGCAAGAATAATCAATAGATAAACGTGAATAAGAAAAGGATAGATCGAGATGTACAATGATGATTTTTTATGATGAGATAGTTGATATTGACATGACAAGATGACAACATGCCAGATATGATCTATGATAATATGTGATGACACACTAAGATTCTATAATGGCATGTTGTTCGATGGATAAATATTGGCAAGTGGAGTTCTCCTGGTTGAGAGGGAGCGTCAATTTTTGCAAATACAGTAACATTCCACCTTAGACAACCCAAATTATTGAGATAATTATTTCATTAGATTTCCATGTTTTAGAGGACCAAAATCGACCTAAAGATTACCCAATTTGGTTAAGCGGAAGTTAAGTTATGAGTTATTTTATTCACGCATGTATTATGGATTAGGTCGGCCCTAACCACTTGAGTAACTTCTTGGGTCAATCTTAACCCCAAGTGACCCCTCAGAAAATTCTATAAATAGAAGAGACCTCAAGATTATTTTGACAAACACATATTCTCTTCCCTTTTGTCTTGGTTCACAAAGGTTCGAAAGAAGGAGTTCGATCAAGGATTTGAGATAATAGGTGAAAGGTTCACTCTAGGTTAGGGTCTTCTAGATCTCAGTCGCTGGCACAGATATGACATTTTTTCTTCAGTCACAAGCACAAAGTAGGTAAGAGAGCGATTTTTTCCCTTTGGTCATTGGGAGGTAGTTCAAAGAGAGCGACTTTGGGTTTAGAGACAGATCGAAAGGTTCTGATCCTTGGTTGCTAGCTTCAGGTAACCTATGGAACGACTTTGTCAATTTAGTCACTTGGATAGCTTTGTGAGGGTGCGACTTTGACTTGCTGGTTGCTCGGACAGCCCAAAAGGAGAGAGACTTTGGTTCTTCTCTATTTAGGGCCATAATCGTAGGCACAGAGACCTCCTGGGAGCGACTTTGCTGTTGTCTTCGTGAGTGCAACTTTGAGGTTTTCAGTTGCTCAAAGATAATAGTTATGAGAGAGACCAACTTTATATATAGGGCTTTGGCATCTCAGTATCATTTATCTGTCGATTTGGGTTTCTTTGCTGCAGATTGGTGTATCTAGGTTTCTTTGTTGTTATGACAAATCTATAGATTTATAGATCTAACTTATTGTTACATGTTGTTGATCATATGTATTAGGCTCGTTGTACTCACTGCTATAACTTTTTATGACGATATAAGAAGGAGAAGAAGATTTGCAAGGATTTTCCCCATAGTGGGATTTTCCCTAGTCATGGACCAATCCTGGTGTCTCTATATGTGTTCATGATCTCTTCTATTGTTCGTTTTATATCCCACTGCATTGATGATGGTGGTGATGTTGTTTCTTTATGTATTATTGCACATGATGATGTATAATAGTGTAGATCTGAATAATCAAATGATGATATGGGGTGAACTTAAAGTATTAATGGTGAAATCCAACTATCATTGTAAAGAAGAATGTTTCCTTAAGGAAAATTAATAACATGAAGGATCATTCAGACACGTTCCATACAAAAAACTAGGGAAATTGCGAGGCAAACAATAAAAAAAGGATTGGGAATTGCACTTGGCGCACCCCTATAAGGTAAGATAGTGCATTTCATTTCCATACATAGTGTTTTTTCTCTTGTTTAGTGCTCCTTTCGACCTTATGGGAGTGTGTTTGACTTAGGGCAAGGAATTATATCCCTAGGGCCCTAAAAAATGAGGAAAATTTTCATGAAATCACAAAAATCTTGAAAGGAAAGAGGAGGGTTATAGCTGCTACCTGGAAGTGACAATCCTCAAAATGATACATTGGATTGGCCACTATCGGCTATAGAGGGTTGGGAAAAAACACTCATAACTCATTCTCCAAGAGGTAAAATGTGAAATGGTAAAAATGAGTTACCTTTTGCCTATTTTATGGTCATTTTCATCATTATTCTAATTATTTTACCTAAATGTGATTCAATTTTATCATGAGACAAGTATTTTTAATATTTTGGAGGTGCTTTGCACAGATTGATGACTGTTTAATAGATTTGATGATGTTTGAATTGAAACAGGTCATTGTGACTAGAGAGAATATTTTTATCAAATTTTTAGGCTATGTAAACCTACAAAAAAGGAACACCCTAGAGTCCTCTATCAACTCTTTTTAGACTCCCAAAATATGAAAATATTTTCGAGAACTTGTCTTTTCGAGCTCATTAAAGTAAATGAAAAGACATCTACTTAGTATAAGTTTAACCCTTTTTCGGACTAAGATAGACTATTTATGAAAAAGGAATACCTTATTTGAACATGGCTAATATATTCTCTTGTGCATTGTTTTCTACCTTTTCGGACTCAAAATACTATCTACGAAAAGGAATCTTTAGATTTTTCTTTTTTGACTCTTTTCCAAACTCTTTAGAAATGAAAAAAGGTTTAAGTTAGACCTTCTCTGGACTCGTCAAAACATCAAACATCGATGGGCTCATTGAACATGGCAGGACCAAACCACTCTTTCTAAGGGTTCATTAAAAATACTCATATGGATTCGTTCGGAGGATGGACTTACAGATCGAGCATATGTTATCCTCCACAAGATTGTTAGAAAATAAAGAGGTACTGACTAGAAATGGTTGGGGATATTTCGAAAATGGGATACTCTACCTATTAATGGCAGTGAGTTTCTCTTGAACATGATATTGTTCCACTTCATTTATGTGGCTATTGGGTTGGGAAATATACTTTTATTTTGTTTCATCACACCATATCAAAGCCTTTTCTTTTGGTTTTGGGTCAATGCTACCAAACTCCATTCAATGTCATTGATATGTTCATGAGAAGTCATTCAGTTGATATTTTATACGATGCCCTTAAGCCCTCATTCATGTTTGTCATTCCGGAGCCAGTTTCAAATCAATGTCATTCTATCTCAAATCATGATATCTGCTTTGTGTCGTTTTTGGGGGATACATCAAGGCCCTCCTGCAACGATTCACTTCCTATCAACATCAGCTCATTATCCAGAAAGTTGACTTAGAAACAATTCATTCGATGCCTTTAGGATTTCTTACATCAATGGAAATTTTCCTCGCTCTTAGTGACAAGTTTTCATCACTGGACTTAGACCAAAATATTATGTGTGGTGTTCAACTTCAACTAATTCATTCACAACATATGGATTTTAATATTGTACCTTCAGATCCATTAATATCATCGATGGTTTCTATCACATTTGTTAACAACTTATGTCATTGACTGGTAATCAGATGGTCTCTACTATGTTTGGCTTCAACTCCTTTATTCGCATGGTTAGGCATGTACATTAGAAAATCAAGTGAATGAGATAGAAGGCCTTGGATCTAGTTCCATCCATTCGGGTTGCAATTTCAGGATTAATGCAAGATTACAAAGCATGATGGCTATGATCATACAAACAATCATCTAAGCATGAATCCACACTTTATCATTAGTGAACATGACTTATTGATCATTGTACATGTAATTTTATCATATGTTTTAAGCATGTGTATGCCTCCCTCAACAAAGATATCATGATGAAAATTTATTATAACAGATGATGGTCTCGACTAGTTTTTATTGATCCAAATTTGTCACCAGGTAAAGCACTTTAGTCATCAACTATCATTTCTAACTTTTCACTTTAAGGGGAAATAGGTTATATGCCATTTTGCTCCATTTGGTTAATAGGCCTACAAACTAGATCAATCAACATCCATGAACACATTTTCATCATCCCTACACAAATCCCTAAGAATGACTCTCCCAAATCCCTGATTTTCTTGGCCTAACTGCCCCGAATCAGTGCTTTTAAGGCCCAATGCACCCTAGCCCTTTATGGACGTGTGTTCAAGAACATGCTACTCAATTCTACATCAGAATTGATCAACATCAGGTTTTCCCTGTTGTGGGTGCACTGATTCTAGAAATTCAGGAAAAATAAAAAGAATATTGAAGCTTCCTCTTCCATAAGCTTCTAGGATTTGTTTTAACAACTTACCTTGGATAAGAACTTCGAATCCTATATTATCCTACCTTATAAAGTTCACTTCTTATCCCTTAAGCTCATCCTCCCCTCCTAAGTGGACATCAAGCCTAGATTGGTAAATGGATAAGAATTCCTAAACTACCACACTATCCTATAAATCTAAATTCATCTACAAAACCAGGGTTGGCTTTTGGAGACTAATCATATCCTCATTTGTCTGCTTTCAACCTCAGAGAGCCATCATATTTGTGCATTAGGGTGACATTGAGGTGTGCTTTGTGACAAAGAAGGATAAGTTAACTTGGGGAGATCTCTACAAGATCAACTACTATTCTTGGTTGTAAACTCTCTCCTATTCATATTAATACTTGTGTACCTTGGAAGACAACCTCTGACTGAGGAGAGATCAGTGCCCAAGACATTTTTTCAAACAAAAAAAAATATAAATTGGTTGTCCCATTGTTCAAACCCCAGAGATTACCGTTTGAAGGAAATGGTTCTTAACCTTCAATAGAAGGAAACAATTTGTTCAAATAGGACTTTTGATGTTGATTACAATTTTAATGAAAGAAAAGATAGAATGATAGTGGAAAGTTTCCAATGTAGGTTGATTAATGAAGAATCTATGTTTTCAACCTTAGAAGAAAAATGAATTTAGAAGAATATGGAGTTTAGGAAAGAGGAGCACATCATTAAGTATTTTTTATCTTTAAATCACAAAAAACTAGTTTAGAGAACTATAACATTAAAGTCCAGCAACTTCATTACTCTTTATTATGAAGAAAAAATAAAATGAAACAATAGGGAAAATAATATTTGTACTCAATAAGTGATTGGAATCAGTTGAAACTTATTTATTCAATTCCATGTGAGGATGAAAAGATACAAGTGTTCTTTCTTCTGAGGTACCAGACTCGGAACCCTCATTTTTCTTTTTGAATAAGATTTATACAAAATTTCAAAATACAATTAGAAAACTGTCAACTACCCAAAACTACATAACTTCCTAAACTAATTTAAACTAATAGTTATTATGAACTTTACATCATGAAAAATAAAATATTAATACATGATCCAAAAATGAATGACACGATTTTGAATGAAAGGTGGCATTGTTTTATTTGATGATTTGATATTGAGCTACAGATCAAGGTCCTCATTCCGTAATAGTTTCTAATGGTGACATCCATTCCCTGAACTTTATCCACATGGATTTATTAGGATTGGGAATTTTTTCAAACTTTGACTGTGCCATCTTGAAATTTGTAATTCTACTCTATGTTGTCTTCTCCACAAAAAGAGATATCATCAACCATCATAACTGAAAATACCTCTGCAAGTAGTTGACAATAATTGTTCCTTTCAACATTGTTTTCCTTTCATGAGTTGATCCAATTTTTCTTTTTGCCTCCACTAGTAGAGCCTCATAAGTCTCCCAGGGTTATAAATTACCTTGTTGGTCCTAGCATGAAGGCAAACCTGATCTTGTTCTCTTATCAAAATTAGTGTTGAATCTCATTGCAGTTGCCTTTACCTCTATTAACTTTGTCTGTATTGTTTTCTTGTAAAAGTTCTTCATAATATTTTTTTTTACATCTCTAATACATATTCAATTTTGTCTTCAAATCCTAATTCACTTAACTGCTGAGAATATCATGAATTAAGGAAAAATATCATTTTAGTTTCAAACTAAGGTCTTTGTTGTAACTTTTGTTTGTTTGCAACAATCATATTTTCTAGGTCCTTGATGATGATCTTTTCTTCTTCCACTATTGAAAATTATTCCCAGATATCTTTAATAGTATGAATGATGTCATTCCATAGAAATTCCCCAACCTGAATAAGGGAAATGTTTCCCTTCACCTTCTCTTTCAATTCTTTAATTTCCTTAGAAGCATCTTGAAAATAATTTTTGTATTTGTCTGGAGTCTCCTCAGACATGGCTATTTACCTATCATTAGCTTTTATGATTTTCAAGGTAGTTTCATAGTCTCTATACTCCTTCTTCATCTCATTCTTAGAAATGTTCATTTTATTCATGATTCTAGTCATCTTATCAGCTGGCTGTTATGAATCAGTTGATATTACAACATCACAAACATGAGATTCAATCTTCTATTTTAGAACAATATTTATTTCTTTCAACTTTCTAATCTCATCATTTCTTTTGATAAACTCCCCAGTAAAAGCTTCTTTCTCCTTTTCTACATGTGTACTTTTGGTACGATTGTGTGTTCTATTGTAGGCATTTTAATTTTTTTCCTCAATACTTGAACCTCTATTTTTGCTCCCTCAAACAACTTCTGAAAAACACTTATGTATTCTGGATTCACCCCAATTTTAATTATCATCTTCTTCAACTCTTAATTATTAGTGAGTAAGGCTCTTGAATTAGCCCTTTCCAACTTTAATTAACTCACCACATTTTTCGATAAAGTTTCTTCTCTACTGGAAACCAAGGAGGTTTTCTTCAAATCACTGTAAATTAATTCCCTAGTTTGCCTGTGTAGAATAATTTTGTTAGGCAGAGGAATTTCCCTAGCATCCACTATTAAGTTTACAATCTTGAAGCCATAAGAAGAAGATACACTTAGAGCAGAAGGGTGAGAGAAAGCTAGTTTAAGCTGATTTCTCTCCAGATCCATAGCTAAAAGCAGTCTTGCTTGATAGTCTAAAACAGATTGTGCTTCCACCTGAGACTCCATATTTTCTCTGAACTTATTTTTTCTTACCGCAACTTATGAGTACACATGTTTAATCATGGACACTGAACTTTGGTCAGCTTCTTCTGGAATAGGAGAAGAATGTGTACAAAAAACCTCTCCTAATTGTAGCTGAAATGATGATGAACTGCCACCTTAAGATAATTTAGCCTTCTTTGAGCTTTTGTCTATTTCCTCTTCTAAGGCAATGACATCCTCACTACTTCTTTTCAAATTCTTCTCACTTTGATGAGTCGTCTTAATTTCCATACCTCTTGATAAGTTAGATTGGCCTCCATTGGACAGTTTCTCCATTTCTAGTCTAGCTTCTTGAATAAAGGAAGCATAAGCATTTTCTACCCTCTTGCTTGAAATAATGTGATGTGGTTCATATGCCCATTTTTCACCCAGCTGTAAATCCATCTCCTCAAGTAATTTATGTACTTCTCCTGTAGCTTGTCTATTGTTTACAATGAAAGGTCTCACTATCTTTGGAAATTTAAACAAATACCCCTTCTTTGCTGGCACAAAGTGTATTTGTTCTACATTCAAGCTCTCCTTGATGAGTTCCAACGTAAATAACCTCATAGGTACAAAACCTAAAAGTTGAAAAGGGGCAACTTGTTATCCATATAATCTAATTTGTGAATAAACTTGAAATTAAAACCAATCACCAACTTTAACATCTTAACTAAGATGAATTAAAGACTGGACCATTGGTAAAAAATAAGGTGGAGGAGAACTATTCAAGATTGAATAAACAACCGATATGATATAAGAAGCAAAATACATTAATCCTTGGCCAGTACTAGTGCTTCTTATCAAATTAGTCCAAAATACCACTGGCTACTTGTTTTTATGAGGGTCCATGATATTCATCCCTAAATGCATGATTATTTCCACATGGGTATACAAAAAGAGATATGTAACAAGAGATGGAAATCTAAATCAACCAGTGACAGGAAGATTTGTTAATTGATAATTTATCATCTTTTCCTAGAAAGAAGGTATATCAAAAACTATTTTTGGGTTCATCATCAAACTGAACATTCCTAAAATGGCCTTATCCATAGTGTTTATATCTTCCTTTCCTAAGATTTTGGCCAGAATTTATAGCACAACTCTAACTTGTTCAATAAAAGTATCTAGAGGAAATTGAGAAGGCTCCATATGCAAATTGGTTCTAGTAGACATTAAAAAGAAATTGTGTTGAGCATAATTAGAAGTAGACAAGTCTTGGAAAGTTGCAATCAAAGTTTCTTTTGACAATGCAGTATAAGAATTTGCAGTTGGGAAGCATAAAGCTTTCTAAATTAACAAGGTTGAGACCTGAAAAACATTTTCTCCTAATTGATTCATAACAAAACATTTCCTAGAGTAAAGGGTAGAGACGAGCCAATTTATGAACTCATGGAAGATGTAAGTTTGAGGAAACATGGCAGCTAGGACACGAGACTCAATAAAAACAACATATATTGGTGACTCCTTTTGGTTCAACAAAATTTGATGATGAATTTATATATAATTCATGGAACAAATTGGGTCAAAAGTATCTCTTTTAGTGTCCATCAAAGGAATATGGGAGATAGAACCTATAGTAGTTGCCTTCTTTGATATTTTACCAAATTCTGAATGCTACAACTTTGTCTAAATGTCGAAAAAATTACTAGTGATGACTACTGATTTTGTAATCGATATAGTACAATTTTATAGAAAGAACACAAAAAACAATGAGGGAAATGTGGAGAAAATGATATTTAATGGAAGGTAGAGTAATGGGTAGGTAAATAGAATTAGTGGTAATTTTGAAAGAATCAAGAAAAATGAGCTGGTGACATGATGGATGAAATGATGGCTGATGTGGTGGATGAGTTGGTAGAGAGAAAATGGTGAAAGTGCAATGGAAAATGTTTAACATACAAATACATGCTCGCTTGCCGATGAAACACTCTCTTCTGCTAATGTCATATGAGGGCAGACTCTAATACAAGAGAAACCCAACGGACTACCCCTGCAACCATCCTTAGCTATAGATTTGTTGATCGTAGTCATACAGGGGGACGAAGTGAGAGAACCGTCATCCATGGAGTCCCATCAGGTTTTATCCATCCCACGGGCCCCACTCCTTTATTTCATTTCACTTATAAATTTTCCTAACCTTTAAACTCCAACACAGTGACATTGACTTTGGGCCCCACCTATTTACCTTAATACTTGTGGAAAACTTGATTCAAGAAGCTTAATTAGTCATAACATAAAATTCTTGTCTTTCTTTCTTTTTCATTTATTATATATATATATATATATATATATATATATATATATACATATTCATACACCTCTCCTATATATATATATATATATATATTTATATATATATATATTTATATATATATATATATATATTTATATATATATATAGGAGAGATGTATGAATATGTATATATATATATATATATATATATATATATAAAAATATACATATTCATACACCTCTCCTACATACACATAAAACTAAAATGAGCTACAACAAATGCAAAGAGTATACTTTTTTCCTATATGTGTTATGCTATGTTTATATTCATATATTTCAATTCTTTCTTGATCTGTTGAATAGAGTAATTGGATAATGCTACATAGATGCTATGAATATTTGGCTGGTATTGATTGCATGTGTAAGTTCTGATTATAACAATTATAGCTATGATTGGATCTTACAAGCTGAGGGGAAGGGAAATCTTGTGACAGATTCCAAGTAACCCTCTTTCCATTCTCCAATTTATCTAAGGGAAACTTTATATTCTTTGCCTCTTGTTGTTCTAGACCAATCCACTAGGTCTATGGAGTATAATTTGTCAGTAGTCATCAATTTTATGTAACACCTCCAACCACATATCTTAACAATGCTTCATTAATCTTGAGATGTCCCAGACACTGGTTCCCTTATAGCCAAGAAGTGTCTCTGGGGAAACAATAGGGTGTTTAACACTTTAGTTTTCAACAAATGGAAACTCTAATGGTGTCATGATTTATAACCTTCTCGATTTTTTTCAACTATTTTTAGTGTTTCATAAGAATTTTTATTCCTTTCAATTTCCACTTTTAGATCCCTTCGATTTTATGGAAAATTTTCTGCTCTTGTTGGGGTTTCGCATCTTTGTGCAGGTCATTGATACTAGCCAAGTAGGAGATGACACAATCTAGGTCAGATCTGTCGAGAGAAAAAAGAAGGAACATAGCATATTTTTTGGCTCTTTTCTATGTCTAATGTAATTTTATGCCCAAAAAATGTGCCCAATACATTTTCCAGGTTAGTTTCTGCACTATCCAATTTTTTAGAAATTTTTTAATTTTTTTAGATTTTGCCGAGATTGTTGCTTGTTTTTTGGGAAGGGTTTCACTTCTTTCTTTATTTACCTCTAGGCATGGATCCACTTAGTAGTTTCTCATTGAGGAAGGAAAAACCACCCTAGGGTTTAGAGTACACCTCCATCATCTCGAAAGGGAATTAGTGAGATGAGGAGTCTAGAGTACAACATTTTTAGCGACTTTTTTTCCATAGTTTGTTGACTATTTTTTAGTCATTTTAGATCAATTTTTAGAACGCCTAGTTCCATTTAGAATATTGTGTTTCCTTTCCTCTTGATATACCTTTTTTATCCATGTTTTGGTAGATTCTTGCCTATCTTTTTTTAACATTTTCACCTCTATTTTTTTTGGTTTCTTGCACACTTTTCAAAAACTAGATATTTTGACCATTTGTTTTGTCCTTCAGTTAATTGTTTCTTGCTATTTGATTAAATTCTTGTGTGGGGTTTTTTGCACTTCAATTTGTTGTTTATTTTACTGTTCATTCTCAATACTCTTTACAGTTTATGAACTCTATTTTCAGCAACATTGGCATCGTCAAAACATGCTTAATCGAATCATCCACTTGACACACACTACACACACACACACACACCCTAAATGAACATGATCTTGGTTATCATTTCCAAGCCAAGGCTTGAAATAAACCATATTAATAAATTCACACATATATATTAAGCCCACTTGGGCACCAACGCAAAAACAAATCTTTATAGTTAGGTGTAATATCAGTGGGATGGGACTCCAATAACACCCACTGATCACTTGAATTGAGACATTGAAAGTTGACATATCAGGGAGCTTAAAATCGTTTACCATCCCATGTTCCAAAATCAGAGTGCATCAAAAACCTGATTCAGAGGGGGCTAGGCTTGATGACGATGTGAACAGTTCTCATCGAGTCTACCCAACTCATGGTAGGGAATTTTGTGCCATAATTTCTCACCAAGAAGCTCAATAATCGACTACCCCCATGGGATGAAGGTAACCTTAGTGACAAATCTTAGGAAAACACCCTATATAACTGGTTGTGGGCAAGAAGTTGGTCCTCTATCCCACCTTTCTCTAGACAACTCTGTTTTTGGGGATCTGATTCCATCAAGTAAGAAGTCTCTTCAAAGGCCATCTAAAATAATAAAACTAGGACTTCTTTGAGGATTTAGATCACCTATATGTTGGACATCATTTTTTATTTGATAGGATGTGTTTTCCTGAATTAGAGTAGCATATCATTAGTTTGCACTTGCACCACTACACTAGTGTTTTTCTGTCGTTTGTTACTCTTTTTACCTATCATCACTCTTTAGCCTCTTAAGTCATCTTTTTATTGACACCATTGTACCGCCTAGTCTTCTGTCATAGAGACTTCATGGCCTTCACCCCTAGTTTCCTTTAAGACATCTAACTCCTACTTCTTTAGCTCAAACCCATCCTCCTAGTACATTGAATCCCCATACAGACTCTAGTTCCTTTGATTCCTCTAGTTCTTCCTATGATTCTGCATCTTCCCCACCACACACTTCCACCATGTCTGACACCAATCTGGGTTGTCGAAATGAAGGTGTTAACCAAGGTCGTAACCAAGGTAACTCGACCGACAGAACCTATGCAGGTATGGCCACTAATCCTCCCTTCATTCCTTATATGGCTATCATGAGCCTCCCCGATTTCATCTAACTCATTAATGATCCCCTTCTCCATGACCAAGATTGGCCTCCTATTCCCACCAAACTCACCTCATACATTTCTAAGTTTGAAGGTAATCCTAGAGAAGACCCCACCCATCATGTTTGTTCTTTTCACATGCGGTGTTCATTAAATTCCATTACCAAAGACTCCATTCATCTTCGTCTCTTCCAATACACCCTAACTACAACCACTGCAAAATGGTATGTGGACCAATCACATGCCTCTCATTCTACCTTTGCAACTGTCACCGAAGCTTTCCTTTCTTATTTCCAATTAACTCTTCAATATGACATAGGTGCCAAACTATTGACATCTTTTTGTCAAACTTCTATCACTTGCCTTTCTAACCACATACAAGAATGGTGTAAAAGGAGGAGCATGTTTAGAACCCCTCATTTTGAAGACCATGTATATATGGATTATTTTTTGAGAATCCTTTTAGCCTCCATAGGTAAATATGTCACTTCTCACTTCCCACAAACTGAGGAAAAATCTCTCGAAATAGCCTTAAAATATGATCTAATATATGCCTAGTTAGGTTATGTTTATACTATCCTCCCTGATCTGCCTTGGCCTAGTGCTACTAATGCACGATGGGAGTCTCATGATGCTTATGATATCATTATACCTCTTTCCCACGGTCAACCACAACTGTATCCTCAGCCTCCTATGAGTCATGGTCCACCTCAGGCGGGGGCCAATTCCAGTTACGCCTATGCCCCTCCTAATCCTTCACGTTTCAACTCTTACCAAGGTACAAGAACTTCATACATAGTTACCCATCCGCATCAACCCATGCCAAGGCTAGTAGTTTCTCAACCTTGCTATCAAAAGTTTTCCATGACTCCTTACTACCCTTATGCACCACCAAGTGATTTTTACCTCGCTAGGACTAGTGCCTTAACCTTCCATGCCTCCACTTCCTCTGCCTCAATAGCAATCACCTCCACAGATTCAAGTGTATGATGAAGAGAGCACTACCAATATCCATAACCCCAAGAGATGGAATAAGGTGAAAGATAACCAGAATCAGAAACATCAAGGTAACTAAGGAAATCAAGGTCGACAACCTAATGCCCCTAAGGGTGACCAACCTAATCCCGCAACCTAGAAATAGGGAAAACAACCCAAGAATAACATGCTCTTAAAACTAATAAACCTTGTGCTTTTTGTGGATTTTTTGGCTATTATACTCATGAATTTCCCATTTTACCTCATGTGCACCAGGCATGGGAAGCTTAAGAAACTTCCTCTAGAGGACCTCAATCCATCGCTCCAATCCCTAACCCACCTTATTTTTCACAACTGGTAGTGCTTACCAATCCATTTCCTCATCAAGGATATGTGGTTACCTAACCGAGCCAAAATCCTCCACCTTCTCAACCTTCACAACCTGGAAATGGGAATTGTTAGATTCTTATGATGGATTCTAAAGAAATCAACATCCAAGTTTAATCACGCTAATATGACAATCCTACTAATAATTCAACAATTTATTCCCCACCCAAAAGTAGCACTAAGTCCTTTTCATCACTAATTTGTACCTTAGAAATCCCTCAACCTAAGTTCAAGGTCCATTACGTCAAAATTATGCTTCTTCTAAATCCACCCATACCTATAGTATAGTAGATGACTTGATGCAATCTCCTGTCGCCATGTAAACGTTGGAAGACTTTCATACATACCCATCCCAAAGGAAAGCTCTACTATATGCTTTGGGTGTTGGATATCCCTCTAATGTTTGTCTGATTTTCTTTGATGATGATAAAGAAGAACATAGTCGTTTTCCCTCATCTTCTTCCTCTTAGATGCAAGTTTCCATAAAAAATGCCACTATCCAATGGTGTATAATTGATTAAGGTGCCTCCACATGCGTGATGGTTGCTAGTTTCCGGAAGAAACTTGGTTCCCCTAACCTATCACCATCCACCGTCACACTTTTTACATGGGATGGTCACCCCTCTAAGCTTCTTGGTCTCTATGGGAATTTCCCTATCACTATCACTGGTAAGATAGTCATGTTTGATATGAAAGCCATCGATGTCCCTTTGGATTATACACACTTTTTGGGTCATAGTTACACATATGCCATGTCAATTTTCGAATCTTTTTTCTTCTACAAGAGGTGATTGCCCCATAATGGGAAGGTTGTTACTTTCAATCAACATACTTACAATGACCCTCAGTCTCAAACATCTCCTCCGATGGTAGGAAACAATGCTACCACTATCGTTACCACTATGTCCCCTAGAGTCTATAAATATTCCATGTTTTGTGGGGCTTATTATGGCCCTTCGCATACCCCTTATGGGCCTATCTCTTCGAGTGTTTGCATGCTTCAAGCATAATGGGCTATCAATGAGCAATCTGGTATGCCTTTTCAACATCCAACTCCTCTGCAACCTATTTCTCAAGTCTCAACTCGTCCTCCACATACAATTCCTCCAAGCCAACTCCCTCCTACTCGCATCCCTCCTAGTCCCTTTCAAGCAGAAATAGTTCTCCTTGGTATTTCCCATCCAGGAGTAGTTCCTCCATGTCATTACCCCTTTAATAAGACCCCTTTCTTACTCTCACCACCGGTAATCATTTCTACCCTTGTAATGGCTATGTTGAGTCTTCATAACATCACTTTTGGGAACTCAGTTCGGTACATAGATCCCCTCACAAACGCACATCCCAATCATCTTAAACCTTACATATATTTGACTCCAGTTCAACCTATTGTTCCCTCCCCTTCATTTGCCTAAGTTCCAAAAAAACCTCAGCAAGAAGGCACTCCTATTGCAAAAGCATTTGTTGAGGGGGGAAAAATCTAGAAAAATGGAAATAAAGACAAGGAACCCCAAGAAAATCCCACTCGTCCTAAGAAATTTCAACCTTCTCCTACATGTGCTTTGAGTGATGTGGTTGAGCATGCCACTAATAACTTTCTTGAGCTCCCTCATATTTAGAATGTTGTTTCTCATATTTCACTGACCCTAACTGTTATAGACATTTTTGGGCACTACAACCCCAATCAAACATGTCCATAAACCAAGGGCTCCTAAGTCCCTAAAAGTGTTGTTTCATACCCTAAAGGAACAAGGTCAGCTGATTACATCATCTCCCAAAAGTTCTCCACAGGAAACTGCTCAGAACTTGTCAAAACTGGACCATACAGGTTGCTTAGTGCTAAGGGTGTAATGCATCCCCCCTGCCCAATGAAAAGGGTGTGATGCATACTGAAAATCCCTTCTGTAGGGTGCGATGGGCGAGAGTGGCCAAATGGCAGAGACAGTTTGTGAGGTGGATGATCATGGAATCTTCCAAAAACTTCTCCTGTGACACTTGCCTCTCTGAATTCACCCAGGGATGAGTAAGAGATCATCAATCTCCAAGTGGAATTAAGAACTATCAAAGAGAGGACACTAATCAAAATCCCATAAGCTAACTCACCCCCCTGCAATAATCTATATATGGATCCCTTGTCCCAGAGATCCAGAGGCTGGAATTTTGTATTTTGTAAGGAAGTGTTGTTGGTTTCTTGGTGGAACATCATAGTGTTGGGTGATCTAAGCTTCTCATGAGGTGAAAGAAGGTCTTTCATGTTGGAGGATGACGCTGGGTTAGAATAATTGGTTGTAATCCTCTTTGCTTATTCTTGATATTAATAAAGCTATTCAAGTTTTCCTCCACATTATTGTATGTTTGATGATATATGCATTTGTGTGGTCAATATATATCTAGTCCTATATTTTTTATGATTGTAGATCTCTGTTCTTCGGTAGTATTATGCTGCTTTGATTCCACAGGTGCTCTTTGAAGCAGGGTAGACAAAGGAGAAGCGACAAGGATGTGTCAGAAGGGAGAGGAACCGAGCAAGGAACCAAGCGCAAGACTGAGGTTGGTGTCCTTCATTCCTCTCTTATCTACATCTCATAAAGGAAAACGAAAGTAGTTTTAGTTTGTTTGTTTCTAAGATAACTACCAGTCTTAGTGGGACTAGCAGCTCTGAGTGGACACTAGATTTCCTGATAACAAAATGGCGACTCCACTGGGGAGTGAATAGATTGTTTGTTTGTCTATATTTTTTGTTTTATAAACTTACAGACGGAGCCTGAAGTCAAGCCAGCTAGCCTTTGAACTGCATTTGCTATGCAAGTGCAAAGTAGATCAATGTTGCTTTAGTCTATCTCCGGGTTTTGTTTATAAACTGAACAATTGATTTGAAAACATTCTAATTTCCCTAGTGGTGGCTCTAGTAACCTCATTAGATCAGCCCCTGTGATTTCTATTTATTGTACATCACTTACTCAGCCTAAATCCCTGAATAGAGCTGCAAACTATGGCCCGGAACCTAGTTGAAGTCTCGTCCCTGGACCATCTCACCTTCTCCTCTTGGGAATATGGATGCATCACACTTCCCGTGTGCAGTAGGTGCACTGCATCGCACTTTCCCTGTGTTGCAGGTGCGCTGATCAGACAAGACCTCTTCTGCCCTCAGATTTTGGTTTCTGTGTTCACTCTCTTCAGCTTTATTCAGGAGTTTTGTTGCCTCTGATCAATATGCAACTGTGGAAACCCCCTTCCTTTCCATCATTCTACCTCCATTATGTAAAGAACTATGAATTTTTTTATGTATTGTGTGCCATTTTCAGTTCTCTTTTACAAAGAAGTAGCATAATCAAAATGTCGTCTTTTGATTTGAAAGTGTCGCAAGTGTCAATTTCAGTCAAAGAAAAGAATTCTATTGTTCTGGATGGTCGATTATATAGTCACTCTTGTATTTGATTTGAATTAGTAGTTTTTCAAGTGTCGAAAGCAGTTTTTAGTTCAAAATAGCAAAGGGTCATCATTATCTTCCTTTTGTTTTTGAAAATAAATTTGTTAGTACTGTCGCTTTGAAAAGATAATTCAGATTTGTACTTGGAATTCTTCTTGTCATTCACACATTAAGAAAGTTGAAAACAAATACATGCATGTGCATTTTCATTTAGACTGCTTGTTGGTTTGATTTAGGATAGTGCATCTAGTGTGTTCTCTCTGCTCTATGTTGAAAGAATATCATCTCTCTTTCTTTAGTAGCTAGGATTTTCATTGCAAAAAGAAGATTAAACGATTGTTTATCATCTTAGATTGCATTTTAGGAATTATATTTACATCACGCGGTGAACCTAAAAGGAAAATTTCTTAAGAAAGATCAACTTAAAATAAATTCAATGAACATAAAAATGCTTTGGAACCTAACGCACAACATCTAGAAGTCTAGGCTAGAGACGTATTCTGGCGTCGTAAAGCTTGGTAACTGTCGTTTTCACTATTGGTCGGGTGATTCCTCCTCTTTCAGACGACAAGTGCTAGTACGGACTTGTGCTCCCACATACCGTCGAGTAAATATTGGGAGACCACAATAGGCTATATCCTTTATCCATAGGAAGCCGTGTCTTCCACCCTATCAGTCACAATGCACTGAACATAGTATTCAGGAAGATTAACTGCCGTACCATAAAAAGTATTTTGAAGTTTTTCGATTGGTTTGGTAATCCCTCTGTCTAGATTTCCAGAGTAGTCTCTTTTGTTCCTTTTCAGACTCCTTAAATGAAAAGGTCCATCCGAGCACTTGTCACTTCAGGATCATTAAAAATTGAAGGCGACTAGAGTCATCTTTTGTTTTTTCTCGACTCTTAAAAATTGAAAAGGCAAGTTGTGTCAAACAGTCTAAAATTTATTTCAATCGGAATAATATCACCATTCCCACATTGGTATTAGGTTGAGAAAAATGGGGTCGACCAACCAAGGATTTCCCCTTGGAGGAAATCCTGGTCCTTTCTCCTCTTGGGGAGATGTTGGTGCACCTCATATGGCCACATTATCACTTCCAGGATTGATGATTGGCTTGCCAATATGGCTCTTCTTGACCTCCATCGTTCAGAACACCGTGATTCCTAAACAATCGAGTCAGCAACTGGATGATACTAAAGTTACCCCCCAACCTTCTACTTCATCTGATTCTCCCTCTCCTCCTTCCTCTTCGCTTGATAAAGCTGGTAAAGCTAAAAATCAAGTAACTAAGAAGAAGAAGAAAGGGAAGGAGAAGAAAGAGAAGAAGAAGAAGGAGCCAAACTCAAAAAGGGGTAACCAGGCATTGTCTAGTGAAAATCCACACACTGGACCATCAAAGCCTAAATCTCCATGTGTCATTTGCAAAGGATACCACTATCATCGAGATTTTCCTTACATCCCTTGGATCTTAAGGGACTGGTCTCCTTGTTTGCACAATCCGGTGTCATCAACCTCTGAAGATCATGTTGAAAGTACACCCTCAACTAGTGAAAGTGAAGCATTTGGACCAAAAGGAAATGTAAATTTCCTTGTAAACTGTGTGAAGGCAATCACGTCGTCCACTGTTGTCCTTTCCTAGATGAAGCTAAAATTTTTTTTGGATAACTGTCCAGCTTCACCGCTACGGATTCCTCCTGGATATAAGAAACTCTTGCCGAGTCCGTCACTAGTTGAAAATCTGACCGACACGCCATTGTGGTCGGTCGAAGCATCTTTCATTGAAGATAAACCCACTGAATCCATACCAGACGAAAGTCAAAAGGTCGAGGTGGCAGTCGACCTAGTCTTTTCTTTGGAAGGTCCATCTTCAGATGACATAATCACCGAAGAGAATGGGAACAACACCGTTCAAATTCTTTTCATAAACGCAGACTCCGATGAACATGGGGGTAGTCTACCCATTCCTTTATCACAGGAAAGAAGTTTGTTAGAGTCATATCTGGTGGTCTATTCGGTCCCACCTCCAAGCAACCTAGTCGTTTCCTTTGACTGCAATCTACTAGGCAGACCCCGTTTACCAGCTAGTGTACCATTCTGAATCATTGTACAAGCTTACAGAATGGTCATGGCCAATACCGTCATAGATGAAGAGGCTTCTGTGAGTATCCTTTCCTCAACGGCTTGGAAAGCGCTTGGTTTGCCATTGCTTCTGCCTGAGATGAGAAATCTGAGATGCTTCGACAAAGGAACCAATCGACCGTTAGGGATCCTTCCCAATGTGCCCATAACATTAAGAAGGAAAACCGTTAATATGAACGTAATGGTAGTCCAAGGACCTCTAGACTATAATCTACTCCTTGGGCGCGACTATATTTATAGCATGGAAGCCATTGTATCCTCACTCTTTAGAGTAATGTGTTTTTCACATGAAGGACGAGTGGTCAAGCTCGTAGACTAGATTTCGCTCCCCGGGTCACACATAGCTAATGGTAAAATTCCATCCCTAAATGGTCTTTTCATGCAAGGAATGTCTCATCAATCTCCAATCCGTATACCTGAAGAGCGTGAGTGATTCGCGCGGACATGACTAAAACCAAGGGGGCGTGCACCCTGGCTTGTTTTGGCAGGAAAACCTTGGGTATAGGGTAGGTTTCCGCGGAGGATATATGACTAGTTTGACACACCCGTCCGTTTAGGAAAATGGGATTAGACTGGAATAAGATTCCATCGTCAAAGTTATGTGAGTGGAGGCGACTGCGCCACTCACCTTTGTCTATTTTGGTAGACATCGCCAAGGAAGCATTTTGTCTGCAACGCGGATGGAGAGCTTTCATATGGTAGCTTGGAAATTTTTCACTATACCTAGGGGCATGCAAACTATTTTGCATGCAAGAAAAGAGAGACCATTTATTTTCTTGGTTTGTAGTTTCTCAACCCTTTAAACTCGTAGGATTGGTCGTTCCTAGCTTTCATAATGAGAGGATTCGGAGAAAAGTTTCGAATGGTGCAAGCTCCCTAAAAATTGAACCTATCGATGAGACATCCTTATTATACGATTGGCACGAGCAGTTTTTATGTGGAGTTCAAGCTCGTTAAAAATTAAACATAAGCAATGAGCAAACGTTCCCCCCAGAGTTTAACCTCATTAAAAAATGAACCAATTTCCGGTAAATAACCATTGTGAATGCATTATCATAAGCTTTTGAGCCCTGGCCATGTTCTCATCATCACCTCCACTCTGTTTTAGCCGATCATTCACCTCCATTTGATTGTTTACCCCTTTTGAGGAATAGATGCGAAGAGTGATCCTGTTAGCCATCCTTGTGACACTGCCGTGAATGGAAAATTCCAAACCTTACCTGGAATCAGCTGCTACCTAGAATTATCACTCGTTCCTCAAAAAATGAGTCTCCTTTAAGCTCTTTTCATATGACTCATAAAATATGAAAAGATTGTCGAGAAATTGGCCTCTCCATCTCATTAAAGCGACCGGAAGTGCTATGCCTCCTCTAGATTTTAATCTTTTTGGACTTGAGGGATTATTACAGAAAAATATTGAGCACTTGTATTGTTCGACTTGTTAAAATTAACGAAAATTCATCCCTTTTGTATTATTTTATACTTTTTCGGACTTAAGGGATTATATTATGAAAAAGGATTATTGGAGTTTCCTTTACATCCCTTTCAGACTCTCTAAAATTGAAAAGGAAAGAGTTATCTTTTTCGTTAAACTCGTTAAAACCGAATAGCGACAAACTTGTCCATATAGATAAGAACGAGCTTCACTGTCGCTAGGCTCGTTAAAATATACCGACGGGTTTGCCTGAAGGGAAAATTATAGAACAAGCATATGTTATCCTCCTCAAGCTTGACAAAAGTAAAGAGGTACTGGTCAACAATGACTGGGGAAAAATTGGGAAGAAAACTTGAAGAAACTTTATTGGTAGCAAGTCGCTCTTGAACATGACACTTTCACTCCACATCCAAGTCGGGTTGGGTTGTTCCGTTCACTGGTCATATCACCATTGGTCCATCACACCATCCATATTTGGGGTTAATGCTACCAATCTATGTCAGTGTCGTCAGTATGTTCAAGAGAAGTCGCTCAGAGAATTCACCTGTGTCTCATCCACTGCAATACATTCACACTCCATTCTTTAATGACCGCCACCATGAACCCTGTATCATCAGATCGTTTTCACCTCCAAAGTCATTTACTCTGTTCCGTGTCATAAAAGTGGGATTCATTAAGGCCCTCCTATGACGGGTCGCTTTTTGTCGACATTAGCTCATTATCCAAGAAGTCGACTTAGGAACAACCCTTTCAGTACTTTGAAGCTTGCATGCCTCAATGGCAAGTTTCTCACTTCTGACGACAGGTTTTATATCATTGGCCTTTGACTGAAAGATTTTTCTTAGTGTTTGATGCCAAGTCCCTTTTCATACCATGCGAATTGTATTGTAGTACCTTGAGGGTCATCGTCATTATCGGTGATTCCTCTCATGCCTGTTAACAACTTACATCATTGGCTGGTAATCAGGCGATGTCCTTCCATGTTCGACTCCATAACATCTTTCACATGGATCGACTTGTACTCCGAGTGAAGATTGAATGAGTTTGAAGACCCCGGATCTAGTTTCATCTGTCCGGGCTACGATATATTCAGGAAAATAAAGACATCAAATGTACATTGTTTCTACATAGATGATCATCCAAATCAAAGGATGATGACTCTATCAGAATCATCAGTCTATCGCACAGGCGGTTTTCTATCTTATGTACATAAAAATGAATTTCTAAAGCTGAGCATGGGAATGCCCGCCTAAGCTAGATCATGAAAAATATTATGAAGGTAATGTATTATATTGTATCTTATTACGGGTTGCCTTCCAGCTCGAAAAAACTTCGGATCCTCATGATAAAGAATTTCACTCGACATCAAAGGATTAACGACCTCATGCTTTAGGGGGAAACTATTATAGAAATTTTTGGGAACTACAAACCCAATCAAACATGTCCATAAACCAAGGGCTCTTAAGTCCCTAAAAGTGTTGTTTCATACTCTAAAGGAACAAGGACAACTGATTACATCATCTCCCAGAAGTTCTCCACAGGAAACTGCTCAAAACTAGTCAAAACTGGACCATACAAGTTGCTCAGTGCTAAGGGTGCGATGCATCCCACCTGCCCAGTGAAAAGGGTGTGATGCATATTGAAAATCCCTTTTATAGGGTATAATGGGTGAGAGTGGACAAATTGCAGCGACAGTTTGTGAGGTGGATGATCATGGAATCTTCGAGAAACTTCTCATGTGACACTTGCCTCTCTGAATTCGCCCAGGGATTAGTAATAGATCATCAATCTCCAAGTGGAATCATGAACTATCAGACAGAGGACACTAATCAAAATCCCAGAAGCTGACTCACCCCCCTGCAATCATCTATATATGGATCCCTCATCCCAGAGATCCATAGGTTAGAATTTTGTATTTTCTAAGGAAGTGTTGTTGGTTTCTTGGTGGAACATCATAGTGTTGGGTGATATAAGCTTTTCATGAGGTGAAAGAAGGGCTTTCATGCTGGAGGATGATGCTGGGTTAGAACAATTGGTTGTAATCCTCTTTGCTTATTCTTGATATTAATAAAGCTATTCAAGTTTTCCTCCACATTCTTGTATGTTTGATGATATATGCATTTGTGTGGTCAATATATATTTGGTCCTATATTTTTTATGATTGTAGATCTCTATTATTCGATAGCATTATGCTACTTTGATTCCACGGGCGCTCTTTGAAGCTGGGTAGACGAAGGAGAAGCGGCAAGGATCTGTCAGAAGGGAGAGGAACCGAGCAAGGAACCAAGCGCAAGACTGAGGTTGGTGTCCTTCATTCCTCTCTTATCTACTTCTCATAAAGGAAAATGAAAGTAGTTTTAATTTGTTTGTTTCTAAGATAGCTACAAGTCTTAGTGGGACTAGCAGCTCTGAGTGGACACTAGATTTCCCGATAACACTAACATTCCTGAGGTTCATGTTACCTTATATGAGTCCACCAAGAAGAATAAAACCATATGCATGAATCACCCTTGTGCTTTGTGTGATAAGTATGGATATTATTCCCATATTTGTCCCCATCTAGAATATTTTCATGATACACTTCAATTTCTTCGCAAGTTAGATGTCTCTCACGGTGATTCCACTTCCCCTCTACCTACGGGTCCTGACCCAAATGCTTCACCATGACAGAAGGTTTCTCAACCCACCATCATGATTCCCTCCCTTGATGTCAAGATAACAGATAGTTCCACCCTTATTCTATACCTATCTTCATTGATGGGATCAATTTATTCAGACTCTTTAGGAGTTTCCTATTAGGCTTCTTTCGAAACTTCTTCAGATGACTCTTTGGTCTCAACATAAGTAGAGGTCACGTCTGCTAGTCATTCATCTAACCCTTTTGATGATGCGCATGTGAACTATGTCTCTCATGATGATGATTGGTTTAATCACCCGTTACTGTGAACCCATAAATTTGAACCACATCCACCTTGTGGCCATTACATTGGCATTCAATGTTTCTGTAAGGGGCATCCACTTTGCCAACCTAGAAAAAGAAATTCTTTCCAACCCTCCTAGTGTATCTGGTAGTGTTAAATCTAGAACCACTATTATTCCCCATTTTGAAGAACCTCTATAGTCCCATATCACTCCAAATCACCTTGGGAATGATCCACTTAATTATTCTTCCATATTCAATCAACAACCCAGCCCCTTAGACATTGTTGTTTTTCAATCCCCGTATCATCTAGGTGTGCATCAGTTCATTATATTTGAAGCCGCTCTTTGGTATAGTGACACCATGTGTGTGGACCCAGAAATTCAATCCATTTGACTTATATATGCAGTATTAAATGATATTGGTAATCCACCATTTCCTATCTCCTACTACATCTATCCATTCTTCCCACAAGAATAAAATCATAAAAAATAAATGGCGACACCACGATAACATGGATAACCATATTATGTACATCCAATAAAGTATTTAGAGTGGACCATTATTATAAATACATCTAGCATGTCCATAGCATAAATATACATAAAAAGCTAGGGGTACTCATCATCCTCTAGAGACTCTTATGCCAATAGTGTCCAATGCTTGAATCCCTTATTTGAGCACTTGGAACAAAATGGCGGTCCAAAAATGGATCCAGCTAGGGGCATTATTACCACCTTTATATACATGATAAGTCCCCTCCCTCATCATATGTTGGGGGCAAATAATTCATGCCTGGGGGCATGATGACACCCCCAGCCACCTTTTCATTTAATTAACATGAGTCTCGACTTAGATCCCAATGATATAGGTACGATTGGTTATCATTTCATTCTTTGTATAGTTTGTCTTACTAGCCTCTCTGTTGAGCCATATAAACATCACATATTTTAGATGCTTGATTCCATATTTTCAAATATTCTACTTTATGTGATACCAGACTTACCGCCCAATCCCCATTTTTGACTTGGTGGGTAGCAATGATCCTAGATATTCTCTAGTAGTTCATTCCCATACTTCTTTCTTACTTTGATTCTTCACCACGAACCACCCTTCCAAGAACAATTATTGCCATTTTTAGATAAGTAAGGTCACCTAACTGAAAGTCACATATGTGAAATCCATTGGTTGGTTTGTCCACTATGAGATCTCCAAGATTTAGGGCCTTCTCCTCCTCTCCAACTTCTCCAACAACTCAATATGTAAATGAATTAGATTTGGGGGTATGAATCCCTTTTATAAGAAAAACCATAGTTTTTGAATTGAAAAATATAGAAAAACCATAGCTTTTTTTGACGAACTGTCAGTGCCATTAGAAATATCTCACCAAGCTCTATAATGGGTATCTCTTTCTTTTTGTTAATTTGAAACTTCACTAGGAAGCCATTTTTTCCATGAGGTCTCACTTTGCCACCTCTCGAAACTAAATCTCTTCATATGAATGGCATGTACTTTGGTACGACTCTTCCCTTCACTTGTTGACTTTGTTTCGAGTTTCATCATGAGTAACCATTATTTACTCATGGTTTTATGGTCCCCTTTCGGCCTCCACCATGTGGTAGCATCATCAAGTCACCCTTGTTTAGAGCATCAGAGATGAGTCAGTATTACATCCATGCAGCCTATTCCAAGTCCCATCATGTCTTCCTACATTCCATAATCCATCGTTTCATTACATTCATCACATTTCACTCATATCTGGCCTCTAGCTATAATGAACTATCTTTGAAAAGCCTCTATTTGAGTAATTGGCCGTCCACTCTAGAATCGAGTCAGTTGTTATCAGGTCAACCATGCATAATATTTTTTGATAAGGGAATTCATCAGTTAACCACTCATATTTTCCGTCCATCATCATCCTTGGTGTCAGTTTATCAGTCATATTACTATATCCCTCATGCCTTTGTTGAGGAAAGTTCATTGCCTCGACTCTGGAAGACCCTCTTTTGTCTACTTTAGAACATCTATTCTAGTTGAGAGGTCTAGAGGGTAGTGTATCTTGTTTCCAAACTTCATCATTTCTTGGTGCCTCATATCAAGAAAATGGAATCCCCATTGCCCTTTGACTTGGTTGATTCTCATTTCCTCAACTCCAACTCGTTATTACACAATCTAAAATTATACAGTTGATGGTCCAGTGATCCACACTATTGTACCAACATTTCTTGGGCATGTTTGAGATGTTACAAACCTCATGAGGGGGTGACCCTTCAAGCAAACCCCAACATGCCTGTATTTTAATAGCTCTCAATACAACCTATGATGTCAATCTATTAATTTGACTAGTTTGGTCTCTGTGGATCAAAGCGCTCACTGCATGGCCTTCTCCTTCAAATGATCCATTTATATCTTCAGATCCCTAACTTGTTGAACATGGATTCTTTGGTTGTTATCTCCCCCCACCATGTTAGCTTGAGGGGCAATATGTCTCATGTACTCATATCAATAGATCTCATTATATTAGTCATGGACTGTCTTCAAGGAACTAATGTATATGGGACTCATCATATCATTGTATCACTTTCTAGCCCATTTATGCTAACATATGATGTATCAAGTACTTTTTTTCTCAGACCCACATTGTTGGGTACATCAATATTATTTGTACTAATTTATCTCAACGGGTATGGGTATGCCTCCTCCACCTCATTTAAAATTATGTACTTACCAATAAAAGGAGACTTCTATCAACTAAGTAGGTCTCTCCTCCTTCATTTTCAGTCCTTCCTTTCCTTGACTCAACTCTCTCTCTCTCTCTCTCTCTCTCTCTGTCTTTATGACTCCCCTTCAATGTCTTGTGAAAGTGCAACCTACAACATATTTCGGTCATACGATTTACTGCTGACATTCTTAAATTGGGGGGCAATCTGTTATCACTCAAAAAATGTCCGCATAGCTATTTCTTACTAGGTGGATCAAAATACACCATGTAAGATTAATTTTACCATGGTAAAACCCACTTTCCCCATAGGAAATAATTTAGAAAACCACTTTTCTAAATTATTTCTCATTAAAATTCAAAAAACCCCATGAGAGTAGTTGAATAAATAAATATTTATTTAATTTTGTCTAGAAATAATTATTTCATAATTACTTCTTAACACTTTTTTACTTTATCACCTTGGAATAATTAAATAAACCATTATTTATTTATTATTCCTTATTTTCTTTATGAGATCATTATTAAACCATTATTTAATAATTATTTCTTTCTTAATTCTCACAAAGTGATTAATAAATCCTTTTTATTTGTTAATTACTTCAATCACTTTCTAAATAGAGATATTTGACCAGTTTGAATATCTTTCTCCTCTCAAAAAATATAATAAGGTATTCACAATGGTTAGATTTTGATTTAGTCAATAATATTTTATTATTTTCTATTTCCTAATTTAACTCAGTAATTTCTTATAAATAAAGGGATTTCTATTCATTCTTCATCGTGACAGGTTCCATCGTCAACATTATCGCCTCATAGCAATTTAGCTACCACTTAAGTTCAAGCACCTTTTTTTTCCTCCCATTACAAATTGAGAGAGAGAAGCATATTGCTAAAGCAGAAAGACAAGAAATAACCCATCCCACGGAGGAGGAACTGCAAACCAATGTTTTAATTTATCCTCACCATGTGTATTCATTAATAACATCATCATCTTATTAATTCCTCCATTGAGTTATTGCACTTCTATTTTATGTGGTAATATGTTTCTATTTGCAAGATCCATTGTGTTGTGGCATTTTTATTCATGTTTTATTGTAGATCTGGAGCATAGAAGAAGCCATATTTTGTTGTTAGGGTTATAAGTCACCTATAACTTAAGGGATTTCGGTACACTTTTCCTAAAACTTTACACTAACAACTGCTAATATCAACAATGAAATATAAATAAGTATGAACAACTACAAGCATGAAATTGGGAATTATAAACAAGATCGATTCAATATCATTAAATTAGGAATATGAATAATATAACTCAGATGTCATGAATATAATAGTTTTCTTGCATATGTATATACAAACATAGAATAAATCATATGAAAATATACAAGCATATATAGTTATGGGAAACAAGTGGAAAAAAGGTGCAGACACTGAGATTGTGGGGGAGCTTCACACCTTAACTTCCACGATTTTGAGACAACCACTTAAGAAAAATCAGTTAGCTTCATGTATTGATGAAAGAAACTTGTCCAAAGCTATAATACAACTCTTAATATCTAAAAACCACCACTTTGCTTGGTACGCACCCAAATCTATAAATTCTGAAGGATAAAATAAACAACGGTCCTTGACTGAAATTAAATGGATGAAATTTCTATGGATACATCAAGCTAAGTGGATTCTGGATACAATCGACCTCAAGTTTCAAAAAAGTAGAACAAACCTCATAAAATCAATCATACTATACTCAATAGGAGTTTTCTCTTTGTTTGTTATGAAATTTGACAACACTTATTAGTCTACTACATCTATGGAACATGGAATTCGAGTGATAAGATGGATAGTTTCTTCCAACAAAAATATTTCTGTCTATATCCTATCTCCCTTCGAGTCATTATCAAGTGCATGAGATACATTTGTATATATGTATTGTAGTATACCAATGGGGGATAATATGGCATATAGAGGGAGGTACCCAAGGGAATAATGTAATGTAAGGATGGATTGATGGCCAAAATGACCATTCAACATTATAAGGGAGACGCCTATTCAAGAACTTAAAGCAACTCCTTTTTTGTTTGTAATGGTGATTACAACTGGTTAAACTAGGTTCAATTACCTTCTCCCTATCTCTACTGTCTAAAAGTATGTCTTTAACTCACCAACAAAGAAAGAGATATTAGATTAGCCTTCTTGTTGTGCACGGGCAAGGAAGAAAATCCTTAAGTTGATTCAAGGCCTAGCCAAACCACAACTATGGCTTTGACTCTTTTAGAAGAGGACTTCTACAATGCAAGATTTAATCTAAATTGCATATTTATGCTAGAATGAAAGAGAAATGAAAGAAATCCTAAGCTTATCTCAATTAGGAAGATGTAGATCTAACCCAAACGAGAGCAACATATTAGCATAATTGGGATTTTAACATGTCCGGCTTAAGAAGAATATGTAGCTAATGAAGTAGTTCAATCAACTAATATTATAATTATGCAACATGTTGTTCAGAGATTGATTAACAATGAAAGGTGAACCAATAACATTCAGAAGTAGTTCACATCATTCCAATGGAAATTAAATCAAAATTAGATGAAATATTTGTAAGTAAATAGTTACTCAGAAATTTGGTTTTAATATATCAGAGCAAAAGATAAAATTGACAAGAGATTCATGAGACAAAGAGATTAGATAGCTAATCTGTAAGACAAGTATTCATGTTGATAGCAGTGCACAATATAAATCCAATTAACATAATTCATAAAGAATGAAAATCACATCAAAAATAATTGTATTTCTAATGCAAATTTATTAAAATGTGGTCTCCTGCTCTGTTATTTAAATAGGATCTCCTCTAAAGAATAAATTGTGCAACTAAAAGAAAGAGCTTCAATAGTGAAATCTGCACCTCTCATACACGATCCATAACGAAAAGAGACGAATCCCAATAATCCCTAGATCTGAGATTGATCCTCTCTAACTACAACCTAAAACCTCTATTACAATAGTGATTTAAGAATCTCATAATTCATAAGAGAGGAGCCTCATTACACTCTAAAATCCATATTTCATAACTACAAATCAAAATCAAAATTAGAGAACTATTTTGGAAAAAGAATTTTCTCCACAAATGTGATTGACCACCATTCTTTTTCCTCTGTTGTTGGAGAAATACCATTGATCCAAATTTTTTCTTCCCCATCTCCTCAACATTTCTCATGTCGAAAACCAATAAAAAATAAATTAAAATGCAAATCAAAATGAAAAATACCAAATATGGAAAACAAAAATCTCCAATAAAAATTCAAATAAATAAATAAAACGAAATATGAGCTTTCTATTGATCCTTTTAAAGATCGTATTTATCAAAGAGAACAAGTATTTGCAATCAACAAAGGTTTTGAGCATATGAAAATGCAATAAATTAAACTCAGAAAATTAAGTTTGGTTACATATTCAAAGCTTAATTTTCTGCTACATTTTGGACTCATTTGGTGACTGATTATGGTCATGCAACCACTTCAAAGATATTCTCCATGATTTTATCTGTCTAATGAGATGTCATGGGCCTCATTTCGCTAAATAAAACTCAACTTATGAGCTTCCAAAGTTAAAGGTTCAAAACTACTAGAACTTTGGAAAATTCCTCGAACCAAAAATATAAAATTTAATTAAATATTCTAATTCTATATTAAATCAATTAATCCTAATTAAGAGTTAATTAATTACAATTTTTAATTAAATATGTACAAACAAATTTAAAATCCTTATAATCACAATTAATTAAATTAATTAATTAATTAAATCAATTAAAATAATTACAATTTAATCTATGATTAATCAAATTATATAAAAATATATATATATTCTATAAATAAATTAATTAAAAATTAATTTACATTAATATTAAAATTAATTTGTTAATAAATAGAATTAAAATATCTAACTAATATACAATCTTTTTTTATTCCCCTAGACTTAAACATTTCATACCAAAAACGCATATCGATTCAACCTTTGTACAACTGATTTCTAACCAACGTCAATCAGAATCCTAATTTGACAAACCACATTAAATTTTAATACAGAGAAAACCATTGGAGCGAACGTGCGAAGACGTCGGGACCTCAGGCATCAAAGGATAAATGATATCATAAGTTTTTAATAAAGGCTCCGAGGTTACGAGAGTTCTGATGTCATTGGGCATCGAAAGTTTGAATATAACTTTTTTTTTTATAATGAGATTTTTATATTGGGATTTTTTAATTATCGGAATATTTCGATCAGGGCTTTATTTTTATATCGCTATTTTTATTTATTGGAAGTTTTTTATCCAGAATTTTTTTTATATCGAGACTTTTATATGGGGACTTAGTGCCATCCGAGGTTTGAAAAATGTTTGATAGGAGGTTTTATAAAAGAGTTTCGATATTAGACAAGTCTTAAGTTATGATTGGATGGAAGGTATAAGGTGAAGTGAAGTCTATGTAGAGTGGATTTTTTTCGTTATAAATTATTATCATTTTATAATTAAAAATTTGACAAAATGCACTATAACTACTTCGCAACTTTGAGATTTTAGATCTCTGAATTTCTTTTAAAAATAGAATTGGAATAAACTTTCGAGATCACGAAAACACATAATTGTAATTTTTCTACAATTTGGATAAAGATATTTTGTAGGACCATTAGTGAAAAAATGAATTAATTCTTAAATAATAATTAAAAATCAATATTTACAAATAATTTACAAAAATTAAAACAATATACATTTTTTCATTTTTTTAGCTTTGGCAGTGCAAATTATCGAACTTCTGATGAGCACCATTTGCAAACTATATAACCAAATTAGATAAAATTAGTGTCGATAGAAAGCTAGCGAAAACTCGAACACAATGATTCAATCAAAAGGGAAATCTGAGGAAAATGAAACTCTAGCAAAATTGTAGGAAACTTAACCAAATGAAAAATATTAGAAGGTGATTTAGCCAAAAATTTATCTAGAAGATCCCCATTATTTGAAATAAATAAGTAAAAAATGCGGGTGTTGAGTTTTCACCTCAACAATGGTGACACACAGGGAAGAACCAACTATCTCTGGTTAAAAGTGATGAAATTCAATTTACCCAAAGGTTAAAAGTGAGGAAATTTATTAAATCGTCAAATAATAAAAATTTCCAAGGGTCCTACATTAATGAATTAATAAATATAATTTTTAAAAAATAAGTACTCAAAATATACTAAACCTAAAGTCATGAATCCGAATTTTGGGAAAAAATTATTCTTTAAGATTACCTCGTATGAAAAATATAAGAAGGTACAGACAAGAGTTTTTTGATAAAGCATATATCCATTGTTATGAATGGTCTTTGACATCGTGTCGCTGCCAGCAAGCTTGAATAATACCTCAACGAAGTTGTCTTTTATTCCATAGAATCATGGCCCCGCTACTAGCGAGCTTCCATAGCCCCAATAGGTTTACTTGTATTGCACATGCTTCCCCTTTTGATCACCCTTTTGATAAGCGCGTATGTGAGCTTTTAGTTTATGATGTACCTGAGTGAAAGAGGTGGGATGGTAATAGAGACTTATGCTAATGGATATAATACTTCCATAATGTTGACTCCAAATTCTTTCCCCGTGACTATCAATTAGAAGCTTTTATATGACGTGGATGGATGGGAGGGATCCATTTAGTTAAACTAAAGTCAATTCTTTCCTTGAAAATGTGAACGATATTTCTTAGAAAGGATGTATGTGCCTCCAAGGAAAATATCTGTAATTCCCTACTTAATCTTGTCCTGCAAATTTTATTAGTGTTTAAATTACTTGAAAATATTGACTTATAATTATCAAGAAATATTGGCATATACCTACATTTGTGAAACTGTAATTTTATTTACTGATATAAATTTTATTATTGTTATTATTCAATTCCCAATTTGTCTTCTCAAATTTAATTTTGGATAGTATATGGTCTCCTTCCATTTATTCCAAATTAAATATCCATATCCCAAGGTGTCTTCTCAAAATCTACTAGGGAGAAGATATGGTCTTTTCTAATTAATTTCCAAATTAATATCCATATCTTATCCCCAAAATGTCTCCTCAAATCTACTTGAACAAGATATGGTAAGAAAAGTCAAGGATACTAAATGAAAGAATGAGGGGTTAGTCATGAAATTAATGATAGGTGGTTGAGGTGGATGGGAGGAAGAGACATAAAAGGGGAAGGATGATGAGAGGAGAGGGGGGATCCTTGGTCTTGATTTTGTTTTGGAGGATTATTTTTTTGGGGATGAATGTGGAGAAATGAAAGGGAGAGAATGGGGAGATAGATGAGGGAATAAAAACTTGGATCTGGAGAGTGTTTGTTAAATTTGGACACACTACATCTAGTTGGACATCAGCTGGGAGGGCTACGGAACTTGTGGAGGTTCCCTGGGTTAGGAAATACTTCCTAGTTGGCTAGGAGTAAAATCCAATCGAGTAGTCAAGAGGAGTATCCCAACAGAGTCAGGAGCTTAGGACCATCTCAACTAAGCTATTGGAACATGTATTCCACCGTTTACTGATTACTTATGTAAATGGTTGCAATTAAATTCTTACTCATTTAATTTGTGGTAAATAAATTTTAATTATATATTATCATGAAATAAGTGTTTAGGTATAGCTAAGTTATTTCCCATCTTATTGTGTTTAAAATTAGATAAATTTAGTTTTTAGTTAGAGGACTCTAGGAGGGACCCTCACACGTGGTATCAGAGCCTAGATTCAAAATCTGGACACAAAACCCACTAAACCCAAATTTCTACTATAAGAGCTTGTAACCCTCATAATTACTTGTAATCCTAATATATTTATATATATGACCCTCTATATATATATATATATATATCTATATATATCTATCTATATATATATATATATATATATATATATATATATATATATATATATATATATATATATATATATATATATATATATATATATATATATATCAATTTGTTTTTAGATTGAAAATGATACGTCTCTTTATTGCCTTGGAAAGCGATAAAATTGGAGTAAAGACATGTTAGAGTTGCGTTTTATAGTCATCGTTATAACTATAATACATATTAACTGTATTAATTGTGATACATGGGAAATAATAATAATAATAACAATACAAGAAACTATCCTTTGAGCGTCCAAATGCTAGTCCACCTGTTTGATTAATAAATTTGGGTTCTTTGATCCATCACCTTGATTAATAAATCTAGGGTGAATATGGATCTATAATAACAGGGTAAAGGTAGGATAATCTCAGGGAGGGGAGCTAGCCATAAAGAAAAACGAAGAAATATTCAATATTCAAAACCTCGATGCAATAATTAAATAAGGATAAAACAAAACTTCTCAGACAAATCTTAATCATCTAATATAATTCCATAATCATTATTCTGAATCATGGTTGAATCTATATTGTCAGCGGGAATAGGAACTCTTGGCTTTCTCTTCTAGGGCTTATCGTAGGATTAACCAGAAAAGTTGAATAAGCATCTTCTTGCTGGATTTTCTCTTCATTTTTTCTAAACTTTCTACCACTACCAGTAACCGACGGTCTTGTGTATCTACTCGAAAGATTTGTTGTGGAACTTCGGAATCATCCTCCGCCAAAATACAGGCCAGAAGAAGAGGAAGGTTCCTCGGATTTGACGACAACTGTAGAGTAAATATCATCTTCCTCGTCGACATGTGCTGCATCGAAATCGTTAGGTCCTCTTCTATCCTTACGTATCCTTTGGAGAAGAGGAGGTAGAGAAGCATCTTCCTCCGGTTCTTTGAAAATCAATGTTGCATAAATGTCGTGGGAGTCTTCAACCCTAATACTACACTCTCCGCCCTCTGAGGATTCCATGTCTTCCTGAGTAAACCGTGGGAAGTTTTTTTTTTTTTTCTTACCTCCGAGACCTTTGTGGCTTTCTTCACAAAGGCTATCCATTCAGCCTTTGATGTCGGACTTTTCTAGGTTTCATCTGTGATGAGAACCTCAAAGTCCTCCATTGCCCTATCCGGCGATGCCTTTGAATCCATTTGTTCCTTTCCCACCACCGTTCTGTTGTTTTTAAACTCCTAGCATATTCACCTCTTCTCGACTCGACTCTTTTGGGAAAGGAGGGGCACTGCCACATCTTCGATGCCAAACTCTCAAAACCAAAGGGATGTATCTTTCCTGACTTGGGTTTCTCTCAATTAATGACTCTTGAGGATACAACTATCTCCTGGTTTCACTCCACTGGGCTTATGCCACATCTGGTGAGAATGAAATGGCTACAGTGAACCCCATCGACAAACATAGATATTTTTGTTGTAAGATTGGATCTTCTCTGATTTTCTCGAACCCGATCTCTTTATTATTCCATATATTTGATTTATTGTGAAACATACATTTCCATCTTTATTAACTTTCATTTTGACTTGGGCTGCATTAGGAAACAGTTGCAAATGCATAGCATTGTTAAAACATATTTTTTTTTTGTACTGTTTAATTAGCAAAAAAAAAAACGATAAAGATATATCTGTTGTAAACCATAGTCCTAAAGGAAAACATAAGAAATGTATCGATAGGGGAATAAAAATGAAAGGAAAATAGGACAAGAAGAAAAGTAAGGTGGTAAATGTAAAACAAGTAAATAGTGTATAACAACAAGGGAAGTGTGTAGTGCACACAATCCAAAATGTCAAACAGACAAATGAGACAGTTCTCCATTTTTCCAGAGGAGGAGCACGTTATTTCTGATATAGGGAATCTACATTTACACTATGTCTATGTTTACGTCATTCCATGCTTGTAAGTTTACTGGTATGGATAATACTGTTGTGAGGCTTCAAGGGAATCAAACTTTTGAACTTAGAAAATATCAACCAAGTCATTAATTGCCAACGAAAAAGAACTCGTCTATCTCCTAATTTTAGGGTGGAGAATGGATGATTTCATGGACAGAAGAAGGGCAGTGTTTTACATGTTCTCTTATTAGAACAACATTTTGGAGTTGCCTTAAATCTTTAGACACTGATATCAGTTAATTAGTTCCTCATTGAGAGAAAAAATTGAATGACAAATCCATATTGATAGATGAACAACACAGTTACTCACAAAAAATTAACTACAAAGACATGGACTGAACCAAATTATGCTTTAGTGTGGTCTCAGGATTGTGATAACGCTAAAGAAAAGTCATCAAAACACAACTAATTTATCAAAAATGCACAAATAAAATCAAGTACACACCCAATAGCTATATGGAGCTCAAATTACTTATTAGCGACTGCAATGGAGCTCTGCAAAACTAAACCTACAAACACAACTCTAACATGTAATTTTTTTTCCATTATCTTTGAAGAACCTATAAATTATCTTACCTACATATTGTGATTCAACATATCTGTTTATTGAGTTAAGTTGATATGTGGCATCCATAATTACAAGTCAAATGCATAAAACCCATAATCCTTTGTAGCCCTTTTCCTGTGCATGTGTGCATTTGAATGAATTAATCATGTGCTTACAACGCCTATAGTTATGCCCTTTTTGGTATTCAAGTTCATATTCATCTCCAGAGTATATGACACTGAATTTGGTACATTTGGGTAGAAAGGATTGATGACTCGATTACGAGTCATGATACTTTGTCTATGGATGTGTTGAGATTTTTAGATCAATTTAATAATTTTAGAGCCCGCACTAGCACATTTTCTCGATCAGTTGTTGGACTTTTACATGGGTGTTCTGAATGTTTATTATTATGAGTTTACATCAATGTTCTTTGAGATATCTGTCTGAATTTCTGGACTTTATTCCTTTTTTTGTCTTAAACTTCTTGCGCATAGCAGTCCTTTTCTGTGCATGTGTTTACTTGAATGGCTTGATCATTTTCTTACCACCGCTACAGCGTGCCTTTAGATATTTGAACTCATATCCATCTCCAGAATATATGACATTGGACTTGGTACATTTGAATAGGCTAGGAAGGATTGATGGCTCTCTATTGAGCAACGATATTCTATGTACCAACATACTTGCTTGATGATTTCTTCTTGGATTTTACTTGAGCTCTGAACGTCCATGATTGTGAGCTCTGAACGTCCACCTTTCACCAAAGAAGTATATAGATAATATAAGCTTTGATTAATCTGCATTGATCTTTAAGCTATGGATATCATGTTTATAGTGTCAATGAGTATTAATTAGAGATTAAAAAGGCTGGCTTATTGAGAAGCTATAAGAGATTAAAAATGCATGAGTTCAAATATCTGATATTCTTGTCACCTTAAAGACTAACATAAATAAGTAAATAAAATATAGGTTTGATAAATATGCACTGTTCTTTACTGCTCTGGACATCATGGTTTATAATTTTGATGAGCATTGATTAGAGATTAAATATGCCTAAGTTTAAATGTAAAATATTTACATTGCTTAGAATACTGATATAAGTATGTGTATTTGAACCCTTTCAATCATAAAAACTATTAGCATGAATTGGATGAGCACTTAAATGGTTTACAAAATGCATATATGTTTTTCTACTTAGACTTGGTTGCCTATTTTTGGTTGCATGTATGATGTAACAGTCCAAAGAGCACATGGTAGGTGTGTGAAACTGTTTTATTTTGTTTACAGCTTCAGTTTGGACAATGTGGTTGTCAAGTAAGCATCTTTTGGCCAAATGAGGCAACTCACACATGTTGTCATCCACGGAAAATTAACAACTAATTGTGGCATTCTGAGTTTCTAATTCATGGTTATAAATATGCAAAGAATGGCCATGACTGTGAATCAGTGCTATAATTATATATTGGGCCTATTACTAGTTCAGGTTCGTTCTGTTACTTATTTCTTTTCTTATAGAGAAATTGGTCTTGCTCTCAACCTGAAGGCAAGAGTGAGGTTGTTGATTCCAGGCTAGCCTATAGAGTCACCGACTATACATGTCTTGCCAATAACATTAGCATCCAAATTCCGCAATACCTCTATTCATCATGCTATCATGCATGGATAGAGAAATGGTGCAACAATTTGAATGGTTTAATATTGAAATTTAAAAGCAACACATATTAAGGCCCAAAATAGGATTAAAAAAAAAAAAGTCAAGTGCCTCGGTAGTGATATGACCCTATATTCTATTGGAATACAAACATCGTAAGCATAAAGTGATAGAGCACAGAAACAGGTAATAAAATACTTGAAAGATGGACGATGCAAAATATCCATTAAATACAAATTTAGGATGACCTGAATTCCAGACTGCTCAGAGAGGCTGAAAGAAGTGTCAAACATAAAAAACATCGTAGCATAAGTTTTAGTATTCATAGAATACCTTAGCAAATAGAAAACAAAAGAGAGAGGTCAGATGGAATTTAGAATAGGAGAAAATAAAGATACACATCTCAAAAGATCATACATAGGTAGTGGTTGAATTTATTCTTATCATCTCCAACAACAATTTTATAAATTTCGTCAAAGACTCTATTTTCCTTCAAAGCTCTTGTAAATACTTGATTATGATTGATAAGAGATTAATAAATAATGCTTTCAACATTGTTGTGCCTGGATCTAACTTCCTTGAAAACACTTTGATTTTGGAATTCATTAAAAAAAATAACTTCTTCAACTATGGCTTCATTTGGAACCTCTGTACATCATTCACATTTCTTCAGTACATGATCTAACTATAGTAGTACAAGTATTTATCTGCATATGGGTACGACTCGTCAAAGTTTCCTTCCAGCCTGTTTACAACTCGCAACGGTTGAAGCCTGGAGTCAGCTGGAAATGACATTTTTTTTGGCATTCCATTAGACTTGCGATTATTTAGTCCGCACTTATTTGGGTTTCATAACAATGCATGCATTATTAATTAGAGAGGCGTTTATGAATTCCTTGAATCCCTTGGTTTCTTTATGCATATCTTTATATTTTTGGCTCTCTTCCTGTCACTCTAGTCATTAGATTTTGCTTTCTACTGGGGAACCAAGAGAACTTCCAGTTTTGATAAGTATGGTTATCATTATCTACAGATCCAAACCATAACCCAGTGTCCAGTGTGATGTTGTTCACACAATATTTGATCCCTATAATAATGGTCGTATTTCAAAAGCGACAAATAAAATCATGATCCAGAGAATTAGAAAAGAAGCATTTAAATACACATAAGGAAAGAAGGTAGATGTCACATTTGGTCATAATTTTTATTTTATTTTATTTAACTAGTATAACACATGACCTATATTTGAAACTGTCAAGGAAACTTGAGTTTGACATTGTCAAACAACATACATTTGTTCGGAGAGTATCACGAAGACTGTTACAAGTCCTTAAGACCTCTCCTCCAGAGAAAATACAGCTTAAATATTACTAAATAAGAATTTGAAGCATTACAACAAATAAAGAGAAACAAAACTCACTTTGTGAAAAATATCTACAGTCATATGGAAAGCTACATGCTAACTTTTGTAGAGGGCAAAAATGGGTACACACTTTAGGTGGAGAGAATAGAAAGCAACAAATTAGAAAATTCTTAGAATGTTCAAGAACATTAGTTAAAGATAGACTGGAGTTATTAACAGAGAAGGAAATATAAGAAGTAAACAAAAATGTAAAAGATACAAGTATAGTAACAACACTAGAACAAAGATAAGAAATTTTAGGGAAATTTAGGCACATATCCTTTTTAAAATGCATATCATTTACTGAAATTTACGAATTATTTATTAGTTCTCTTCATTCTTTTCTCTGAGTTTTCCTTAAACCTGCATGCTATTTTCCTTCTTGAAAACATACTTCCATCCTTGTTCTTTTTTTATCTCCTCCCTTTCTCTAAAATATGCTTGCATATTGATGTGTCCACATTATCCCTGTCTTATGCCTTTTCATGTTTACAACCAATCTTTAGTTTTTAGCAAGGGTAGAGTGAGAGATCAACAACCTTATGTTCTTAATAATGTAGTGGTTTAGAGAAGGATGGGTGTCCACAGGCTCGACATTTATCAAGTGCAGACTATAGGCCCAGTAGCCACAAAAAAGAAACAATAATTCAGGTGACAAACACAAAAAAGGGGAGATTTGACATTCTTCAAAACCATTGATTTAGTCATTTCTCACAATACCTAGATATAAAATAATCCAACCATTTCACCTTTATTGAAAGTGGCCTAGGATTAGTGCGTTTGATTCAACTAGCTCAAGTGGTGTTGATCTTAAGTTTTACTAACAAGGAAACTTCTCAAACTGAGTGATGACTTTATTGCATATTTCAAACGTGATTCTATTACACAACAGGATGTTTGAATTGAAAAATAATCCAAAAATTCTTATGAAAACCAAGAAATTATATTGTCCATATTCGATCAATTAGGTGCTTGTGAATGTTTTATTGCAGCAAGAGAAAATCAAATCTTCAACATATTCTCTTACATGATCATTCAACAGAACACCATGAAACCATGATACACCAAATAATTTGGCAAGTGAAAACTATTCCACAATTATAACTATGCTGCTAATACTTGATAAACAATATGCCATGGACAGTATCAAAATCAATGCATTCAAAGGAAATTATGTTCATTCAATGATCCCACTTGTGATATATATATATATATATACACACACACACCAGCATTAATTATTAAACTATTTTCAGGCCTTGCATTATGATTGGTGCAGAAAATTTGGCACATGTCCATGTTGATTTTTGTGTAGCGTCACGAGGTATTCCCGCATGCCAAAAAGGCCCTCCCAAGTCGGCCAAGGAAGATTATGAGAATTAAAATTAAAATTATTAGTTTTGGCTTCATGTAGGCCCCAAAGTGTCAAGCCATCCCCACCAATGAATGGGTGTGACACTTGGTCAAAGTCCACCCCATTTTACTAGTATAAATACACATGTGACTCCTCCACCTTGAGAAATTCGGATCACACACATTCTCTCTCTTCTATTCTTCTCCACATGTGCGAAGTCAAGAAGTAAATATGAAGTTTGACTAAGTTATATAAGCTGCCATTGTTGGAAATTCAGTTACAAGGATGAATTTCTGATTCATGATAATTACTTGTCATTGATATATGTCTCCTTATAACATTTACTTCATTAGGTTATGTCATCAAACAATTATACATTCAAAAACATAAAGAAAAGTATATATCATAATGCACAAGAACCAAGAGACACTAGAAGTTAGGCCAAAGGCTAGGGAAAAACCTGTCAAAATATGTAACTAGGTTTGGTCTTCATAATGACATATGTAATCATAATTTTATGTATTTGATGTAATAAGAAAAATAAATTTATTGTTGTTGTTCTTAAGCCATGGGTTTCATGCTAAAGGAAATTTATTTTAGGTTTGGCTACCATTGTGAGTTCATAGGACTTGTCATTGAGTCTGCAAGTCAAGAAAGTCATTTTCATGTATGAATGACCCATTTGGGCATGTTACAAATTGTAAGAAGAATTTATTCGAGCCAAATAACTCTCTCATACCAAGTCATAATGCAATGAACAAGTCACTCTACACAAGCAACAAGTCGGCCTAAAGGTAGTTACAGGTCATCCTATATAAAGGAGGACTGAGCCTCATTAAAGCTCACACCTATCCCTCACACAAGTTTGACTAAGAAAGAGGAAAAGTGAGAAGAAGAGGAGGATAAGAAGATAAGGAAATTGAAGGTTGGAAGGATTGTTTTCTTTCTGGGATATATACTTCACACATGCAAGATTTTAGGGCCACTCTTTGTGCCAACAAAGATAAAAGTTATGGTCATCCTAAGAAGGCCGAAACAAGGTGTCAAGAGTTAGTTTTGCTATGTCGAAGTGACATGGAAGAAGAGTAATCCCAAGCGAAGAAGAAAAGACTTGTTGATTTGTCCTCATTGTTCACACGTGTAGAACTACAAAAGATTACAGGTAGGCCGATAATTACAGATCTGTAATAGAGGCCGAAGATTTGAGGAGAAGCTGAAAACAAGAGTATTGCAAGTAAGTTTAACTACTATTGACTTTGTGGAAGAAGAGTTGATCAAAGGATTGTTTTGACTTGGTCTTAGAGAAGTTTTTGGTCAAGGGTCTAGGTCTTGGAATTCGTCAATTGAAGATTCTAGAAGAAGAATAATTCTCGTGGGTTTTCCTCTTTGATTTGAGAGGTTTTGGCCTTGGATGATCACCTATATCTTATGCCCTGAGTCTCATTGTTCTTTATTGTTTGGTAGTTGTTTGATGAAGAGACAATAATAATATCAACAGAAAGAAGAAGCTAAGTAAGTGAAGTAAAAAAACATCAGAATTAGTTATCAAAGCAAGAAAAATATCCTAATGTTACTGCATTTCAAACTAGGTTTGGGCACTACAAGTTCGTAGTTGTTCCATTTGGTTTGAAAAATGCACTAGTAGTATTCATGAGCCTCATGAATGGTGTGTTCAGGGAGTATTTGGACCATAGGGTTCGACAGCTCAGACGTCACATGGTGGACCGGGTTAACGTCCAGTCGGACAAGTATAGCCCAGGATCTGCTACCTGGGAGGATGCAGAGCCTATACATCATGACTACCCCTCACTTTTTGAGCACCTGTGATGCTCATTTTGACTTAGATAACTACCTATGCTAAGGCTCTATTTGTATTTCCATGTTATTTATTTATGAACGCTATGTAATATTGATGCATGTAGTTGTAAATGTGAAACTACTTATATAAATCATTAGATGGATTAGGTATTGATGATTGAAATGTTTGATGTATGACCTAATGTATGACTTAATTGGTTATGACTTGTCTAGTGCATGACTTATCAGAGTTATTGTTGTTTCATGTATGGCTTAAGTGGATATGATTTATCTAATGAATGACTTAGTGAAATTATGATTTATCTAATGTAAGATTTATTTCCAGTATGAACTACAAAATTGACACGTGGATATTAGACTTAATAATATGATGTTTAAGACCACGTATCTATATGTGGTTTTTTGCTATATGTATGCATGAATGAGAACTAACCTGCAGATTGGGAAGAACTATATGATAACCAATATCTACTCTTCCATTGGGGAAGGTCGATAAACCCAATGAGGAATGGTATGATGTACATTGTCCTATTACATTTGGTATGTAAATGATATGCACTGTTATGACATGGGTAAAATGTAAATGACAGGTGGCAAGACTACCTGAGTGGATTATTCGATGACAAGTATCCAACCAGTGTTGTAGTGTCGTCCATATTAGGGTGTTGACCTTAGTTGTAAGGAGGGGTGGAGGTATTTCCCACCATGTAACCTCCAAACCTGGAATTGTGGGAGGGCAGTGATGGACATGCTCTCCTAGATATGTGATGACAATTTCAGTTGCCTGCTCGGGAAGTTAGGTCAATATAGTCGATGCTTTCGCCATATTGGTTTTATCAGTGGTTAGATTGGTATAGCTGATGCCATAGTATATAGTAGCACAGGATGGAAAGGGTGGGAATGGAAGTAGGTTAGGAAGGATAGGAGGATATAGATTAGTTGGAGACTATTGATGGGAAGTGGTATCATTGTCTAACTTATTAAATTTTACTACCATAACTCTCTCTCTATTTTGTTATGCCTTACTGTCAAACTCCTTTCAAACTCCTTGTATCTTTTTCACTCTAACTTCGGGATGAAGTTTTCTAAATGAGGGGTGTATGTAATTCCCTACTTAATCTTAGCCTGCAAATTTTATTAGTGTTTAAATTACCTGAAAATATTGACTTATAATTATCAAGAAATATTTGTATATACCTACATTTGTGAAACTGTAATTTTATTTACTGATATAAATTTTATTATTGTTATTATTCAATTCCCAACTTGTCTTCTCAAATTTAATTTTGGATAGGATATGGTCTCCTTCCATTTATTCCAAATTAAATATCCATATCCCAAGGTGTCTTATGAAAATCTACTTGGGAGAAGATATGGTCTTCTCCAATTAATTTCCAAATTAAATATCCATATCTTATCCCCAAAATGTCTTCTCAAATCTACTTGAACAAGATATGGTAAGAAAAGTCAAGGATACTAAATGAAAGGATGAGGGGTTAGTCATGACATTAATGATAGGTGGTTGAGGTGGATGGGAGGAAGAGACATAAAAGGGGAAGGATCATGAGAGGAGAGGGGGGATTCTTGGTCTTGAATTTTTTTTGGAGGATTGTGTTTTAGGGGAGGAATGTGGAGAAAGAGAAGGGAGAGAATGGAGATATAAATGATGGAATACAAACTTGGATCTGGAGAGTGTTTGTTAAAATTGGACACACTACATCTGGTTGGACTTGGGATTGGAGGGCTAGGGAACTTGTGGAGGTTCCTTGGGCTAGGAAATACTTCCTAGTTGGATGGGAGGCAAATCCAGTTGGGTAGTCAAGAGGAGCATCCCAACAAAGTCAGGAGTTTAGGAGAATCTCAACTAAGCTATTGGAACAAGTATTCCTCCGTTTATTGATTACTTATGTAAATGGTTGAAATTAAATTCTTACTTATTTAATTTGTGGTAAATAAAATTTAATGGTATATTATCATCAAATAAATGTTTAGATATAAATAAGTTATTTCCCATCTTATTATGTTTAAAATTAGATAAATTTAGTTTTTAGTTAGAGGACCCTATGAGGGATCCTCACAATATCCAAAGCAAGAAGGCTTTATGATTCCATAAAGATATACCTTTAATGGTAAATGAAATTCATGAAATTGACAGAGTAAGAATTTCCCATGTATGCCAATCAATGTTGGGTGAGAAGAATATGTTTCACATAAATGATAGTGGAGTCACCAAAATCAAACCATCACTAATCGTGAAAGAGAAAAAGGAATCGGAATTGAAATGAAAGAGGAAAGAAACAAATCCAAACATGTCAAAATGAGAAACGAAAAGTTGAAAGAAAAGCCCAAATTAAAGACAAATCCAACAAGATTAATTATATAAATGTCTCAAAAAAAGAGTAAAAGAAGATAAACATGTGTGTTTTCATTTTATGTTGAGAATCTAATGAATTTTATCTTGCAATCGTACAAGCTATTAGGCTCTGAAACAAACAAGGCGAAAAACAATTATAAGGTAAAATTTAGCCCAAATGAGAAATCACTACCTACTGCAAGTTTTCTTGTTTCAAAGCAAATTCTGCATAAAAGCATCTTAACGATTTTTTATAAAAGCAATGTTTAAAAAACAAACTAAAGGTTTAGAAACTCCCCAGTTTAGTTGATTTGGTAACGATCATCACTTCTTCAAAAAATCGGAAACACATAAAAAAAAAGACCGAGTGCGAAATCTGAGTGAGGAGGGGTGTGAGCTAATTCTGGGAGACCTGTAAAAATAGAGATATATATCAGAAAAATTCAAAATAAAACTAATAATAAAAAATAATGAATATGGGCATATGCGACTTACCATTAGAAAATATCGGCTAACTTACTTGAAAGGAGAGGATCTTCTTCAACAAAATGTAAACTCTTCTTTTAATTGGAAGTAAAAACATGAAGAAGTGGTTGTCAATGTAGTTTTCATTAGCCCAAAATCATAACTTATTAAAGCTAAATTATGACGAGCAGTAAACTAGAAGAAAACAATGTTTCATGTTCAGGGGATATGAAATGAATAAAATCCATAAAAAAAGAGAATGAAGATATGCTTCTTTATTAATTGTAGCAATAATTGTTCTCTTTGTCTTTTTAGATTTCATATCAACTTCAAGATTTTCATAAAATCTCAAAATTCAAGACCAAATCCCAACTTTGTGTAGAGGGAGAGGACTTCAATTTTGTATGCTAAATATGAAGTGATATGTTAAAAATTCAAACAAAATAGAGTTTAAAAATGAATTGGTCATGCTCTGTTGCATTTGTGTGTTCCAAACTTTCTTACTAGTTAGTTGGTGAAGAGTGCCTTTTTTGTGCCTTGTTAACCTTCTTCATTTCTTCAATATGTCAGGGACCTACACCTCTTTTATCTCACTTTAAGTGAAAAGATTTTAGACCACAAGAATCTTGCCATGTTGGACTTCAGAATGGATGAAGTTATGATATTCCAATGTACCGAAATAGGGAGGCTCAATAGACATATTACGAGTTATGAAGGCCCTAATATAAATATGTTCTGATAACAATATTTTAACTGTATAAAAATATCTATCGGAAAACTAAATTTTGGAAAGATAAAATCTCATAACAATTTTAAAATATGTCTCGATATGGAAGGCATCGATAAATGATGTGCCAAAGGTAAGAGCTAAAGGTTTCCAAAAATTTCTTAATGGGTAAAACTCCGATAAACAAAGAACTTGCTTCTTAACATTTTTGACAACATTCATTTTTGGAAGTTTAATTAAATTTCATCTTTGGTATAAGAAGTCTGGATATTTAAAATATTAAAGGGAAGCAAGATCTCGAAACATTTTTTTGTGACTTCCTATAAAGAAATATTATGATCTCAAATATGCCCGATAGTGAATGGATTTTAATTTATAACATTGGAATATTGTATATTGGGCATTCAACTATCTAAGGTAATCAATCTTGTAATATTTTTATAAAATGGATCTGATAGCTTTTGTTATGATAACAAAATAAGAAGAGCACCTAAGTTTTCCTATAAAAATAAGATTCTGAGGAAAGGAAATAGAAATTTAATAAATTTGAGAATAAATCGGGTGTCAAAGATTTCAAAAACCCTTTTGAAACTCAAATAAACTTACAAAACTTTGAGCCCATACGATTCCAGTGAAGACAGTGAAATAGGGACCATTTTCTTTTGCTAAGTGTAATGGACGTGAAAGTGGAGGAAAAGGAAATGTGGATCTCAGAGAGGTAAATCTCAGAATTTATTTTTAAATGATTCCAATATAATACAAACTCAAGAGTTCGATAAGATAGAAAGTCTGAAATTTTGAGGAAATATCTCGGAAAAATGAAAAGCAAAGGATCAGGATTCCAAGATTCACCAATTAGAGGCTCTGAGTCACTTCGGAAGAAAGGAATATGACTAAAGGGAAAACAATATGAATGAGTGTGATGCAATGGTTCAACTCAACTTGGCAATTGTAAGATTCGGAATGGGTAGAGATAAAATCATGGATAGGATTATTTTATGACTTGCTGCAAGATTTTGGAGCAAATTTCCTTTGCTTATGGGCCTTCTTTAATTTAAAATGCGAGAAGTTGTAGACCCATGAAAAATCTGAACAAGGAATGGCTAAGTGTTCAATTTCAGCTACATTAATGATTATTAGCTCATCTTATACATTTGTGAAGCAAGGAAATATGAATAGAAGAAAAAATATAAAATACCAAGATTTTGATGAAAAAACAAATACTTCCCTGAACATGTTGCAAATTGTAAAGGGTTGACTGCTCGCTTTATTCTAAAGCCAACTAAATTTTTTTGTACACATCAAGTCTCCAAATCAAACTAATGAAGACCTGCAAAAAGAAGTAAAAGGGAAATAAGAAATAGACTAATGAAAATAGAAAACTAGCAACAGATGAAGATGAACATATTTATGCATACTTGGAAGAGTCGAATTGTAAGTTTACCTCATGAATCTTCAAGTTCTCCCATGCATTTGCATAAGTTCAAAATCATCTTCTTATTCAATTTAAATTAACTACTAAGTAATGAGAAATTTTCATCTATTTCCCATTTAAATTGAGGAAACTGTGGTAAAAATGACCATAAGAAATGTTTGTGAATTTAGGGAAAATTGGTATGCTCAGCTGTAATGATTCTTTGAAATTTCATCATTCATGATTTTGTTTAAGAAAAACAATTTTAGTATTTTGATGAAAATTTATGAAGAGGGATAATCAAGAGCATCACATATGTGCATGATTCAAAGCGCTCTAAGCCACTTTTGCCAAAAATGAAATGGATAACAAAGGAAACAGTTGAGTCCATCACTTATTTATTAAAACATTACAAAATAAACTAAAAAATAAAAGAGAGATGAACTAATAAACAAAATTAATCCTATTACTATTGTAACTAATTGAGAGAGCATATGACTAAGTATAGTCATACTTCCAGTGAAGCCATTCTCTTAGTTTTATTTATGTAAATATGAAAATGTCAAAAATCAATTAAAAAAATAAAACTACAACTAAATCATTAAAATAAAAACCCAACCTACTATTTACATCTAAACTTAACAAAATAAAATTATTTACATAAGCCTTACCTTGAAATTCCTTCAAACATCTGCTTACAAGATCATAAAATTTAGGATGTATTTCAATTGATGCTTGAAAGAGGTTCAGAGGAAGAGGAAACAACATGCCAACATTGAATGATATGTCTTTAACTATCTTATGTTGTTGTAAGAAAACTATTTTATGCACAAAAGAAAGTGCATGATTAGAAATCTTCTTTTTGATGAAACGTGGATAATAATGTAGGATATTTCTAAAGGTTTTACGTGGATGGTGAGAATACGATAATGGAATTTCAAATGTCAACATTTGTGAAAAAATAATTTGAAAATCAGAAACAAGTTTGCAACACATAATCATCAAATAAAATCTAAAAATATGAATTTGTCAATGCTCATGATTGAAATTCTGAAATCGATTTTCATATATGTTGATTAACACACTTGATGAGAGACTAGAGTTTTGGTACTCAAAATGCCAACACAATATGGCTAGACAATCAAAAATAAAATTTGGAAAAGAAAGAAACTAAAATGGGCGAAATGAGAGAAAGGAAAACTATAATGTACATTTATATTATAGATAATAGTACAACATAGTGGGTGTTTGTTTGTAAAGATTTAATTTCCACAAGTCATTATCAAATTAAAGTCATTTTTTTCTTTGTTCACTTGTAGAGATGGGACAATTTCAAGGATATGATCACAAAAAGGTATGTCATCATCGTAGGAGTCATAAATTGGGGCATATTCATGATTTTTAAAATCATCGTGATGATCGAATGATGAAGAATTAACTAAAACATTTAAACTAGCATCCTTTCCCTCTTCAAAAATAGATTCACTTAAAGAATGGGAGTCAATTAAAACATTTTTTTGAAGAAGAAGAATAACAAGGTTCAATGATTTCATCATCATGAACAATTTCGTTAGTATCTTCTTTTCCTAAATCAGAATGAGATAGGGAATCGTATGCCAAAAAATTTTCAGAATTGTAAACAATTAAATTTTCTCTATTCCTATCAGAACTTACTGATAATTTGTAAATGATAACTCCTTCATATTTTGAACTATTATCAATGCCAAAGAAAGAAGATGCATTATTATTTAATGAATTATCAAACAAATCGAGATATATAGAAAAGTGGGAATTTGAATTTACAAACCTATAAATTTTTCTCTTAGAAGAATGTTGCTCGTTGTATAAAATAAACATTTTAGATCCTTTCATTATTGTGTTCTTATCAATTTCAGTCTACTGATTATTGACTTCACAAAGATCATAATTTTCATGCATTTGATCAATCAACAAATTGTTGTTGAGTTGATCCATTTTATTATCAGCAAATTGTGAATTAATTTTTGCAGTAGACTACACAGTTCTGTCACTCTCTGATTGATTTAATTGTTGTTGATTGTTGCTAATAGATTGTGCATCTTGTTGAATTTCTAGATGACCAACATTATGTAAATTTGGAGCAGTTTTGGCATAATGATTACCATTTGTAATTTCAATTTGTGAAGAATTAGAGTTGTCGTTTTGAGCAATTGTATCAACAATGGATATATTTTCTGGTTCTTCATAGTTATCATAGAACAAAGACACTAAATGTTTAAACCATCCAATTAATTGGAATTAAGGAGGAAAATATTTGGACCGAAATTGCATTAAAATTAATTTAAATCTAATATAAAACATATCCAAAGTTTCACCTTCCATCCTACACAATTATTTTAACTCATCACACACCTTTTTCATAATCATATTCCTAAAATGCATAAAGTAAAATATTCAAAAATTCATCCCAACTATGTACGGAGGCAACTGGAAGTGATAAGCACCAGTCTTTGGATTTTCCTGTCAATGTAATAGTGAAAACACTACAAATAACACCTTCGTCAATATTGAAATTATTGCAACTTAACCTAAATGTAAGGAGATGATAAAACACAGATGTATTACCATTATTTTTTACCTAAGATAGGGTCTGGACTGCCTTTACCAGAGTGGTAGTTGGATGAGGTCCAGTAAAGCAACTGCAGGGAAGTCTTACGCATGGAACCATAGCAATAAAATAAAATCTTAAAGCATGAAATCATGAGAGACAAAATTTTACTATGGCCTTCTTTCTTGCCGGAAAAATGTTGATGGCCCAAAATTCTCATTCAACATTATAAGGGAGACCACCTGGTTGGGAACTTAAAGCATCTCCTTTTCCGTTTGGAATGGTGGTTCCAACTAGTTAAACTAGGTCCAATTATCTTCTCTCTATATTTGTTGGCTCAATGTATGTCTATAACTTGCCAACAATGAAAGAGCAATCAGATTAGCCTTCTTGTTGTGCACAACAAGAAAGCAAATCCTTAAGCTAATTTAAGGCTCAGCCAAACCACTATGGTTACGCCTCTTTTAGAAGAGGACTACTATAATTCAAGGCTTAATCTAAATTGCAGATTTATGCTAGAATGCAAGCAAAAGGAAAGAAATCCTAAGCCTATCTTGATTAGGAAGATGTAGATCTAACCCAACTGAGAGAAAGATATTAACATAATTGAGATTTTAACATGTCTGGCTTAAGATGAATATGTAGCTAATGAAGTAGTTCAATTAACTAATATTATAATTATCAAACATGTTGTTCAAAGATCTATTAACAATGAATGATGAACCAATAACATTAGGAAGTAGTTCACATAATGCTAATGGAAATTAAATCTGAATTAGATGACAGATTTATGAGTAAATAGTTACTCAAAAATATGGTTTTAATATATCAAAGAAAAAGATACAATTGAAAATATATTCATGAGACAAACAAATTAGATATCTAATATGTAAGACAAGTATTCATATTGACAGTAGTGCACAATATAAATCCAATTAACATAATTTTTCCATCAAGAATGAAATTCACATTAAAAATAATAGTATTTCTAATACAAATTTATTAAAACTTAGTCTCTTACTCTATTTTTTAAATCCAATCTCGTACAATTTACTACAAATCATAAACTCTGTTGCTAAAAGAAAGAGTTGCAATAGTGCAAGCTTTGCCTCTCATACACAGTTCAGAATGAAAAGAGACAAATCCCAATAATTCCCAGATCTGAGATTGATCCTCTCTACCTATAACATGAAACCTCTATTACAATAGTTCTTTAAGAATTACAAAATTTCAGAAGAGAGGAGCCTCTTTACATTCTCTAAAAGCCATATTTATAATTACAAATCAAAATCAAAATGAGAGAACTGTTTTGGAAAATGAATTTGCTTCCACAAATTTGATTGGCCACCATTCTTTTTCCTCTCTTGCTGGAGCAATACCATTGATCCAAATCTTCTCTTCCTCATCTCCTCAACTGTTCTCCTGCCAAAAACCAATCAAAATTAAATTAAAATGCAAATCAAAATAAAAAATACCAAATCTAGAAAACAAACATCTCCAATCAAAATTTAATTAATTAATTAAATAAAAGTAAATCTGAGCTTTCCATTGATCCTTTTAAAGATATTATTTATCAAATAGAACATAAATGAATGGGTCTACAATGAATAGAGGTTTCGAGCAAATGAAAATGCAAAATTAAACTTAGAAAATTAATTGTGGTTACAAATTCGAAGCTTAATTTTTTGCTAAATTTTAGACTCATTTAGTGACCAAATTTGATCATTCAACCACTTCAGAGATATTCTCCATAATTTTATCTATCTAACGACCCATCCTGGACCTCATTTGGCCAAATCAAACTCAACTTATGAGATTCCAAAATTCTATAAAAATAGCGGCCTCAACCAAAATTATAAAAAAATAATTAAATATTCTTATTCTATACTAAATCAATTAATCCTAATTAAAATTCAATTAATTAAAATTTTTAATTAAATATATACAAACTAATTTAAAATCATTATAATCACAATTATTTAAATTAATTAAATTAATTACAAGTTAATTTATAATTAATCAAATTATAAACAAGAATTAATTATATAAAAAAATTAATTAAAATTTAATTTACATTAATATTAAAATTAATTTATTAATAAATAAAATTAAAATATCTAACTAATATAAAGCCTTTGTTTATTCCCCTGGACTTAAACATTTCATACCAAAAACTCACACCGATTCAACTTTTGTACAATTAACTTCTAACCAACAGTAATCAGAATTCTAATTTGACAAGCCCCATTAAATTTTAATATGGAAAAAACCATTGGAGCGAAACTGTGAAGACCTTGGGACCTCGGGCATCGAAGGATAAATTATATCATAAGTTTTTAAAAAAGGCTCTCATGTTACGAGAGTTCTGATGTCATCGGGCATCAAAGGTTTGAATATATCGAAACTTTTTTTATATCGGGATTTTTTATTTATCAGATTTTATTTTTATATCATGGTTTTTCCGAGACTTTTTTTATATCAGGACCGGATGTCATTAGAGGTTTGAAGAATGTTTCATCGGAGGTTTTATAAAAGAGTTTTGATATTACATAAGTTTCTAGGTATAGTTGGAGTGGGAGGGAAAAATGTTTCATTGGAGGTTTTATAAAAGAGTTTTGATATTACATAAGTCTCTAGGTATGGTTGGAGTGGGAGGGAAGAATGCTTCATCGGAGGTTTTATAAAAGGGTTTTGATATTACATAAGCCTCTAGGTATGGTTGGATTGGGAGGTATAACGTGAAGTGGAGACCGTGTAGAGTAGATCCCTTCTGTTATAGACTACAACCACTTTATAATTAAAAAATTGACAAAATAAACTATAACCACTTCGCAATTTTGACATTTCAGATCTCGTAATTTCTTTTAAAAATGAGAATTGGAATAACCTCCTCAAATCACGAAAACGCATAATTTTAATTGTTCTATAATTTGGCTGTGGTGATTTTGTAGGATCATTAGTGAAAAAAATAATTAATTAGTAAAAATTAATTAAAACTCAATATTGACAAATAATTCGCAAAAATTAGAACAATATACATTTTTTTTCATTTTTTTGGCTCATAGTCAAAATGATCAAACTTCAAATGAACATCATTTGCAAACCGTGTAACCAAATGAGATAAAATAGTATTGATGGAAAACTAGAAAAAAATTGAACACTATCGAGCAATCAAAAGGGAAATCTGAAGTAAATGAAAATCTAGCAAAATTGTAGGACACTTAACAAATGAAAAATATTAAAAGACTATTTAGGCAAAAAAATTATGGAAAGGGTCCAAATTATTTGAAATAAATTAGTCAAAAATTAGGGTGTTGAGTTTTCACCTCAACAGGATGATAAATAAATGGGTTTATCACTATATTTCCTAACTACTTGTGGTCTCATGCATAATGTGGGTTACTAATTATAGCCCATTTATTTATCATCCTTACAGTAAATTATTCCCTTCGGTACCTCCCTTTGTACCCCATATTATCCCCCATAGCCATACTAAATTTATTCTACCAATATTCCAATCAAGCATTCACCTTAGGCCTTATAGTACATCTATAAGGTAGTGTATCAAGAGAAATATGCCCTGAAAGGGTGACACAAGGGATAATGCCGTAGCTTCCTAGATTTCACATTCGACTATAGGAAGGCATGCAAGAATTATTCTTCTTCAAATACCACTACCATTTGTCAAATAATTCGTTTTGGATCCCTCCAAATTGTTTATACATTTGGGTCCAACTTAGGGACATTTCTCCTTTTGAGAGTGCATGAGAACCTCAAAGTATCACCATATATGATACTGAACTCCATATCTAGTGAAACAACACCAATCACAAAAACTTGATACTTCATCAATGCAACACCATTTCCCTACGTGTTTTTTCAGAAAAAGGATGATGAAAGTTTAGTGTTGGTAGGCTGAGAAAAATTCTAGGTCCCTGTAAAACGTGTACCAACACATCACGAGATCCCTCCTTCCATGAATAAAGAGGGTAGACATATCCACTTATGGTCTCTAAAAAATATGCTTGCCCTATTTCTACCATAAATAGTTGTGTTTCCCTAACATAAGAATATCCATAATTGTTTATGGACCTCCTGCTGAGTTGCCTTGATGGTGTGAGCTGATATCTTTATATGATAAAGCCATATTGATAGCTTGAATAGTTTCCCTTGAAGACACTTCGAAAGGATTGATCATTTCCATATTTTCTATGGACTTGTATGAGTCCTCATAGACTTTAGTGTTTCTATATATATATATATATATATATATATATATATATATATATATATATATATATAGATATATATTGAAAAATCCTCTGCAAACTTCGTATGATCAATATGTAGTAAGAAAAAGGTCATGTTGCATATGCCAAATGTCCCTTTCTTCAATTTCCTTAGAGTATTCAACCTTTCATATATTTGAAGAAGCTTTCATAAAAAAAAATTTCCTATGCCTTGATCATATAGATCCATATTTGGCTCTTGTTTTCTTCTCCATACCTTGGTGTATTTTTCTTTATGCCTAGTAGAAATATCTTCTTTCTTGATTTTTTTAAGAGACCATTTCATACAACTTCTATAGTCACATGTTACACTATTACACTAAGACAATGTTACACTATTATGAATTCTAATTTTCTTTCCAAATTTTGGGCTCTTGATTGGTTTGCTTAGTAACTAGATCATACCTTTTTATCTTAAATCTACACTCAACTTCTATATGCCAAAAATTTTGACAATTATAGCATTGAATTAAATTCTTCAAAGGAGAAAATTAATTTTTATAATTGAGCCTTATGATCCTTTGTTTGAATTGATGATCATGCTAATATTTTCTTCTTCTTGATATGAGTTTCTTGTATGATAAATTCACCCTGTAGTTCGCTTCCTTGTGTCCACACTTGGTACATGTAAAGCAATAGCCAGTAAATATGTCTGCATACTAGGAAGAAAATATATTTCTAAACAATGGTTGTGTTTCTCTCTATGAATTTCAATTTGCCTCTCTAATGTTGTTTTTCTTTGGCTGGGAAAAATTCCTCCTCTTATTTGGTAATTGTTCATGGTTATTTCGATCCACACAAGTTTTTTGTTTTTGTTGTTTCATTGACCCTTATTTTGTTGTTGCAATGTCACCATATTTGGTTTCTTGCATGAAGGTAATTGGTTTCTTTCCCTTTAATTCTATTGCTAAGCTAGATTCGTCCTCAAATACAAGACCAGATCGGTTTATGGAGACTCTCCATGCTTCCGAAAGCTCATTAAAATTATTTGTCCCCTTTCAAATCTTCTAATTAAAACTCAACTGACTCCTTGCCTTTTCCAACTCCTTTCTTATCAAAACAACTTTTTTCCCAAGCCTATCACACAGTTGATTCTTTTCATGGAGTTGATAGTTTAAAGTCTCTTGCATCCTCTTATGATGCGGGAGCATTCAGCCCAAAGGGAAATTATTGTAAATAATAGACATAGGGGTCATGCAATTGTGGAATTAGTTTCCTAAATTCCAAGTCACTTTAATATTTAGGCTTTTAATTAGATATTCTCAAAATAAATAAATAAAACTAGGAGAGCTTTTAGGCATAAAAGGAATGGATGTGGACCATTAAGTGATAAGGAAAGCTTTTCTATTTTAGAACAGGGAAAAAGATGGAATAAAGCTGAGGAGATGCTTTTTGCCATATGTATGCATTGCATGTAGAGTCTTAGAGCTTTTAGTTGAGTGATTTTAGGATTTTTAGATCATGCTAAATTTAATAAATTATGAAGCCTCAAAGGCATTGAAGAAGGGAGAGAGAAGGAGAGTAAGCTTAGACAGCAAGGCTGTAAGCCTTCAACAAATTGTAAGGCCACGACTGTTGAATATTTGGCCACGAAGAAATGTTGTAAGTATTTAATTGCATTTATTAATGTAAAAACAATGTGTTTTCAGAATTGTGGGGCTCGATTCATTAAGTGGTGGAATATTTTTGTAACTAGATTTTAAGTTGAATACACGTTTCATAGAATTTGGTTGTGAAGACATCAATGTGAATGACTGTTTGTTTATATGAAACTGTGTGAAATTATGGAGTTATCAAATTAGCCTGTGCCTTAATTGAAATCATGGAGTTAACAAATCAATCTCAATGGATTGATTCCAAGAGACAGAATTCGGTATATGTAAATTGCCAGTGAATGTTTGAAAGATCTGTGTATTAATAAAGTTGGGTGACAGTGCAGTATAAGTTCGAACCTCAAGCACAATTTCCAGTGAAAGAATTACCAAACCTTACACGCTGCATTTGAGAATTCTGCCACTTCCACATGGTACAACTGTTTGTATTTGATATATATAAACTTATGTATTAATACCACCCTGCAAGCGTGGATATATATAACCATGTGTATTAAATACTTTGGAAACGAACTCTCCAGCGTTTGGCTCGAAGGCGGTATTATATGTATGGAAAGGGCAGCGCGTTCCTAACATATTGACTGTTAGTTATATAACTGTGCGCGTGGAGAGGGTTGCCGATGATATATATATAAACTGTATATTAATACCTGCAAGCGTGGGCGCAGTTGGGTTTATGTGACATTTTCTTGAATTGAATCACAATTTGCCTGAAGTACGTGTAATGGCATTTAAATTATAAGTGGAGCGAAGCTTCCTACCTGAGGCAGCGAGGAAGCTTTCGAATCCAAGCGGAGGGCCTTGAGACCGTTTATACGAGTTGTTCTAACAATGAAGGTTATTCTGTTATACGATTAGTCCAGTGATTTGATTATCTTCCTTATTTCAATATAATATTCTGACCTCTCCATGAAAGATGATTAGAAGGACAGATCGATTGATGGTGTTGGCGCTAGAACCTTTATAACAGGTAAAAGGCGATCGGTAGGCGTTGGAAATGCAGCAAATTTTTACATGAATGATTTAGAATTAGCCATTGGGGTGTTTGATTGGCATCAACTGAGGTGTATGTTGAAATTGAAGAGAGGAAATCCTGGGTATTGCAGGCCAGGCTTGCATCAGGTGGTATTAGAGCTAGAATGCTCAGCTGAACATGTTTGTTTTTTTTGAGAACTGAAGTGTGATGAATGATTTTTAAATCTGATATGCAAACTACACAAGTGAACAGGATTGCAGAAGAGGAAAGAAGACAAGATCATGCAAGATCTTAAGAGGTGAGATTATTTTTCTGATTTGAAATTTGTAAATGAAGTTTATGGTTGCAGAGAAGGTGGCAGTGAACCTGGCATTTAGCTGAAGGCTGGATAGGGAGGACAATTGCAGTGTCGTGAAGAAGAAGGATTGGCTTTCAGAGTTGGAAGAGGACGAGGACGTGGTGGAAGAGGACGACCTGCTGCAAATGCTAAACTAATGGCAACTGTAGAAGAGCTGCGAGCTAGAGTGGATGCATTAACTTCAGATAGAAATATAGATGATGGAGATATCAGTGAGCCCGAAATTGAAGCTGCTGAAGAGGAGGAAGCTGTACAGGTTACTCCTGAGATGAGATTCTTTCAGTCAGTGTTAAAATCTACAGCCAGGCCATGGAACCAATTAGTACCGGTATATCAAGGAGGACTGAATCCAGAAGAATTGATCGACTTGATTAACAGCATGGAGAAATTCTTCGATTACGAAGAAATAGAAGATGAGAAGAAAGTAAAGTTTGCTATCACCAAGTTAAAAGGCCACGCAACACTCTGGTGGGATGGTGTACAGGCGGAAAGGAAGAGACTTGGTAAGCAGCCAATCAAGAATTGGAGCCGAATGGTAGCAAAGTTAAGAGGTAAGTTCTTGCCAAGTAATTATCAGCAAATGTTGTTTAGACAAATGCAAAATCTTAGACAGAGAGCTTTAACAGTAAAAGAGTATACAGAAGAGTTTTATAAAGTGAGCATAAGAGCTGGAGAAGCCCAAGATACAGATGAGAAGGTGGCTAGATATCTGAATGGCCTTAGGATGGACATTCAGGATGAGATAAGTTTGCTGTCTCCTAAAACAGTAGAGGAAGCTTATCAGATAGCGCTGAAAGCTGAGGAAAAACTCATGAGGAAGCAGTCTGCCAGAGGGAGAGAGACTTTCAGAGGAAAAGGAAGTCAAGGTGGTAGAGGAGGATCTACAGCACCTAAAGAAGGAGCTAGCAGTAGCTCAACCTAGCATGCACCCACAGGAGGTGATGCAAGAGGTAGAGGGAGTTTTTCCAGAGGAAGAGGAGGCAGAGGAAGGGGCAGAGAATTAAGATGTTACAGATGTAACAAGCTGGGACACAGAGCTTTTGAGTGCCCAGAGAATGCAGACATAAAGCAGAGGAATGCAATTGTTGCTCCAGCTGAGGGAGAGATGCCAGTGGCAGCGGTAGCAGAAGAAGAAAATTTACCAGAAAGAGGAGAATCTCTGGTGGTTAATAAAGTCTTACTTAAACCAGTAAAAGAGGTGGCTGAACTGCCACAAAGGAAAACTTTATTCAGGACAGTGTGCAAAGTCCAAGGGAAATGTTGCCAGATGATCATTGATAGTGGCAGCACTGATAATTTGGTCTCTACAGAGGTAGTAGAGAAATTGAAGCTGAAGACAATGAAGCATCCAACACCTTATAAGGTGTCATGGTTACAAAAGGGACATCAACTGTTGGTAAGTGAACAGTGTGAAGTGGAATTTCAAGTGGGCAAGTACAAAGATAAAATTGTTTGTGATGTGATGCCTATGGATGTGTGTCACATATTTCTTGGAAGGCCTTGGCAATATGACAAAGGAGCCATGCATGATGGAAAAAGAAACACCTACAAGTTTGGAAAGGATAGTATCAATCATACATTGTTGCCTCTGCAAGAAGAAGATGAGCCGGGACAGAAGACTAATTCAAAAACCGGTTACTTGGAAAAAAGGAATACCTTGAGCAGATGATAAGTATACCGTTGAGTGGTGAAGAGGAGATCATTGATGATTTTTTGAGTTATTGGATAAATCCAGACCAGCTGGATAATGTAGCTGATACTTTTGATGTGGCTACAGGGGCTAAGGAGGATGTGCAATCTTGTGAAGCTGCTACAGCACAAGAGGAAGTTCTTATGGATGCAGAAGAAGTAGATCAGTCTGTAGCACGGATAAATGAAGCAACCGTTGAGACTTTTGAACTCTGTGATTTTCAAACTGACAGTTTGTGTGTGAATGCAGGGACTATAAGTGATGACGAAATGCTTCAACAATGCCATAGAGAAATTGCATTGTTGGAATACTTGTTGGAGAATCCAAGGTATGACAGGGAGATTGCAAATGAAAGAGTTCAGTACAGTGTACAAGAGCAAGAAGGCATCATTAGAATAGATGGTGTGGAAGATAGACTAATGGACAATCTTATGAATTTTGCTAAGAATTCGAATCAGCATGCTGATATGCTGACAGAGGAGAAGGAGGAAACAGAGCAACCATTTGAATTATTGCCAAAAGGAGATAAGGCACAACAGCCTTATGTTTTTAATTTTAACAAGTATTTTGTGAGTGCAGGTGATGAAGAAGACAATCCATCACTTGGAATTGTCTTGAGGGAAGAAGAACTGTTGCAAAAAGAAGATAAGACAGTCATGTCTCATATGCAGAAACTTGTTTTTATGGGTGACAATAAAGAGTTGGCTTGCATAAATAGCCAAGAGAAGACTAGTATACAGAATTTTGGAGCTGCTACAATGTTAGAAGATGAGGTTACAATGTTTGAAGGACTTGATTTGATTGAGAAAATCAATCAAGATGATGGTGGACAATTACTGAAGATTTTTGAAGAGGAAGAAGAAGGTGGTGAGCCAAAGAATGTTGCAGAGGGTTAGGAAGTTTGGGAGGAAGCAACATCTATGGCAGCAGTGGCAGCAACATCTATGGCAGCAGCGGCAACAACATCTATGGTGGCAATGATAGCAACATCAATGGCGGCAACATCCATAGTGACAGCTAGAGCAACATGTGGGGTGACATTTATGATGACAGCTGAGACAACATTGATAGCAGCAGAAGAGGCACTGATGCCTTATATTTTTTATTCTAACAATTGTTTTGTGAGTACAGGTCTTACTGAAGAAGCTGGAGAAAATCTGCTAGACAAAGAAATTGAAATGATGAGGCGGATGATGATGAAGGAATTCCGGAAGAGACCAGCAGTAGTGAAGCAAAAGAGAAGCAGCAAGAGGAAAACAACAGAAGATTGCAAGAGTACAGCTAGTGGAGCAAAGCAGCATAAAGTGTGGAGACCTGGAGAAGAACAACAGACAGAAGCAACGACAAATGGAAAGTTACAGTACAAGATATGGGATCCAGGCAAACATAGATCTGAACACATGATCAGGAGATCATGAAATTTTTCTACCTTGGGAGTATGATGCGGGAGCATTCAGCCCAAAGGGAAATTATTGTAAATAATAGACATAGGGGTCATGCAATTGTGGAATTAGTTTCCTAAATTCCAAGTCACTTTAATATTTATGCTTTTAATTAGATATTCTCAAAATAAATAAATAAAACTAGGAGATCTTTTAGGCATAAAAGGAATGGATGTGGACCATTAAGTGATAAGGAAAGATTTTCTATTTTAGAACAGGGAAAAAGATGGAATAAAGCTGAGGAGATGCTTTTTGCCATATGTATGCATTGCATGTAGAGTCTTAGAGCTTTTAGTTGAGTGATTTTAGGATTTTTAGATCATGCTAAGTTTAATAAATTATGAAGCCTCAAAGGCATTGAAGAAGGGAGAGAGAAGGAGAGTAAGCTTAGACAGCAAGGTTGTAAGCCTTCAACAAATTGTAAGGCCACCACTGTTGAATATTTGGCCACGAAGAAATGTTGCAAGTATTTAATTGCATTTATTAATGTAAAAACAATGTGTTTTCAGAATTGTGGGGCTCGATTCATTACGTGGTGGAATATTTTTGTAACTTGATTTTAAGTTGAATACACGTTTCATAGAATTTGGTTGTGAAGACATCAATGTGAATGACTGTTTGTTTATATGAAATTGTGTGAAATTATGGAGTTATCGAATTAGCCTGCGCCTTAATTGAAATCATGGAGTTAACAAATCAATCTCAATGGATCGATTCCAAGACACAAAATTCGGTATAAGTAAATTTCCAGTGAATGTTTGAAAGATCTGTGTATTAATACAGTTGGGTGACAGTGCAGTATAAGTTCAAACCTCAGGCGCAATTTCCAGTGAAAGAATTACCAAACCTTACACGCTGCATTTGAGAATTCTGCCACTTCCACATGGTACAGCTGTTTTTATTTGATATATATAAACTTATGTATTAATACCGCCCTGCAAGCGTGGATATATATAACCATGTGTATTAAATACTTTGGAAATGAACTCTCCAGCGTTTGGCTCGAAGGCGGTATTATATGTATGGAAAGGGCAGTGTGTTCCTAACATATTGACTGTTAGTTATATAACTGTGCGCGTGGAGAGGGTTGCCGATGATATATATATATATATATATATATATATATATATATATATATATATATATATATATATATATATATATATATATATATATATATAAACTGTATATTAATACCTGCAAGCATGGGCGCAGTTGGGTTTATGTGACATTTTCTTGAATTGAATCACAATTTGCCTGAAGTACGTGTAATGGCATTTAAATTATAAGTGGAGCGAAGCTTCCTACCTGAGGCAGCGAGGAAGCTTTCGAATCCAAGCGGAGGGCCTTGAGACCGTTTATACGAGTTGTTCTAACAATGAAGGTTATTCTTTTATACGATTAGTCTAGTGATTTGATTATCTGCCTTATTTCAATATAATATTCTGACCTCTCCATGAAAGATGATTAGAAGGACAGATCGATTGATGGTGTTGGCGCTAGAACCTTTATAACAGGTAAAAGGCGATCGATAGGCGTTGGAAATGCAGCAAATTTTTACATGAATGATTTAGAATTAGCCATTTGGGTGTTTGATTGGCATCAACTGAGGTGTATGTTGAAATTGAAGAGAGGAAATCCTGTGTATTGCAGGCCAGGCTTGCATCATCTTACCTTCTTCGATTTGCAGGCATAATTGTTTAACAACTTTAGCTTTTTCTTTGATCAACAACTTGATTTGCGATTCATTTTTCTTTCTCACCCTATCAATCTCTTCAAGTGCATTGACCAACTCTACTTCTAAGTCTACCTCAGCCTCTTCACCATCAAAATTAATGGCTTCAACTTCCATATTGTCTATAGCCATAATCATGAACTTTTTTGTGCTTTCATCATCTCCTCCCTCATCAAAGGATTGGTTTCCTTCACTTTCATATGAGATGGAATATCGAGCGTAGAATCTCTTATTTTTTGTCTTCTTCCTATCCTTTTGCATTTTTCTAAGCTTTTCTCTTGGATCATACTCCTTCTTCATCCTTTTAAGACACTTGGAATCATAGTGAAAAAATTTTCCACAATTAAAATCCTTAAAAGTTAACTTACCTTTATACTTTCCTGAGCCTCTCTTGAGCTTCCTCATGAACTTGGTTTCTTCTTCATCTAATTCACAACAAGAATCATCATGCTCTTCCTTGGGACTTTTTATCTACTTTGAAAGTTGACTCCTTTGTTGTAGGCTTTCCATTAGAAATTCTCATCTCATAAGCAGTAAGTGTGCCAAGTAGCTCGTCCAAAGTGAGAGTCTTCAAATTTGTCATCTCCTCAATGGCTAAGAACATGGGATTAAATCTCTTAGGGAGAGATCTCAACACCTTTTGAACTATTATAGGTTCTTCCAATTTCTCATCAAGACCTCATATAACGCTCACATCCTCATAAACTCTCAAGAAATACTTTGAAATATATTCATCATCATGCATATTTAAAGACTCAAATTTCATTCTAAAACCTTGAAGTTTAGCTTATTTTACCTTGCTATCACCTTCATAGAAACTACGTATCTTGTCCCAAATATATTTTGTTGTCATGCAGTCTATAACCTTAACAAGTTATGACTCGGGTAGGCCAACAAGTGGCGCATTCATGGATTTAAAATTGCATGTGAAATTCATATTCTGATCTTTAGTAATCACTGCTATAGGCATTCTTATTCGACAACATCCCACTCATCAGCTCTAAGTGATTAAAAGTACATCTTCATACTTACTTTCCAAAACACATGATTTGTTCCATTGAATATGAGTTCCCTATTGGTGAATCATCCTTCCTGGTTTTCCATGGTCCTTGATCTTTCTTTTAGTTTTTAAACTAATCTAAAGTAACCTAGTGGCTCTCATACCAATTGTTAGAAGCCAGGAAAATACCGAGAGGGGGATGAATCAGTATTATAGGATTTTTAAAACTTCCTTTCACTTCAAATGATAATAGGAAACCAATACACTTTTCAAAATTTAGTTTGACATATGGAAATGGAAATAAATAACATATGTATGACAATGAGAACACACAAATTATTCAAACATTTCTTTCAATTTCTTCACAAGATAAGCTACAACTTGCTGTTACAAAGTTCTCTTGCTACAACTAGCAAGAAGCAACTACTCCCTAATTTATCAGCTACAATTGAAAGGAGCTACAACCCATAAGATTATCAACTGCTACTAAAAGGAGCTTCAACCCCTAAGTATTTACCAACATCTACTGGAAGGAGTGACAACCCTTGACTTGCAAGCCACAACTTGCATGACATTATGATTCATCTTTCATACAATTTTCATACTCAAGTGATAAAGTCAATCCTTTTTACAACATAAATCAAATTTTCTCTCAAACAGTCACCAAAAAAACCAATACAAATGCGTTCAACAATTTCACCATGCTCACCAAAATTTCAGTTTTGCACACACCTCTTTTTCTTCCTTCTCTTTGCAAATTTAACTCCGCTTATAAATAAATTTGGACTGATATTTTTTAATTGAAACTCAATTTTTCTTACACTTTTATGTTTGCATGAATCTCTTTAATTTTTTCCTTTGTCTTATTCAGCTAAGTCTTCTGAATTTACTCTTCATGTTATCAAACTCTCCTTACTTGTTTCTTCTGGAAAAACTAAGCTCAACTGCTCAAATTTACGATTTTGGAATTTTTAGAGAATTTACCTAAGGTTCTTCTAAATTTCATGAATCTTCAAACTTAGCATTTTGGCCAAAATTGGCTTCAAATATATCCGTGCCACCATCATAGATGCCAACTCATTCATGTCTATGTTTTAGATATTTCCGATCCTTTTTATATTTGGCATAACCGCCAAATTCAAGTTGTTGACTCATCCATGCCAAAGATCGAAAGATTTATAAAAAACCATGATAAATATATCTCTATACTAAACAACAAAGTTTATAAGCTACCAAATCTCCACCACAAGTGCTCGATCACAATAGAAAGGACCACATCAAGAACCATGATCTAGTTCTCTTTTCCGTCGTTTAACAGAACATTATTTATTGGTAAAATTTCCATCTCATGTGCCCATCTTCCCTGTTGATTTCCTTTCTTGTGTTGTCGTTTTTCCTATGGGGTAGATCCTTCTGGGATTTGTTTCATCCCATTTTTTCTTTTCAATGAGTTCCTTCCAATCTTTCCTTATTGGGTCCTACCAAGATTTACTTTTGGGTTATTCCTTCCAGGTCATTCAATATTTTTTCTTCTAGATAATTCCTTCTTACCTCTACAACTACCCTAAATCATAGCTCTTCGACTCCCTCGCTCATGGATTTCTGGCTTAAACACCTATGCACTTTCTATTGCTTCTAGTTACTAGTTTTAATCATTTTCGCAAACTTGAAAAATCTTCTGGGGAAGTATCTTCCATCTGTTATCATGCTATTGTCACCAACGCTATCTGGCACCATCTGAGTGGTGACACATATCACTCAGATTTGGCCCACTAGGGTATCCAAAAACACTGAATCTTCTTACAATGTGTCCTTCATTCTACACTACCACATCATGTTAGCGTCATCATCCACCTATGTATCCATGAGCCAATCACCTTACACCATCTATCTTCTGGTGAGGAGAGAGAAACGGGGTTTCGAGCCTTGGTTTATTACTGATTCCCTTTGTTAAAATTTTAGTGAAACCACCAGGTTAAAGCCCTTTTAACATCAACTATTTAGCTCCATAACTCTTATTATCCCAGGCTATTCTCGATTTAGCCCATCATTTTTCTTCCAGGATGGTCCTTTTGGCTTATTTCATCATGATGTCACAAATGGCCACTCTGCTAAAGCTCTGCCATGTTTGGCAATGCACCAAACTTATCTTTCTCCAATGGGTCCTCTAACTAATAATAGCTCTACAATCTTTGACTTTGGGGTCCTTAAATTTGACTGGCTCTAACTTTCAATCCAAGAGGTCATTTTTGATCTTCCACATATTGTTAGAAATCTCTTTCAAAGTTCTATCCATCAAAGTGGGTACCAACTATGTTTGAATAGATCTTATGAGATATAAATGGCTTCAAAATCTCTGCATCATCACTATATTTTCCTTTACCATTCTGTGAGTTATTATTCATTCATCTCTATTGATGCTTCATCCTAATCACCTTTACCATCAATGACAACACATTTGTCGGAATTTTTTGCCTATGGTCTACTATAATACACAAACCCTCTCTCTCTCTCTCTCTCTCTCTCTCTCTCTCTCTCTATATATATATATATATATATATATATATATATATATATATATATATATATATATATATATATATATATATATATATATATATATATATATATATATATATATATATATGTCGACTCATTGTTACTATACTAGTTTATGGAACAAAATTCACTTTCATGGAATGTAACCCATTTTCCCTCTATTTGCTTAATTAGAACATAGCCTAATAGCTTACTAGTGTTTAAGTTTGACTCCGTCAACTCTTAAATATAGTTACACTATTGAAGTTCTAGATTATTCTTTATCATGATCACATTGTTATCTGCTTTTCCATGAATAGTGGGAATTGACATGGCATCATTTACAATCATGGTGATTAAAACAGGAAGGTCAACTTCTGGGTGACATAAATTTTGCATTGAGAGTTTGTTTAAGGTCTTTCTCATGTCTAAAAAGGCATCCAAATTTAGAATAATGCTAAAGAGTGTGGCTATTAAGAAACATATTTTTACCCCCAAAACATGCCATTCAAATCTACAAACTAATTCTAGAAGGTTTCACACCCTAATTTACCAAACTAGGACCCACCGATAAAAAGGGTCTTGTGTACTAATTCCACCAAATTTTCCACCTTGAAAATATCAATATGGATGAAAAATGATATAATGATCCAATCTGGATCATGCAACTTAGATTTTTAGAGGATAAAGTGAGGAAATTATAATAATACTAGGAAATAAAAATCTACACATATCCTTCAATAAATTTAGATTTAGGCAATCATAAAACACGAATAATTCCTACTGTTATTGAAAGAAAAGTTAAATAAGTGAATATAATGCTACTTTTTGTTTTTTTTTTTTCTATCAAATGAATATTAATTCATCTAATGTAGCATAAATAATAATAATACAAACAAGAAATCCTACTAATTCCCTAACTATGGAATTTACCAATTACAACATGTATATATGCAACTATCACTAAGAAAATACATACATACATACATACATACATACATACATACATACATACATACATACATATATATATATATATATATATATATATATATATATATATATATATATATATATGTTCTTTCTCTAAAGGAAACAAGATTATATATGCATGTTTATTCACAACAAACAACGTATAAAGAGTAATTATACCAATATTAAAAGCTAAATGTAGAAGACAAAGAAAATTTTAGAATAAAATACTGAAATTTCAAGATATAGCTTGAAGCAAAGATGAAGGAAAGATAGAACAATACGTAAGAACAATTAGTAACTGTAAGAAACAAAACTCAATGAGTTCATCCCTAGTATTGTCACCAATTCTATTTGTGGAAATAAATCCTATGACTATGGTTGTAGTCAAAACAGAGTGAAAGGGAGAGAAAACAAAGAACTATATTAGAACAATAGATAAGTGTTTATCATTATAAATGATCAAAAGGAAAATAAAGGCATACTTTGAATTTCATCGATTGAAGATGTTCCTGGGTAAAGAGTCCTCTTTCTCCTAAAGCCTTGTTCTCAACATTTCTTGCAAACCTACACACAATAAAGAATGAGAAACAAGTGAAAGTAATATAATGATAAACCTTAACTATTCTAAATATTTGAAATCAAACAAAGATATGTAACAAGTTCATTATAGTCAAATGCGTAAGAACACCATATAACAATTTGATAGGGAAAGGAATGAGGTGAGCTCTCTATCAAATTGAAACAACAAGTACATGAAAATATATTACTCGATTCACTCTACTTAGCACTATGCAAAACCATGTTCTTGATTCCTCTATCGGAGGCCACTAGAATTGAACTCCACTCATCTCCTCTTTTCAACGCATAAATTTAAATACAAAGGCTCACTTTCCAATGTAAGAGGATGAAAGAGATTTTAGAAAAAATATTTTTTGACTATGATGGGGAACTTAAAAATCAGGAATATAGAATATACTTGTAGAAAGGAATTCACCAATGTAAAAGTACTACAATTCCCTCTCACTTGTACTCCACCACAAGCCAATTTATATAATCCTCAGAGGTGGTTGGGTTCATTGGGAAGAAGCCATAGGAGGTAAGTCCTTTTTAAAACCTATCATCCCCACCTTAAAGCATATTATTATGTGCACCTTTAATGTATTTTAGTGCAATTTATAGATATTCATGAATTGATTTAGGAGAAATTGTTTATGTGCATATTTTTTATTTAGAGGAAAGTCATACATGTCAAGCCAGGAGGTAACTCCATGAATTTGAATTGTATTTTGCATTAAGATGGAACATGAATATATAGATGGAGAGGGAGACTATTGGGTTTCATCTCCTAATGTCTCTTCATCTTCCAATTCTCTTTATTTTCCTATTTACAATATTTACATGGATTTACCTAATCCCAAAGATTAGGTGTCAACATTCCCCCCTAATCTGAAGGGATGTTGGTGAGTCCAAGCATCATTATGAATCTTTCAAACTTTTCCCTTCCAAGTACTTTGGTGAAGATGTTTGTGATCTGCTCATTTGTGGAACAATGGTGTAGGTGGATTGTCTTGGCCTCAACATGATGTCAAATCAGATGGTATTTTGTATTGATGTGCTTCGTTTGATCATGAAACTTTTGGTTCTTGGCCAACTTTATTACAAAAGTGTTGTCAATCAAGAGAGGAGTTGAATGTGTATTCTTCTACAATGGTAATAAATATATGATGACATTTATTGATTACTACAACATAATGTGTTGGGTTTATTTATTGAAGAACAAATATGATGCTTTTGATTTTAGGTGAGGCACACATATGACCATAAAAGTGATTTTTTGAAGAGCTATAGCGATTATGAATGTCTACAAAAGTCAAGGAATGGTAGATAAGGTCATGGCATGTGCATGGGTGAAAATTTATGTTATAACAATATTTTCTTGATTATATTTAAGTGTGAGTTTGAATTATATCAAGGATGATTGTAGCATGGAAAACTTGTGAGGCTTGTCTCTTACCAAAACTATGTATGCCCCTCATAACTAACTAGTAATTATGCTAAAAAAATTCTAGCATACTTTAGGGAAATATTTTCATTATTCTTTGAAATTATGCTCAATTAATGATTTATTTTAGCCATAAGATGATTTTCATTGACAAAAAATCCTTAGGAAGTTTTATACCATCAGTTCTTTTAAATAACACCTTCATAATTTGGGAATCTAATGCTTCTTAATGTATCTAATTTATACTCTACTAAAATATAAAATAAAGGTTAGAAATATACCATACAATTGGAATATCAAGGACACACATCAAAAGAATTAAGGGTTGAAAAATAATATGTTCTTAAAACAAAACTACTGAAATGTACACAACAAATTTAGGATATAAGGATCATATTGAGGAGGAAATAAAAAATAATAAATATGGTGGAAACCTAAATGAAAGTTGAATAACCCACTAAAAACAACTATTTTTCTTTGTTACCTTTATTTAATAGAATTTTATCAATGACCAGTAAAATAAGAGATAATGGTAAGATGTAAGTAGAAATATTATGTGCAAGATGAAATGGGAAACTAAAAACCACTTACTAATTGATTATCCATATGTGAGTGAAGTATATAATAAGGCATTGAAGTTAAATGATACTAAAGGGAAGTGCAAAGGTTAGTAATTTGTAATATATTTTGAAGTATGGTATAAGGACAAATAAATGATAACTCAAAAGAAATAACCTTCTATTATAAGTTAAAAAAAATGAAATTTAGATTGCAAAAAATGAAATGACATTGTCTATAATAGAAATATTTTCTTTTCAAGTCTTACTCCAAATAATATATGCTTATATAGGAATCTAGAAGCCTATAAAAATAAAAGTGTTAGAAACCATGTTAGATCTAAAAATAGAAGAATCATATACTTAAAGGTAATTTGATGGTTTTGTAAAAAAAAAAAAACAAAAAAAATATGGCATAGATGGCATTGTATTCTCCAAAAGGAATCACTTCATTATTTTAAATATGTTGTAGTGATGAGAAAAAAAAGATAACATATAATTTTATGTACCATAGATATTCCTTATAATTTCATTAAAAAGAAAGGAAATCCATGGACAAAGAGAAGTATACAATTAAAAAAAACCAATGTTCCTTCCCATGAAGGAAATACTCTTAAAACTAAACAATATTTTTTTTTAATATGTATTTGCAACTTTTTAAAAATATTTACTTTAATTATCTTTACAAAAAAATATATATTAAGAAAACATATAAGCTTTCTAATGAGGTGTTAGTTTTACAAGAGGGTACGCTTTATGAAACAAAACAAATGAAATCACCACTCCTTATTCTAATGTTATCCAATCCTTCGAGAAACTTACTTTCATGGCTGGTATAAAAATATAATAGGTATTTGTAACGTTTTGAACTCTTTTGGTTAAGGGTAACAGCTTTTAAAATCCTCTATATAAATTTAAAGTATATAATATTTAAAAGCGAAAAAGTCAAACATTAAATTCCAGTGATGTGGAAGTTTACTGTATATCTAATTTTTATTCGAAATACTAAACGTAAATTTTGGAAAGACACAACTTAAGCTCTAATCGTGTGGAACTTTAATGCATATCCCATTTTTATTTGTAATATTATATCTATTTTTTTTAGCAAAATAAAATTTTGTAAATTGTTGAATATTTTACCTTCATTATGGACGAGACAGAACGGAAGCAGAAACAGGCGTTGAGAGAAATTGCGAATGAATATCTTATTTTCGCAGACCGGTGGAATATTCCTTCCAGCTGCCGAGATCAGTAAGGATCAGTAATGAGACGAATAATATATTAGGTAGGCGTCCTCTAGGGGAGGATTTGTATGGATGGATAAGTGGGAGGATTTGTATGGATGGATAAGTGGTTAGAATTTGGGTAAAAAATTTAACAAATTTTGTAAAAATAATGTTTAAATCAGTATTATCAAAGAACACTTAAAATTTTAAACTTTTACAACTATAACATAAATTTATAAAAAAAATTACCAAAATTTATCAAAATATTATCAAAATTTCTATAATTTTCCGGGCAAAACACAGTTTAATTAAACTACTGCTATTGGATAAAGACAATCAGATGGTGAGTTAGTAAAGAGCTGCCGAGAGACAAGTGGTTCAAAATAGATAGATTTGTGTGTCCAATAGCTTTAGAGAAGTTGGTTTTCCAAGGTTTGTTTGTTCGACTTAGGCTGAGGGATTTGTGTCTTTCACAGGTTTAGAAAGGTTGATTTTCTAATATTTATTGGTTAGGGTCGATAGCAACTCGAATGCCCTTTTCTAAGGAACAAAATAAGCTGTCTAAAAAGTGTGAAAAAGGGTCTTTCACGAAAGGGTATGCTTTATGGATTCAAATGCAATGGTTAGAAAAATCTCAACCCTTACACTATGTTATCCCGTTATTTCTAATGCACAAATATAATATGAACTTTCGAATTCTTTTAGTTTTATCTTTTCGATGGCGGAACAAAAGCATTTTTAAATTAAAGGGTTCGTTTTGGAATATTATATATAGATAGATTACAACTTGTTTTTAAGGTCAGACATGAAAATAAATTGTAGAGATATAATGTATTTGAATGTTTGAGTTATTTTAGAAGTGAAAAAAATTATTTGTAGAAGATTTTATATGTAAACATAGATTACAAATTATTTTTTCTTAACATGTTTAAAATAAAAAGTTTTTGAAAAAGTATATATAGATATAATTAAAAATTATTTTAAAGTCAGAGAAATAAATAAATTTTAAAAATAGTTTTTAATATTTATTTTAATTTATATATATAGATACACTAATTTTTATAATATATTTTTATATATTAATAAAGTGTAAATAGAAATAATGTTTAAAAACCTTTGCTATTTTAATTATAAATGTTTATATGTAAAGTTATTATTATTTATATAATGATTTATTATATTATTTTATATTGATGTTATCAAATAAGATGATATAGGAATCACATACAATTTAAAATATATTAATATAAAAAAATATTTATTAAAATAAATTTTTAAAAAATAAATATTTTTTCGTGTAATATTATTATTATGATTATTATTTATTTAATAACTTATATTATTATTTTTTTTAAAATAAATGATAAAAAATTTATATAAAATCTAAATTATATTGATACATGATTTTGAATAATTAGATAATAAATTATTTCTCAAATATTTTTGTATAAATTATTATTATTATTATTTTCTTAATAATAATATTATAATATTATAAAAACCATAAAAAAAAATTATATAAAATTTAAATTTCTTTGAATGAGAAATAGCTAACTTGAATTTAGGTCTATTCCAACCATTACTATATAATCCCTAAGTGTTACTTCAGAGAGTTAAACAATTTTATAAATAAAATATGGTACTTTCAACACTCACAATTTACAATTTTATATATCACTAGCTTTCCCAATAAACTAAAAAGAAGAGTTAAACCATTCTATAAATGAAATACGCTAGTTTCAACACTCACAATTTACAATTTTATATATCACTACCTTACCCAATAAACTAAAAAGATATAGGATTTAAATTACATTAATATATTTTAAAAACGAGTTTAAGAAATAAATACTTTCTCTAATTTATTATAATTATCTACGTTTTTATTTCATCAATCTTTCGAGCACGAGTATGTCATGATTTTTTTTCGGATGGCAATGGTTCTACATGGCGGACATGTTGAACTACTGGTCAGAATGAAAAGCATCCACTGCACTCTGAAGATTTTCTGATGAAAATAAGCAATCCACGCTGACAGCATTTTCTTCATGAACATTTCACGTCTCATGAAATTTCATGAGATAATAGTGGTAACACGAGTATCTCATGAAATTTTTTAATCTGGCAATGGGGTTACATGGCGGACATGTTCAACTGTTACTCTCATTTAAAAGCATCCAGGAAGCTTTTGGCGATGAAAATAAGCACCCATTCTGACAGGATTTTGTTGATGAACCTATCATTTGAAGGCGTTCACGTGTCAACCGTTCTATTTCTCGATTACGATTTGCATAATTAAAGCTCTACTTCTGCTTTTTAATTATCCATGATAGTGACTTGTATGGCGAGCATATCGGAATAATAAGTTCTTTATATATCATAATAAAGTTGCCTAGAATCATCATACGGTGGTTCTTTCCACGCCTTTCGCCGTAGATGAGACTGTATCTTTCACATTGCGTGTGGATGTGGAAATCATATTCCCAACCCTAGATGTATCACTCTGGTTCCCCGTTACACAAAAACGAACTTTGTCATGTCGGAGTGGAAACAATTCATTTGTTACATGGGCTATTTTCCGCGTCCGATTCCAGAAAAGGAAGCAATCAGAACAGAAAATCGGCACTATGGCTAAAGTGTAACTTTTTCCTTCCCCACCCACTATCTCTGCTTTTTCGCGTGATGTTCCAACACTACTCCTCTACACGTCAGTCTGCACATATCTTCGTTTTGCTTCGTTCATTACTTTACTTTACTTACTCATCATCCACTGCTTTATTATTTTTTTCAAAACAGTGTTTCTCATTCCGTGGATAACATTAAATTTCGCAGAAAATCGAATAAGATACCATGCGTTTGCCATTCACGAATTACTGACTCCTGACCGTACTTAGTGTTATTGCGAAAGTTATGTCGGTACTCTGGATAAGCAGGTCATACCCAACTAGCTTTTTTTCTACTATAAATATGAGTGCAGAGAGTGTGGAGTATTAAGCCTGCGCTGTCCTGAAAGCTAATTACTTGCGAGTGCTTAGAGGAGGAGAGGAGAAGTTTCAATCCTCACTCTGCATTCACAACTGTTGATAACGTAGGGAAGCGTGTTTTGGAGATTGTTGCAAATTTGTTATCAATGGAAAAGTTAATTGCGCAATCAAAACCCTATGTAGCAATGATATCCCTACAGTTTGGATATGCAGGGATGAATATTATCACGAAAGTTTCTCTTAATAGAGGGATGAACCACTTTGTGCTTGTAGTGTATAGACACGCCGCTGCTACGGTTGTGCTTGCACCTTTTGCCTTCTTCATTGAAAGGTAAATCTACTTTATTTATGCTTGTAATCCCAATTCAGAATTTGCAATTTAGTTAAGTCCAGCTAATGTATTAATTATAATTGCAGGAAAGTGCGACCCAAACTCACCTTTCCAATATTCTGGCAAATTTTTGTACTGGGTTTATTAGGGTATGTATTATTTCACAATTTCATGCCTACTGTGTCTCTTGAGATCATCCCCTTCATTCAATTTCTGATTGCCAATTGTTGACGAGTATTTTAATTCAACTATGGATTCCTTGAATGCATGTCTGCAGGCCTGTAATCGACCAAAATTTCTACTACCTGGGTCTGAAATTAACATCTCCAACATATGCATGTGCATTGAGTAATGTTCTCCCCGCTATGACTTTCGTGATGGCTCTCATATTCAGGTAACCAAATCACATTGTTCCCTTCTAGTGACATAATCTAGGGGTACACATTGCAATCACTTACTTTATTTTGTGGTGTTGATGGAAAATCTTTATTGCTCTAGGATGGAGAGGGTGAATATAAAAAACCTACGCAGTCAAGCAAAGATAGTGGGAACGATTGTGTGCGTCGGGGGAGCAATGTTGATGACGTTGTACAAAGGCCCTATTGTTCCCATGCTTTGGTCTCCACATCATCAATCCCGAGACATCCTCCACAACAGCTTCAGCAAATGATAATAAAGAGTGGATAATGGGTTCCCTTCTGATAATTGCTGCCACTCTTGCTTGGTCAGCCTGTTCATCCTGCAGGTGATCATTTATTTTTTACATGTTTGTTTCTCCAAATATATATGTATGATTAATCATCTTGAAATTACAACTTTAATTAACTATATTTTTGATGTGCAGGCTGCAGTACTGAAGAAATATTCTGCTCAACTATCCCTTGCCACCTTAATATGTTTTATGGGGACAATACAGGCAACAGTTCTTAGCTTAGCTGTCGTACGTGATCCTTCCCAGTGGGCTTTAGGATGGGACATCAACCTTCTCACTGCAGTCTATTCTGTAAGTTTGCCTCTTTTTTTTTTCAACGAGGGAAGAACGTTAAATGTTTTTCTTCAGGCTTGAATTCAAAAATTGAAAACGGGATATGAAGTTAAATTACAGAGTACAACACTTGCTATTTTTGGGTGCAGGGAGTGGTGGCATCAGCAATAGCATATTACGTACAAGGGTTGTGCATGCGCGCAAAAGGACCTGTGTTTGCCACAGCATTCAGCCCATTGATGATGATAATTGTGGCAATTATGGGGTCTATCATTCTCTCTGAAAGCATCTTTTTGGGCAGGTTCGTTTCTGAATTCGTTTAAAACCCATCAAATTGAATTCGAGATTAACAATGTGAGGAAATACGGTGGTTCAAGTGTCTAACTGAACTTATGAATTGAATACAGTGTGGTGGGAGGAGTTCTGATTGCAATAGGGTTATATGCTGTTCTGTGGGGAAAGGTGAAGGATAGCAAGATGTCAACCGGTAAAAGTGGCTCCGAACTGCTTTTCAATTCTCAGGTAATGCTCCCTGAAAATCAAAATAAGGCGGTTGATATAGAAGCCGCTTCCAATACGCCAGTGTGTGAGGGATCTGAAGCTCTCAAATCAATACTGGGCATACGGCCATTTCTATCACAGAAAACAATAATCCAGAAATGTAAACGCCGAACTGGGCAGCCGGAGAGGCGTGGAGTTCCATGGTCCTCCTCACCATCGTATTCCAACAAAGGGGTTTTGAAAGTAAAATAGGATCACTGTTTTGTTCATCGCGCTGTATTAGTATTAGTTTGTTGGCTTTTAGGTTATACCTCTCAGAACGGCGGTTCAATATTACCGTTTTCATCGTTGTCTGAGATGAGAAGAGAGATGTATCTATGCCGGCTGTGATGTAATTAGTGGTAGGGAAATGAGATAACTCGTCCGGAAATCCATCTCGTTCTGGAAAGGTGTTAGACTTTCCGGTGGAGTGATATGAAACTTTAATAAAATAAAATGAGGATTCGATATACCGATCATCTTTAGTCACTACCGTTTTCACTATTTTAAACCCAATAAAATACCATATGCAGTACACATATAAATATTAATGGTTGAAATATTTCATTTAACTTGCTCATGGGTTCAAACCTGTAAGAGTTTGCAATAACCAAACAGATATGCATGGCTAAGAGGTCTAGACTCTAAAACGAATAAATAGATAAGATGGTTGTGGCTAACAAGATGCTCTCATTTTACATGAGATTATTTAAATATCATTTTTTTTTTCCAGAATGATAAAATTGTTTCATAATCACCTTACCAATATTAAAATTGGATTATTAAATTTAAAGAAAAGTTAAAATTTATTTCATTTAATATATTAAATATATAATTAAATATTTATACAAAAATAGTATTTAAATAAATTATAATTTAAATGTAACATAAAAGAATTTTTTTTTATACAATAATATTTTTATATTACACTAATTTTTTAATTTAAAGGATTGGTAAAGGTTAAAGATATTAATTTCCAATAAGTATCAAAATATTTATTTTAATATATATTTAAGGTTATTAAATATGGATAATTTTAGGGGTTAATATTGGCAAGTGAGCTAATTTTCTATATTTTTTCTAAAAAAATTGGCCAATTTTCATTTTTCCAAAGATGACTCCCCAAATTTTATAATATAATTTTTTTTGATCTTACAAATTTCCAAAATTGTATAAAGACTACATATAAAACTATTAGAAATTTTCTCAGGTTGTGAAAATTAGAAGAGTCATAAAAATCAATTAATCATTACTTTATATAACAATGTTATCACTATTATTAATTATAGAAGGAATTAAACATACATACATTTAAAAAAATGGAACAATATTAAGATTGAGCTCTACTTTCCTATGGAGATTTTGAATTTGTAAATAGGTTTTGTTTCAATACCATTTGTTAGTACCATAGTTTATCAATACCACATACTGAAAATACCATAAATCACTTCATATGACATTTTTTCAATTAATGAATGTAATAAAGAATAAACAATGAAAATAACTACTTCGGAGATAAGTTTATAATACTAAGAGTATTTTATTAGGTAAACCATACCATACAAACAATTACAACTAATAATTTTTGATAATTAAATTAAAATTGTATAATTCTTATTCTAGAATACACTTCTTAAGATTAAATTTCATTCATCAGTAAAATACATATTCACTATTTTTTAATTTGTTTAGATTTTCGACTTAGAAGACAAACGAGTAACAAAATCATAATTTTTTTAAGTATCTAACTATTTATATAAAAAAGGTCTCATTAAAAAAAATAGTATTTGGTGTGTAGATCATTATAACCTAATTGTGTAGCTACCATGGAGTTATATGAGATATTTACTATGCATAGTTCTTTGATGTTACCTTTAGCAGTAGGCCAAGATGATCCTCTATTTGGCTTAGGCATGGTCCAATGCTTTCGAGAACAATTGTAATTCATGTAACATGAGAAAAAATTCCTCATACTTTCCTTTTTTCTAGCAAAACTCAACCCAGTAGAATTTTCATATGCCAATATATGTCCATTATATGTCCATATTCCTAGAACCCTTTTTTTAGTGCGTCTTATGTTAACCACACATTCTGTAGTTTCTTCTAGGACCTTTGAATCCATCAAGCAACCACATTAACTTCTCAGGTTGCATTCTACTATTGTGATTTCATTTTTAGATGGTCTGTGATCTGTATAAAAGTGCAAAGGATTTAGCTTGTTATTCAACTATTAAACCTCCATGGCTTTGATAGAATTTTGTCTCATTTTGCTTTCAACACATTGTTGATTTATGATAAATAGCAATTAGGGAAAACACGAAATTTTAAAAAGGTCAAGGAAGGTGCTAGAAGCATAGTTACCAAGTTCAAATTTAAATTTGAATTTGAGTTTTATTTGATACAAAATAATTAAGAAGTATATATCTTAGGCTTGTTTAGACATATTGTTTTTCAAAATTTAAATATTATTAGAAAAATACATGCATCTGTCACATCCAAGATATTATAGTCACTTCTTGATGCAGGAGCATTGACTCAAAATTATCATTGTATTTTAGTAGACATAGGGGGTCTTGTGTTTTCAAGGAAGTTGGATTCCTATGTATGTAATTATTAATGTTTTGAGTGGTTAAAGTAGGAATTAATTAGATAAGTGTGAAGATATTTGTAAATGGTCTCAAGTGTAGGAGAACGTGAGTGATTAATGATGATGAGAGAGTTGGAAATCAATTGTAACTCTTATTGGTCTCATGATTCGAAGAACTAAAGAGGACTCTTAGGGATAAGTAGGAGTTAAAAGTGGACTTAGAGAATATCGAGGAGTTAGTTCAGCAGATTAAGGATCTGAACTAGAATTAGTTCAACATAACCTTTTTGTATAAAGGTAAGCCTAAAACACAAGAACAAGTTAGTCAGTAGCTAGAGTGTATCCAGTTCGTCAAAAAGTCAAATTGTAAGCTTACGGGCAAGAGAAGAAATGCCACTGATCAGAAAATCAGGCCAGGGAGATAGATTCTTGTGTAAATACTTGTTTATTAATACAAACAACTTGATTTAGAGTTTGTACAATGTGTACTGTGTAATTGAATTATAATCTGTGTGTGGCTAGAGTGATTCTGCATAACTTATGTTGCAGGTGCAGAATAGAGTCGAACTAAATAGAAGCTTAATAGAACAACTTCAAATTGTGGTTGGATAGAAGTTGTTGAGGCAGCTCCATAGTTGTGATTGTGGGTAGAGTTGGATTAGAGATAACAGTTCCAACAAAAGGAGTGTTGCATAGAATTGTTAGTCAGCGAATGGTTCGATGAGAGAACCATAGAGTTTGTGTTTTGGTTTTGTACACATGGACAGTATAGAAGAAAACCTTTAGTGTTTCTTGGAAGGTGGAGAATCATAAAGGCAGGAATGGGGTTAAATTAAGGAGAGAGTTGTGGCAGAATGACGAAGGACCTGAACATTGAAGGAAGTGAAACCACAAAAAGTTATTGAAGAAATGGAAAAAAAAAAAAAAAACCAAAGTAAAGGGTTGTAGGGGTAGAAGAGGAAAAATTCCTTTGATCATGGCTGAAGTCCCACAATTGATCTCATAGAAGTCAACACTTACATTATAGTCAACTATGGCGGTTGAGAGGTTGATAACCCGCATGCTAGTTGAAGTGATGCAGACCGTAGGATTTAACAAACTCTGTCATCCAACGGATATCGAGTCGTAAAGAGATCAAGAATTAATGGCAAGGACGAACTAAACATCTATAGAATGGGCGTTTATAATTCCCATCGGGTCCGGAAAAGCGTTAAACATCATGTAAGTGAACCACCCGATGTTGTTTTGGACTGTCAAATCAAGAATATCTAGATCAATGGTCATAAAGCATCGGGTTAGTTTGTTGATCGGGAAAGGAAACTAGCCGTCGGATCGAGGACAAGATCGACAGTGGAGAAAGATCAAGATAAAGAATTGTAGAGAGCGGACACGAGGAAGTTATAGGTGTGGCTTTAAGTTATTTGAAGTCTGGCTGTGTTGTTGTATGTCACATACGAGAGGCGATGAAAGCACATGAAGGTTTAATGTGATATTGTGGCAGTCGTTGATCTGGTGAATGAAATCAACGGTGGGAAAGTTCTCACATATCGTAAGTCAAGATCTCTAAAGGCATACTCTATTGAGTTATAAGGTTTCGCAAAGGGATTAACCAAAGTTACCATAAAGGGTGAAGTGTTGAGTATAGAGTCCTGATAGAGAGATGGATGAAGGTTTAGACTACAGAAATTCTAAAGAAATGTCTGCGCATGAATGAGGATTAAATGAAGGCCCTTAACCTTGGCTTATGATGGTTTGACCAATTCAAGTCATAGAAATTCCTGGGATGAATGAGATAACGCATTTTTACATGCATACTATGCATATAGCGAGATTTTACCCCGTGTCAAAGTGGTATCAAAGCTAGTTAAAGCTCTTTTAAAAGCAGAATTGTTCAGAATACAAGTGGCGTTGCAAAAGAAAGAGGAGATCACGCTATTTGAATCTGATAAGTAGAAAACATGAAATAAGATAAGATTAAGTGATACTCTTAAGAAGAGATTGCAGAAGCATAAGGAAAGGACAATGATGTTTTTCTTCCTAAGGAAAGTGGAGCTTCCCTCAAATGTGAAGAATGGATGGAGAGTGCCTGTGAAGCCATGCAGTGGTAGTGAACTTGAAGAATCCAACTGAAGGTTGGACAGAGAGGATAAGGGTGTACTCAGAAGGAAGCTGAGAAGCAAGCTTTTGAAAGCTTGGGAATGATCTTTGGTCTGAATAACAATGATATGTAGATGACAACAAAGGAAGGTGAGAAGATTGTAGCAACCTAGAGCAAGGAGCGCTCAATTGGTTCCAGAGGAAAGAACCAGAGAAATGCTAAAAGACTGAGTTCGGAGGAGAGAATCTTAGTGAGGCATATGTAGCAAGAAGGAGACTTGTTACTACAGAGATATTGTTGCAGCTCACAAAGGCAATTCCATAAAGGATGTGGGTAGAATTTCTGAAGGATGAAGAAAGCTAGTAAGATTTTCTGAGTGAAAGAAGAGGTGGTCACAACCTAGTATTTCATTTGTGATTGAAGTACAAGAGGACAGTTGTGTTCTTAAAAGGTGCAGATGGGTTAAAGCTTAGAAGGAACAGAGAGAAGTGTTCAAAGAGGTTATAGAGAATAGAGAACCATGTGCTTTCCAAAAGAACAAGTATAGAGGAAAACTTGGTGAGGTAAGTGGCAGCAGGGAGGACTTGTTGTTGTAGAGGCTTTAATGTAGCTCATAGTAAATGAGTGAGGAACTCATGAAGATAGAGAAGAAAATGACAACTGATAGTCATAGCAGAGATAACAAAGGTTGTGAGGAAAGCCACAATAGAAAACAAATGAAGAAGGAGGATTCCAAGGAAAATGGCAAGAGAATGACTCAAGAGGAAATTGAAAAAGAGATTGTTGAGATGAAAGAACAACTAAATGTATTAAGGATGATACTTGAGGAAACCCAAAGAAAAAATTGGGTCTTGAGAAAAAAGGCAGTGAAATGGCCTAAATTATAGAAAAGGCTACAATAGAGGCAAGTGAAGTGCCTAGTGGAAGAACTCAGAGAGGCTGAGTTAGAAATGCAAGAGTACATTTGTATACCAGAGCAGGGTGAAATTCTGGGTGAAGATGAAGACTGGAGATTTGTGAAAGATCTTATGAATCATATGAAGGATTCAGAACAACAAGGAGACATGATGACTGAAGCATCAAGTGAGACCACAAGGTCTTATGTTTTTAAAACTGACAGTTTGTGTATGATTACAGGTATTGCAGGAGAAAGGAAAGCTTTTGAAGATATCTTTAGAATAGATGAAGATCTAGAAGTAAAAGTTGACAAAGAAAACTTCTCAAAAGAAGAAGAATTTTACTGGATACAACAGGAAGAGTCTATGGAAGTTTTCACAGAGATGGAAGATCAAGACCTTATTCTGATGAAGAATGAAGGAATATTGTCTCAGAGAGGTAATCTAATTAATTTGATTAATGTTATTGATGAAGAACAAATGTAGGAGAATATTAATGGAAATAATGAGACAATGATAGCTTTGGAAGAAGGGCTACAAAGGGATAGCAAGAGAAAATGTATTGAAGAAGAAGGACATCTACTGAAAGATGTTAAGAAAGAAGAAGTTTATGCAAAAGACTTAGCAAAGGGAGAAAGAACATCTGATGAGTTGTCAATAACAAAGGAAGGTATGGAAAATTGTGTGAAATTTCCAAATTCTACTCGAATTGAAATTATTGAGTTATATGGAAAATTAGACTTTCAAAGAAGGGAGTTGGAAAAGCAGAGGATATATGCTCAAGATAGATTGCTAAAAAAAGGAAGAAAAGAGATTGTCATGAATGACAATCATAAGGAAAGGATATGGTAATGAAAGTTCAACAAATTGACATTTTATTGGAAGGAGTTCACTATAGTGGACAAGAGAAGGAAGAAACGATTGAAGTAGATGGTGTGGATGAGAGAATAGCTGACAAACTTATGATTTTTTTTTTAGAATTCAAACTAGCATACTAATGTGTTGATAGAGTTGGAGAAATCAGAGCAGCATACTGATATGTTTCCAAAGGAAGAAGAGGCACTGATGCCTTATGTTTTTAATTTCAATAATTGTTTTGTGAGTCCAGCTTTAGTTGTAGATGCTAGAGAAAATTTTTCATAGAGGAGCAGCCAAATAAAATTGAAAGAGGAAGATTTTGTGGAAGTATTTAATCCATGGAACAAATATTTTAGATTACTGGAGAGAATGTTGGAAAGTCAGGATTTAATGCAGAAAGAGATAATCATGAAAGAGGGTAAGGATGAAGGGTGTGGTAGTAACAATTTGATAACTTCAAAGAGAAGATAATAAACACCAATTTGAAGAGTTAGTGGATAGTAGCAATAACCTAAAGTAGAGAGAAAGAAGTAGTAGTAAATGGCAGAATATGGACCAGCCCAAGGATATGCTAGAGATGGAGATTGAAGAGTTATGGTAGTTAATGATGAAGCAGTCCATATGGAGGAGGTTGAAAATAGTAGGAAGAATGATCAATCAGAACTTCAAACTGATTGAAAAGGAGAGGAACATGAAATAGAAGACAACTGACATACAACAACAACAAAGGTGTAAATCATTCAGACAACTACAAGCTAAGGTTTGGGACCTTGGAGGTTTCCTATCAAACACATGAAGACACATGATTAGGAGATCATGAACGTTTTCTACTTTCGGAGTCTCATGCAGGAGCATTGACTCGAAACTATCATTGTATTTTAGTAGACATAGGGTGTCTTGTATTTTGAAGGAAGTTGGATTCCTATGTATGTAATTATTAATGTTTTGAGTGGTTAAAGTAGGAATTAGTTAGATAAGTGTGAAGATATTTGTAAATGGTCTCAAGTGTAGGAGAACGTGAGTGATTAATGATTATGAGAGAGCCAGAAATCAATTGTAACTCTTATTGGTCTTATGATTCGAGGAACTAGAGAGGACTCTTAGGGATAAGTAAGAGTTAAAAGTGGACATAGAGAATATTGAGGAGCTAGTTCAGCAGATTAAGGATCTGAACTAGAATTAGTTCAACAGAACCTTTTTGTATAAAGGTAAGCCTAAAAGGGGAGAACAGGTTAGTCAGTCAGTAGTTAGTCAGTAGCTAGAGAGTAGGTACTAAGTCAAAGAGTCAAATTGTCAGCCTACGAGCAAGAGAAGAAAGGCCATTGATCAGAAAATCAGGCCAGGGAGAGAGATTCTTGTGTACATACTCGTTTATTAATACAAACAACTTGATTCAGATTTTGAACAATGTGTATTGTGTAATTGAATTATAATCTGTGTGGCTATAGTGATTTTGCGTAAATTATGTTGTAGATGTAGAACAGAGTCAAAATATAGAGAAGCATAATAGAACAACTTCAAATTGTAGTTGGGTAGAAGTTGTTGAGGTAGCTCCATAGTTGTGATTGTGGGTAGAGTTGTATTAGAGATAACAGTTCCAACAAAAGGAGTGTTGGGTAGAATTTTTAGTATGTGAATGGTTCAATGAGAGAACCATAGAGTTATGTTTTGGCTTTGTACACATGGACAATACAGAAGAAAGCCTTTAGTGTTTCTCAGAAGGTGGAGGAGCATAAAGGCACGAATGGGTTAAATTAAGGAGAGAGTTGTGGCCGATTGGCGAAGGACCAGAACCCTAAAGGAAGCGAAACCAGAGAAAGTTATTAAAGAAACAGTGAAAAAAACCAAAGTAAAGCGTTGCGGGGGTAGAAGAAGAAAAATTCCTTTGATCATGGTTGAAGTCCCACAATTAATCTTAGTCGTTGATCGTAGAAGCTAGCACTTAAATTATAGTCAACTACAATGGTTGAGAGGTTTATAACTTGCATGCTAGCTGAAGGGCCGCAGACCGTAGGATTTAATGACCTCCGTCATCCAATGGATATCGGGCCGTAAAGAAATCGAGAGTTAATGGAAAGGGTGGACCCAAACTTCTATAGATTGAGCATTAATAATTCCCAGCAGGTCAGGAAAAGCTTTAAATATCACGTAAATGAACCACCCGATATTGTTTTGGATAATCATATCAAGTGGATCTAGATTAGCGGTCATAAAGCATCAGGTTATTTTGTTGATCGGGAAAAGACATCAGCCATTAGATCGAGGACAAGAATGACAGTGGAGAAAGATCGCAATAAGGAATTATGGAGAGTGAACCCGAGGACGTTATGGGTGCGGCTTTAAGTTATTTGAAGTATGGCTGTGTTGTCACATGTTGCATGCGAGAGGCGATGAAAGCACATGAAGGTTTAATGTGATATTACGACAGTCGTTGATCTAGTGAATGAAATCAACGGTGGGGAAGGTTGTCGCATATCACAAGTCAAGAGCTTGGAAGGCATACTCTATTGAGTTATAAGGTTTCACGAAGGGATTAACCAAGGTTACCATAAAGGGTGAAGGGTTGAGTATAGAGTCCCAATAGAAACATGGATGAAGATTTAGATTATAGAAAGTCTAAAGAAATGTCTTCATATGAATGAGGATTAAATGAAGGGCCTTAACCTTAGCTTATGAAGGTTTTACCAATTCAGGTCATAGAAATTCCTGGGACGAATGAGATAATGCATTTTTACATGCATATTGCGGGTATAGTGGTTTTTTACCCTGCGTCACTTCTTGTGTAAGATTATATAGAAATAATTAGAAACAAATTGTATCAAATTTATTAATATAACATTAATATCACATAATAAGTGAAAATGAGAAAGTAAAATATAGTAATATTAGTAACAAAATTTGAAAACTAAAATTTAACGTAAAAATTGAAATTCTACATACTAAAAGAAAACTTCCAATAATATCTAGCTACCCTTAATAATTAAACAAATCCATATAAAATTAGATATTATCAAATTAATTTAAAAACATTCAAGTAATGTAACTATCATATCCTAAATTTATTCAACAATAATATGAATAGAAATCCGTAAACTAACATTTTTTATTGGTAAACCATTAAAAATATATATGATAATCAAATCCTTCAATAAATGATCACCGTTTGGTAGTGGATAGGTTCTTGGAAATCACTTTCACCCCCTAAAAACAAAATTGATGAGAGGTAAATGAGTTTCATGTTTTTGATTTTTTTTCTAACCTGCAACATTTGATCAACCTGTATTGTAGTACCTATTGGAAAATCAAGGTATATGTAGGTTAACGATGATTTTCCTTTCCTTGATAATTACTGGTGAAGTTTGTTTTCTTATTATTAGTTAATTTAGTTCTTTCTCATCAAGCAATTACCAACAATGTAAAAACAAGAGATAAGACACCAAATGTAAGCTTCACCCCAAGTAAAAACCTCACTTGTGTTCTTCTTATTAGTTAATTTAGTTCTTTCTCATCAAGAAATTACCAAAAATGTAAATACAAGAGGTAAGACACCATGGGAGGGAAAAACCCCACTTCTTGGAGAAGACCATAACAATCTCCTTCTTATAGAATCAAATCAAAATGAGATTTATCAAGACCGAATCACCTAGTCAATCCACCTTCTAGCTACAAGTCATCTCTTGAAGATTTCTTCTAAAGTCCTCACGAGTCAAACAACAAGATTCCACCTTCTTCAAGCTTCAAAAGTTTGGATGTAATCTTGGATTTCTGGAAACACAACTTTCAAATCTGTGAGATAACATTATGTCACTTACCGGAACTTTCAGTTCTTTGATATGTCTCCTACTACAACTTTCATAACTTTGTGATAACCTTGTTGCAATTCTTGGACCTTTGTAATGACCTATATGCCTCCTTTTTACAATTATCGGACCTCTGTGATAACCTTCCTATAGTTCTCATATTTTTTTGGTACCACAGTGCCTCCAATCAGACTTCTATCACATTCAGCTAGGAGAAAACTTCTATAAGGTTTTGAGTTCCTTGCTTTTATATGCTTCTTTCTTGAGAGATCAAACTGCAGATGGATGTCTCTAAATGAATCCAAGTAGGCTCTAATATGTATTGGTTTCTATGTGTCAAATAGGCATGTTGATGAGGCTGACATGATCAATATTACGACGACACAAATAGAGTTTTGTAGGCCGACTTGTAGAGCCTTCTTCAGGTTGTCTAGTAGAGTCTTTAGGCCAAATTTCTTGTGCTTTCATAGTTCATCTTGTAATGCATCTTAAGGTTGACTTACAACTTTATTTGTAGTGCATATTAGATTTGTAACGAGAGTTCTTAATTGACTTCTTAGATAATATATTGAGATCCTTTTGACTCATAACAAATCATAAAGGCATACAATGGATGCCTTGGCCTATCAAGCACGGAACCCATGCTTCTTAAGAAAATAAATATTTTTTCTTTCCTCTTTACATCATATATTAGTACAAAGATACTTATGAAGACCAAACCTAGTTACTTTTTCAACACTCCCTCTTAACTAGGGAGGTATTCATAATGAATCAATAGTTATATCTCAAGTTGAAATATTCTCATAAGAAGGGATCCATATTGATAAGCATCAATCATCATAGTCAACATTGTTACAATACACAATGCCTTGACATGTACACTCTAATTCTCATAACATTAGTTGGGAGGAATTCCATAGAACACCATATCGCCTTATCATATTACATACTCTATCTAGGATACCTGAAGTAATCCTACCACCAAAACATTCTTATCCAAGTCCATGTGACTTGGTATTTTCATTGTAATCCATCACATTCCATGACTCTAAGAAAATATGACAAAGATTCCTATTCAATCCACAATTCTCCTTATCCATGTCCATGTACTTGAATTACGACATCAATCCTAATCCATTATAGTAACTGACACAAGGAGAACAAATCAAGTCATCATTCTCCCTATCCGTGATGCATGCACTAGACTAATGGTTGTTAGTCCCGAACTAGTACATGACAAAATGAGAGCTAGTGTCCAATCATACTCCCTCTCAATCAGGGAGGACATCCCTATTCTCTTTTAAATGAGAGAGTATATCTTTTCCTATTCATGGATACTCCTTTTACTCCCTCTAACCTAGAAGATAATCTAGAATTCACAACCACAAGTCGTCTTCTTGTCTTTCATAAAAGCACCAACTATTAGTTCTTTATAGCTTGCATGGCTCCCTGTTTCTTGTGCATATCATTGTATAAATATTTCTTGCTTTCATGGATCACAAAGCCATCTTCTTATGATAGGTTCTAGATCATCCATCTTACACATCACTTTCATCTCAACTTTATCAATGAAGGAATTCTATTAAACCTTCCAAAACCTCGCACTTACCATAACTTCCGTATGAAAGTGAATTTCCTTCTAGACCTTCAGGTTATCTTATTACATTACTACTTTCCAATCCCAACATGAGCACATGTTGATCTTCATGGATGCTAGGTACCTGATGTTGACATTTCCCTTAATATCCACACAATTGAACTTGTCTAAACTATAATCAAGTACGCTTACAACATCTTTCCAAGTAGAAAAAACAATATGTCAACTAGATAACCAATAATGGATATTAACATTAGAATTACCTCTCCATGATTATTTTCTAAAGAATCAACTCCCCATCGTCCATCTCCAGCTGAGTCTAACTTTATGCATTAGTATGCCCAAGGATTCAACTTGAAATTACCAAGTTACCATTTTTCCTGCAATGAACTTTGATAGCATTAGTTTCTCAATGGTCTTTATAGTTCCCTCCATTCATCATGACCTTTATGGCATAATATCAACTTCTCTTAGTGATCCTTATCATTTTTCTTCCTTCATTATGTAACTTCATTGATCATCACCTAGTACCACAAAGCAAAATATACAAGTACAAGAGCATGATTATAATTTTGATAATATAGAGATCTCATGACCTCTTATAAAGGGAGAATTCCTAGAGTTTTCAGATCCAAACCCTAAGCTTCTTGATATTTACCTATGAAATTTCATCCCTAGGATTTGAACCCAAATTCTCATTCAGGTTTTCCCTTGCAAGGGTTTTCCATACACCCTAGACTACCCACAAACCTTAGAATCCAAAAGCTAGGGTTTCTATGAGGGAAAAAATAGACAGGGGTTAAGTTTTCTCTCCTGACTAAGGTTTCCAAGTACCAACTAGGGTCTTACAAAATACTATTTACCAACAACTTTTACAGAGACTAAAATCCCTAGAACCAAACATGTCCCAAAAACCCTAATACAATTCATGTTTGACCCTATATGCACAAAAACAATTATACATATCTCAAGGATTACATACATTAGTCCTTTATGATCATAGGCTGCTACAAAGTCCTTCTACTTGATATCACAAGACATTGTCACTTCCACGATTTTTCTAATTCCAAATCAAGATGCTCTTCTTCTTCCTCTTTTTACTAGTTTTGATGAAAGAGAAAATAAATTTATTTAAGCATTTCTTTGTTCTCTAAACTCTTACGTTGCAAACTTGGTGTACCATACACTAGTCATAATTTTCAACAGTAGAGGTCTCTAACATCTTCCTTCTTATTTTTAGAAGATTCATCATCCTCAATTGTTAATTCCCTAAAACTTTCTTCTCTTTTTTTGTTCTTTGGGTTCTTTGGACAATCTGATTTGTAATGTCCATATTCAAGACAACCAAAGCATTATACTTTGGACATGTCTCTGTTTTTGTTCTTTTTTTCCTAATCAAAATTCATCCTTGACTTAGCTGCAAAGGCTTGAGGAGTTCCATTGCCAGCTTAAGCATTACTTCTAGCCTTTATTTTGGATTCTTTTTTTGAACATTGCAACTATAGTTCTTCAAATGATGGAGGTTCATTCCTTGTAGAGATGCTACTTGCAAAAGCATCCCACTCTTTAGATAAAGCATTGATTGCTATTGTTGTTCATTATGAATTAGATATTTTCTCACCAGTTCCTAGAAGTATATCTTCTATTTTTGATAGCTTCATGAAAAAAGAAGCTATAGTATATTGTTTTTTCTTTTTTTATTAATATAGCTAATCCCTTAACGCTATCATGTGACCTGTTGCATTGATGGATTATAATTTCACCAAGGTATAATAGACTTGTTTGGATGTAGATAACTTCAATACAAAAGTATTGAGGGGGTATTTGATAGAATCAAGAGAATTATTTGAGCTTTGATGCCCCATTTTTCATATTTTTCAAACTTTCTTCATCCTCTGAATTTGGAATATGGATGTTTCCAAGAATGTACTTCATGACATCATTCTCTCTAAGGGCTAAGTCGATTCTCTATTTACATGCCTTATGGTTGGATTCTCCTTCTAACTTATTTATTTTCTTGTACGTATAAGCCATTAGATTAGACACAAGGTATTGGAGCTAAATTGTTATTTGAGGGATACCTCTCTGCAAGAATGATTTTTCTTAAGCTGCTATAGTGATGGACTTCTTTCTGCTCTCTAGATGTGGTGTCTCTTCTTCACCTTAGCTCTGATACCATGTTGGAAAATCAAGGTAGATGTAGGTTGATGTTGATTTTCCTTATCTTGATAATTACGTGTGAATCTTTTTTTTTTGTATTAGTTAATTTGGTTCCTTTTAATAAAAAAATTACTAGCAATGTAGACACAAGAGAGAAGACACCAATTTAGGCTTCACGCTAGGGGAAAACCTCACTTCTTGGCGAAAAAACCAAATAATCTCCTTCTTATATTGTCAAATCAAAATGACATTTCTCAAGATCCAGTCACCAAGTCAATCCACCTTCTAGCTACAAGTCATCTCTTAAAGATTTATTCTAAATAAAACAATAAGATGCCACCTTATGCAAGCTTCAGGAGTTTGGATTCAATCTTGGACTTCTGAAAATGTAACTTTCAGACATCAGAATTAACATTATAACTCTTACTGCAACTTCCATATCTCTGTTATATCTCAATTAAAACTTTCAGAACTCTATGATAACATTCTTGTAGTTCTTAGTCCTCTATAATAACCTTTGTGCCTCCTTCTGCAGTTCTTAGACCTCTATGATAACCTTCCTGCAATTCTTGAATTCCTCTGATACCAAAGTACCTCCAATCATACTTTTATCATATTCGATTACGAGAAAACTTCTATAAGGATTTTGGTTCCTTACTTTTAGATGCTTCTTTCTTGAGTGATCAAACTGCAGATGGATGTCTCCAAATGAATTTGAATGGGCTCCAATTATATAGGTGTTTCTATGTGTAAAGTAGACATGTTTATGAGGCCACATGATCAAGATTAGTCTGGCATGAATACAGATTTGTATGACAAGTTATATAGTCTTCTTCAGGTTGTCTAGTAGAGTCTTTAGGATGAATTCTTGTGCTTTCGTAGTTGAACTTGGAATGAGTCTTAATGTTGATTTATAATAAATTTTTTCGTGCAGCTTAGACTTGTAGCTAGAGGTCTTAATTGACTTCTTATACAAGATATTATCATCCTTTTGACTCATAACAAATTAAAGTCATGCAATGAATTCCTTAACCTATCAAACATGAAACCCATGCTTCTTATACAAATAAATATGTTTTCTTTCTTTACATCATATATTATTACAAAGACAATTAGGAAGAATGAACCTAGTTAGTTTTCCAATAGTACCATATTAAAATTATCATATTAATCAACGTATTGAACCAAACCAACGAATTTTCATATTTTTTAGATGATTTGGTTGAATTTGGTAACTATAGATACAAGTAAAAGAAGTATGGATTGAGAGGTGCAAAATCACATGGATGAGTGGGGTAGGAAAAAGATGGAATTGCATGGTTGTAGAAAGGGGATTAAGAAAATGAGATAAAACCACAATAATAACATAGGCCGAGTGGGAGTGAAAAAAATAAAAGGAAGAGAGGCCCAAAAAAACTCGATCAAAACTCATAGGAAAGGGATCCTCAAAGGAATATATTTAAGAAAATAAAAGAAAAAGTGGTGTAAACAAGACTAATAATGCTTGCAGGATACACCATGGACATGCACCAAGAACAAACTAGGAAACGAGGAGGAGATGGCTTACTAAAAGAAATATGTACGAAAAAAGAATTAATGGTTTCAACTGGCTTCATAGAGACAAACTATAATGGAATGTCCATATAAGATAATAATTTATGAACCTTCAATGTTGAATACTGTAAGAGCAATGGCATTGTAAAAGGGTTGATCACCTTTAATAACTAAAATTCCCTATGATATTTGTAACTATCCTATGATGGATGATGGGTGGTGTGTTTGGTATTGATGGATTCGGTCCAATCTTTTTGTTGTGTTGTATAGATGAATATGTCATAATGGTATAACAATTGGCATGAGATGTTGTGTAGAGGTGAAATTATTCATATCTTTCTTTGAGGCTGCATGGTCATGTCCTCATCCATTATATCTTGGTGGTATAACTTCCACGTGCCCTCCTAGATCGCATTCTTTGAACACCCTATTTAGGACACTTTCT